>CM070912.1:93025996-93753322 GCA_036417435.1 Inia geoffrensis | reverse complement strand
CCCTTAAGCACTGTCGTACCCTAAGCTGTACCCTAATCCCTCTGCATTCCTTAACCCTAACCCTAACCCGAATCCTAACCCTGACCCTCAGCCGAAGCCTTACCCTCATCCATGCCCTAATCTTAACCAGGACACCAACACTAACTCGTGCCCTCACACGTACGCTAAACCTTAAGCGTTGTCGTACCCTAAATTGTACCCTAATCCCTCCCCATTCCTTAACCCTAGCCCTAACCCCATCCCTAAACCTGACCCACTTCCGATGCCCTACCCTAACCAATGCCCTAATCTTAACCAGTACACAAACACTAACTCATGCCCTCAAACATACGCTAACCCTTAAGCATTGTCGTACCCTATCCTGTACCCTAATCCCTCCCCATTCCCTAACCCTAACCCTAAGCGAAACACTGAACGTGACCCTTTTCCGAGGCCTTACCCTCATCGGTGCCGTTGTCTTAACCAGTACACCAACACTAACTCGTGCCCTCACACTTACGCTAACCCTTAAGCATTGTCGTACCCTAACCTGTACCCTAATCCCTCCCCATTCCTTAACCCTAACCCAAACCCATCCCTAAACCTGACCCACTTCCAATGCCCTACCCTAACCAATGTTATAATCTTAACCAGTACACAAACACTAACTCATGCCCTCAAACGTAAGCTAACCCTTAAGCATTGTCGTAACCTATCCTGTACCCTAATCCCTCCCCATTCCCTAACCCTAACCCTAAGCGAAACCCTGAACGTGACCCTTTTCCGAGGCCTTACCCTCATCGGTGCCGTTGTCTTAACCAGTACACCAACACTAACTCGTGCCCTCACACTTACGCTAACCCTTAAACATTGTCGTACCCTAACCTGTACCCTAATCCCTCTCCATTCCCTAACCCTAACCCAAACCCGAATCCTAACACTGACCCTCACCCGAAGCCTTACCCTCACCCGTGCCCTAATCTTAACCAGGACACCAAGACTAACTCGTGCCCTCAAACGTACGCTAACACTAAACCGCAGCGGTACCCTAACCTGTACCCTAATCCCTCTCCATTCCCTAACCCTAACCCTAACCTGAAACCTAACCATGACACTCACCCGAAACTTTACCCTCACCCGTGTCCTAATTTTAACCACTATATCAACACTAACCCATGCCCTCTAACGTACGCCAACCCTAAGCCATTGCCGTACCCTAACATGTACCCTAATCAATCCCCATTCCCTAACCCTAACCCTTAACGTGACCCTCTTCCGAGGCCTTACGCTCACCCGTGCCCTAATCGTAAGCAGTACACTAACACTAATTAGTGACCTCACACGTATGCTAAACCTTAAGCGTTGTGGTACCCTAAACTGTGCCCTTATATCTCCCCATTCCCGAACCCTAACCCTAACCCGAATTCTATCCCTGACCCTCAACCGAAACCTTACCCTCACCCGTGCCCTAATCTTAACCAGGACACCAACACTAACTTGTGCCCTCACACGTACGCTAACCCTTAAACGTTGTCTTACCCTAAACTGTACCCTAATCCCTCCCCATTCCCTAACCCTAACCCTAACCCGAATCCTAACCCTGACCCTCACCTGAAGCCTTACCCTCACCCGTGCCCTAATCTTAACCAGGACACTAACACTAACACTTGCCCTCACACGAACGCTAATCCTTAAGCACTGTCGTACCCTAAGCTGTACCCTAATCCCTCTGCATTCCTTAACCCTAACCCTAACCCGAATCCTAACCTTGACCCTCACCCGAAGCCTTACCCTCACCCGTGCCCTAACCTTAACCAGGACACCAACACTAACTCGTGCACTCACACGTACGCTAAACCTTAAGCGTTGTCGTACCCTAAATTGTACCCTAATCCCTCCCCATTCCTTAACCCTAACCCTAACCCCATCCCTAAACCTGACCCACTTCCGATGCCCTACCCTAACCAATGCCCTAATCTTAACCAGTACACAAACACTAACTCATGCCCTCAAACGTACGCTAACCGTTAAGCATTGTCGTACCCTATCCTGTACCCTAATCCCTCCCCATTCCCTAACCCTAACCCTAAGCCAAATCCTGAACGTGACCCTTTTCCGAGGCCTTACCCTCATCGGTGCCGTTGTCTTAACCAGTACACCAACACTAACTCGTGCCCTCACACTTACGCTAACCCTTAAGCATTGTCGTACCCTAACCTGTACCCTAACCCCTCTCCATTTCCTAACCCTAACCCTAACCAGAATCCTAACCCTGACCCTCACCCGAAGCCTTACCCTCACCCGTGCCCTAATCTTAACCAGGACACCAAGACTAACTCGTGCCCTCACACGTACGCTAACACTAAACCGCAGCGGTACCCTAACCTGTACCCTAATCCCTCTCCATTCCCTAACCCTAACCCTAACCTGAAACCTAACCATGACACTCACCCGATACTTTACCCTCACCCGTGTCCTAATTTTAACCAGTACATCAACACTAACCCATGCCCTCTAACGTACGCCAAACCTAAGCCATTGCCGTACCCTAACCTGTACCCTAATCATTCCCCATTCCCTAACCCTAACCCTAACCCTATCCCTTAACGTGACCCTCTTCCGAGGCCTTACCCTCACCCGTGCCCTAATCGTAAGCAGTACACTAACACTAACTAGTGACCTCACACGTACGCTAAACCTTAAGCGTTGTGATAACCTAAACTGTGCCCTAATATCTCCCCATTCCCTAACCCTAACCCTAACCCGAATTCTATCCCTGACCCTCACCCGAAACCTTACCCTCACCCGTGCCCTAATCTTAACCAGGACACCAACACTAACTTGTGCCCTCACCCGTACGCTAAGCCTTAATCGTTGTGGTACCCTAAACTGTACCCTAATCCCTCCCCATTCCCTAACCCTAACCCTAACCCGAATCCTAACCCTGACCCTCACCTGAAGCCTTACCCTCACCCGTGCCCTAATCTTAACCAGGACACTAACACTAACCCTTGCCCTCACAGGAACGCTAACCCTTAAGCACTGTCGTACCCTAAGTTGTACCCTAATCCCTCTGCATTCGTTAACCCTAACCCTAACCCGAATCCTAACCCTGAACCTCACCCGAAGCCTTACCCTCACCCGTGCCCTAAACTTAACCAGGACACCAACACTAACTCGTGCCCTCACACGTACGCTAAACCTTAAGCGTTGTCGTACCCTAAATTGTTCCCTAATCCCTCCATATTCCTTAACCCTAACCCTAACCCCATCCCTAAACCTGACCCACTTCCGATGCCCTACCCTAACCAATGCCCTTATCTTAACCAGTACACAAACACTAACTCATGCCTTCAAACGTACGCTAACCCTTAAGCATTGTCGTACCCTATCCTGTACCCTAATCCCTCCCCATTCCCTAACCCAAACCCTAAGCGAAACCCTGAACGTGACCCTTTTCCGAGGCCTCACCCTCATCGGTGCCGTTGTCTTAACCAGTACAACAACACTAACTCGTGCCCTCACACTTACGCTAACCCTTAAGCATTGTCGTACCCTAACCTGTACACTAATCCCTCTCCATTCCCTAACCCTAACCCTAACCCGAATCCTAACCCTGACCCTCCCCCGAAACCTTACCCTCACCCGTGCCCTAATCTTAACCAGGACACCAACACTAACTTGAGCCCTCACACGTACGCTAAGCCTTAATCGTTGTGGTACCCTAAACTGTACCCTAATCCCTCCCCATTCCCTAACCCTAACCCTAACCCGAATCCTAACCCTGACCCTCACCCGAAGCCTTACCCTCACCCGTGCCCTAATCTTAACCAGGACACCAACACTAACTCGTGCCCTCAAACGTACGCTAACACTTAACCGCAGCGGTACCCTAACCTGTACCCTAATCCCTCTCCATTCCCTAACCCTAACCCTAACCTGAAACCTAACCATGACACTCACCCGAAACTTTACCCTCACACGTGTCCTAATTTTAACCAGTACATCAACACTAACCCATGCCCTCTAACGTACGCCAACCCTAAGCCATTGCCGTACCCTAACCTGTACCCTAATCAATCCCCATTCCCTAACCCTAACCCTAACCCTAACCTTTAACGTGACCCTCTTCCGAGGCCTTACCCTCACCCGTGCCCTAATCGTAAGCAGTACACTAACACTAACTAGTGACCTCACACGTATGCTAAACCTTAAGCGTTGTGGTACCCTAAACTGTGCCCTAATATCTCCCCATTCCCTAACCCTAACCCTAACCCGAATTCTATCCCTGACCCTCACCCGAAACCTTACCCTCACCCGTGCCCTAATCTTAACCAGGACACCAACACTAACTTGTGCCCTCACACGTACGCTAACCCTTAATCGTTGTCTTACCTTAAACTGTACCCTAATCCCTCCCCATTCCCTAACCCTAACCCTAACCCGAAACCTAACCCTGACCCTCACCTGAATCCTTACCCTCACCCGTGCCCTAATCTTAACCAGGACACTAACACTAACCCTTGCCCTCACACGAACGCTAATCCTTCAGCACTGTCGTACCCTAAGCTGTACCCTAATCCCTCTGCATTCCTTAACCCTAACCCTAACCCGAATCCTAACCTTGACCCTCACCCGAAGCCTTACCCTCACCCGTGCCCTAACCTTAACCAGGACACCAACACTAACTCGTGCACTCACACGTACGCTAAACCTTAAGCGTTGTCGTACCCTAAATTGTACCCTAATCCCTCCCCATTCCTTAACCCTAACCCTAACCCCATCCCTACACCTGACCCACTTCCGATGCCCTACCCTAACCAATGCCCTAATCTTAACCAGTATACAAACACTAACTCATGCCCTCAAACGTACGCTAACCCTTAAGCATTGTCGTACCCTATCCTGTACCCTAATCCCTCCCCATTCTCTAACCCTAACCCTAAGCCAAACCCTGAACGTGACCCTTTTCCGAGGCCTTACCCTCATCGGTACCGTTGTCTTAACCAGTACACCAACACTAACTCGTGCCTTCACACTTACGCTAACCCTTAAGCATTGTCGTACCCTAACCGCTACCCTAATCCCTCTCCATTCCCTATCCCTAACCCTAACCCGAATCCTAACCCTGACCCTCACCCGAAGCCTTACCCTCACCCGTGCCCTAATCTTAACCAGGACACCAACACTAACTTGTGCCCTCACACGTACGCTAACCCTTAATCGTTGTCGTACCCTAAACTGTACCCTAATCCCTCCCCATTCCCTAACCCTAACCCTAACCCTAATCCTAACCCTGACCCTCACCCGAAGCCTTACCCTCACCCGTGCCCTAATCTTAACCAGGACACCAACACTAACTTGTGCCCTCACACGTACGCTAAGCCTTAATCGTTGTCGTACCCTAAACAATACCCTAATCCCTCCCCATTCCCTAACCCTCACCCTAACCCGAATCCTAACTCTGACCCTCACCTGAAGCCTTACCCTCACCCTTGCCCTAATCTTAACCAGGACACTAACACTAACCTTTGCCCTCACACGAACGCTAACCCTTAATCACTGTCGTACCCTAAGCGGTACCCTAATCCCTCTGCATTCCTTAACCCTAACCCTAACCCGAATCCTAACCCTGACCCTCACCCGAAGCCTTACCCTCACCCGTGCCCTAATCTTAACCAGGACACTAACACTAACCCTTGCCCTCACACGAACGCTAACCCTTAAGCACTGTCGTACCCTAAGCTGTACCCTAATCCCTCCCCATTCCCTAACCCTAACCCTAACCCGAATCCTAACCCTGACCCTCACCCGAAGCCTTACCCTCACCCCTGCCCTAATCTTAACCAGGACACCAACACTAACTTGTGCCCTCACACGTACGCTAAGCCTTAATCGTTGTCGTACCCTAAACAGTACCCTAATCCCTCCCCATTCCCTAACCCTAACCCTAACCCGAATCCTAACCCTGACCCTCACCTGAAGCCTTACCCTCACCCGTGCCCTAATCTTAACCAGGACACTAACACTAACCCTTGCCCTCACACGAACGCTAACCCTTAAGCACTGTCGTACCCTAAGCTGTACCCTAATCCCTCTGCATTCCTTAACCCTAACCCTAACCCGAATCCTAACCCTGACCCTCACCCGAAGCCTTACCCTCACCCGTGCCCTAATCTTAACCAGGACACCAACACTAACTCGTGCCCTCACACGTACGCTAAACCTTAAGCGTTGTCGTACCCTAAATTGTACCCTAATCCCTCCCCATTCCTTAACCCTAACCCAACCCCATCCCTAAACCTGACCCACTTACGATGCCCTACCCTAACCAATGCTCTAATCTTAACCAGTACACAAACACTAACTCATGCCCTCAAACCTAAGCTAACCCTGAAGCATTGTCGTACCCTATCCTGTACCCTAATCCCTCCCCATTCCCTAACCCTAATCCTAAGCGAAACCCTGAACGTGACCCTTTTCCGAGGCCTTACCCTCATCGGTGCCGTTGTCTTAACCAGTACACCAACACTAACTCGTGCCCTCACACTTACGCTAACCCTTAAACATTGTCGTACCCTAACCTTTACCCTAATCCCTCTCCATTCCCTAACCCTAACCCAAATCCGAATCCTAACCCTGACCCTCACCCGAAGCCTTACCCTCACCCGTGCCCTAATCTTAACCAGGACACAAAGACTAACTCGTGCCCTCAAAAGTACGCTAACACTAAACCGCAGCGGTACCCTAACCTGTACCCTAATCCCTCTCCATTCCCTAACCCTAACCCTAACCTGAAACCTAACCATGACACTCACCCGAAACTTTACCCTCACCCGTGTCCTAATTTTAACCAGTACATCAACACTAACCCATGCCCTCTAACGTACGCCAACCCTAAGCCATTGCCGTACCCTAACCTGTACCCTAATCAATCCCCATTCCCTAACCCTAACCCTAACCCTAACCCTTAACGTGACCCTCTTCCGAGGCCTTACCCTCACCCGTGCCCTAATCGTAAGCAGTACACTAACACTAATTAGTGACCTCACACGTACGCTAAACCTTAAGCGTTGTGGTACCCTAAACTGTGCCCTAATATCTCCCCATTCCCTAACCCTAACCCGAATTCTATCCCTGACCCTCAACCGAAACCTTACCCTCACCCGTGCCCTAATCTTAACCAGGACACCAACACTCACATGTGCCCTCACACGTACGCTAACCCTTAATCGTTGTCTTACCCTAAAGTGTACCCTAATCCCTCCCCATTCCCTAACCCTAACCCTAACCCGAATCCTAACCCTGACCCTCACCTGAAGCCTTACCCTCACCCGTGCCCTAATCTTAACCAGGACACTAACACTAACCCTTGCCCTCACACGAACGCTAATCCTTAAGCACTGTCGTACCCTAAGCTGTACCCTAATCCCTCTGCATTCCTTAACCCTAACCCTAACCCGAATCCTAACCTTGACCCTCACCCGAAGCCTTACCCTCACCTGTGCCCTAACCTTAACCAGGACACCAACACTAACTCGTGCCCTCACTCGTACGCTAAACCTTAAGCGTTGTCGTACCCTAAATTGTACCCTAATCCCTCCCCATTCCTTAACCCTAACCCTAACTCCATCCCTAAACCTGACCCACTTCCGATGCCCTACCCTAACCAATGCCCTAATCTTAACCAGTACACAAACACTAACTCATGCCCTCAAACGTACGCTAACCCTTAAGCATTGTCGTACCCTATCCTGTACCCTAATCCCTCCCCATTCCCTAACCCTAACCCTAAGCCAAACCCTGAACGTGACCCTTTTCCGATGCCTTACTCTCATCGCTGCCGTTGTCTTAACCAGTACACCAACACTAACTCGTGCCCTCACACTTACGCTAACCCTTAAGCATTGTCGTACCCTAACCGGTACCGTAATCCCTCTCCATTCCCTATCCCTAACCCTAACCCGAATCCTAACCCTGACCCTCACCCGAAGCCTTACCCTCACCCGTGCCCTAATCTTAACCAGGACACCAACACTAACTTGTGCCCTCACACGTACGCTAACCCTTAATCGTTGTCGTACCCTAAACTGTACCCTAATCCCTCCCCATTCCCTAACCCTAACCCTAACCCGAATCCTAACCCTGACACTCACCCGAAGCCTTACCCTCACCCGTGCCCTAATCTTAACCAGGACACCAACACTAACTTGTGCCCTCACACGTACGCTAAGCCTTAATCGTTGTCGTACCCTAAACAGTACCCTAATCCCTCCCCATTCCCTAACCCTAACCCTAACCCGAATCCTAACTCTGACCCTCACCTGAAGCCTTACCCTCACCCTTGCCCTAATCTTAACCAGGACACTAACACTAACCTTTGCCCTCACACGAACGCTAACCCTTAATCACTGTCGTACCCTAAGCGGTACCCTAATCCCTCTGCATTCCTTAACCCTAACCCTAACCCGAATCCTAACCCTGACACTCACCCGAAGCCTTACCCTCACCCGTGCCCTAATCTTAACCAGGACACCAACACTAACTCGTGCCCTCACACGTACGCTAAACCTTAAGCGTTGTCGTACCCTAAATTGTACCCTAATCCCTCCCCATTCCTTAACCCTAACACAACCCCATCCCTAAACCTGACCCACTTCCGATGCCCTACCCTAACCAATGCTCTAATCTTAACCAGTACACAAACACTAACTCATGCCCTCAAACGTAAGCTAACACTAAACCGCAGCGGTACCCTAACCTGTACCCTAATCCCTCTCCATTCCCTAAACCTAACCCTAAGCGAAACCCTGAACGTGACCCTTTTCCGAGGCATTACCCTCATCGGTGCCGTTGTCTTAACCAGTACACCAACACTAACTCGTGCCCTCACACTTACGCTAACCCTTAAGCATTGTCGTACACTAACCTGTACCCTAATCCCTCTCCATTCCCTAACCGTAACCCTAACCCGAATCCTAACCCTGACCCTCACCCGAAGCCTTACCCTCACCCGTGCCCTAATCTTAACCAGGACACTAACACTAACCCTTGCCCTCACACGAACGCTAACACTTAAGCACTGTCGTACCCTAAGCTGTACCCTAATCCCTCTGCATTCCTTAACCCTAACCCTAACCCGAATCCTAACCCTGACCCTCACCCGAAGCCTTACCCTCACCCGTGCCCTAATCTTAACCAGGACACTAACACTAACCCTTGCCCTCACACGAACTCTAACACTTAAGCACTGTCGTACCCTAAGTTGTACCCTAATCCCTCTGCATTCCTCAACCCTAACCGTAACCCGAATCCTAACCCTGACCCTCACCCGAAGCCTTACCCTAACCCGTGCCCTAATCTTAACCAGGACACCAACACTAACTCGTGCCCACACACGTACGCTAAACATTAAGCGTTGTCGTACCCTAAATTGTACCCTAATCCCTCCCAATTCCTTAACCCTAACCCTAACCCCATCCCTAAACCTGACCCACTTCCGATGCCCTACCCTAACCAATGCCCTAATCTTAACCAGTACACAAACACTAACTCATGCCCTCAAACGTACGCTAACCCTTAATCGTTGTCGTACCCTAACCTGTACACTAATCCCTCTCCATTCCCTAACCCTAACCCTAACCTGAAACCTAAGCATGACACTCACGCGAAACTTTACCCTCACCCGTGTCCTAATTTTAACCAGTACATCAACACTAACCCATGCCCTCTAACGTACGCCAACCCTAAGCCATTGCCGTACCCTATCCTGTACCCTAATCCCTCCCCATTCCCTAACCCTAACCCTAAGCCAAACCCTGAACGTGACCCTTTTCCGAGGCCTTACTCTCATCGCTGCCGTTGTCTTAACCAGTACACCAACACTAACTCGTGCCCTCACACTTACGCTAACCCTTAAGCATTGTCGTACCCTAACCGGTACCGTAATCCCTCTCCATTCCCTATCCCTAACCCTAACCCGAATCCTAACCCTGACCCTCACCAGAAGCCTTACCCTCACCCGTGCCCTAATCTTAACCAGGACACCAACACTAACTTGTGCCCTCACACGTACGCTAAGCCTTAATCGCTGTCGTACCCTAAACTGTACCCTAATCCCTCCCCATTCCCTAACCCTAACCCTAACCCGAATCCTAACCCTGACACTCACCCGAAGCCTTACCCTCACCCGTGCCCTAATCTTAACCAGGACACCAACACTAACTTGTGCCCTCACACGTACGCTAAACCTTAATCGTTGTCGTACCCTAAACAGTACCCTAATCCCTCCCCATTCCCTAACCCTAACCCTAACCCGAATCCTAACCCTGACCCTCACCTGAAGCCTTACCCTCACCCGTGCCCTAATCTTAACCAGGACACTAACACTAACCCTTGCCCTCACACGAACGCTAACCCTTAAGCACTGTCATACCCTAAGCTGTACCCTAATCCCTCTGCATTCCTTAACCCTAACCCTAACCCGAATCCTAACCCTGACCCTCACCCGAAGCCTTACCCTCACCCGTGCCCTAATCTTAACCAGGACACCAACACTAACTCGTGCCCTCACACGTACGCTAAACCTTAAGCGTTGTCGTACCCTAAATTGTACCCTAATCCCTCCCCATTCCTTAACCCTAACCCAACCCCATCCCTAAAACTGACCCACTTCTGATGCCCTACCCTAACCAATGCTCTAATCTTAACCAGTACACAAACACTAACTCATGCCCTCAAACGTAAGCTAACCCTTAAGCATTGTCGTACCCTATCCTGTACCCTAATCCCTCCCCATTCCCTAACCCTAATCCTAAGCGAAACCCTGAACGTGACCCTTTTCCGAGGCCTTACCCTCATCGGTGCCGTTGTCTTAACCAGTACACCAACACTAACTCGTGCCCTCACACTTACGCTAACCCTTAAACATTGTCGTACCCTAACCTGTACCCTAATCCCTCTCCATTCCCTAACCCTAACCCAAACCCGAATCCTAACCCTGACCCTCACCCGAAGCCTTACCCTCACCCGTGCCCTAATCTTAACCAGGACACAAAGACTAACTCGTGCCCTCAAAAGTACACTAACACTAAACCGCAGCGGTACCCTAAACTGTACCCTAATCCCTCTCCATTCCCTAACCCTAACCCTAACCTGAAACCTAACCATGACACTCACCCGAAACTTTACCCTCACCCGTGTCCTAATTTTAACCAGTACATCAACACTAACCCATGCCCTCTAACGCACGCCAACCCTAAGCCATTGCCGTACCCTAACCTGTACCCTAATCAATCCCCATTCCCTAACCCTAACCCTAACCCTAACCCTTAACGTGACCCTCTTCCGAGGCCTTACCCTCACCCGTGCCCTAATCGTAAGCAGTACACTAACACTAATTAGTGACCTCACACGTACGCTAAACCTTAAGCGTTGTGGTACCCTAAACTGTGCCCTAATATCTCCCCATTCCCTAACCCTAACCCGAATTCTATCCCTGACCCTCAACCGAAACCTTACCCTCACCCGTGCCCTAATCTTAACCAGGACACCAACACTAACTTGTGCCCTCACACGTACGCTAACCCTTAATCGTTGTCTTACCCTAAACTGTACCCTAATCCCTCCCCATTCCCTAACCCTAACCCTAACCCGAATCCTAACCCTGACACTCACCTGAAGCCTTACCCTCACCCGTGCCCTAATCTTAACCAGGACACTAACACTAACCCTTGCCCTCACACGAACGGTAATCCTTAAGCACTGTCGTACCCTAAGCTGTACCCTAATCCCTCTGCATTCCTTAACCCTAACCCTAACCCGAATCCTAACCTTGACCCTCACCCGAAGCCTTACCCTCACCTGTGCCCTAACCTTAACCAGGACACCAACACTAACTTGTGCCCTCATTCGTACGCTAAACCTTAAGCGTTGTCGTACCCTAAATTGTACCCTAATCCCTCCCCATTCCTTAACACTAACCCTAACCCCATCCCTAAACCTGACCCACTTCCGATGCCCCACCCTAACCAATGCCCTAATCTTAACCAGTACACAAACACTAACACATGCCCTCAAACGTACGCTAACCCTTAAGCATTGTCGTACCCTATCCTGTACCCTAATCCCTCCCCATTCCCTAACCCTAACCCTAAGCCAAACCCTGAACGTGACACTTTTCCGATGCCTTACTCTCATCGCTGCCGTTGTCTTAACCAGTACACCAACACTAACTCGTGCCCTCACACTTACGCTAACCCTTAAGCATTGTCGTACCCTAACCGGTACCCTAATCCGTCTTCATTCCCTATCCCTAACCCTAACCCGAATCCTAACCCTGACCCTCACCCGAAGCCTTACCCTCACCCGTGCCCTAATCTTAACCAGGACACCAACACTACCGTGTGCCCTCACACGTACGCTAACCCTTAATCGTTGTCGTACCCTAAACTGTACCCTAATCCCTCCCCATTCCCTAACCCTAACCCTAACCCGAATCCTAACCCTGACCCTCACCCGAAGCCTTACCCTCACCCGTGCCCTAATCTTAACCAGGACACCAACACTAACTTGTGCCCTCACACGTACGCTAAGCCTTAATCGTTGTCGTACACTAAACAATACCCTAATCCCTCCCCATTCCCTAACCCTAACCCTAACCCGAATTCTAACTCTGACCCTCACCTGAAGCCTTACCCTCACCCTTGCCCTAATCTTAACCAGGACACTAACACTAACCTTTGCCCTCACACGAACGCTAACCCTTAATCATTGTCGTACCATAAGCGGTACCCTAATCCCTCTGCATTCCTTAACCCTAACCCTAACCCGAATCCTAACCCTGACCCTCACCCGAAGCCTTACCCTCACCCGTGCCCTAATCTTAACCAGGACACCAACACTAACTTGTGCCCTCACACGTACGCTAAACCTTAATCGTTGTCGTACCCTAAACAATACCCTAATCCCTCTCCATTCCCTATCCCTAACCCTAACCCGAATCCTAACTCTGACCCTCACCTGAAGCCTTACCCTCACCCTTGCCCTAATCTTAACCAGGACACTAACACTAACCTTTGCCCTCACACGAACGCTAACCCTTAATCACTGTCGTACCCTAAGCGGTACCCTAATCCCTCTGCATTCCTTAACCCTAACCCTAACCCGAATCCTAACCCTGACCCTCACCCGAAGCCTTACCCTCACCCGTGCCCTAATCTTAACCAGGACACTAACACTAACCCTTGCCCTCACACGAACGCTAACCCTTAAGCACTGTCGTACCCTAAGCTGTACCCTAATCCCTCCCCATTCCCTAACCCTAACCCTAACCCGAATCCTAACCCTGACCCTCACCCGAAGCCTTACCCTCACCCGTGCCCTAATCTTAACCAGGACACCAACACTAACTTGTGCCCTCACACGTACGCTAAGCCTTAATCGTTGTCGTACCCTAAACAGTACCCTAATCCCTCCCCATTCCCTAACCCTAAACCTAACCCGAATCCTAACCCTGACCCTCACCTGAAGCCTTACCCTCACCCGTGCCCTAATCTTAACCAGGACACTAACACTAACCCTTGCCCTCACACGAACGCTAACCCTTAAGCACTGTCGTACCCTAAGCTGTACCGTAATCCCTCTGCATTCCTTAACCCTAACCCTAACCCGAATCCTAACCCTGACCCTCACCCGAAGCCTTACCCTCACCCGTGCCCTAATCTTAACCAGGACACCAACACTAACTCGTGCCCTCACACGTACGCTAAACCTTAAGCGTTGTCGTACCCTAAATTGTACCCTAATCCCTCCCCATTCCTTAACCCTAACCCAACCCCATCCCTAAACCTGACCCACTTCCGATGCCCTACCCTAACCAATGCTCTAATCTTAACCAGTACACAAACACTAACTCATGCCCTCAAACCTAAGCTAACCCTGAAGCATTGTCGTACCCTATCCTGTACCCTAATCCCTCCCCATTCCCTAACCCTAATCCTAAGCGAAACCCTGAACGTGACCCTTTTCCGAGGCCTTACCCTCATCGGTGCCGTTGTCTTAACCAGTACACCAACACTAACTCGTGCCCTCACACTTACGCTAACCCTTAAACATTGTCGTACCCTAACCTGTACCCTAATCCCTCTCCATTCCCTAACCCTAACCCAAACCCGAATCCTAACCCTGACCCTCACCCGAAGCCTTACCCTCACCCGTGCCCTAATCTTAACCAGGACACAAAGACTAACTCGTGCCCTCAAAAGTACGCTAACACTAAACCGCAGCGGTACCCTAACCTGTACCCTAATCCCTCTCCATTCCCTAACCCTAACCCTAACCTGAAACCTAACCATGACACTCACCCGAAACTTTACCCTCACCCGTGTCCTAATTTTAACCAGTACATCAACACTAACCCATGCCCTCTAACGTACGCCAACCCTAAGCCATTGCCGTACCCTAACCTGTACCCTAATCAATCCCCATTCCCTAACCCTAACCCTAACCCTAACCCTTAACGTGACCCTCTTCCGAGGCCTTACCCTCACCCGTGCCCTAATCGTAAGCAGTACACTAACACTAATTAGTGACCTCACACGTACGCTAAACCTTAAGCGTTGTGTTACCCTAAACTGTGCCCTAATATCTCCCCATTCCCTAACCCTAACCCGAATTCTATCCCTGACCCTCAACCGAAACCTTACCCTCACCCGTGCCCTAATCTTAACCAGGACACCAACACTCACTTGTGCCCTCACACGTACGCTAACCCTTAATCGTTGTCTTACCCTAAAGTGTACCCTAATCCCTCCCCATTCCCTAACCCTAACCCTAACCCGAATCCTAACCCTGACCCTCACCTGAAGCCTTACCCTCACCCGTGCCCTAATCTTAACCAGGACACTAACACTAACCCTTGCCCTCACACGAACGCTAATCCTTAAGCACTGTCGTACCCTAAGCTGTACCCTAATCCCTCTGCATTCCTTAACCCTAACCCTAACCCGAATCCTAACCTTGACCCTCACCCGAAGCCTTACCCTCACCTGTGCCCTAACCTTAACCAGGACACCAACACTAACTCGTGCCCTCACTCGTACGCTAAACCTTAAGCGTTGTCGTACCCTAAATTGTACCCTAATCCCTCCCCATTCCTTAACCCTAACCCTAACTCCATCCCTAAACCTGACCCACTTCCGATGCCCTACCCTAACCAATGCCCTAATCTTAACCAGTACACAAACACTAACTCATGCCCTCAAACGTACGCTAACCCTTAAGCATTGTCGTACCCTATCCTGTACCCTAATCCCTCCCCATTCCCTAACCCTAACCCTAAGCCAAACCCTGAACGTGACCCTTTTCCGAGGCCTTACTCTCATCGCTGCCGTTGTCTTAACCAGTACACCAACACTAACTCGTGCCCTCACACTTACGCTAACCCTTAAGCATTGTCGTACCCTAACCGGTACCGTAATCCCTCTCCATTCCCTATCCCTAACCCTAACCCGAATCCTAACCCTGACCCTCACCCGAAGCCTTACCCTCACCCGTGCCCTAATCTTAACCAGGACACCAACACTAACTTGTGCCCTCACACGTACGCTAACCCTTAATCGTTGTCGTACCCTAAACTGTACCCTAATCCCTCCCCATTCCCTAACCCTAACCCTAACCCGAATCCTAACCCTGACACTCACCCGAAGCCTTACCCTCACCCGTGCCCTAATCTTAACCAGGACACCAACACTAACTTGTGCCCTCACACGTACGCTAAGCCTTAATCGTTGTCGTACCCTAAACAGTACCCTAATCCCTCCCCATTCCCTAACCCTAACCCTAACCCGAATCCTAACTCTGACCCTCACCTGAAGCCTTACCCTCACCCTTGCCCTAATCTTAACCAGGACACTAACACTAACCTTTGCCCTCACACGAACGCTAACCCTTAATCACTGTCGTACCCTAAGCGGTACCCTAATCCCTCTGCATTCCTTAACCCTAACCCTAACCCGAATCCTAACCCTGACACTCACCCGAAGCCTTACCCTCACCCGTGCCCTAATCTTAACCAGGACACCAACACTAACTCGTGCCCTCACACGTACGCTAAACCTTAAGCGTTGTCGTACCCTAAATTGTACCCTAATCCCTCCCCATTCCTTAACCCTAACACAACCCCATCCCTAAACCTGACCCACTTCCGATGCCCTACCCTAACCAATGCTCTAAACTTAACCAGTACACAAACACTAACTCATGCCCTCAAACGTAAGCTAACACTAAACCGCAGCGGTACCCTAACCTGTACCCTAATCCCTCTCCATTCCCTAAACCTAACCCTAAGCGAAACCCTGAACGTGACCCTTTTCCGAGGCATTACCCTCATCGGTGCCGTTGTCTTAACCAGTACACCAACACTAACTCGTGCCCTCACACTTACGCTAACCCTTAAGAATTGTCGTACACTAACCTGTACCCTAATCCCTCTCCATTCCCTAACCGTAACCCTAACCCGAATCCTAACCCTGACCCTCACCCGAAGCCTTACCCTCACCCGTGCCCTAATCTTAACCAGGACACTAACACTAACCCTTGCCCTCACACGAACGCTAACACTTAAGCACTGTCGTACCCTAAGCTGTACCCTAATCCCTCTGCATTCCTTAACCCTAACCCTAACCCGAATCCTAACCCTGACCCTCACCCGAAGCCTTACCCTCACCCGTGCCCTAATCTTAACCAGGACACTAACACTAACCCTTGCCCTCACACGAACGCTAACACTTAAGCACTGTCGTACCCTAAGTTGTACCCTAATCCCTCTGCATTCCTCAACCCTAACCGTAACCCGAATCCTAACCCTGACCCTCACCCGAAGCCTTACCCTAACCCGTGCCCTAATCTTAACCAGGACACCAACACTAACTCGTGCCCACACACGTACGCTAAACATTAAGCGTTGTCGTACCCTAAATTGTACCCTAATCCCTCCCAATTCCTTAACCCTAACCCTAACCCCATCCCTAAACCTGACCCACTTCCGATGCCCTACCCTAACCAATGCCCTAATCTTAACCAGTACACAAACACTAACTCATGCTCTCAAACGTACGCTAACCCTTAATCGTTGTCGTACCCTAACCTGTACACTAATCCCTCTCCATTCCCTAACCCTAACCCTAACCTGAAACCTAAGCATGACACTCACGCGAAACTTTACCCTCACCCGTGTCCTAATTTTAACCAGTACATCAACACTAACTCATGCCCTCTAACGTACGCCAACCCTAAGCCATTGCCGTACCCTAACCTGTACCCTAATCAATCCCCATTCCCTAACCCTAACCCTAACCCTAACCCTTAACGTGACCCTCTTCCGAGGCCTTACCCTCACCCGTGCCCTAATCGTAAGCAGTACACTAACACTAACTAGTGACCTCACACGTACGCTAAACCTTAAGCGTTGTGGTACCCTAAACTGTGCCCTAATATCTCCCCATTCCCTAACCCTAACCCTAACCCGAATTCTATCCCTGACCTTCACCCGAAACCTTACCCTCACCCGTGCACTAATCTTAACCAGGACACCAACACTAACTCGTGCCCTCACACGTACGCTAACCCTTAATCGTTGTCGTACCCTAAAATGTACCCTAATCCCTCCCCATTCCCTAACCCTAACCCTAAACCGAATCCTAACCCTGACCCTCACCTGAAGCCTTACCCTCACCCGTGCCCTAATCTTAACCAGGACACTAACACTAACACTTGCCCTCACACGAACGCTAACCCTTAAGCACTGTCGTACCCTAAGCTGTACCCTAATTCCTCTGCATTCCTTAACCCTAACCCTAACCCGAATCCTAACCCTGACCCTCACCCGAAGCCTTACCCTCACCCGTGCCCTAATCTTAACCAGGACACCAACACTAACTTGGGCCCTCACACGTACGCTAAACCTTAAGCGTTGTCGTACCCTAAATTGTACCCTAATCCCTCCCCATTCCTTAACCCTAACCCTAACCCCATCCCTAAACCTGACCCACTTCCGATGCCCTACCCTAACCAATGCCCTAATCTTAACCAGGACACAAACACTAACTCATGCACTCAAACGTACGCTAACCCTTAAGCATTGTCGTACCCTATCCTGTACCCTAATCCCTCCCCATTCCCTAACCCTAACCTTAAGCGAAACCCTGAACGTGGCCCTTTTCCGAGGCCTTACCCTCATCGGTGCCGTTGTCTTAACCAGTACTCCAACACTAACTCGTGCCCACACACTTACGCTAACCCTTAAGCATTGTCGTAACCTAACCTGTAATCTAATCCCTCTCCATTCCCTAACCCTAACCCTAACCCGAATCCTAACCCTGACCCTCACCCGAAGCCTTACCCTCACCCGTGCCCTAATCTTAACCAGGACACCAAGACTAACTCGTGCCCTCAAACGTACGCTAACACTAAACCGCAGCGGTACCCTAACCTGTACCCTAATCCCTCTCCATTCCCTAACCCTAACCCTAACCTGAAACCTAACCATGACACTCACCCGAAACTTTACCCTCACCCGTGTCCTAATTTTAACCAGTACATCAACACTAAACAATGCCCTCTAACGTACGCCAACCCTAAGCCATTGCCGTACCCTAACCTGTACACTAATCAATCCCCATTCCATAACCCTAACCCTAACCCTAACCCTTAACGTGACCCTCTTCCGAGGCCTTACCCTCACCCGTGCCCTAATCGTAAGCAGTACATTAACACTAACTAGTGACCTCACACGTACGCTAAACCTTAAGCGTTGTGGTACCCTAAACTGTGCCCTAATATCTCCCCATTCCCTAACCCTAACCCTAACCCGAATTCTATCCCTGACCCTCACCCGAAACCTTACCCTCACACGTGCCCTAATCTTAACCAGGACACCAACACTAACTTGTGCCCTCACATGTACGCTAACCCTTAATCGTTGTCGTACCCTAAACTGTACCCTAATCCCTCCCCATTCCCTAACCCTAACCCTAACCCGAATCCTAACCCTGACCCTCACCTGCAGCCTTACCCTCACCCGTGCCCTAATCTTAACCAGGACACTAAAACTAACACTTGCCCTCACACGAACGCTAACCCTTAAGCACTGTCGTACCCTAAGCTGTACCCTAATCCCTCTGCATTCCTTAACCCTAACCCTAACCCGAATCCTAACCCTGACCCTAACCCGAAGCCTTACCCTCACCCGTGCCCTAATCTTAACCAGGACACTAACACTAACCCTTGCCCTCACACGAACGCTAACCCTTAAGCACTGTCGTACCCTAAGCTGTACCCTAATCCCTCTGCATTCCTTAACCCTAACCTTAACCCGAATCCTAACCCTGACCCTCACCAGAAGCCTTACCCTCACCCGTGCCCTAATCTTAACCAGGACACCAACACTAACTCGTGCCCACACACGTACGCTAAACATTAAGTGTTGTCGTACCCTAAATTGTACCCTAATCCCTCCCAATTCCTTAACCCTAACCCTAACCCGATCCCTAAACCTGACCCACTTCCGATGCCCTACCCTAACCAATGCCCTAATCTTAACCAGTACACAAACACTAACTCATGCCCTCAAACGTACGCTAACCCTTAATCGTTGTCGTACCCTAACCTGTACCCTAATCCCTCTCCATTCCCTAACCCTAACCCTAACCTGAAACCTAACCATGACACTCACCCGAAACTTTACCCTCACCCGTGTCCTAATTTTAACCAGTACATCAACACTAACCCATGCCCTCTAACGTACGCCAACCCTAAGCCATTGCCGTACCCTAACCTGTACCCTAATCAATCCCCACTCCCTAACCCTAATCATAACCCTAACCCTTAACGTGACCCTCTTCCGAGGCCTTACCCTCACCCGTGCCCTAATCGTAAGCAGTACACTAACACTAACTAGTGACCTCACACGTACGCTAAACCTTAAGCGTTGTGGTACCCTAAACTGTGCCCTAATATCTCCCCATTCCCTAACCCTAACCCTAACCCGAATTCTATCCCTGACCCTCACCCGAAACCTTACCCTCACCCGTGCCCTAATCTTAACCAGGACACCAACACTAACTTGTGCCCTCACATGTACGCTAACACTTAATCGTTGTCGTACCCTAAACTGTACCCTAATCCCTCCCCATTCCCTAACCCTAACCCTAACCCGAATCCTAACCCTGACCCTCACCTGCAGCCTTACCCTCACCCGTGCCCTAATCTTAACCAGGACACTAAAACTAACACTTGCCCTCACACGAACGCTAACCCTTAAGCACTGTCGTACCCTAAGCTGTACCCTAATCCCTCTGCATTCCTTAACCCTAACCCTAACCCGAATCCTAACCCTGACCCTCACCCGAAGCCTTACCCTCACCCGTGCCCTAATCTTAACCAGTACACTAACACTAACCCTTGCCCTCACACGAACGCTAACACTTAAGCACTGTCGTACCCTAAGCTGTACCCTAATCCCTCTGCATTCCTTAACCCTAACCTTAACCCGAATCCTAACCCTGACCCTCACCCGAAGCCTTACCCTCACCCGTGCCCTAATCTTAACCAGGACACCAACACTAACTCGTGCCCACACACGTACGCTAAACATTAAGCGTTGTCGTACCCTAAATTGTACCCTAATCCCTCCCAATTCCTTAACCCTAACCCTAACCCCATCCCTAAACCTGACACACTTCCGATGCCCTACCCTAACCAATGCCCTAATCTTAACCAGTACACAAACACTAACTCATGCCCTCAAACGTACGCTAACCCTTAATCGTTGTCGTACCCTAACCTGTACCCTAATCCCTCTCCATTCCCTAACCCTAACCCTAACCTGAAACCTAAGCATGACACTCACGCGAAACTTTACCCTCACCCGTGTACTAATTTTAACCAGTACATCAACACTAACCCATGCCCTCTAACGTACGCCAACCCTAAGCCATTGCCATACCCTAACCTGTACCCTAATCAATCCCCATTCCCTAACCCTAACCCTAACCCTAACCCTTAACGTGACCCTCTTCCGAGGCCTTACCCTCACCCGTGCCCTAATCGTAAGCAGTACACTAACACTAACTAGTGACCTCACACGTACGTGAAACCTTAAGCGTTGTGGTACCCTAAACTGTGCCCTAATATCTCCCCATTCCCTAACCCTAACCCTAACCCGAATTCTCTCCCTGACCCTCACCCGAAACCTTACCCTCACCCGTGCACTAATCTTAACCAGGACACCAACACTAACTCGTGCCCTCACACGTACGCTAACCCTTAATCGTTGTCGTACCCTAAAATGTACCCTAATCACTCCCCATTCCCTAACCCTAACCCTAAACCGAATCCTAACCCTGACCCTCACCTGAAGCCTTACCCTCACCCGTGCCCTAATCTTAACCAGGACACCAACACTAACTCGTGCCCACACACGTACGCTAAACATTAAGCGTTGTCGTACCCTAAATTGTACCCTAATCCCTCCCCATTCCTTAACCCTAACCCTAACCCCATCCCTAAACCTGACCCACTTCCGATGCCCTACCCTAACCAATGCCCTAATTTAACCAGGACACAAACACTAACTCATGCCCTCAAACGTACGCTAACCCTTAAGCATTGTCGTACCCTATCCTGTACCCTAATCCCTCCCCATTCCTTAACCCTAACCCTAAGCGAAACCCTGAACGTGACCCTTTTCCGAGGCCTTACCCTCATCGGTGCCGTTGTCTTAACCAGTACACCAACACTAACTCGTGCCCTCACACTTACGCTAACCCTTAAGCATTGTCGTACACTAACCTGTACCCTAATCCCTCTCCATTCCCTAACCCTAACCCTAACCCGAATCCTAACCCTGACCCGCACCCGAAGCCTTACCCTCACCCGTGCCCTAATATTAACCAGGACACCAAGACTAACTTGTGCCCTCAAACGTACGCTAACACTAAACCGCAGCGGTACCCTAACCTGTACCCTAATCCCTCTCCATTCCCTAACCCTAACCCTAACCTGAAACCTAACCATGACACTCACCCGAAACTTTACCCTCACCCGTGTCCTAATTTTAACCAGTACATCAACACTAACCCATGCCCTCTAACGTACGCCAACCCTGAGCCATTGCCGTACCCTAACCTGTACCCTAATCAATCCCCATTCCCTAACCCTAACCCTAACCCTAACCCTTAACGTGACCCTCTTCCGAGGCCTTACCCTCACCCGTGCCCTAATCGTAAGCAGTACACTAACACTAACTAGTGACCTCACACGTACGCTAAACCTTAAGCGTTGTGGTACCCTGAACTGTGCCCTAATATCTCCCCATTCCCTAACCTAACCCTAACCCGAATTCTATCCCTGACCCTCACCCGAAACCTTACCCTCACCCGTGCCCTAATCTTAACCAGGACACCAACACTAACTCGTGCCCTCACACGTACGCTAACCCTTATTCGTTGTCGTACCCTAAACTGTACCCTAATCCCTCCCCATTCCCTAACCCTAACCCTAACCCGAATCCTAACCCTGACCCTCACCTGAAGCCTTAACCTCACCCGTGCCCTAATTTTAACCAGGACACTAACACTAACCCTTGCCCTCACACGAATGCTAACCCTTAAGCACTGTCGTACCCTAAGCTGTACCCTAATCCCTCTGCATTCCTTAACCCTAACCCTAACCCGAATCCTAACCCTGAACCTCACCCGAAGCCTTACTCTCACCCGTGCCCTAATCTTAACCAGGACACCAACACTAACTCGTGCCCTCACACGTACGCTAAACCTTAAGCGTTGTCGTACCCTAAATTGTACGCTAATACCTCCCCATTCCTTAACCCTAACCCTAACTCCATCCCTAAACCTGACCCACTTCCGATGCCCTACCCTAACCAATGCCCTAATCTTAACCAGGACACAAACACTAACTCATGCCCTCAAACGTACGCTAACCCTTAAGCATTGTCGTACCCTATCCTGTACCCTAATCCCTCCCCATTCCCTAACCCTAACCTTAAGCGAAACCCTGAACGTGACCCTTTTCCGAGGCCTTACCATCATCGGTGCCGTTGTCTTAACCAGTACACCAACACTAACTCGTGCCCTCACACTTACGCTAACCCTTAAGCATTGTCGTACCCTAACCTGTACCCTAATCCCTCTCCATTCCCTAACCCTAACCCTAACCCGAATCCTAACCCTGACCCTCACCCGAAGCCTTACCCTCACCCGTGCCCTAATCTTAACCAGGACACCAAGACTAACTCGTTCCCTCAAACGTACGCTAACACTAAACCGCAGCGGTACCCTAACCTGTACCCTAATCCCTCTCCATTCCCTAACCCTAACCCTAACCTGAAACCTAACCATGACACTCACCCGAAACTTTACCCTCATCCGTGTCCTAATTTTAACCAGTACATCAACAGTAACCCATGCCCTCTAACGTACGCCAACCCTAAGCCATTGCCGTACCCTAACCTGTACCCTAATCAATCCCCATTCCCTAACCCTAATCATAACCCTAACCCTTAACGTGACCCTCTTCCGAGGCCTTACCCTCACCCGTGCCCTAATCGTAAGCAGTACATTAACACTAACTAGTGACCTCACACGTACGCTAAACCTTAAGCGTTGTGGTACCCTAAACTGTGCCCTAATATCTCCCCATTCCCTATCCCTAACCCTAACACGAATTCTATCCCTGACCCTCACCCGAAACCTTACCCTCACCCGTGCCCTAATCTTAACCAGGACACCAAGACTAACTTGTGCCCTCAAACGTACGCTAACACTAAACCGCAGCGGTACCCTAACCTGTACCCTAATCCCTCTCCATTCCCTAACCCTAACCCTAACCTGAAACCTAACCATGACACTCACCCGAAACTTTACCCTCACCCGTGTCCTAATTTTAACCAGTACATCAACACTAACCCATGCCCTCTAACGTACGCCAACCCTAAGCCATTGCCGTACCCTAACCTGTACCCTAATCAATCCCCATTCCCTAACCCTAACCCTAACCCTAACCGTTAACGTGACCCTCTTCCGAGGCCTTACCCTCACCCGTGCCCTAATCGTAAGCAGTACACTAACACTAACTAGTGACCTCACACGTACGCTAAACCTTAAGCGTTGTGGTACCCTGAACTGTGCCCTAATATCTCCCCATTCCCTAACCTAACCCTAACCCGAATTCTATCCCTGACCCTCACCCGAAACCTTACCCTCAACCGTGCCCTAATCTTAACCAGGACACCAACACTAACTCGTGCCCTCACACGTACGCTAACCCTTAATCGTTGTCGTGCCCTAAACTGTACCCTAATCCCTCCCCATTCCCTAACCCTAACCCTAACCCGAATCCTAACCCTGACCCTCACCTGAAGCCTTAACCTCACCCGTGCCCTAATCTTAACCAGGACACTAACACTAACCCTTGCCCTCACACGAATGCTAACCCTTAAGCACTGTCGTACCCTAAGCTGTACCCTAATCCCTCTGCATTCCTTAACCCTAACCCTAACCCGAATCCTAACCCTGAACCTCACCCGAAGCCTTACCCTCACCCGTGCCCTAATCTTAACCAGGACACCAACACTAACTCGTGCCCTCACACGTACGCTAAACCTTAAGCGTTGTCGTACCCTAAATTGTACCCTAATCCCTCCCCATTCCTTAACCCTAAACCTAACTCCATCCCTAAACCTGACCCACTTCCGATGCCCTACCCTAACCAATGCCCTAATCTTAACCAGGACACAAACACTAACTCATGCCCTCAAACGTACGCTAACCCTTAAGCATTGTCGTACCCTATCCTATACCCTAATCCCTCCCCATTCCCTAACCCTAACCTTAAGCGAAACCCTGAACGTGACCCTTTTCCGAGGCCTTACCCTCATCGGTGCCGTTGTCTTAACCAGTACTCCAACACTAACTCGTGCCCACACACTTACGCTAACCCTTAAGCATTGTCGTAACCTAACCTGTAATCTAATCCCTCTCCATTCCCTAACCCTAACCCTAACCCGAATCCTAACCCTGACCCTCACCCGAAGCCTTACCCTCACCCGTGCCCTAATCTTAACCAGGACACCAAGACTAACTCGTGCCCTCAAACGTACGCTAACACTAAACCGCAGCGGTACCCTAACCTGTACCCTAATCCCTCTCCATTCCCTAACCCTAACCCTAACCTGAAACCTAACCATGACACTCACCCGAAACTTTACCCTCACCCGTGTCCTAATTTTAACCAGTACATCAACACTAAACAATGCCCTCTAACGTACGCCAACCCTAAGCCATTGCCGTAACCTAACCTGTACCCTAATCAATCCCCATTCCCTAACCCTAATCATAACCCTAACCCTTAACGTGACCCTCTTCCGAAGCCTTACCCTCACCCGTGCCCTAATCGTAAGCAGTACATTAACACTAACTAGTGACCTCACACGTACGCTAAACCTTAAGCGTTGTGGTACCCTAAACTGTGCCCTAATATCTCCCCATTCCCTATCCCTAACCCTAACCCGAATTCTATCCCTGACCCTCACCCGAAACCTTACCCTCACCCGTGCCCTAATCTTAACCAGGACACCAAGACTAACTTGTGCCCTCAAACGTACGCTAACACTAAACCGCAGCGGTACCCTAACCTGTACCCTAATCCCTCTCCATTCCCTAACCCTAACCCTAACCTGAAACCTAACCATGACACTCACCCGAAACTTTACCCTCACCCGTGTCCTAATTTTAACCAGTACATCAACACTAACCCATGCCCTCTAACGTACGCCAACCCTAAGCCATTGCCGTACCCTAACCTGTACCCTAATCAATCCCCATTCCCTAACCCTAACCCTAACCCTAACCGTTAACGTGACCCTCTTCCGAGGCCTTACCCTCACCCGTGCCCTAATCGTAAGCAGTACACTAACACTAACTAGTGACCTCACACGTACGCTAAACCTTAAGCGTTGTGGTACCCTGAACTGTGCCCTAATATCTCCCCATTCCCTAACCTAACCCTAACCCGAATTCTATCCCTGACCCTCACCCGAAACCTTACCCTCAACCGTGCCCTAATCTTAACCAGGACACCAACACTAACTCGTGCCCTCACACGTACGCTAACCCTTAATCGTTGTCGTACCCTAAACTGTACCCTAATCCCTCCCCATTCCCTAACCCTAACCCTAACCCGAATCGTAACCCTGACCCTCACCTGAAGCCTTAACCTCACCCGTGCCCTAATCTTAACCAGGACACTAACACTAACCCTTGCCCTCACACGAATGCTAACCCTTAAGCACTGTCGTACCCTAAGCTGTACCCTAATCCCTCTGCATTCCTTAACCCTAACCCTAACCCGAATCCTAACCCTGAACCTCACCCGAAGCCTTACCCTCACCCGTGCCCTAATCTTAACCAGGACACCAACACTAACTCGTGCCCTCACACGTACGCTAAACCTTAAGCGTTGTCGTACCCTAAATTGTACCCTAATCCCTCCCCATTCCTTAACCCTAAACCTAACTCCATCCCTAAACCTGACCCACTTCCGATGCCCTACCCTAACCAATGCCCTAATCTTAACCAGGACACAAACACTAACTCATGCACTCAAACGTACGCTAACCCTTAAGCATTGTCGTACCCTATCCTGTACCCTAATCCCTCCCCATTCCCTAACCCTAACCTTAAGCGAAACCCTGAACGTGACCCTTTTCCGAGGCCTTACCCTCATCGGTGCCGTTGTCTTAACCAGTACTCCAACACTAACTCGTGCCCACACACTTACGCTAACCCTTAAGCATTGTCGTAACCTAACCTGTAATCTAATCCCTCTCCATTCCCTAACCCTAACCCTAACCCGAATCCTAACCCTGACCCTCACCCGAAGCCTTACCCTCACCCGTGCCCTAATCTTAACCAGGACACCAAGACTAACTCGTGCCCTCAAACGTACGCTAACACTAAACCGCAGCGGTACCCTAACCTGTACCCTAATCCCTCTCCATTCCCTAACCCTAACCCTAACCTGAAACCTAACCATGACACTCACCCGAAACTTTACCCTCACCCGTGTCCTAATTTTAACCAGTACATCAACACTAAACAATGCCCTCTAACGTACGCCAACCCTAAGCCATTGCCGTACCCTAACCTGTACACTAATCAATCCCCATTCCATAACCCTAACCCTAACCCTAACCCTTAACGTGACCCTCTTCCGAGGCCTTACCCTCACCCGTGCCCTAATCGTAAGCAGTACATTAACACTAACTAGTGACCTCACACGTACGCTAAACCTTAAGCGTTGTGGTACCCTAAACTGTGCCCTAATATCTCCCCATTCCCTAACCCTAACCCTAACCCGAATTCTATCCCTGACCCTCACCCGAAACCTTACCCTCACACGTGCCCTAATCTTAACCAGGACACCAACACTAACTTGTGCCCTCACATGTACGCTAACCCTTAATCGTTGTCGTACCCTAAACTGTACCCTAATCCCTCCCCATTCCCTAACCCTAACCCTAACCCGAATCCTAACCCTGACCCTCACCTGCAGCCTTACCCTCACCCGTGCCCTAATCTTAACCAGGACACTAAAACTAACACTTGCCCTCACACGAACGCTAACCCTTAAGCACTGTCGTACCCTAAGCTGTACCCTAATCCCTCTGCATTCCTTAACCCTAACCCTAACCCGAATCCTAACCCTGACCCTAACCCGAAGCCTTACCCTCACCCGTGCCCTAATCTTAACCAGGACACTAACACTAACCCTTGCCCTCACACGAACGCTAACCCTTAAGCACTGTCGTACCCTAAGCTGTACCCTAATCCCTCTGCATTCCTTAACCCTAACCTTAACCCGAATCCTAACCCTGACCCTCACCAGAAGCCTTACCCTCACCCGTGCCCTAATCTTAACCAGGACACCAACACTAACTCGTGCCCACACACGTACGCTAAACATTAAGTGTTGTCGTACCCTAAATTGTACCCTAATCCCTCCCAATTCCTTAACCCTAACCCTAACCCGATCCCTAAACCTGACCCACTTCCGATGCCCTACCCTAACCAATGCCCTAATCTTAACCAGTACACAAACACTAACTCATGCCCTCAAACGTATGCTAACCCTTAATCGTTGTCGTACCCTAACCTGTACCCTAATCCCTCTCCATTCCCTAACCCTAACCCTAACCTGAAACCTAACCATGACACTCACCCGAAACTTTACCCTCACCCGTGTCCTAATTTTAACCAGTACATCAACACTAACCCATGCCCTCTAACGTACGCCAACCCTAAGCCATTGCCGTACCCTAACCTGTACCCTAATCAATCCCCATTCCCTAACCCTAATCATAACCCTAACCCTTAACGTGACCCTCTTCCGAGGCCTTACCCTCACCCGTGCCCTAATCGTAAGCAGTACACTAACACTAACTAGTGACCTCACACGTACGCTAAACCTTAAGCGTTGTGGTACCCTAAACTGTGCCCTAATATCTCCCCATTCCCTAACCCTAACCCTAACCCGAATTCTATCCCTGACCCTCACCCGAAACCTTACCCTCACCCGTGCCCTAATCTTAACCAGGACACCAACACTAACTTGTGCCCTCACATGTACGCTAACACTTAATCGTTGTCGTACCCTAAACTGTACCCTAATCCCTCCCCATTCCCTAACCCTAACCCTAACCCGAATCCTAACCCTGACCCTCACCTGCAGCCTTACCCTCACCCGTGCCCTAATCTTAACCAGGACACTAAAACTAACACTTGCCCTCACACGAACGCTAACCCTTAAGCACTGTCGTACCCTAAGCTGTACCCTAATCCCTCTGCATTCCTTAACCCTAACCCTAACCCGAATCCTAACCCTGACCCTCACCCGAAGCCTTACCCTCACCCGTGCCCTAATCTTAACCAGTACACTAACACTAACCCTTGCCCTCACACGAACGCTAACACTTAAGCACTGTCGTACCCTAAGGTGTACCCTAATCCCTCTGCATTCCTTAACCCTAACCTTAACCCGAATCCTAACCCTGACCCTCACCGGAAGCCCTACCCTAACCAATGCCCTAATCTTAACCAGTACACAAACACTAACTCGTGCCCTCAAACGTACGCTAACCGTTAATCGTTGTCGTACCCTAAGCTGTACCCTAATCCCTCTCCATTCCCTAACCCTAACCCTAACCTGAAACCTAAGCATGACACTCACGCGAAACTTTACCCTCACCCGTGTACTAATTTTAACCAGTACATCAACACTAACCCATGCCCTCTAACGTACGCCAACCCTAAGCCATTGCCATACCCTAACCTGTACCCTAATCAATCCCCATTCCCTAACCCTAACCCTAACCCTAACCCTTAACGTGACCCTCTTCCGAGGCCTTACCCTCACCCGTGCCCTAATCGTAAGCAGTACACTAACACTAACTAGTGACCTCACACGTACGTGAAACCTTAAGCGTTGTGGTACCCTAAACGGTGCCCTAATATCTCCCCATTCCCTAACCCTAACCCTAACCCGAATTCTCTCCCTGACCCTCACCCGAAACCTTACCCTCACCCGTGCACTAATCTTAACCAGGACACCAACACTAACTCGTGCCCTCACACGTACGCTAACCCTTATTCGTTGTCGTACCCTAAACTGTACCCTAATCCCTCCCCATTCCCTAACCCTAACCCTAACCCGAATCCTAACCCTGACCCTCACCTGAAGCCTTAACCTCACCCGTGCCCTAATTTTAACCAGGACACTAACACTAACCCTTGCCCTCACACGAATGCTAACCCTTAAGCACTGTCGTACCCTAAGCTGTACCCTAATCCCTCTGCATTCCTTAACCCTAACCCTAACCCGAATCCTAACCCTGAACCTAACCCGAAGCCTTACTCTCACCCGTGCCCTAATCTTAACCAGGACACCAACACTAACTCGTGCCCTCACACGTACGCTAAACCTTAAGCGTTGTCGTACCCTAAATTGTACGCTAATACCTCCCCATTCCTTAACCCTAACCCTAACTCCATCCCTAAACCTGACCCACTTCCGATGCCCTACCCTAACCAATGCCCTAATCTTAACCAGGACACAAACACTAACTCATGCCCTCAAACGTACGCTAACCCTTAAGCATTGTCGTACCCTATCCTGTACCCTAATCCCTCCCCATTCCCTAACCCTAACCTTAAGCGAAACCCTGAACGTGACCCTTTTCCGAGGCCTTACCCTCATCGGTGCCGTTGTCTTAACCAGTACACCAACACTAACTCGTGCCCTCACACTTACGCTAACCCTTAAGCATTGTCGTACCCTAACCTGTACCCTAATCCCTCTCCATTCCCTAACCCTAACCCTAACCCGAATCCTAACCCTGACCCTCACCCGAAGCCTTACCCTCACCCGTGCCCTAATCTTAACCAGGACACCAAGACTAACTCGTTCCCTCAAACGTACGCTAACACTAAACCGCAGCGGTACCCTAACCTGTACCCTAATCCCTCTCCATTCCCTAACCCTAACCCTAACCTGAAACCTAACCATGACACTCACCCGAAACTTTACCCTCATCCGTGTCCTAATTTTAACCAGTACATCAACAGTAACCCATGCCCTCTAACGTACGCCAACCCTAAGCCATTGCCGTACCCTAACCTGTACCCTAATCAATCCCCATTCCCTAACCCTAATCATAACCCTAACCCTTAACGTGACCCTCTTCCGAGGCCTTACCCTCACCCGTGCCCTAATCGTAAGCAGTACATTAACACTAACTAGTGACCTCACACGTACGCTAAACCTTAAGCGTTGTGGTACCCTAAACTGTGCCCTAATATCTCCCCATTCCCTATCCCTAACCCTAACCCGAATTCTATCCCTGACCCTCACCCGAAACCTTACCCTCACCCGTGCCCTAATCTTAACCAGGACACCAACACTAAATCGTGCCCTCACACGTACGCTAACCCTTAATCGTTGTCGTACCCTAAACTGTACCCTAATCCCTCTGCATTCCTTAACCCTAACCCTAACCCGAATCCTAACCCTGACCCTCACCCGAAGCCTTACCCTCACCCGTGCCCTAATCTTAACCAGGACACCAACACTAACTCGGGCCCTCACACGTACGCTAAACCTTAAGCGTTGTCGTACACTAAATTGTACCCTAATCCCTCCCCATTCCTTAACCCTAAACCTAACCCCATCCCTAAACCTGACCCACTTCCGATGCCCTACCCTAACCAATGCCCTAATCTTAACCAGGACACAAACACTAACTCATGCCCTCAAACGTACGCTAACCCTTAAGCATTGTCGTACCCTATACTGTACCCTAATCCCTCCCCATTCCTTAACCCTAACCCTAAGCGAAACCCTGAACGTGACCCTTTTCCGAGGCCTTACCCTCATCGGTGCCGTTGTCTTAACCAGTACACCAACACTAACTCGTGCCCTCACACTTACGCTAACCCTTAAGCATTGTCGTACACTAACCGGTACCCTAATCCCTCTCCATTCCCTAACCCTAACCCTAACCCGAATCCTAACCCTGACCCTCACCGGAACCCTTACCCTCACCCGTGCCCTAATCTTAACCAGGACACCAAGACTAACTCGTGCCCTCAAACGTACGCTAACACTAAACCGCAGCGGTACCCTAACCTGTACCCAAATCCCTCTCCATTCCCTAACCCTAACCCTAACCTGAAACCTAACCATGACACTCACCCGAAACTTTACCCTCACCCGTGTCCTAATTTTAACCAGTACATCAACACTAACCCATGCCCTCTAACGTACGCCAACCCTAAGCCATTGCCGTACCCTAACCTGTACACTAATCAATCCCCATTCCCTAACCCTAACCCTAACCCTAACCCTTAACGTGACCCTCTTCCGAGGCCTTACCCTCACCCGTGCCCTAATCGTAAGCAGTACACTAACACTAAGTAGTGACCTCATACGTACGCTAAACCTTAAGCGTTGTGGTGCCCTAAACTGTGCCCTAATATCTCCCCATTCCCTAACCCTAACCCTAACCCGAATTCTATCCCTGATCCTCACCCGAAACCTTACACTCACCCGTGCCTTAATCTTAACTAGGACACCAACACTAACTCGTGCCCTCACACGTACGCTAACCATTTATCGTTGTCGTACCCTAAACTGTACCCTAATCCCTCCCCATTCCCTAACCCTAACCCTAACCCGAATCCTAACCCTGACCCTCACCTGAAGCCTTACCCTCACCCGTGCCCTAATCTTAACCAGGACACTAACACTAACCCTTGCCCTCACACGAACGCTAACCCTTAAGCACTGTCGTACCCTAAGCTGTACCCTAATCCCTCTGCATTCCTTAACCCTAACCCTAACCCGAATCCTAACCCTGACCCTCACCCGAAGCCTTACCCTCACCCGTGCCCTAATCTTAACCAGGACACCAACACTAACTCGTGCCCTCACACGTACGCTAAACCTTAAGCGTTGTCGTACCCTAAATTGTAACCTAATCCCTTCCCATTCCTTAACCCTAACCCTAACCCCATCCCTAAACCTGACCCACTTCCGATGCCCTACCCTAACCAATGCCCTAATCTTAACCAGGACACAAACACTAACTCATGCCCTCAAACGTACGCAAACCCTTAAGCATTGTCGTACCCTATCCTGTACCCTAATCCCTCCCCATTCCCTAACCCTAACCTTAAGCGAAACCCTGAACGTGACCCTTTTCCGAGGCCTTACCCTCATCGGTGCCGTTGTCTTAACCAGTACACCAACACTAACTCGTGCCCTCACACTTACGCTAACCCTTAAGCATTTTCGTACACTAACCTGTACCCTAATCCCTCTCCATTCCCTAACCCTAACCCTAACCCGAATCCTAACCCTGACCCTCACCCGAAGCCTTACCCTCACCCGTGCCCTAATCTTAACCAGGACACCAAGACTAACTCGTGCCCTCAAACGTACGCTAACACTAAACCGCAGCCGTACCCTAACCTGTACCCTAATCCCTCTCCATTCCCTAACCCTAACCCTAACCTGAAACCTAACCATGACACTCACCCGAAACTTTACCCTCATCCGTGTCCTAATTTTAACCAGTACATCAACAGTAACCCATGCCCTCTAACGTACGCCAACCATAAGCCATTGCCGTACCCTAACCTGTACCCTAATCAATCCCCATTCCCTAACCCTAATCATAACCCTAACCCTTAACGTGACCCTCTTCCGAGGCCTTACCCTCACCCGTGCCCTAATCGTAAGCAGTACATTAACACTAACTAGTGACCTCACACGTACGCTAAACCTTAAGCGTTGTGGTACCCTAAACTGTGCCCTAATATCTCCCCATTCCCTAACCCTAACCCTAACCCGAATTCTCTCCCTGACCCTCACCCGAAACCTTACCCTCACCCGTGCACTAATCTTAACCAGGACACCAACACTAACTCGTGCCCTCACACGTACGCTAACCCTTAATCGTTGTCGTACCCTAAAATGTACCCTAATCCCTCCCCATTCCCTAACCCTAACCCTAAACCGAATCCTAACCCTGACCCTCACCTGAAGCCTTACCCTCACCCGTGCCCTAATCTTAACCAGGACACTAACACTAACACTTGCCCTCACACGAACGCTAACCCTTAAGCACTGTCGTACCCTAAGGTGTACCCTAATTCCTCTGCATTCCTTAACCCTAACCCTAACCCGAATCCTAACCCTGACCCTCACCCGAAGCCTTACCCTCACCCGTGCCCTAATCTTAACCAGGACACCAACACTAACTTGTGCCCTCACACGTACGCTAAACCTTAAGCGTTGTCGTACCCTAAATTGTACCCTAATCCCTCCCCATTCCTTAACCCTAACCCTAACCCCATCCCTAAACCTGACCCACTTCCGATGCCCTACCCTAACCAATGCCCTAATTTAACCAGGACACAAACACTAACTCATGCCCTCAAACGTACGCTAACCCTTAAGCATTGTCGTACCCTATCCGGTACCCTAATCCCTCCCCATTCCTTAACCCTAACCCTAAGCGAAACCCTGAACGTGACCCTTTTCCGAGGCCTTACCCTCATCGGTGCCGTTGTCTTAACCAGTACACCAACACTAACTCGTGCCCTCACACTTACGCTAACCCTTAAGCATTGTCGTACACTAACCTGTACCCTAATCCCTCTCCATTCCCTAACCCTAACCCTAACCCGAATCCTAACCCTGACCCGCACCCGAAGCCTTACCCTCACCCGTGCCCTAATATTAACCAGGACACCAAGACTAACTCGTGCCCTCAAACGTACGCTAACACTAAACCGCAGCGGTACCCTAACCTGTACCCTAATCCCTCTCCATTCCCTAACCCTAACCCTAACCTGAAACCTAACCATGACACTCACCCGAAACTTTACCCTCACCCGTGTCCTAATTTTAACCAGTACATCAACACTAACCCATGCCCTCTAACGTACGCCAACCCTAAGCCATTGCCGTACCCTAACCTGTACCCTAATCAATCCCCATTCCCTAACCCTAACCCTAACCCTTAACGTGACCCTCTTCCGAGGCCTTACCCTCACCCGTGCCCTAATCGTAAGCAGTACACTAACACTAACTAGTGACCTCACACGTACGCTAAACCTTAAGCGTTGTGGTACCCTGAACTGTGCCCTAATATCTCCCCATTCCCTAACCTAACCCTAACCCGAATTCTATCACTGACCCTCACCCGAAACCTTACCCTCACCCGTGCCCTAATCTTAACCAGGACACCAACACTAACTCGTGCCCTCACACGTACGCTAACCCTTATTCGTTGTCGTACCCTAAACTGTACCCTAATCCCTCCCCATTCCCTAACCCTAACCCTAACCCGAATCCTAACCCTGACCCTCACCTGAAGCCTTAACCTCACCCGTGCCCTAATTTTAACCAGGACACTAACACTAACCCTTGCCCTCACACGAATGCTAACCCTTAAGCACTGTCGTACCCTAAGCTGTACCCTAATCCCTCTGCATTCCTTAACCCTAACCCTAACCCGAATCCTAACCCTGAACCTCACCCGAAGCCTTACTCTCACCCGTGCCCTAATCTTAACCAGGACACCAACACTAACTCGTGCCCTCACACGTACGCTAAACCTTAAGCGTTGTCGTACCCTAAATTGTACGCTAATACCTCCCCATTCCTTAACCCTAACCCTAACTCCATCCCTAAACCTGACCCACTTCCGATGCCCTACCCTAACCAATGCCCTAATCTTAACCAGGACACAAACACTAACTCATGCCCTCAAACGTACGCTAACCCTTAAGCATTGTCGTACCCTATCCTGTACCCTAATCCCTCCCCATTCCCTAACCCTAACCTTAAGCGAAACCCTGAACGTGACCCTTTTCCAAGGCCTTACCCTCATCGGTGCCGTTGTCTTAACCAGTACACCAACACTAACTCGTGCCCTCACACTTACGCTAACCCTTAAGCATTGTCGTACCCTAACCTGTACCCTAATCCCTCTCCATTCCCTAACCCTAACCCTAACCCGAATCCTAACCCTGACCCTCACCCGAAGCCTTACCCTCACCCGTGCCCTAATCTTAACCAGGACACCAAGACTAACTCGTTCCCTCAAACGTACGCTAACACTAAACCGCAGCGGTACCCTAACCTGTACCCTAATCCCTCTCCATTCCCTAACCCTAACCCTAACCTGAAACCTAACCATGACACTCACCCGAAACTTTACCCTCATCCGTGTCCTAATTTTAAGCAGTACATCAACAGTAACCCATGCCCTCTAACATACGCCAACCCTAAGCCATTGCCGTACCCTAACCTGTACCCTAATCAATCCCCATTCCCTAACCCTAATCATAACCCTAACCCTTAACGTGACCCTCTTCCGAGGCCTTACCCTCACCCGTGCCCTAATCGTAAGCAGTACATTAACACTAACTAGTGACCTCACACGTACGCTAAACCTTAAGCGTTGTGGTACCCTAAACTGTGCCCTAATATCTCCCCATTCCCTATCCCTAACCCTAACCCGAATTCTATCCCTGACCCTCACCCGAAACCTTACCCTCACCCGTGCCCTAATCTTAACCAGGACACCAACACTAAATCGTGCCCTCACACGTACGCTAACCCTTAATCGTTGTCGTACCCTAAACTGTACCGTAATCCCTCTGCATTCCTTAACCCTAACCCTAACCCGAATCCTAACCCTGACCCTCACCCGAAGCCTTACCCTCACCCGTGCCCTAATCTTAACCAGGACACCAACACTAACTCGGGCCCTCACACGTACGCTAAACCTTAAGCGTTGTCGTACACTAAATTGTACCCTAATCCCTCCCCATTCCTTAACCCTAAACCTAACCCCATCCCTAAACCTGACCCACTTCCGATGCCCTACCCTAACCAATGCCCTAATCTTAACCAGGACACAAACACTAACTCATGCCCTCAAACGTACGCTAACCCTTAAGCATTGTCGTACCCTATACTGTACCCTAATCCCTCCCCATTCCTTAACCCTAACCCTAAGCGAAACCCTGAACGTGACCCTTTTCCGAGGCCTTACCCTCATCGGTGCCGTTGTCTTAACCAGTACACCAACACTAACTCGTGCCCTCACACTTACGCTAACCCTTAAGCATTGTCGTACACTAACCTGTACCCTAATCCCTCTCCATTCCCTAACCCTAACCCTAACCCGAATCCTAACCCTGACCCTCACCCGAAACCTTACCCTCACCCGTGCCCTAATCTTAACCAGGACACCAAGACTAACTCGTGCCCTCAAACGTACGCTAACACTAAACCGCAGCGGTACCCTAACCTGTACCCAAATCCCTCTCCATTCCCTAACCCTAACCCTAACCTGAAACCTAACCATGACACTCACCCGAAACTTTACCCTCACCCGTGTCCTAATTTTAACCAGTACATCAACACTAACCCATGCCCTCTAACGTACGCCAACCCTAAGCCATTGCCGTACCCTAACCTGTACACTAATCAATCCCCATTCCCTAACCCTAACCCTAACCCTAACCCTTAACGTGACCCTCTTCCGAGGCCTTACCCTCACCCGTGCCCTAATCGTAAGCAGTACACTAACACTAAGTAGTGACCTCATACGTACGCTAAACCTTAAGCGTTGTGGTGCCCTAAACTGTGCCCTAATATCTCCCCATTCCCTAACCCTAACCCTAACCCGAATTCTATCCCTGATCCTCACCCGAAACCTTACACTCACCAGTGCCTTAATCTTAACTAGGACACCAACACTAACTCGTGCCCTCACACGTACGCTAACCCTTTATCGTTGTCGTACCCTAAACTGTACCCTAATCCCTCCCCATTCCCTAACCCTAACCCTAACCCGAAACCTAACCCTGACCCTCACCTGAAGCCTTACCCTCACCCGTGCCCTAATCTTAACCAGGACACTAACACTAACCCTTGCCCTCACACGAACGCTAACCCTTAAGCACTGTCGTACCCTAAGCTGTACCCTAATCCCTCTGCATTCCTTAACCCTAACCCTAACCCGAATCCTAACCCTGACCCTCACCCGAAGCCTTACCCTCACCCGTGCCCTAATCTTAACCAGGACACCAACACTAACTCGTGCCCTCACACGTACGCTAAACCTTAAGCGTTGTCGTACCCTAAATTGTAACCTAATCCCTTCCCATTCCTTAACCCTAACCCTAACCCCATCCCTAAACCTGACCCACTTCCGATGCCCTACCCTAACCAATGCCCTAATCTTAACCAGGACACAAACACTAACTCATGCCCTCAAACGTACGCAAACCCTTAAGCATTGTCGTACCCTATCCTGTACCCTAATCCCTCCCCATTCCCTAACCCTAACCTTAAGCGAAACCCTGAACGTGACCCTTTTCCGAGGCCTTACCCTCATCGGTGCCGTTGTCTTAACCAGTACACCAACACTAACTCGTGCCCTCACACTTACGCTAACACTTAAGCATTTTCGTACACTAACCTGTACCCTAATCCCTCTCCATTCCCTAACCCTAACCCTAACCCGAATCCTAACCCTGACCCTCACCCGAAGCCTTACCCTCACCCGTGCCCTAATCTTAACCAGGACACCAAGACTAACTCGTGCCCTCAAACGTACGCTAACACTAAACCGCAGCCGTACCCTAACCTGTACCCTAATCCCTCTCCATTCCCTAACCCTAACCCTAACCTGAAACCTAACCATGAGACTCACCCGAAACTTTACCCTCATCCGTGTCCTAATTTTAACCAGTACATCAACAGTAACCCATGCCCTCTAACGTACGCCAACCATAAGCCATTGCCGTACCCTAACCTGTACCCTAATCAATCCCCATTCCCTAACCCTAATCATAACCCTAACCCTTAACGTGACCCTCTTCCGAGGCCTTACCCTCACCCGTGCCCTAATCGTAAGCAGTACATTAACACTAACTAGTGACCTCACACGTACGCTAAACCTTAAGCGTTGTGGTACCCTAAACTGTGCCCTAATATCTCCCCATTCCCTATCCCTAACCCTAACCCGAATTCTATCCCTGACCCTCACCCGAAACCTTACCCTCACCCGTGCCCTAATCTTAACCAGGACACCAACACTAACTCGTGCCCTGACACGTACGCTAACCCTTAATCGTTGTCGTACCCTAAACTGTACCCTAATCCCTCTGCATTCCTTAACCCTAACCCTAACCCGAATCCTAACCCTGACCCTCACCCGAAGCCTTACCCTCACCCGTGCCCTAATCTTAACCAGGACACCAACACTAACTCGGGCCCTCACACGTACGCTAAACCTTAAGCGTTGTCGTACACTAAATTGTACCCTAATCCCTCCCCATTCCTTAACCCTAAACCTAACCCCATCCCTAAACCTGACCCACTTCCGATGCCCTACCCTAACCAATGCCCTAATCTTAACCAGGACACAAACACTAACTCATTCCCTCAAACGTACGCTAACCCTTAAGCATTGTCGTACCCTATCCTGTACCCTAATCCCTCCCCATTCCCTAACCCTAACCTTAAGCGAAACCCTGAACGTGACCCTTTTCCGAGGCCTTACCCTCATCGGTGCCGTTGTCTTAACCAGTACACCAACACTAACTCGTGCCCTCACACTTACGCTAACCCTTAAGCATTGTCGTACACTAACCTGTACCCTAATCCCTCTCCATTCCCTAACCCTAACCCTAACCCGAATCCTAACCCTGACCCTCACCCGAAGCCTTACCCTCACCCGTGCCCTAATCTTAACCAGGACACCAAGACTAACTCGTGCCCTCAAACGTACGCTAACACTAAACCGCAGCGGTACCCTAACCTGTACCCAAATCCCTCTCCATTCCCTAACCCTAACCCTAACCTGAAACCTAACCATGACACTCACCCGAAACTTTACCCTCACCCGTGTCCTAATTTTAACCAGTACATCAACACTAACCCATGCCCTCTAACGTACGCCAACCCTAAGCCATTGCCGTACCCTAACCTGTACACTAATCAATCCCCATTCCCTAACCCTAACCCTAACCCTAACCCTTAACGTGACCCTCTTCCGAGGCCTTACCCTCACCCGTGCCCTAATCATAAGCAGTACACTAACACTAAGTAGTGACCTCATACGTACGCTAAACCTTAAGCGTTGTGGTGCCCTAAACTGTGCCCTAATATCTCCCCATTCCCTAACCCTAACCCTAACCCGAATTCTATCCCTGATCCTCACCCGAAACCTTACACTCACCCGTGCCTTAATCTTAACTAGGACACCAACACTAACTCGTGCCCTCACACGTACGCTAACCCTTTATCGTTGTCGTACCCTAAACTGTACCCTAATCCCTCCCCATTCCCTAACCCTAACCCTAACCCGAATCCTAACCCTGACCCTCACCTGAAGCCTTACCCTCACCCGTGCCCTAATCTTAACCAGGACACTAACACTAACCCTTGCCCTCACACGAACGCTAACCCTTAAGCACTGTCGTAACCTAAGCTGTACCCTAATCCCTCTGCATTCCTTAACCCTAACCCTAACCCGAATCCTAACCCTGACCCTCACCCGAAGCCTTACCCTCACCCGTGCCCTAATCTTAACCAGGACACCAACACTAACTCGTGCCCTCACACGTACGCTAAACCTTAAGCGTTGTCGTACCCTAAATTGTAACCTAATCCCTTCCCATTCCTTAACCCTAACCCTAACCCCATCCCTAAACCTGACCCACTTCCGATGCCCTACCCTAACCAATGCCCTAATCTTAACCAGGACACAAACACTAACTCATGCCCTCAAACGTACGCAAACCCTTAAGCATTGTCGTACCCTATCCTGTACCCTAATCCCTCCCCATTCCCTAACCCTAACCTTAAGCGAAACCCTGAACGTGACCCTTTTCCGAGGCCTTACCCTCATCGGTGCCGTTGTCTTAACCAGTACACCAACACTAACTCGTGCCCTCACACTTACGCTAACCCTTAAGCATTTTCGTACACTAACCTGTACCCTAATCCCTCTCCATTCCCTAACCCTAACCCTAACCCGAATCCTAACCCTGACCCTCACCCGAAGCCTTACCCTCACCCGTGCCCTAATCTTAACCAGGACACCAAGACTAACTCGTGCCCTCAAACGTACGCTAACACTAAACCGCAGCCGTACCCTAACCTGTACCCTAATCCCTCTCCATTCCCTAACCCTAACCCTAACCTGAAACCTAACCATGACACTCACCCGAAACTTTACCCTCATCCGTGTCCTAATTTTAACCAGTACATCAACAGTAACCCATGCCCTCTAACGTACGCCAACCCTAAGCCATTGCCGTACCCTAACCTGTACCCTAATCAATCCCCATTCCCTAACCCTAATCATAACCCTAACCCTTAACGTGACCCTCTTCCGAGGCCTTACCCTCACCCGTGCCCTAATCGTAAGCAGTACCTTAACACTAACTAGTGACCTCACACGTACGCTAAACCTTAAGCGTTGTGGTACCCTAAACTGTGCCCTAATATCTCCCCATTCCCTATCCCTAACGCTAACCCGAATTCTATCCCTGACCCTCACCCGAAACCTTACCCTCACCCGTGCCCTAATCTTAACCAGGACACCAACACTAACTCGTGCCCTCACACGTACGCTAACCCTTAATCGTTGTCGTACCCTAAACTGTACCCTAATCCCTCTGCATTCCTTAACCCTAACCCTAAACCGAATCCTAACCCTGACCCTCACCCGAAGCCTTACCCTCACCCGTGCCCTAATCTTAACCAGGACACCAACACTAACTCGGGCCCTCACACGTACGCTAAAACTTAAGCGTTGTCGTACACTAAATTGTACCCTAATCCCTCCCCATTCCTTAACCCTAACCCTAACCCCATCCCTAAACCTGACCCACTTCCGATGCCCTACCCTAACCAATGCCCTAATCTTAACCAGGACACAAACACTAACTCATTCCCTCAAACGTACGCTAACCCTTAAGCATTGTCGTACCCTATCCTGTACCCTAATCCCTCCCCATTCCCTAACCCTAACCTTAAGCGAAACCCTGAACGTGACCCTTTTCCGAGGCCTTACCCTCATCGGTGCCGTTGTCTTAACCAGTACACCAACACTAACTCGTGCCCTCACACTTACGCTAACCCTTAAGCATTGTCGTACACTAACCTGTACCCTAATCCCTCTCCATTCCCTAACCCTAACCCTAACCCGAATCCTAACCCTGACCCTCACCCGAAGCCTTACCCTCACCCGTGCCCTAATCTTAACCAGGACACCAAGACTAACTCGTGCCCTCAAACGTACGCTAACACTAAACCGCAGCGGTACCCTAACCTGTACCCAAATCCCTCTCCATTCCCTAACCCTAACCCTAACCTGAAACCTAACCATGACACTCACCCGAAACTTTACCCTCACCCGTGTCCTAATTTTAACCAGTACATCAACACTAACCCATGCCCTCTAACGTACGCCAACCCTAAGCCATTGCCGTACCCTAACCTGTACACTAATCAATCCCCATTCCCTAACCCTAACCCTAACCCTAACCCTTAACGTGACCCTCTTCCGAGGCCTTACCCTCACCCGTGCCCTAATCGTAAGCAGTACACTAACACTAAGTAGTGACCTCACACGTACGCTAAACCTTAAGCGTTGTGGTGCCCTAAACTGTGCCCTAATATCTCCCCATTCCCTAACCCTAACCCTAACCCGAATTCTATCCCTGATCCTCACCCGAAACCTTACACTCACCCGTGCCTTAATCTTAACTAGGACACCAACACTAACTCGTGCCCTCACACGTACGCTAACCCTTTATCGTTGTCGTACCCTAAACTGTACCCTAATCCCTCCCCATTCCCTAACCCTAACCCTAACCCGAATCCTAACCCTGACCCTCACCTGAAGCCTTACCCTCACCCGTGCCCTAATCTTAACCAGGACACTAACACTAACCCTTGCCCTCACACGAACGCTAACCCTTAAGCACTGTCGTACCCTAAGCTGTACCCTAATCCCTCTGCATTCCTTAACCCTAACCCTAACCCCATCCCTAAACCTGACCCACTTCCGATGCCCTACCCTAACCAATGCCCTAATCTTAACCAGGACACAAACACTAACTCATGCCCTCAAACGTACGCTAACGCTTAAGCATTGTCGTACCCTATCCTGTACCCTAATCCCTCCCCATTCCTTAACCCTAACCCTAAGCGAAACCCTGAACGTGACCCTTTTCCGAGGCCTTACCCTCATCGGTGCCGTTGTCTTAACCAGTACACCAACACTAACTCGTGCCCTCACACTTACGCTAACCCTTAAGCATTGTCGTACCCTAACCTGTACCCTAATCCCTCTCCATTCCCTAACCCTAACCCTAACCCGAATCCTAACCCTGACCCTCACCCGAAGCCTTACCCTCACCCGTGCCCTAATCTTAACCAGGACACCAACACTAACTCGGGCCCTCAAACGTACGCTAACACTAAACCGCAGCGGTACCCTAACCTGTACCCTAATCCCTCTCCATTCCCTAACCCTAACCCTAACCTGAAACCTAACCATGACACTCACCCGAAACTTTACCCTCACCCGTGATCTAATTTTAACCAGTACATCAACACTAACCCATGCCCTCTAACGTACGCCAACCCTAAGCCATTGCCGTACCCTAACCTGTACCCTAATCAATCCCCATTCCCTAACCCTAACCCTAACCCTAACCCTTAACGTGACCCTCTTCCGAGGCCTTACCCTCACCCGTGCCCTAATCGTTAGCAGTACACTAACACTAACTAGTGACCTCACACGTACGCAAAACCTTAAGCGTTGTGGTACCCTGAACTGTGCCCTAATATCTCCCCATTCCCTAACCTAACCCTAACCCGAATTCTATCCCTGACCCTCACCCGAAACCTTACCCTCACCCGTGCCCTAATCTTAACCAGGACACCAACACTAACTCGTGCCCTCACACGTACGCTAACCCTTAATCGTTGTCGTACCCTAAACTGTACCCTAATCCCTCCCCATTCCCTAACCCTAACCCTAACCCGAATCCTAACCCTGACCCTCACCCGAAGCCTTACCCTCACCCGTGCCCTAATCTTAACCAGGACACCAACACTAACTCGGGCCCTCACACGTACGCTAAACCTTAAGCGTTGTCGTACACTAAATTGTACCCTAATCCCTCCCCATTCCTTAACCCTAACCCTAACCCCATCCCTAAACCTGACCCACTTCCGATGCCTTACCCTAACCAATGCCCTAATCTTAACCAGGACACAAACACTAACTCATTCCCTCAAACGTACGCTAACCCTTAAGCATTGTCGTACCCTATCCTGTACCCTAATCCCTCCCCATTCCCTAACCCTAACCTTAAGCGAAACCCTGAACGTTACCCTTTTCCGAGACCTTACCCTCATCGGTGCCGTTGTCTTAACCAGTACACCAACACTAACTCGTGCCCTCACACTTACGCTAACCCTTAAGCATTGTCGTACACTAACCTGTACCCTAATCCCTCTCCATTCCCTAACCCTAACCCTAACCCGAATCCTAACCCTGACCCTCACCCGAAGCCTTACCCTCACCCGTGCCCTAATCTTAACCAGGACACCAAGACTAACTCGTGCCCTCAAACGTACGCTAACACTAAACCGCAGCGGTACCCTAACCTGTACCCAAATCCCTCTCCATTCCCTAACCCTAACCCTAACCTGAAACCTAACCATGACACTCACCCGAAACTTTACCCTCACCCGTGTCCTAATTTTAACCAGTACATCAACACTAACCCATGCCCTCTAACGTACGCCAACCCTAAGCCATTGCCGTACCCTAACCTGTACACTAATCAATCCCCATTCCCTAACCCTAACCCTAACCCTAACCCTTAACGTGACCCTCTTCCGAGGCCTTACCCTCACCCGTGCCCTAATCGTAAGCAGTACACTAACACTAAGTAGTGACCTCATACGTACGCTAAACCTTAAGCGTTGTGGTGCCCTAAACTGTGCCCTAATATCTCCCCATTCCCTAACCCTAACCCTAACCCGAATTCTATCCCTGATCCTCACCCGAAACCTTACACTCACCCGTGCCTTAATCTTAACTAGGACACCAACACTAACTCGTGCCCTCACACGTACGCTAACCCTTTATCGTTGTCGTACCCTAAACTGTACCCTAATCCCTCCCCATTCCCTAACCCTAACCCTAACCCGAATCCTAACCCTGACCCTCACCTGAAGCCTTACCCTCACCCGTGCCCTAATCTTAACCAGGACACTAACACTAACCCTTGCCCTCACACGAACGCTAACCCTTAAGCACTGTCGTACCCTAAGCTGTACCCTAATCCCTCTGCATTCCTTAACCCTAACCCTAACCCGAATCCTAACCCTGACCCTCACCCGTGCCCTAATCTTAACCAGGACACCAACACTAACTCGTGCCCTCACACGTACGCTAAACCTTAAGCGTTGTCGTACCCTAAATTGTAACCTAATCCCTTCCCATTCCTTAACCCTAACCCTAACCCCATCCCTAAACCTGACCCACTTCCGATGCCCTACCCTAACCAATGCCCTAATCTTAACCAGGACACAAACACTAACTCATGCCCTCAAACGTACGCAAACCCTTAAGCATTGTCGTACCCTATCCTGTACCCTAATCCCTCCCCATTCCCTAACCCTAACCTTAAGCGAAACCCTGAACGTGACCCTTTTCCGAGGCCTTACCCTCATCGGTGCCGTTGTCTTAACCAGTACACCAACACTAACTCGTGCCCTCACACTTACGCTAACCCTTAAGCATTTTCGTACACTAACCTGTACCCTAATCCCTCTCCATTCCCTAACCCTAACCCTAACCCGAATCCTAACCCTGACCCTCACCCGAAGCCTTACCCTCACCCGTGCCCTAATCTTAACCAGGACACCAAGACTAACTCGTGCCCTCAAACGTACGCTAACACTAAACCGCAGCCGTACCCTAACCTGTACCCTAATCCCTCTCCATTCCCTAACCCTAACCCTAACCTGAAACCTAACCATGACACTCACCCGAAACTTTACCCTCATCCGTGTCCTAATTTTAACCAGTACATCAACAGTAACCCATGCCCTCTAACGTACGCCAACCCTAAGACATTGCCGTACCCTAACCTGTACCCTAATCAATCCCCATTCCCTAACCCTAATCATAACCCTAACCCTTAACGTGACCCTCTTCCGAGGCCTTACCCTCACCCGTGCCCTAATCGTAAGCAGTACATTAACACTAACTAGTGACCTCACACGTACGCTAAACCTTAAGCGTTGTGGTACCCTAAACTGTGCCCTAATATCTCCCCATTCCCTATCCATAACCCTAACCCGAATTCTATCCCTGACCCTCACCCGAAACCTTACCCTCACCCGTGCCCTAATCTTAACCAGGACACCAACACTAACTCGTGCCCTCACACGTACGCTAACCCTTAATCGTTGTCGTACCCTAAACTGTACCCTAATCCCTCTGCATTCCTTAACCCTAACCCTAACCCGAATCCTAACCCTGACCCTCACCCGAAGCCTTACCCTCACCCGTGCCCTAATCTTAACCAGGACACCAACACTAACTCGGGCCCTCACACGTACGCTAAACCTTAAGCGTTGTCGTACACTAAATTGTACCCTAATCCCTCCCCATTCCTTAACCCTAACCCTAACCCCATCCCTAAACCTGACCCACTTCCGATGCCCTACCCTAACCAATGCCCTAATCTTAACCAGGACACAAACACTAACTCATTCCCTCAAACGTACGCTAACCCTTAAGCATTGTCGTACCCTATCCTGTACCCTAATCCCTCCCCATTCCCTAACCCTAACCTTAAGCGAAACCCTGAACGTGACCCTTTTCCGAGGCCTTACCCTCATCGGTGCCGTTGTCTTAACCAGTACACCAACACTAACTCGTGCCCTCACACTTACGCTAACCCTTAAGCATTGTCGTACACTAACCTGTACCCTAATCCCTCTCCATTCCCTAACCCTAACCCTAACCCGAATCCTAACCCTGACCCTCACCCGAAGCCTTACCCTCACCCGTGCCCTAATCTTAACCAGGACACCAAGACTAACTCGTGCCCTCAAACGTACGCTAACACTAAACCGCAGCGGTACCCTAACCTGTACCCAAATCCCTCTCCATTCCCTAACCCTAACCCTAACCTGAAACCTAACCATGACACTCACCCGAAACTTTACCCTCACCCGTGTCCTAATTTTAACCAGTACATCAACACTAACCCATGCCCTCTAACGTACGCCAACCCTAAGCCATTGCCGTACCCTAACCTGTACACTAATCAATCCCCATTCCCTAACCCTAACCCTAACCCTAACCCTTAACGTGACCCTCTTCCGAGGCCTTACCCTCACCCGTGCCCTAATCGTAAGCAGTACACTAACACTAAGTAGTGACCTCACACATACGCTAAACCTTAAGCGTTGTGGTGCCCAAACTGTGCCCTAATATCTCCCCATTCCCTAACCCTAACCCTAACCCGAATTCTATCCCTGATCCTCACCCGAAACCTTACACTCACCCGTGCCTTAATCTTAACTAGGACACCAACACTAACTCGTGCCCTCACACGTACGCTAACCCTTTATCGTTGTCGTACCCTAAACTGTACCCTAATCCCTCCCCATTCCCTAACCCTAACCCTAACCCGAATCCTAACCCTGACCCTCACCTGAAGCCTTACCCTCACCCGTGCCCTAATCTTAACCAGGACACTAACACTAACCCTTGCCCTCACACGAACGCTAACCCTTAAGCACTGTCGTACCCTAAGCTGTACCCTAATCCCTCTGCATTCCTTAACCCTAACCCTAACCCGAATCCTAACCCTGACCCTCACCCGAAGCCTTACCCTCACCCGTGCCCTAATCTTAACCAGGACACCAACACTAACTCGTGCCCTCACACGTACGCTAAACCTTAAGCGTTGTCGTACCCTAAATTGTAACCTAATCCCTTCCCATTCCTTAACCCTAACCCTAACCCCATCCCTAAACCTGACCCACTTCCGATGCCCTACCCTAACCAATGCCCTAATCTTAACCAGGACACAAACACTAACTCATGCTCTCAAACGTACGCTAACCCTTAAGCATTGTCGTACCCTATCCTGTACCCTAATCCCTCCCCATTCCTTAACCCTAACCCTAAGCGAAACCCTGAACGTGACCCTTTTCCGAGGCCTTACCCTCATCGGTGCCGTTGTCTTAACCAGTACACCAACACTAACTCGTGCCCTCACACTTACGCTAACCCTTAAGCATTGTCGTACCCTAACCTGTACCCTAATCCCTCTCCATTCCCTAACCCTAACCCTAACCCGAATCCTAACCCTGACCCTCACCCGAAGCCTTACCCTCACCCGTGCCCTAATCTTAACCAGGACACCAACACTAACTCGGGCCCTCAAACGTACGCTAACACTAAACCGCAGCGGTACCCTAACCTGTACCCTAATCCCTCTCCATTCCCTAACCCTAACCCTAACCTGAAACCTAACCATGACACTCACCCGAAACTTTACCCTCACCCGTGTCCTAATTTTAACCAGTACATCAACACTAACCCATGCCCTCTAACGTACGCCAACCCTAAGCCATTGCCGTACGCTAACCTGTACCCTAATCAATCCCCATTCCCTAACCCTAACCCTAACCCTAACCCTTAACGTGACCCTCTTCCGAGGCCTTACCCTCACCCGTGCCCTAATCGTTAGCAGTACACTAACACTAACTAGTGACCTCACACGTACGCTAAACCTTAAGCGTTGTGGTACCCTGAACTGTGCCCTAATATCTCCCCATTCCCTAACCTAACCCTAACCCGAATTCTATCCCTGACCCTCACCCGAAACCTTACCCTCACCCGTGCCCTAATCTTAACCAGGACACCAACACTAACTCGTGCCCTCACACGTACGCTAACCCTTAATCGTTGTCGTACCCTAAACTGTACCCTAATCCCTCCCCATTCCCTAACCCTAACCCTAACCCGAATCCTAACCCTGACCCTCACCCGAAGCCTTACCCTCACCCGTGCCCTAATCTTAACCAGGACACCAACACTAACTTGGGCCCTCACACGTACGCTAAACCTTAAGCGTTGTCGTACACTAAATTGTACCCTAATCCCTCCCCATTCCTTAACCCTAACCCTAACCCCATCCCTAAACCTGACCCACTTCCGATGCCTTACCCTAACCAATGCCCTAATCTTAACCAGGACACAAACACTAACTCATTCCCTCAAACGTACGCTAACCCTTAAGCATTGTCGTACCCTATCCTGTACCCTAATCACTCCCCATTCCCTAACCCTAACCTTAAGCGAAACCCTGAACGTGACCCTTTTCCGAGACCTTACCCTCATCGGTGCCGTTGTCTTAACCAGTACACCAACACTAACTCGTGCCCTCACACTTACGCTAACCCTTAAGCATTGTCATACACTAACCTGTACCCTAATCCCTCTCCATTCCCTAACCCTAACCCTAACCCGAATCCTAACCCTGACCCTCACCCGAAGCCTTACCCTCACCCGTGCCCTAATCTTAACCAGGACACCAAGACTAACTCGTGCCCTCAAACGTACGCTAACACTAAACCGCAGCGGTACCCTAACCTGTACCCAAATCCCTCTCCATTCCCTAACCCTAACCCTAACCTGAAACCTAACCATGACACTCACCCGAAACTTTACCCTCACCCGTGTCCTAATTTTAACCAGTACATCAACACTAACCCATGCCCTCTAACGTACGCCAACCCTAAGCAATTGCCGTACCCTAACCTGTACACTAATCAATCCCCATTCCCTAACCCTAACCCTAACCCTAACCCTTAACGTGACCCTCTTCCGAGGCCTTACCCTCACCCGTGCCCTAATCGTAAGCAGTACACTAACACTAAGTAGTGACCTCACACGTACGCTAAACCTTAAGCGTTGTGGTGCCCTAAACTGTGCCCTAATATCTCCCCATTCCCTAACCCTAACCCTAACCCGAATTCTATCCCTGATCCTCACCCGAAACCTTACACTCACCCGTGCCTTAATCTTAACTAGGACACCAACACTAACTCGTGCCCTCACACGTACGCTAACCCTTTATCGTTGTCGTACCCTAAACTGTACCCTAATCCCTCCCCATTCCCTAACCCTAACCCTAACCCGAATCCTAACCCTGACCCTCACCTGAAGCCTTACCCTCACCCGTGCCCTAATCTTAACCAGGACACTAACACTAACCCTTGCCCTCACACGAACGCTAACCCTTAAGCACTGTCGTACCCTAAGCTGTACCCTAATCCCTGTGCATTCCTTAACTCTAACCCTAACCCGAATCCTAACCCTGACCCTCTCCCGAAACCTTACCCTCACCCGTGCCCTAATCTTAACCAGGACACCAACACTAACTCGGGCCCTCACACGTACGCTAAACCTTAAGCGTTGTCGTACCCTAAATTGTACCCTAATCCCTCCCCATTCCTTAACCCTAACCCTAACCCCATCCCTAAACCTGACCCACTTCCGATGCCCTACCCTAACCAATGCCCTAATCTTAACCAGGACACAAACACTACCTCATGCCCTCAAACGTACGCTAACCCTTAAGCATTGTCGTACCCTATCCTGTACCCTAATCCCTCCCCATTCCCTAACCCTAACCCTAAGCGAAACCCTGAACGTGACCCTTTTCCGAGGCCTTACCCTCATCGGTGCCGTTGTCTTAACCAGTACACCAACACTAACTCGTGCCCTCACACTTACGCTAACCCTTAAGCATTGTCGTACCCTACCCTGTACCCTAATCCCTCTCCATTCCCTAACCCTAACCCTAACCCGAATCCTAACCCTGACCCTCACCCGAAGCCTTACCCTCACCCGTGCCCTAATATTAACCAGCACACCAAGACTAACTCGTGCCCTCAAACGTACGCTAACACTAAACCGCAGCGGTACCCTAACCTGTACCCTAATCCCTCTCCATTCCCTAACCCTAACCCTAACCTGAAACCTAACCATGAAACTCACCCGAAACTTTACCCTCACCCCTGTCCTAATTTTAACCAGTACATCAACACTAACCCATGCCCTCTAACGTACGCCAACCCTAAGCCATTGCCGTACCCTAACCTGTACCCTAATCAATCCCCATTCCCTAATCCTAACCCTAACCCTAACCCTTAACGTGACCCTCTTCCGAGGCCTTACCCTCACCCGTGCCCTAATCGTAAGCAGTACACTTACACTAACTAGTGACCTCACACGTACGCTAAAGCTTAAGCGTTGTGGTACCCTAAACTGTGCCCTAATATCTCCCCATTCCCTAACCCTAACCCTAACCCGAATCCTAACCCTGACCCTCACCTGAAGTCTTACCCTCACCCGTGCCCTAATCTTAACCAGGACACTAACACTAACCCTTGCCCTCACACGAACGCTAACCCTTAAGCACTGTCGTACCCTAAGCTTTACCCTAATCCCTCTGCATTCCTTAACCCTAACCCTAACCCGAATCCTAACCCTGACCCTCACCCGAAGCCTTACCCTCACCCGGGCCCTAATCTTAACCAGGACACTAACACTAACCTTTGCCCTCACACGAACGCTAACCCTTAATCACTGTCGTACCCTAAGCGGTACCCTAATCCCTCTGCATTCCTTAACCCTAACCCTAACCCGAATCCTAACCCTGACACTCACCCGAAGCCTTACCCTCACCCGTGCCTTAATCTTAACCAGGACACCAACACTAACTCGTGCCCTCACACGTACGCTAAACCTTAAGCGTTGTCGTACCCTAAATTGTACCCTAATCCCTCCCCATTCCTTAACCCTAACCCAACCCCATCCCTAAACCTGACCCACTTCCGATGCCCTACCCTAACCAATGCTCTAATCTTAACCAGTACACAAACACTAACTCATGCCCTCAAACGTAAGCTAACACTAAACCGCAGCGGTACCCTAACCTGTACCCTAATCCCTCTCCATTCCCTAAACCTAACCCTAAGCGAAACCCTGAACGTGACCCTTTTCCGAGGCATTACCCTCATCGGTGCCGTTGTCTTAACCAGTACACCAACACTAACTCGTGCCCTCACACTTACGCTAACCCTTAAGCATTGTCGTACACTAACCTGTACCCTAATCCCTCTCCATTCCCTAACCGTAACCCTAACCCGAATCCTAACCCTGACCCTCACCCGAAGCCTTACCCTCACCCGTGCCCTAATCTTAACCAGGACACTAACACTAACCCTTGCCCTCACACGAACGCTAACACTTAAGCACTGTCGTACCCTAAGCTGTACCCTAATCCCTCTGCATTCCTTAACCCTAGCCCTAACCCGAATCCTAACCCTGACCCTCACCCGAAGCCTTACCCTCACCCGTGCCCTAATCTTAAGCAGGACACAAACACTAACTCATGCCCTCAAACGTACGCTAACCCTTAAGCATTGTCGTACCCTATCCTGTACCCTAATCCCTCCCCATTCCTTAACCCTAACCCTAAGCGAAACCCTGAACGTGACCCTTTTCCGAGGCCTTACCCTCATCGGTGCCGTTGTCTTAACCAGTACACCAACACTAACTCGTGCCCTCACACTTACGCTAACCCTTAAGCATTGTCGTACACTAACCTGTACCCTAATCCCTCTCCATTCCCTAACCCTAACCCTAACCCGAATCCTAACCCTGACCCTCACCCGAAGCCTTACCCTCACCCGTGCCCTAATCTTAACCAGGACACCAAGACTAACTTGTGCCCTCAAACGTACGCTAACACTAAACCGCAGCGGTACCCTAACCTGTACCCTAATCCCTCTCCATTCCCTAACCCTAACCCTAACCTGAAACCTAACCATGACACTCACCCGAAACTTTACCCTCACCCGTGTCCTAATTTTAACCAGTACATCAACACTAACCCATGCCCTCTAACGTACGCCAACCATAAGCCATTGCCGTACCCTAACCTGTACCCTAATCAATCCCCATTCCCTAACCCTAACCCTAACCCTAACCCTTAACGTGACCCTCTTCCGAGGCCTTACCCTCACCCGTGCCCTAATCGTAAGCAGTACACTAACACTAACTAGTGACCTCACACGTACGCTAAACCTTAAGCGTTGTGGTACCCTAAACTGTGCCCTAATATCTCCCCATTCCCTAACCCTAACCCTAACCCGAATTCTATCCCTGACCTTCACCCGAAACCTTACCCTCACCCTTGCACTAATCTTAACCAGGACACCAACACTAACTCGTGCCCTCACACGTACGCTAACCCTTAATCGTTGTCGTACCCTAAAATGTACCCTAATCCCTCCCCATTCCCTAACCCTAACCCTAAACCGAATCCTAACCCTGACCCTCACCTGAAGCCTTACCCTCACCCGTGCCCTAATCTTAACCAGGACACTAACACTAACACTTGCCCTCACACGAACGCTAACCCTTAAGCACTGTCGTACCCTAAGCTGTACCCTAATTCCTCTGCATTCCTTAACCCTAACCCTAACCCGAATCCTAACCCTGACCCTCACCCGAAGCCTTACCCTCACCCGTGCCCTAATCTTAACCAGGACACCAACACTAACTCGTGCCCTCACACGTACGCTAAACCTTAAGCGTTGTCGTACCCTAAATTGTACCCTAATCCCTCCCCATTCCTTAACCCTAACCCTAACCCCATCCCTAAACCTGACCTACTTCCGATGCCCTACCCTAACCAATGCCCTAATCTTAACCAGGACACAAACACTAACTCATGCCCTCAAACGTACGCTAACCCTTAAGCATTGTCGTACCCTATCCTGTACCCTAATCCCTCCCCATTCCTTAACCCTAACCCTAAGCGAAACCCTGAACGTGACCCTTTTCTGAGGCCTTACCCTCATCGGTGCCGTTGTCTTAACCAGTACACCAACACTAACTCGTGCCCTCACACTTACGCTAACCCTTAAGCATTGTCGTACACTAACCTGTACCCTAATCCCTCTCCATTCCCTAACCCTAACCCTAACCCGAATCCTAACCCTGACCCTCACCCGAAGCCTTACCCTCACCCGTGCCCTAATCTTAACCAGGACACCAAGACTAACTTGTGCCCTCAAACGTACGCTAACACTAAACCGCAGCGGTACCCTAACCTGTACCCTAATCCCTCTCCATTCCCTAACCCTAACCCTAACCTGAAACCTAACCATGACACTCACCCGAAACTTTACCCTCACCCGTGTCCTAATTTTAACCAGTACATCAACACTAACCCATGCCCTCTAACGTACGCCAACCCTAAGCCATTGCCGTACCCTAACCTGTACCCTAATCAATCCCCATTCCCTAATCCTAACCCTAACCCTAACCCTTAACGTGACCCTCTTCCGAGGCCTTACCCTCACCCGTGCCCTAATCGTAAGCAGTACACTAACACTAACTAGTGACCTCACACGTACGCTAAACCTTAAGCGTTGTGGTACCCTGAACTGTGCCCTAATATCTCCCCATTCCCTAACCTAACCCTAACCCGAATTCTATCCCTGACCCTCACCCGAAACCTTACCCTCACCCGTGCCCTAATCTTAACCAGGACACCAACACTAACTCGTGCCCTCACACGTACGCTAACCCTTAATCGATGTCGTACGCTAAACTGTACCCTAATCCCTCCCCATTCCCTAACCCTAACCCTAACCCGAATCCTAACCCTGACCCTCACCTGAAGCCTTAACCTCACACGTGCCCTAATCTTAACCAGGACACTAACACTAACCCTTGCCCTCACACGAATGCTAACCCTTAAGCACTGTCGTACCCTAAGCTGTACCCTAATCCCTCTGCATTCCTTAACCCTAACCCTAACCCGAATCCTAACCCTGAACCTCACCCGAAGCCTTACCCTCACCCGTGCCCTAATCTTAACCAGGACACCAACACTAACTCGTGCCCTCACACGTACGCTAAACCTTAAGCGTTGTCGTACCCTAAATTGTACCCTAATCCCTCCCCATTCCTTAACCCTAACCCTAACTCCATCCCTAAACCTGACCCACTTCCGATGCCCTACCCTAACCAATGCCCTAATCTTAACCAGGACACAAACACTAACTCATGCCCTCAAACGTACGCTAACCCTTAAGCATTGTCGTACCCTATCCTGTACCCTAATCCCTCCCCATTCCCTAACCCTAACCTTAAGCGAAACCCTGAACGTGACCCTTTTCCGAGGCCTTACCCTCATCGGTGCCGTTGTCTTAACCAGTACACCAACACTAACTCGTGCCCTCACACTTACGCTAACCCTTAAGCATTGTCGTACCCTAACCTGTACCCTAATCCCTCTCCATTCCCTAACCCTAACCCTAACCTGAAACCTAACCATGACACTCACCCGAAACTTTACCCTCACCCGTGTCCTAATTTTAACCAGTACATCAACACTAACCCATGCCCTCTAACGAACGCCAACCCTAAGCCATTGCCGTACCCTAACCTGTACCCTAATCAATCCCCATTCCCTAACCCTAATCATAACCCTAACCCTTAACGTGACCCTTTTCCGAGGCCTTACCCTCATCGGTGCCGTTGTCTTAACCAGTACACCAACACTAACTCGTGCCCTCACACTTACGCTAACCCTTAAGCATTGTCGTACCCTACCCTGTACCCTAATCCCTCTCCATTCCCTAACCCTAACCCTAACCCGAATCCTAACCCTGACCCTCACCCGAAGCCTTACCCTCACCCGTGCCCTAATCTTAACCAGCACACCAAGACTAACTCGTGCCCTCAAACGTACGCTAACACTAAACCGCAGCGGTACCCTAACCTGTACCCTAATCCCTCTCCATTCCCTAACCCTAACCCTAACCTGAAACCTAACCATGAAACTCACCCGAAACTTTACCCTCACCCCTGTCCTAATTTTAACCAGTACATCAACACTAACCCATGCCCTCTAACGTACGCCAACCCTAAGCCATTGCCGTACCCTAACCTGTACCCTAATCAATCCCCATTCCCTAATCCTAACCCTAACCCTAACCCTTAACGTGACCCTCTTCCGAGGCCTTACCCTCACCCGTGCCCTAATCGTAAGCAGTACACTTACACTAACTAGTGACCTCACACGTACGCTAAAGCTTAAGCGTTGTGGTACCCTAAACTGTGCCCTAATATCTCCCCATTCCCTAACCCTAACCCTAACCCGAATCCTAACCCTGACCCTCACCTGAAGTCTTACCCTCACCCGTGCCCTAATCTTAACCAGGACACTAACACTAACCCTTGCCCTCACACGAACGCTAACCCTTAAGCACTGTCGTACCCTAAGCTTTACCCTAATCCCTCTGCATTCCTTAACCCTAACCCTAACCCGAATCCTAACCCTGACCCTCACCCGAAGCCTTACCCTCACCCGGGCCCTAATCTTAACCAGGACACTAACACTAACCTTTGCCCTCACACGAACGCTAACCCTTAATCACTGTCGTACCCTAAGCGGTACCCTAATCCCTCTGCATTCCTTAACCCTAACCCTAACCCGAATCCTAACCCTGACACTCACCCGAAGCCTTACCCTCACCCGTGCCTTAATCTTAACCAGGACACCAACACTAACTCGTGCCCTCACACGTACGCTAAACCTTAAGCGTTGTCGTACCCTAAATTGTACCCTAATCCCTCCCCATTCCTTAACCCTAACCCAACCCCATCCCTAAACCTGACCCACTTCCGATGCCCTACCCTAACCAATGCTCTAATCTTAACCAGTACACAAACACTAACTCATGCCCTCAAACGTAAGCTAACACTAAACCGCAGCGGTACCCTAACCTGTACCCTAATCCCTCTCCATTCCCTAAACCTAACCCTAAGCGAAACCCTGAACGTGACCCTTTTCCGAGGCATTACCCTCATCGGTGCCGTTGTCTTAACCAGTACACCAACACTAACTCGTGCCCTCACACTTACGCTAACCCTTAAGCATTGTCGTACACTAACCTGTACCCTAATCCCTCTCCATTCCCTAACCGTAACCCTAACCCGAATCCTAACCCTGACCCTCACCCGAAGCCTTACCCTCACCCGTGCCCTAATCTTAACCAGGACACTAACACTAACCCTTGCCCTCACACGAACGCTAACACTTAAGCACTGTCGTACCCTAAGCTGTACCCTAATCCCTCTGCATTCCTTAACCCTAGCCCTAACCCGAATCCTAACCCTGACCCTCACCCGAAGCCTTACCCTCACCCGTGCCCTAATCTTAAGCAGGACACAAACACTAACTCATGCCCTCAAACGTACGCTAACCCTTAAGCATTGTCGTACCCTATCCTGTACCCTAATCCCTCCCCATTCCTTAACTCTAACACTAAGCGAAACCCTGAACGTGACCCTTTTCCGAGGCCTTACCCTCATCGGTGCCGTTGTCTTAACCAGTACACCAACACTAACTCGTGCCCTCACACTTACGCTAACCCTTAAGCATTGTCGTACACTAACCTGTACCCTAATCCCTCTCCATTCCCTAACCCTAACCCTAACCCGAATCCTAACCCTGACCCTCACCCGAAGCCTTACCCTCACCCGTGCCCTAATCTTAACCAGGACACCAAGACTAACTTGTGCCCTCAAACGTACGCTAACACTAAACCGCAGAGGTACCCTAACCTGTACCCTAATCCCTCTCCATTCCCTAACCCTAACCCTAACCTGAAACCTAACCATGACACTCACCCGAAACTTTACCCTCACCCGTGTCCTAATTTTAACCAGTACATCAACACTAACCCATGCCCTCTAACGTACGCCAACCATAAGCCATTGCCGTACCCTAACCTGTACCCTAATCAATCCCCATTCCCTAACCCTAACCCTAACCCTAACCCTTAACGTGACCCTCTTCCGAGGCCTTACCCTCACCCGTGCCCTAATCGTAAGCAGTACACTAACACTAACTAGTGACCTCACACGTACGCTAAACCTTAAGCGTTGTGGTACCCTAAACTGTGCCCTAATATCTCCCCATTCCCTAACCCTAACCCTAACCCGAATTCTATCCCTGACCTTCACCCGAAACCTTACCCTCACCCTTGCACTAATCTTAACCAGGACACCAACACTAACTCGTGCCCTCACACGTACGCTAACCCTTAATCGTTGTCGTACCCTAAAATGTACCCTAATCCCTCCCCATTCCCTAACCCTAACCCTAAACCGAATCCTAACCCTGACCCTCACCTGAAGCCTTACCCTCACCCGTGCCCTAATCTTAACCAGGACACTAACACTAACACTTGCCCTCACACGAACGCTAACCCTTAAGCACTGTCGTACCCTAAGCTGTACCCTAATTCCTCTGCATTCCTTAACCCTAACCCTAACCCGAATCCTAACCCTGACCCTCACCCGAAGCCTTACCCTCACCCGTGCCCTAATCTTAACCAGGACACCAACACTAACTCGTGCCCTCCCACGTACGCTAAACCTTAAGCGTTGTCGTACCCTAAATTGTACCCTAATCCCTCCCCATTCCTTAACCCTAACCCTAACCCCATCCCTAAACCTGACCTACTTCCGATGCCCTACCCTAACCAATGCCCTAATCTTAACCAGGACACAAACACTAACTCATGCCCTCAAACGTACGCTAACCCTTAAGCATTGTCGTACCCTATCCTGTACCCTAATCCCTCCCCATTCCTTAACCCTAACCCTAAGCGAAACCCTGAACGTGACCCTTTTCCGAGGCCTTACCCTCATCGATGCCGTTGTCTTAACCAGTACACCAACACTAACTCGTGCCCTCACACTTACGCTAACCCTTAAGCATTGTCGTACACTAACCTGTACCCTAATCCCTCTCCATTCCCTAACCCTAACCCTAACCCGAATCCTAACCCTGACCCTCACCCGAAGCCTTACCCTCACCCGTGCCCTAATCTTAACCAGGACACCAAGACTAACTTGTGCCCTCAAACGTACGCTAACACTAAACCACAGCGGTACCCTAACCTGTACCCTAATCCCTCTCCATTCCCTAACCCTAACCCTAACCTGAAACCTAACCATGACACTCACCCGAAACTTTACCCTCACCCGTGTCCTAATTTTAACCAGTACATCAACACTAACCCATGCCCTCTAACGTACGCCAACCCTAAGCCATTGCCGTACCCTAACCTGTACCCTAATCAATCCCCATTCCCTAATCCTAACCCTAACCCTAACCCTTAACGTGACCCTCTTCCGAGGCCTTACCCTCACCCGTGCCCTAATCGTAAGCAGTACACTAACACTAACTAGTGACCTCACACGTACGCTAAACCTTAAGCGTTGTGGTACCCTGAACTGTGCCCTAATATCTCCCCATTCCCTAACCTAACCCTAACCCGAATTCTATCCCTGACCCTCACCCGAAACCTTACCCTCACCCGTGCCCTAATCTTAACCAGGACACCAACACTAACTCGTGCCCTCACACGTACGCTAACCCTTAATCGATGTCGTACGCTAAACTGTACCCTAATCCCTCCCCATTCCCTAACCCTAACCCTAACCCGAATCCTAACCCTGACCCTCACCTGAAGCCTTAACCTCACCCGTGCCCTAATCTTAACCAGGACACTAACACTAACCCTTGCCCTCACACGAATGCTAACCCTTAAGCACTGTCGTACCCTAAGCTGTACCCTAATCCCTCTGCATTCCTTAACCCTAACCCTAACCCGAATCCTAACCCTGAACCTCACCCGAAGCCTTACCCTCACCCGTGCCCTAATCTTAACCAGGACACCATCACTAACTCGTGCCCTCACACGTACGCTAAACCTTAAGCGTTGTCGTACCCTAAATTGTACCCTAATCCCTCCCCATTCCTTAACCCTAACCCTAACTCCATCCCTAAACCTGACCCACTTCCGATGCCCTACCCTAACCAATGCCCTAATCTTAACCAGGACACAAACACTAACTCATGCCCTCAAACGTACGCTAACCCTTAAGCATTGTCGTACCCTATCCTGTACCCTAATCCCTCCCCATTCCCTAACCCTAACCTTAAGCGAAACCCTGAACGTGACCCTTTTCCGAGGCCTTACCCTCATCGGTGCCGTTGTCTTAACCAGTACACCAACACTAACTCGTGCCCTCACACTTATGCTAACCCTTAAGCATTGTCGTACCCTAACCTGTACCCTAATCCCTCTCCATTCCCTAACCCTAACCCTAACCTGAAACCTAACCATGACACTCACCCGAAACTTTACCCTCACCCGTGTCCTAATTTTAACCAGTACATCAACACTAACCCATGCCCTCTAACGAACGCCAACCCTAAGCCATTGCCGTACCCTAACCTGTACCCTAATCAATCCCCATTCCCTAACCCTAATCATAACCCTAACCCTTAACGTGACCCTCTTCCGAGGCCTTACCCTCACCCGTGCCCTAATCATAAGCAGTACACTAACACTAACTAGTGACCTCACACGTACGCTAAACCTTAAGCGTTGTGGTACCCTAAACTGCGCCCTAATATCTCCCCATTCCCTAACCCTAACCCTAACCCGAATTCTATCCCTGACCCTCACCCGAAACCTTACCCTCACCCGTGCCCTAATCTTAACCAGGACACCAACACTAACTTGTGCCCTCACATGTACGCTAACCCTTAATCGTTGTCGTACCCTAAATTGTACCCTAATCCCTCCCCATTCCCTAACCCTAACCCTAACCCGAATCCTAACCCTGACCCTCACCTGCAGCCTTACCCTCACCCGTGCCCTAATCTTAACCAGGACACTAAAACTAACACTTGCCCTCACACGAACGCTAACCCTTAAGCACTGTCGTACCCTAAGCTGTACCCTAATCCCTCTGCATTCCTTAACCCTAACCCTAACCCGAATCCTAACCCTGACCCTCACCCGAAGCCTTACCCTCACCCGTGCCCTAATCTTAACCAGGACACTAACACTAACCCTTGCCCTCACACGAACGCTAACACTTAAGCACTGTCGTACCCTAAGCTGTACCCTAATCCCTCTGCATTCCTTAACCCTAACCTTAACCCGAATCCTAACCCTGACCCTCACCCGAAGCCTTACCCTCACCCGTGCCCTAATCTTAACCAGGACACCAACACTAACTCGTGCCCACACACGTACGCTAAACATTAAGCGTTGTCGTACCCTAAATTGTACCCTAATCCCTCCCAATTCCTTAACCCTAACCCTAACCCCATCCCTAAACCTGACCCACTTCCGATGCCCTACCCTAACCAATGGCCTAATCTTAACCAGTACACAAACACTAACTCATGCCCTCAAACGTACGCTAACCCTTAATCGTTGTCGTACCCTAACCTGTACCCTAATCCCTCTCCATTCCCTAACCCTAACCCTAACCTGAAACCTAAGCATGACACTCACGCGAAACTTTACCCTCACCCGTGTCCTAATTTTAACCAGTACATCAACACTAACCCATGCCCTCTAACGTACGCCACCCCTAAGCCATTGCCGTACCCTAACCTGTACCCTAATCAATCCCCATTCCCTAACCCTAACCCTAACCCTAACCCTTAACGTGACCCTCTTCCGAGGCCTTACCCTCACCCGTGCCCTAATCGTAAGCAGTACACTAACACTAACTAGTGACCTCACACGTACGCGAAATCTTAAGCGTTGTGGTACCCTAAACTGTGCCCTAATATCTCCCCATTCCCTAACCCTAACCCTAACCCGAATTCTATCCCTGACCCTCACCCGAAACCTTACCCTCACCCGTGCACTAATCTTAACCAGGACACCAACACTAACTCGTGCCCTCACACGTACGGTAACCCTTAATCGTTGTCGTACCCTAAAATGTACCCTAATCCCTCCCCATTCCCTAACCCTAACCCTAAACCGAATCCTAACCCTGACCCTCACCTGAAGCCTTACCCTCACCCGTGCCCTAATCTTAACCAGGACACTAACACTAACACTTGCCCTCACACGAACGCTAACCCTTAAGCACTGTCGTACCCTAAGCTGTACCGTAATTCCTCTGCATTCCTTAACCCTAACCCTAACCCGAATCCTAACCCTGACCCTCACCCGAAGCCTTACCCTCACCCGTGCCCTAATCTTAACCAGGACACCAACACTAACTTGTGCCCTCACACGTACGCTAAACCTTAAGCGTTGTCGTACACTAAATTGTACCCTAATCCCTCCCCATTCCTTAACCCTAACCCTAACCCCATCCCTAAACCTGACCCACTTCCGATGCCCTACCCTAACCAATGCCCTAATCTTAACCAGGACACAAACACTAACTCATGCCCTCAAAAGTACGCTAACCCTTAAGCATTGTCGTACCCTATCCTGTACCCTAATCCCTCCCCATTCCTTAACCCTAACCCTAAGCGAAACCCTGAACGTGACCCTTTTCCGAGGCCTTACCCTCATCGGTGCCGTTGTCTTAACCAGTACACCAACACTAACTCGTGCCCTCACACTTACGCTAACCCTTAAGCATTGTCATACACTAACCTGTACCCTAATCCCTCTCCATTCCCTAACCCTAAACCTAACCCGAATCCTAACCCTGACCCTCACCCGAAGCCTTACACTCACCCGTGCCCTAATCTTAACCAGGACACCAAGACTAACTCGTGCCCTCAAACGTACGCTAACACTAAACCGCAGCGGTACACTAACCTGTACCCTAATCCCCCTCCATTCCCTAACCCTAACCCTAACCTGAAACCTAACCATGACACTCACCCGAAACTTTACCCTCACCCGTGTCCTAATTTTAACCAGTACATCAACACTAACCCATGCCCTCTAACGTACGCCAACCCTAAGCCATTGCCGTACACTAACCTGTACCCTAATCAATCCCCATTCCCTAACCCTAATCCTAACCCTAACCCTTAACGTGACCCTCTTCCGAGGCCTTACCCTCACCCGTGCCCTAATCGTAAGCAGTACACTAACACTAACTAGTGACCTCACACGTACGCTAAACCTTAAGCGTTGTGGTACCCTGAACTGTGCCCTAATATCTCCCCATTCCCTAACCTAACCCTAACCCGAATTCTATCCCTGACCCTCACCCGAAACCTTACCCTCACCCGTGCCCTAATCTTAACCAGGACACCAACACTAACTCGTGCCCTCACACGTACGCTAACCCTTAATCGTTGTCGTACCCTAAACTGTACCCTAATCCCTCCCCATTCCCTAACCCTAACCCTAACCCGAATCCTAACCCTGACCCTCACCTGAAGCCTTAACCTCACCCGTGCCCTAATCTTAACCAGGACACTAACACTAACCCTTGCCCTCACACGAATGCTAACCCTTAAGCACTGTCGTACCCTAAGCTGTACCCTAATCCCTCTTCATTCCTTAACCCTAACCCTAACCCGAATCCTAACCCTGAACCTCACCCGAAGCCTTACTCTCACCCGTGCCCTAATCTTAACCAGGACACCAACACTAACTCGTGCCCTCACACGTACGCTAAACCTTAAGCGTTGTCGTACCCTAAATTGTACCCTAATCCCTCCCCATTCCTTAACCCTAACCCTAACTCCATCCCTAAACCTGACCCACTTCCGATGCCCTACCCTAACCAATGCCCTAATCTTAACCAGGACACAAACACTAACTCATGCCCTCAAACGTACGCTAACCCTTAAGCATTGTCGTACCCTATCCTGTACCCTAATCCCTCCCCATTCCCTAACCCTAACCTTAAGCGAAACCCTGAACGTGACCCTTTTCCGAAGCCTTACCCTCATCGGTGCCGTTGTCTTAACCAGTACACCAACACTAACTCGTGCCCCCACACTTACGCTAACCCTTAAGCATTGTCGTACCCTAACCTGTACCCTAATCCCTCTCCATTCCCTAACCCTAACCCTAACCCGAATCCTAACCCTGACCCTCACCCGAAGCCTTACCCTCACCCGTGCCCTAATCTTAACCAGGACACCAAGACTAACTCGTGCCCTCAAACGTACGCTAACACTAAAGTGCAGCGGTACCCTAACCTGTACCCTAATCCCTCTCCATTCCCTAACCCTAACCCTAACCTGAAACCTAACCATGACACTCACCCGAAACTTTACCCTCATCCGTGTCCTAATTTTAACCAGTACATCAACAGTAACCCATGCCCTCTAACGTACGCCAACCCTAAGCCATTGCCGTACCCTAACCTGTACCCTAATCAATCCCCATTCCCTAACCCTAATCATAACCCTAACCCTTAACGTTACCCTCTTCCGAGGCCTTACCCTCACCCGTGCCCTAATCGTAAGCAGTACATTAACACTAACTAGTGACCTCACACGTACGCTAAACCTTAAGCGTTGTGGTACCCTAAACTGTGCCCTAATATCTCCCCATTCCCTAACCCTAACCCTAAACCGAATCCTAACCCTGACCCTCACCTGAAGCCTTACCCTCACCCATGGCCTAATCTTAACCAGGACACTAACACTAACCCTTGCCCTCACACGAACGCTAACCCTTAAGCACTGTCGTACCCTAAGCTGTACCCTAATCCCTCTGCACTCCTTAACCCTAACCCTAACCCGAATCCTAACCCTGACCCTCACCCGAAGCCTTACCCTCACCCGTGCCCTAATCTTAACCAGGACACCAACACTAACTCGGGCCCTCACACGTACGCTAAACCTTAAGCGTTGTCGTACCCTAAATTGTACCCTAATCCCTCCCCATTCCTTAACCCTAACCCTAACCCCATCCCTAAACCTGACCCACTTCCGATGCCCTACCCTAACCAATGCCCTAATCTTAACCAGGACACAAACACTAACTCATTCCCTCAAGCGTACGCTAACCCTTAAGCATTGTCGTACCCTATCCTGTACCCTAATCCCTCCCCATTCCCTAACCCTAACCTTAAGCGAAACCCTGAACGTGACCCTTTTCCGAGGCCTTACCCTCATCGGTGCCGTTGTCTTAACCAGTACACCAACACTAACTCGTGCCCTCACACTTACGCTAACCCTTAAACATTGTCGTACACTAACCTGTACCCTAATCCCTCTCCATTCCCTAACCCTAACCCTAACCCGAATCCTAACCCTGACCCTCACCCGAAGCCTTACCCTCACCCGTGCCCTAATCTTAACCAGGACACCAAGACTAACTCGTGCCCTCAAACGTACGCTAACACTAAACCGCAGCGGTACCCTAACCTGTACCCAAATCCCTCTCCATTCCCTAACCCTAACCCTAACCTGAAACCTAACCATGACACTCACCCGAAACTTTACCCTCACCCGTGTCCTAATTTTAACCAGTACATCAACACTAACCCATGCCCTCTAACGTACGCCAACCCTAAGCCATTGCCGTACCCTAACCTGTACACTAATCAATCCCCATTCCCTAACTCTAACCCTAACCCTAACCCTTAACGTGACCCTCTTCCGAGGCCTTACCCTCACCCGTGCCCTAATCGTAAGCAGTACACTAACACTAAGTAGTGACCTCACACGTACGCTAAACCTTAAGCATTGTGGTGCCCTAAACTGTGCCCTAATATCTCCCCATTCCCTAACCCTAACCCTAACCCGAATTCTATCCCTGATCCTCACCCGAAACCTTACACTCACCCGTGCCTTAATCTTAACTAGGACACCAACACTAACTCGTGCCCTCACACGTACGCTAACCCTTTATCGTTGTCGTACCCTAAACTGTACCCTAATCCCTCCCCATTCCCTAACCCTAACCCTAACCCGAATCCTAACCATGACCCTCACCTGAAGCCTTACCCTCACCCGTGCCCTAATCTTAACCAGGACACTAACACTAACCCTTGCCCTCACACGAACGCTAACCCTTAAGCACTGTCGTACCCTAAGCTGTACCCTAATCCCTCTGCATTCCTTAACCCTAACCCTAACACGAATCCTAACCCTGACCCTCACCCGAAGCCTTACCCTCACCCGTGCCCTAATCTTAACCAGGACACCAACACTAACTCGTGCCCTCACACGTACGCTAAACCTTAAGCGTTGTCGTACCCTAAATTGTAACCTAATCCCTTCCCATTCCTTAACCCTAAACCTAACCCCATCCCTAAACCTGACCCACTTCCGATGCCCTACCCTAACCAATGCCCTAATCTTAACCAGGACACAAACACTAACTCATTCCCTCAAGCGTACGCTAACCCTTAAGCATTGTCGTACCCTATCCTGTACCCTAATCCCTCCCCATTCCCTAACCCTAACCTTAAGCGAAACCCTGAACGTGACCCTTTTCCGAGGCCTTACCCTCATCGGTGCCGTTGTCTTAACCAGTACACCAACACTAACTCGTGCCCTCACACTTACGCTAAACCTTAAGCATTGTCGTACCCTAACCTGTACCCTAATCCCTCTCCATTCCCTAACCCTAACCCTAACCCGAATCCTAACCCTGACCCTCACCCGAAGCCTTACCCTCACCCGTGCCCTAATCTTAACCAGGCCACCAACACTAACTCGGGCCCTCAAACGTACGCTAACACTAAACCGCAGCGGTACCCTAAACTGTACCCTAATCCCTCTCCATTCCCTAACCCTAACCCTAACCTGAAACCTAACCATGACACTCACCCGAAACTTTACCCTCACCCGTGTCCTAATTTTAACCAGTACATCAACACTAACCCATGCCCTCTAACGTACGCCAACCCTAAGCCATTGCCGTACCCTAACCTGTACCCTAATCAATCCCCATTCCCTAACCCTAACCCTAACCCTAACCCTTAACGTGACCCTCTTCCGAGGCCTTACCCTCACCCGTGCCCTAATCGTAAGCAGTACACTAACACTAACTAGTGACCTCACACGTACGCTAAACCTTAAGCGTTGTGGTACCCTGAACTGTGCCCTAATATCTCCCCATTCCCTAACCTAACCCTAACCCGAATTCTATCCCTGACCATCACCCGAAACCTTACCCTCACCCGTGCCCTAATCTTAACCAGGACACCAACACTAACTCGTGCCCTCACACGTACGCTAACCCTTAATCGTTGTCGTACCCTAAACTGTACCCTAATCCCTCCCCATTCCCTAACCCTAACCCTAACCCGAATCCTAACCCTGACCCTCACCTGAAGCCTTACCCTCACCCGTGCCCTAATCTTAACCAGGACACTAACACTAACCCTTGCCCTCACACGAACGCTAACCCTTAAGCACTGTCGTACCCTAAGCTGTACCCTAATCCCTCTGCATTCCTTAACCCTAACCCTAACCCGAATCCTAACCCTGACCCTCACCCGAAGCCTTACCCTCACCCGTGCCCTAATCTTAACCAGGACACCAACACTAACTCGTGCCCTCAAACGTACGCTAACACTAAACCGCAGCGGTACCCTAACCTGTACCCTAATCCGTCTCCATTCCCTAACCCTAACCCTAACCTGAAACCTAACCATGACACTCACCCGAAACTTTACCCTCACCCGTGTCCTAATTTTAACCAGTACATCAACACTAACCCATGCCCTCTAACGTACGCCAACCCTAAGCCATTGCCGTACCCTAACCTGTACACTAATCAATCCCCATTCCCTAACCCTAACCCTAACCCTAACCCTTAACGTGACCCTCTTCCGAGGCCTTACCCTCACCCGTGCCCTAATCGTAAGCAGTACACTAACACTAAGTAGTGACCTCACACGTACGGTAAACCTTAAGCGTTGTGGTGCCCTAAACTGTGCCCTAATATCTCCCCATTCCCTAACCCTAACCCTAACCCGAATTCTATCCCTGATCCTCACCCGAAACCTTACCCTCACCCGTGCCTTAATCTTAACTAGGACACCAACACTAACTCGTGCCCTCACACGTACGCTAACCCTTTATCGTTGTCGTACCCTAAACTGTACCCTAATCCCTCCCCATTCCCTAACCCTAACCCTAACCCGAATCCTAACACTGACCCTCACCTGAAGCCGTACCCTCACCCGTGCCCTAATCTTAACCAGGACACTAACACTAACCCTTGCCCTCACACGAACGCTAACCCTTAAGCACTGTCGTACCCTAAGCTGTACCCTAATCCCTCTGCATTCCTTAACCCTAACCCTAACCCGAATCCTAACCCTGACCCTCACCCGAAGCCTTACCCTCACCCGTGCCCTAATCTTAACCAGGACACCAACACTAACTCGTGCCCTCACACGTACGCTAAACCTTAAGCATTGTCGTACCCTAAATTGTACCCTAATCCCTCCCCATTCCTTAACCCTAACCCTAACCCCATCCCTAAACCTGACCCACTTCCAATGCCCTACCATAACCAATGCCCTAATCTTAACCAGGACACAAACACTAACTCATGCCCTCAAACGTACGCTAACCCTTAAGCATTATCGTACCCTATCCTGTACCCTAATCCCTCCCCATTCCCTAACCCTAACCCTAAGCGAAACCCTGAACGTGACCCTTTTCCGAGGCCTTACCCTCATCGGTGCCGTTGTCTTAACCAGTACACCAACACTAACTCGTGCCCTCACACTTACGCTAACCCTTAAGCATTGTCGTACCCTACCCTGTACCCTAATCCCTCTCCATTCCCTAACCCTAACCCTAACCCGAATCCTAACCCTGACCCTCACCCGAAGCCTTACCCTCACCCGTGCCCTAATCTTAACCAGCACACCAAGACTAACTCGTGCCCTCAAACGTACGCTAACACTAAACCGCAGCGGTACCCTAACCTGTACCCTAATCCCTCTCCATTCCCTAACCCTAACCCTAACCTGAAACCTAACCATGAAACTCACCCGAAACTTTACCCTCACCCCTGTCCTAATTTTAACCAGTACATCAACACTAACCCATGCCCTCTAACGTACGCCAACCCTAAGCCATTGCCGTACCCTAACCTGTACCCTAATCAATCCCCATTCCCTAATCCTAACCCTAACCCTAACCCTTAACGTGACCCTCTTCCGAGGCCTTACCCTCACCCGTGCCCTAATCGTAAGCAGTACACTAACACTAACTAGTGACCTCACACGTACGCTAAAGCTTAAGCGTTGTGGTACCCTAAACTGTGCCCTAATATCTCCCCATTCCCTAACCCTAACCCTAACCCGAATTCTATCCCTGACCCTCACCCGAAACCTTACCCTCACCCGTGCCCTAATCTTAACCAGGACACCAACACTAATTTGTGCCCTCACACGTACGCTAACCCTTAATCGTTGTCGTACCCTAAACTGTACCCTAATCCCTCCCCATTCCCTAACCCTAACCCTAACCCGAATCCTAACCCTGACCCTCACCTGAAGCCTTACCCTCACCCGTGCCCAAATCTTAAGCAGGACACTAACACTAACACTTGCTCTCACACGAACGCTAACCCTTAAGCACTGTCGTACCCTAAGCTGTACCCTAATCCCTCTGCATTCCTTAACCCTAACCCTAACCCGAATCCTAACCCTGACCCTCACCCGAAGCCTTACCCTCACCCGTGCCCTAATCTTAACCAGGACACCAACACTAACTCGTGCCCTCACACGTACGCTAAACCTTAAGCGTTGTCGTACCCTAAATTGTACCCTAATCCCTCCCCATTCCTTAACTCTTACCCTAACCCCATCCCTAAACCTGACCCACTTCCGATGCCCTACCCTAACCAATGCCCTAATCTTAACCAGGACACAAACACTAACTCATGCCCTCAAACGTACGCTAACCCTTAAGCATTGTCGTACCCTATCCTGTACCCTAATCCCTCCACATTCCCTAACCCTAACCCTAAGCGAAACCCTGAACGTGACCCTTTTCCGAGGCCTTACCCTCATCGGTGCCGTTGTCTTAACCAGTACACCAACACTAACTCGTGCCCTCACACTTACGCTAACCCTTAAGCATTGTCGTACCCTAACCTGTACCCTAATCCCTCTCCATTCCCTAACCCTAACCCTAACCCGAATCCTAACCCTGACCCTCACCCGAAGCCTTAACCTCACCCGTGCCCTAATCTTAACCAGGACACCAAGACTAATTCGTGCCCTCAAACGTACGCTAACACTAAACCGCAGCGGTACCCTAACCTGTACCCTAATCCCTCTCCATTCCCTAACCCTAACCCTAACCTGAAACCTGACCATGACACTCACCCGAAACTTTACCCTCACCCGTGTCCTAATTTTAACCAGTACATCAACACTAACCCATGCCCTCTAACGTACGTCAACCCTAAGCCATTGCCGTACCCTAACCTGTACCCTAATCAATCCCCATTCCCTAACCCTAACCCTAACCCTAACCCTTAACGTGACCCTCTTCCGAGGCCTTACCCTCACCCGTGCCCTAATCGTAAGCAGTACACTAACACTAACTAGTGACCTCACACGTACGCTAAACCTTAAGCGTTGTGGTACCCTAAACTGTGCCCTAATATCTCCCCATTCCCTAACCCTAACCCTAACCCGAATTCTATCCCTGACCCTCACCCGAAACCTTACCCTCACACGTGCCCTAATCTTAACCAGGACACCAACACTAACTTGTGCCCTCACACGTACGCTAACCCTTAATCGTTGTCGTACCCTAAACTGTACCCTAATCCCTCCACATTCCCTAACCCTAACCCTAACCCTAATCCTAACCCTGAACCTCACCTGAAGCCTTAACCTCACCCGTGCCCTAATCTTAACCAGGACACTAACACTAACCCTTGCCCTCACACGAACGCTAACCCTTAAGCACTGTCGTACCCTAAGCTTTACCCTAATCCCTCTGCATTCCTTAACCCTAACCCTAACCCGAATCCTAACCCTGACACTCACCCGAAGCCTTACCCTCACCCGTGCCCTAATCTTAACCAGGACACCAACACTAACTCGTGCCCTCACACGTACGCTAAACCTTAAGCGTTGTCGTACCCTAAATTGTACCCTAATCCCTCCCCATTCCTTAACCCTAACCCTAACCCCATCCCTAAACCTGACCCACTTCCGATGCCCTACCCTAACCAATGCCCTAATCTTAACCAGGACACAAACACTGATTCATGCCCTCAAACGTACGCTAACCCTTAAACATTGTCGTACCCTATCCTGTACCCTAATCCCTCCCCATTCCCTAACCCTAACCCTAAGCGAAACCCTGAACGTGACCCTTTTCCGAGGCCTTACCCTCATCGGTGCCGTTGTCTTAACCAGTACACCAACACTAACTCGTGCCCTCACACTTACGCTAACCCTTAAGCATTGTCGTACACTAACCTGTACCCTAATCCCTCTCCATTCCCTAACCCTAACCCTAACCCGAATCCTAACCCTGACCCTCACCCGAAGCCTTACCCTCACCCGTGCCCTAATCTTAACCAGGACACCAAGACTAACTCGTGCCCTCACACGTACGCTAACACTAAACCGCAGCGGTACCCTAACCTGTACCCTAATCCCTCTCCATTCCCTAACCCTAACCCTAACCTGAAACCTAACCATGACACTCACCCGAAACTTTACCCTCACCCGTGTCTTAATTTTAACCAGTACATCAACACTAACACATGCCCTCTAACGTACGCCAACCCTAAGCCATTGCCGTACCCTAACCTGTTCCCTAATCAATCCCCATTCCCTAAACCTAACCCTAACCCTAACCCTTAACGTGACCCTCTTCCGAGGCCTTACCCTCACCCGTGCCCTAATCGTAAGCAGTACACTAACACTAACTAGTGACCTCACACGTACGCTAAACCTTAAGCATTGTGGTACCCTAAACTGTGCCCTAATATCTCCCCATTCCCTAACCCTAACCCTAACCCGAATTCTATCCCTGAACCTCACCCGAAACCTTACCCTCACACGTGCCCTAATCTTAACCAGGACACCAACACTAACTTGTGCCCTCACACGTACGCTAACCCTTAATCGTTGTCGTACCCTAAACTGTACCCTAATCCCTCCACATTCCCTAACCCTAACCCTAACCCTAATCCTAACCCTGAACCTCACCTGAAGCCTTAACCTCACCCGTGCCCTAATCTTAACCAGGACACTAACACTAACCCTTGCCCTCACACGAACGCTAACCCTTAAGCACTGTCGTACCCTAAGCTTTACCCTAATCCCTCTGCATTCCTTAACCCTAACCCTAACCCGAATCCTAACCCTGACACTCACCCGAAGCCTTACCCTCACCCGTGCCCTAATCTTAACCAGGACACCAACACTAACTCGTGCCCTCACACGTACGCTAAACCTTAAGCGTTGTCGTACCCTAAATTGTACCCTAATCCCTCCCCATTCCTTAACTCTTACCCTAACCCCATCCCTAAACCTGACCCACTTCCGATGCCCTACCCTAACCAATGCCCTAATCTTAACCAGGACACAAACACTAACTCATGCCCTCAAACGTACGCTAACCCTTAAGCATTGTCGTACCCTATCCTGTACCCTAATCCCTCCACATTCCCTAACCCTAACCCTAAGCGAAACCCTGAACGTGACCCTTTTCCGAGGCCTTACCCTCATCGGTGCCGTTGTCTTAACCAGTACACCAACACTAACTCGTGCCCTCACACTTACGCTAACCCTTAAGCATTGTCGTACCCTAACCTGTACCCTAATCCCTCTCCATTCCCTAACCCTAACCCTAACCCGAATCCTAACCCTGACCCTCACCCGAAGCCTTAACCTCACCCGTGCCCTAATCTTAACCAGGACACCAAGACTAATTCGTGCCCTCAAACGTACGCTAACACTAAACCGCAGCGGTACCCTAACCTGTACCCTAATCCCTCTCCATTCCCTAACCCTAACCCTAACCTGAAACCTGACCATGACACTCACCCGAAACTTTACCCTCACCCGTGTCCTAATTTTAACCAGTACATCAACACTAACCCATGCCCTCTAACGTACGTCAACCCTAAGCCATTGCCGTACCCTAACCTGTACCCTAATCAATCCCCATTCCCTAACCCTAACCCTAACCCTAACCCTTAACGTGACCCTCTTCCGAGGCCTTACCCTCACCCGTGCCCTAATCGTAAGCAGTACACTAACACTAACTAGTGACCTCACACGTACGCTAAACCTTAAGCGTTGTGGTACCCTAAACTGTGCCCTAATATCTCCCCATTCCCTAACCCTAACCCTAACCCGAATTCTATCCCTGACCCTCACCCGAAACCTTACCCTCACACGTGCCCTAATCTTAACCAGGACACCAACACTAACTTGTGCCCTCACACGTACGCTAACCCTTAATCGTTGTCGTACCCTAAACTGTACCCTAATCCCTCCACATTCCCTAACCCTAACCCTAACCCTAATCCTAACCCTGAACCTCACCTGAAGCCTTAACCTCACCCGTGCCCTAATCTTAACCAGGACACTAACACTAACCCTTGCCCTCACACGAACGCTAACCCTTAAGCACTGTCGTACCCTAAGCTTTACCCTAATCCCTCTGCATTCCTTAACCCTAACCCTAACCCGAATCCTAACCCTGACACTCACCCGAAGCCTTACCCTCACCCGTGCCCTAATCTTAACCAGGACACCAACACTAACTCGTGCCCTCACACGTACGCTAAACCTTAAGCGTTGTCGTACCCTAAATTGTACCCTAATCCCTCCCCATTCCTTAACCCTAACCCTAACCCCATCCCTAAACCTGACCCACTTCCGATGCCCTACCCTAACCAATGCCCTAATCTTAACCAGGACACAAACACTGATTCATGCCCTCAAACGTACGCTAACCCTTAAACATTGTCGTACCCTATCCTGTACCCTAATCCCTCCCCATTCCCTAACCCTAACCCTAAGCGAAACCCTGAACGTGACCCTTTTCCGAGGCCTTACCCTCATCGGTGCCGTTGTCTTAACCAGTACACCAACACTAACTCGTGCCCTCACACTTACGCTAACCCTTAAGCATTGTCGTACACTAACCTGTACCCTAATCCCTCTCCATTCCCTAACCCTAACCCTAACCCGAATCCTAACCCTGACCCTCACCCGAAGCCTTACCCTCACCCGTGCCCTAATCTTAACCAGGACACCAAGACTAACTCGTGCCCTCACACGTACGCTAACACTAAACCGCAGCGGTACCCTAACCTGTACCCTAATCCCTCTCCATTCCCTAACCCTAACCCTAACCTGAAACCTAACCATGACACTCACCCGAAACTTTACCCTCACCCGTGTCTTAATTTTAACCAGTACATCAACACTAACACATGCCCTCTAACGTACGCCAACCCTAAGCCATTGCCGTACCCTAACCTGTTCCCTAATCAATCCCCATTCCCTAAACCTAACCCTAACCCTAACCCTTAACGTGACCCTCTTCCGAGGCCTTACCCTCACCCGTGCCCTAATCGTAAGCAGTACACTAACACTAACTAGTGACCTCACACGTACGCTAAACCTTAAGCATTGTGGTACCCTAAACTGTGCCCTAATATCTCCCCATTCCCTAACCCTAACCCTAACCCGAATTCTATCCCTGAACCTCACCCGAAACCTTACCCTCACACGTGCCCTAATCTTAACCAGGACACCAACACTAACTTGTGCCCTCACACGTACGCTAACCCTTAATCGTTGTCGTACCCTAAACTGTACACCAATCCCTCCCCATTCCCTAACCCTAACCCTAACCCGAATCCTAACCCTGACACTCACCTGAAGCCTTACCCTCACCCGTGCCCTAATCTTAACCAGGACACTAACACTAACCCTTGCCCTCACACGAACGCTAACCCTTAAGCACTGTCATACCCTAAGCTGTACCCTAATCCCTCTGCATTCCTTAACCCTAACCCTAACCCGAATCCTAACCCTGACCCTCACCCGAAGCCTTACCCTCACCCGTGCCCTAATCTTAACCAGGACACCAACACTAACTCGTGCCCTCACACGTACGCTAAACCTTAAGCGTTGTCATACCCTAAATTGTACCCTAATCCCTCCCCATTCCTTAACCCTAACCCTAACCCCATCCCTAAACCTGACCCACTTCCGATGCCCTACCCTAACCAATGCCCTAATCTTAACCAGGACACAAACACTAATTCATGTCCTCAAACGTGCGCTAACCCTTAAATATTGCCGTACCCTATCCTGTACCCTAATCCCTCCCCATTCCCTAACCCTAACCCTAAGCGAAACCCTGAACGTGACCCTTTTCCGAGGCCTTACCCTCATCGGTGCCGTTGTCTTAACCAGTACACCAACACTAACTCGTGCCCTCACACTTACGCTAACCCTTAAGCATTGTCGTACCCTACCCTGTACCCTAATCCCTCTCCATTCCCTAACCCTAACCCTAACCCGAATCCTAACCCTGACCCTCACCCGAAGCCTTACCCTCACCCGTGCCCTAATCTTAACCAGGACACCAAGACTAACTCGTGCCCTCAAACGTACGCTAACACTAAACCGCAGCGGTACCCTAACCTGTACCCTAATCCCTCTCCATTCCCTAACCCTAACCCTAACCTGAAACCTAACCATGACACTCACCCGAAACTTTACCCTCACCCGTATCCTAATTTTTACCAGTACATCAACACTAACCCATGCCCTCTAACGTACGCCAACCCTAAGCCATTGCCGTACCCTAACCTGTACCCTAATCAATCCCTATTCCCTAACCCTAACCCTAACCCTAACCCTTAACGTGACCCTCTTCCGAGGCCTTACCCTCACCCGTGCCCTAATCGTAAGCAGTACACTAACACTAACTAGTGACCTCACACGTACGCTAAACCTTAAGCGTTGTGGTACCCTAAACTGTGCCCTAATATCTCCCCATTCCCTAACCCTAACCCTAACCCGAATTCTATCCCTGACCCTCACCCGAAACCTTACCCTCACCCGTGCCCTAATCTTAACCAGGACACCAACACTAATTTGTGCCCTCACACGTACGCTAACCCTTAATCGTTGTCGTACCGTAAACTGTACCCTAATCCCTCCCCATTCCCTAACCCTAACCCTAACCCGAATCCTAACCCTGACCCTCACCTGAAGCCTTACCCTCACCCGTGCCCTAATCTTAAGCAGGACACTAACACTAACACTTGCTCTCACACGAACGCTAACCCTTAAGCACTGTCGTACCCTAAGCTGTACCCTAATCCTTCTGCGTTCCTTAACCCTAACCCTAACCCGAATCCTAACCCTGACCCTCACCCGAAGCCTTACCCTCACCCGTGCCCTAATCTTAACCAGGACACCAACACTAACTCGTGCCCTCACACGTACGCTAACCCTTAAGCATTGTCGTACCCTAACCTGTACCCTAATCCCTCTCCATTCCCTAACCCTAACCCTAACCCGAATCCTAACCCTGACCCTCACCAGAAGCCTTACCCTCACCCGTGCCCTAATCTTAACCAGGACACCAAGACTAATTCGTGCCCTCAAACGTACGCTAACACTAAACCGCAGCGGTACCCTAACCTGTACCCTAATCCCTCTCCATTCCCTAACCCTAACCCTAACCTGAAACCTAAGCATGACACTCACGCGAAACTTTACCCTCACCCGTGTCCTAATTTTAACCAGTACATCAACACTAACCCATGCCCTCTAACGTACGCCACCCCTAAGCCATTGCCGTACCCTAACCTGTACCCTAATCAATCCCCATTCCCTAACCCTAACCCTAAACCTAACCCTTAACGTGACCCTCTTCCGAGGCCTTACCCTCACCCGTGCCCTAATCGTAAGCAGTACACTAACACTAACTAGTGACCTCACACGTACGCGAAATCTTAAGCGTTGTGGTACCCTAAACTGTGCCCTAATATCTCCCCATTCCCTAACCCTAACCCTAACCCGAATTCTATCCCTGACCCTCACCCGAAACCTTACCCTCACCCGTGCACTAATCTTAACCAGGACACCAACACTAACTCGTGCCCTCACACGTACGGTAACCCTTAATCGTTGTCGTACCCTAAAATGTACCCTAATCCCTCCCCATTCCCTAACCCTAACCCTAAACCGAATCCTAACCCTGACCCTCACCTGAAGCCTTACCCTCACCCGTGCCCTAATCTTAACCAGGACACTAACACTAACACTTGCCCTCACACGAACGCTAACCCTTAAGCACTGTCGTACCCTAAGCTGTACCGTAATTCCTCTGCATTCCTTAACCCTAACCCTAACCCGAATCCTAACCCTGACCCTCACCCGAAGCCTTACCCTCACCCGTGCCTTAATCTTAACCAGGACACCAACACTAACTTGTGCCCTCACACGTACGCTAAACCTTAAGCGTTGTCGTACACTAAATTGTACCCTAATCCCTCCCCATTCCTTAACCCTAACCCTAACCCCATCCCTAAACCTGACCCACTTCCGATGCCCTACCCTAACCAATGCCCTAATCTTAACCAGGACACAAACACTAACTCATGCCCTCAAAAGTACGCTAACCCTTAAGCATTGTCGTACCCTATCCTGTACCCTAATCCCTCCCCATTCCTTAACCCTAACCCTAAGCGAAACCCTGAACGTGACCCTTTTCCGAGGCCTTACCCTCATCGGTGCCGTTGTCTTAACCAGTACACCAACAATAACTCGTGCCCTCACACTTACGCTAACCCTTAAGCATTGTCGTACACTAACCTGTACCCTAATCCCTCTCCATTCCCTAACCCTAAACCTAACCCGAATCCTAACCCTGACCCTCACCCGAAGCCTTACACTCACCCGTGCCCTAATCTTAACCAGGACACCAAGACTAACTCGTGCCCTCAAACGTACGCTAACACTAAACCGCAGCGGTACCCTAACCTGTACCCTAATCCCCCTCCATACCCTAACCCTAACCCTAACCTGAAACCTAAACATGACACTCACCCGAAACTTTACCCTCACCCGTGTCCTAATTTTAACCAGTACATCAACACTAACCCATGCCCTCTAACGTACGCCAACCCTAAGCCATTGCCGTACACTAACCTGTACCCTAATCAATCCCCATTCCCTAACCCTAATCCTAACCCTAACCCTTAACGTGACCCTCTTCCGAGGCCTTACCCTCACCCGTGCCCTAATCGTAAGCAGTACACTAACACTAACTAGTGACCTCACACGTATGCTAAACCTTAAGCGTTGTGGTACCCTGAACTGTGCCCTAATATCTCCCCATTCCCTAACCTAACCCTAACCCGAATTCTATCCCTGACCCTCACCCGAAACCTTACCCTCACCCGTGCCCTAATCTTAACCAGGACACCAACACTAACTCGTGCCCTCACACGTACGCTAACCCTTAATCGTTGTCGTACCCTAAACTGTACCCTAATCCCTCCCCATTCCCTAACCCTAACCCTAACCCGAATCCTAACCCTGACCCTCACCTGAAGCCTTAACCTCACCCGTTCCCTAATCTTAACCAGGACACTAACACTAACCCTTGCCCTCACACGAATGCTAACCCTTAAGCACTGTCGTACCCTAAGCTGTACCCTAATCCCTCTTCATTCCTTAACCCTAACCCTAACCCGAATCCTAACCCTGAACCTCACCCGAAGCCTTACTCTCACCCGTGCCCTAATCTTAACCAGGACACCAACACTAACTCGTGCCCTCACACGTACGCTAAACCTTAAGCGTTGTCGTACCCTAAATTGTACCCTAATCCCTCCCCATTCCTTAACCCTAACCCTAACTCCATCCCTAAACCTGACCCACTTCCGATGCCCTACCCTAACCAATGCCCTAATCTTAACCAGGACACAAACACTAACTCATGCCCTCAAACGTACGCTAACCCTTAAGCATTGTCGTACCCTATCCTGTACCCTAATCCCTCCCCATTCCCTAACCCTAACCTTAAGCGAAACCCTGAACGTGACCCTTTTCCGAAGCCTTACCCTCATCGGTGCCGTTGTCTTAACCAGTACACCAACACTAACTCGTGCCCCCACACTTACGCTAACCCTTAAGCATTGTCGTACCCTAACCTGTACCCTAATCCCTCTCCATTCCCTAACCCTAACCCTAACCCGAATCCTAACCCTGACCCTCACCCGAAGCCTTACCCTCACCCGTGCCCTAATCTTAACCAGGACACCAAGACTAACTCGTGCCCTCAAACGTACGCTAACACTAAAGCGCAGCGGTACCCTAACCTGTACCCTAATCCCTCTCCATTCCCTAACCCTAACCCTAACCTGAAACCTAACCATGACACTCACCCGAAACTTTACCCTCATCCGTGTCCTAATTTTAACCAGTACATCAACAGTAACCCATGCCCTCTAACGTACGCCAACCCTAAGCCATTGCCGTACCCTAACCTGTACCCTAATCAATCCCCATTCCCTAACCCTAATCATAACCCTAACCCTTAACGTTACCCTCTTCCGAGGCCTTACCCTCACCCGTGCCCTAATCGTAAGCAGTACATTAACACTAACTAGTGACCTCACACGTACGCTAAACCTTAAGCGTTGTGGTACCCTAAACTGTGCCCTAATATCTCCCCATTCCCTAACCCTAACCCTAAACCGAATCCTAACCCTGACCCTCACCTGAAGCCTTACCCTCACCCATGGCCTAATCTTAACCAGGACACTAACACTAACCCTTGCCCTCACACGAACGCTAACCCTTAAGCACTGTCGTACCCTAAGCTGTACCCTAATCCCTCTGCACTCCTTAACCCTAACCCTAACCCGAATCCTAACCCTGACCCTCGCCCGAAGCCTTACCCTCACCCGTGCCCTAATCTTAACCAGGACACCAACACTAACTCGGGCCCTCACACGTACGCTAAACCTTAAGCGTTGTCGTACCCTAAATTGTACCCTAATCCCTCCTCATTCCTTAACCCTAACCCTAACCCCATCCCTAAACCTGACCCACTTCCGATGCCCTACCCTAACCAATGCCCTAATCTTAACCAGGACACAAACACTAACTCATTCCCTCAAGCGTACGCTAACCCTTAAGCATTGTCGTACCCTATCCTGTACCCTAATCCCTCCCCATTCCCTAACCCTAACCTTAAGCGAAACCCTGAACGTGACCCTTTTCCGAGGCCTTACCCTCATCGGTGCCGTTGTCTTAACCAGTACACCAACACTAACTCGTGCCCTCACACTTACGCTAACCCTTAAGCATTGTCGTACACTAACCTGTACCCTAATCCCTCTCCATTCCCTAACCCTAACCCTAACCCGAATCCTAACCCTGACCCTCACCCGAAGCCTTACCCTCACCCGTGCCCTAATCTTAACCAGGACACCAAGACTAACTCGTGCCCTCAAACGTACGCTAACACTAAACCGCAGCGGTACCCTAACCTGTACCCTAATCCCTCTCCATTCCCTAACCCTAACCCTAACCTGAAACCTAACCATGACACTCACCCGAAACTTTACCCTCACCCGTATCCTAATTTTTACCAGTACATCAACACTAACCCATGCCCTCTAACGTACGCCAACCCTAAGCCATTGCCGTACCCTAACCTGTACCCTAATCAATCCCTATTCCCTAACCCTAACCCTAACCCTAACCCTTAACGTGACCCTCTTCCGAGGCCTTACCCTCACCCGTGCCCTAATCGTAAGCAGTACACTAACACTAACTAGTGACCTCACACGTACGCTAAACCTTAAGCGTTGTGGTACCCTAAACTGTGCCCTAATATCTCCCCATTCCCTAACCCTAACCCTAACCCGAATTCTATCCCTGACCCTCACCCGAAACCTTACCCTCACCCGTGCCCTAATCTTAACCAGGACACCAACACTAATTTGTGCCCTCACACGTACGCTAACCCTTAATCGTTGTCGTACCCTAAACTGTACCCTAATCCCTCCCCATTCCCTAACCCTAACCCTAACCCGAATCCTAACCCTGACCCTCACCTGAAGCCTTACCCTCACCCGTGCCCTAATCTTAAGCAGGACACTAACACTAACACTTGCTCTCACACGAACGCTAACCCTTAAGCACTGTCGTACCCTAAGCTGTACCCTAATCCCTCTGCGTTCCTTAACCCTAACCCTAACCCGAATCCTAACCCTGACCCTCACCCGAAGCCTTACCCTCACCCGTGCCCTAATCTTAACCAGGACACCAACACTAACTCGTGCCCTCACACGTACGCTAACCCTTAAGCATTGTCGTACCCTAACCTGTACCCTAATCCCTCTCCATTCCCTAACCCTAACCCTAACCCGAATCCTAACCCTGACCCTCACCCGAAGCCTTACCCTCACCCGTGCCCTAATCTTAACCAGGACACCAAGACTAATTCGTGCCCTCAAACGTACGCTAACACTAAACCGCAGCGGTACCCTAACCTGTACCCTAATCCCTCTCCATTCCCTAACCCTAACCCTAACCTGAAACCTAAGCATGACACTCACGCGAAACTTTACCCTCACCCGTGTCCTAATTTTAACCAGTACATCAACACTAACCCATGCCCTCTAACGTACGCCACCCCTAAGCCATTGCCGTACCCTAACCTGTACCCTAATCAATCCCCATTCCCTAACCCTAACCCTAAACCTAACCCTTAACGTGACCCTCTTCCGAGGCCTTACCCTCACCCGTGCCCTAATCGTAAGCAGTACACTAACACTAACTAGTGACCTCACACGTACGCGAAATCTTAAGCGTTGTGGTACCCTAAACTGTGCCCTAATATCTCCCCTTTCCCTAACCCTAACCCTAACCCGAATTCTATCCCTGACCCTCACCCGAAACCTTACCCTCACCCGTGCACTAATCTTAACCAGGACACCAACACTAACTCGTGCCCTCACACGTACGGTAACCCTTAATCGTTGTCGTACCCTAAAATGTACCCTAATCCCTCCCCATTCCCTAACCCTAACCCTAAACCGAATCCTAACCCTGACCCTCACCTGAAGCCTTACCCTCACCCGTGCCCTAATCTTAACCAGGACACTAACACTAACACTTGCCCTCACACGAACGCTAACCCTTAAGCACTGTCGTACCCTAAGCTGTACCGTAATTCCTCTGCATTCCTTAACCCTAACCCTAACCCGAATCCTAACCCTGACCCTCACCCGAAGCCTTACCCTCACCCGTGCCCTAATCTTAACCAGGACACCAAGACTAACTCGTGCCCTCAAACGTACGCTAACACTAAAGCGCAGCGGTACCCTAACCTGTACCCTAATCCCTCTCCATTCCCTAACCCTAACCCTAACCTGAAACCTAACCATGACACTCACCCGAAACTTTACCCTCATCCGTGTCCTAATTTTAACCAGTACATCAACAGTAACCCATGCCCTCTAACGTACGCCAACCCTAAGCCATTGCCGTACCCTAACCTGTACCCTAATCAATCCCCATTCCCTAACCCTAATCATAACCCTAACCCTTAACGTTACCCTCTTCCGAGGCCTTACCCTCACCCGTGCCCTAATCGTAAGCAGTACATTAACACTAACTAGTGACCTCACACGTACGCTAAACCTTAAGCGTTGTGGTACCCTAAACTGTGCCCTAATATCTCCCCATTCCCTAACCCTAACCCTAAACCGAATCCTAACCCTGACCCTCACCTGAAGCCTTACCCTCACCCATGGCCTAATCTTAACCAGGACACTAACACTAACCCTTGCCCTCACACGAACGCTAACCCTTAAGCACTGTCGTACCCTAAGCTGTACCCTAATCCCTCTGCACTCCTTAACCCTAACCCTAACCCGAATCCTAACCCTGACCCTCACCCGAAGCCTTACCCTCACCCGTGCCCTAATCTTAACCAGGACACCAACACTAACTCGGGCCCTCACACGTACGCTAAACCTTAAGCGTTGTCGTACCCTAAATTGTACCCTAATCCCTCCCCATTCCTTAACCCTAACCCTAACCCCATCCCTAAACCTGACCCACTTCCGATGCCCTACCCTAACCAATGCCCTAATCTTAACCAGGACACAAACACTAACTCATTCCCTCAAGCGTACGCTAACCCTTAAGCATTGTCGTACCCTATCCTGTACCCTAATCCCTCCCCATTCCCTAACCCTAACCTTAAGCGAAACCCTGAACGTGACCCTTTTCCGAGGCCTTACCCTCATCGGTGCCGTTGTCTTAACCAGTACACCAACACTAACTCGTGCCCTCACACTTACGCTAACCCTTAAGCATTGTCGTACACTAACCTGTACCCTAATCCCTCTCCATTCCCTAACCCTAACCCTAACCCGAATCCTAACCCTGACCCTCACCCGAAGCCTTACCCTCACCCGTGCCCTAATCTTAACCAGGACACCAAGACTAACTCGTGCCCTCAAACGTACGCTAACACTAAACCGCAGCGGTACCCTAACCTGTACCCAAATCCCTCTCCATTCCCTAACCCTAACCCTAACCTGAAACCTAACCATGACACTCACCCGAAACTTTACCCTCACCCGTGTCCTAATTTTAACCAGTACATCAACACTAACCCATGCCCTCTAACGTACGCCAACCCTAAGCCATTGCCGTACCCTAACCTGTACACTAATCAATCCCCATTCCCTAACTCTAACCCTATCCCTAACCCTTAACGTGACCCTCTTCCGAGGCCTTACCCTCACCCGTGCCCTAATCGTAAGCAGTACACTAACACTAAGTAGTGACCTCACACGTACGGTAAACCTTAAGCGTTGTGGTGCCCTAAACTGTGCCCTAATATCTCCCCATTCCCTAACCCTAACCCTAACCCGAATTCTATCCCTGATCCTCACCCGAAACCTTACCCTCACCCGTGCCTTAATCTTAACTAGGACACCAACACTAACTCGTGCCCTCACACGTACGCTAACCCTTTATCGTTGTCGTACCCTAAACTGTACCCTAATCCCTCCCCATTCCCTAACCCTAACCCTAACCCGATTCCTAACACTGACCCTCACCTGAAGCCGTACCCTCACCCGTGCCCTAATCTTAACCAGGACACTAACACTAACCCTTGCCCTCACACGAACGCTAACCCTTAAGCACTGTCGTACCCTAAGCTGTACCCTAATCCCTCTGCATTCCTTAACCCTAACCCTAACCCGAATCCTAACCCTGACCCTCACCCGAAGCCTTACCCTCACCCGTGCCCTAATCTTAACCAGGACACCAACACTAACTCGTGCCCTCACACGTACGCTAAACCTTAAGCATTGTCGTACCCTAAATTGTACCCTAATCCCTCCCCATTCCTTAACCCTAACCCTAACCCCATCCCTAAACCTGACCCACTTCCAATGCCCTACCATAACCAATGCCCTAATCTTAACCAGGACACAAACACTAACTCATGCCCTCAAACGTACGCTAACCCTTAAGCATTATCGTACCCTATCCTGTACCCTAATCCCTCCCCATTCCCTAACCCTAACCCTAAGCGAAACCCTGAACGTGACCCTTTTCCGAGGCCTTACCCTCATCGGTGCCGTTGTCTTAACCAGTACACCAACACTAACTCGTGCCCTCACACTTACGCTAACCCTTAAGCATTGTCGTACCCTACCCTGTACCCTAATCCCTCTCCATTCCCTAACCCTAACCCTAACCCGAATCCTAACCCTGACCCTCACCCGAAGCCTTACCCTCACCCGTGCCCTAATCTTAACCAGCACACCAAGACTAACTCGTGCCCTCAAACGTACGCTAACACTAAACCGCAGCGGTACCCTAACCTGTACCCTAATCCCTCTCCATTCCCTAACCCTAACCCTAACCTGAAACCTAACCATGAAACTCACCCGAAACTTTACCCTCACCCCTGTCCTAATTTTAACCAGTACATCAACACTAACCCATGCCCTCTAACGTACGCCAACCCTAAGCCATTGCCGTACCCTAACCTGTACCCTAATCAATCCCCATTCCCTAATCCTAACCCTAACCCTAACCCTTAACGTGACCCTCTTCCGAGGCCTTACCCTCACCCGTGCCCTAATCGTAAGCAGTACACTAACACTAACTAGTGACCTCACACGTACGCTAAAGCTTAAGCGTTGTGGTACCCTAAACTGTGCCCTAATATCTCCCCATTCCCTAACCCTAACCCTAACCCGAATTCTATCCCTGACCCTCACCCGAAACCTTACCCTCACCCGTGCCCTAATCTTAACCAGGACACCAACACTAATTTGTGCCCTCACACGTACCCTAACCCTTAATCGTTGTCGTACCCTAAACTGTACCCTAATCCCTCCCCATTCCCTAACCCTAACCCTAACCCGAATCCTAACCCTGACCCTCACCTGAAGCCTTACCCTCACCCGTGCCCAAATCTTAAGCAGGACACTAACACTAACACTTGCTCTCACACGAACGCTAACCCTTAAGCACTGTCGTACCCTAAGCTGTACCCTAATCCCTCTGCATTCCTTAACCCTAACCCTAACCCGAATCCTAACCCTGACCCTCACCCGAAGCCTTACCCTCACCCGTGCCCTAATCTTAACCAGGACACCAACACTAACTCGTGCCCTCACACGTACGCTAAACCTTAAGCGTTGTTGTACCCTAAATTGTACCCTAATCCCTCCCCATTCCTTAACTCTTACCCTAACCCCATCCCTAAACCTGACCCACTTCCGATGCCCTACCCTAACCAATGCCCTAATCTTAACCAGGACACAAACACTAACTCATGCCCTCAAACGTACGCTAACCCTTAAGCATTGTCGTACCCTATCCTGTACCCTAATCCCTCCACATTCCCTAACCCTAACCCTAAGCGAAACCCTGAACGTGACCCTTTTCCGAGGCCTTACCCTCATCGGTGCCGTTGTCTTAACCAGTACACCAACACTAACTCGTGCCCTCACACTTACGCTAACCCTTAAGCATTGTCGTACCCTAACCTGTACCCTAATCCCTCTCCATTCCCTAACCCTAACCCTAAACCGAATCCTAACCCTGACCCTCACCCGAAGCCTTACCCTCACCCGTGCCCTAATCTTAACCAGGACACCAACACTAACTCGTGCCCTCACACGTACGCTAAACCTTAAGCGTTGTCGTACCCTAAATTGTACCCTAATCCCTCCCCATTCCTTAACCCTAACCCTAACCCCATCCCTAAACCTGACCCACTTCCGATGCCCTACCCTAACCAATGCCCTAATCTTAACCAGGACACAAACACTAATTCATGCCCTCAAACGTACGCTAACCCTTAAACATTGTCGTACCCTATCCTGTACCCTAATCCCTCCCCATTCCCTAACCCTAACCCTAAGCGAAACCCTGAACGTGACCCTTTTCCGAGGCCTTACCCTCATCGGTGCCGTTGTCTTAACCAGTACACCAACACTAACTCGTGCCCTCACACTTACGCTAACCCTTAAGCATTGTCGTACACTAACCTGTACCCTAATCCCTCTCCATTCCCTAACCCTAACCCTAACCCGAATCCTAACCCTGACCCTCACCCGAAGCCTTACCCTCACCCGTGCCCTAATCTTAACCAGGACACCAAGACTAACTCGTGCCCTCACACGTACGCTAACACTAAACCGCAGCGGTACCCTAACCTGTACCCTAATCCCTCTCCATTCCCTAACCCTAACCCTAACCTGAAACCTAACCATGACACTCACCCGAAACTTTACCCTCACCCGTGTCTTAATTTTAACCAGTACATCAACACTAACACATGCCCTCTAACGTACGCCAACCCTAAGCCATTGCCGTACCCTAACCTGTTCCCTAATCAATCCCCATTCCCTAAACCTAACCCTAACCCTAACCCTTAACGTGACCCTCTTCCGAGGCCTTACCCTCACCCGTGCCCTAATCGTAAGCAGTACACTAACACTAACTAGTGACCTCACACGTACGCTAAACCTTAAGCATTGTGGTACCCTAAACTGTGCCCTAATATCTCCCCATTCCCTAACCCTAACCCTAACCCGAATTCTATCCCTGAACCTCACACGAAACCTTACCCTTACACGTGCCCTAATCTTAACCAGGACACCAACACTAACTTGTGCCCTCACACGTACGCTAACCCTTAATCGTTGTCGTACCCTAAACTGTACCCCAATCCCTCCCCATTCCCTAACCCTAACCCTAACCCGAATCCTAACCCTGACACTCACCTGAAGCCTTACCCTCACCCGTGCCCTAATCTTAACCAGGACACTAACACTAACCCTTGCCCTCACACGAACGCTAACCCTTAAGCACTGTCATACCCTAAGCTGTACCCTAATCCCTCTGCATTCCTTAACCCTAACCCTAACCCGAATCCTAACCCTGACCCTCACCCGAAGCCTTACCCTCACCCGTGCCCTAATCTTAACCAGGACACCAACACTAACTCGTGCCCTCACACGTACGCTAAACCTTAAGCGTTGTCATACCCTAAATTGTACCCTAATCCCTCCCCATTCCTTAACCCTAACCCTAACCCCATCCCTAAACCTGACCCACTTCCGATGCCCTACCCTAACCAATGCCCTAATCTTAACCAGGACACAAACACTAATTCATGTCCTCAAACGTGCGCTAACCCTTAAATATTGCCGTACCCTATCCTGTACCCTAATCCCTCCCCATTCCCTAACCCTAACCCTAAGCGAAACCCTGAACGTGACCCTTTTCCGAGGCCTTACCCTCATCGGTGCCGTTGTCTTAACCAGTACACCAACACTAACTCGTGCCCTCACACTTACGCTAACCCTTAAGCATTGTCGTACCCTACCCTGTACCCTAATCCCTCTCCATTCCCTAACCCTAACCCTAACCCGAATCCTAACCCTGACCCTCACCCGAAGCCTTACCCTCACCCGTGCCCTAATCTTAACCAGGACACCAAGACTAACTCGTGCCCTCAAACGTACGCTAACACTAAACCGCAGCGGTACCCTAACCTGTACCCTAATCCCTCTCCATTCCCTAACCCTAACCCTAACCTGAAACCTAACCATGACACTCACCCGAAACTTTACCCTCACCCGTATCCTAATTTTTACCAGTACATCAACACTAACTCATGCCCTCTAACGTACGCCATCCCTAAGCCATTGCCGTACCCTAACCTGTACCCTAATCAATCCCTATTCCCTAACCCTAACCCTAACCCTAACCCTTAACGTGACCCTCTTCCGAGGCCTTACCCTCACCCGTGCCCTAATCGTAAGCAGTACACTAACACTAACTAGTGACCTCACACGTACGCTAAACCTTAAGCGTTGTGGTACCCTAAACTGTGCCCTAATATCTCCCCATTCCCTAACCCTAACCCTAACCCGAATTCTATCCCTGACCCTCACCCGAAACCTTACCCTCACCCGTGCCCTAATCTTAACCAGGACACCAACACTAATTTGTGCCCTCACATGTACGCTAACCCTTTATCGTTGTCGTACCCTAAACTGTACCCTAATCCCTCCCCATTCCCTAACACTAACCCTAACCCGAATCCTAACCCTGACCCTCACCTGAAGCCTTACCCTCACCCGTGCCCTAATCTTAAGCAGGACACTAACACTAACACTTGCTCTCACACGAACGCTAACCCTTAAGCACTGTCGTACCCTAAGCTGTACCCTAATCCCTCTGCGTTCCTTAACCCTAACCCTAACCCGAATCCTAACCCTGACCCTCACCCGAAGCCTTACCCTCACCCGTGCCCTAATCTTAACCAGGACACCAACACTAACTCGTGCCCTCACACGTACGCTAACCCTTAAGCATTGTCGTACCCTAACCTGTACCCTAATCCCTCTCCATTCCCTAACCCTAACCCTAACCCGAATCCTAACCCTGACCCTCACCCGAAGCCTTACCCTCACCCGTGCCCTAATCTTAACCAGGACACCAAGACTAATTCGTGCCCTCAAACGTACGCTAACACTAAACCGCAGCGGTACCCTAACCTGTACCCTAATCCCTCTCCATTCCCTAACCCTAACCCTAACCTGAAACCTAACCATGACACTCACCCGAAACTTTACCCTCACCCGTGTCCTAATTTTAACCAGTACATCAACACTAACCCATGCCCTCTAACGTAAGTCAACCCTAAGCCATTGCCGTACCCTAACCTGTACCCTAATCAATCCCCATTCCCTAACCCTAACCCTAACCCTAACCCTTAACGTGACCCTCTTCCGAGGCCTTACCCTCACCCGTGCCCTAATCGTAAGCAGTACACTAACACTAACTAGTGACCTCACACGTACGCTAAACCTTAAGCGTTGTGGTACCCTAAACTGTGCCCTAATATCTCCCCATTCCCTAACCCTAACCCTAACCCGAATTCTATCCCTGACCCTCACCCGAAACCTTACCCTCACACGTGCCCTAATCTTAACCAGGACACCAACACTAACTTGTGCCCTCACACGTACGCTAACCCTTAATCGTTGTCGTACCCTAAACTGTACCCTAATCCCTCCCCATTCCCTAACCCTAACCCTAACCCGAATCCTAACCCTGAACCTCACCTGAAGCCTTAACCTCACCCGTGCCCTAATCTTAACCAGGACACTAACACTAACCCTTGCCCTCACACGAACGCTAACCCTTAAGCACTGTCGTACCCTAAGCTTTACCCTAATCCCTCTGCATTCCTTAACCCTAACCCTAACCCGAATCCTAACCCTGACCCTCACCCGAAGCCTTACCCTCACCCGTGCCCTAATCTTAACCAGGACACCAACACTAACTCGTGCCCTCACACGTACGCTAAACCTTAAGCGTTGTCGTACCCTAAATTGTACCCTAATCCCTCCCCATTCCTTAACCCTAACCCTAAACCCATCCCTAAACCTGACCCACTTCCGATGCCCTACCCTAACCAATGCCCTAATCTTAACCAGGACACAAACACTAATTCATGCCCTCAAACGTACGCTAACCCTTAAACATTGTCGTACCCTATCCTGTACCCTAATCCCTCCCCATTCCCTAACCCTAACCCTAAGCGAAACCCTGAACGTGACCCTTTTCCGAGGCCTTACCCTCATCGGTGCCGTTGTCTTAACCAGTACACCAACACTAACTCGTGCCCTCACACTTACGCTAACCCTTAAGCATTGTCGTACACTAACCTGTACCCTAATCCCTCTCCATTCCCTAACCCTAACCCTAACCCGAATCCTAACCCTGACCCTCACCCGAAGCCTTACCCTCACCCGTGCCCTAATCATAACCAGGACACCAAGACTAACTCGTGCCCTCACACGTACGCTAACACTAAACCGCAGCGGTACCCTAACCTGTACCCTAATCCCTCTCCATTCCCTAACCCTAACCCTAACCTGAAACCTAACCATGACACTCACCCGAAACTTTACCCTCACCCGTGTCTTAATTTTAACCAGTACATCAACACTAACACATGCCCTCTAACGTACGCCAACCCTAAGCCATTGCCGTACCCTAACCTGTTCCCTAATCAATCCCCATTCCCTAACCCTAACCCTAACCCTAACCCTTAACGTGACCCTCTTCCGAGGCCTTACCCTCACCCGTGCCCTAATCGTAAGCAGTACACTAACACTAACTAGTGACCTCACACGTACGCTAAACCTTAAGCATTGTGGTACCCTAAACTGTGCCCTAATATCTCCCCATTCCCTAACCCTAACCCTAACCCGAATTCTATCCCTGAACCTCACCCGAAACCTTACCCTCACACGTGCCCTAATCTTAACCAGGACACCAACACTAACTTGTGCCCTCACACGTACGCTAACCCTTAATCGTTGTCGTACCCTAAACTGTACCCCAATCCCTCCCCATTCCCTAACCCTAACCCTAACCCGAATCCTAACCCTGACCCTCACCTGAAGCCTTACCCTCACCCGTGCCCTAATCTTAACCAGGACACTAACACTAACCCTTGCCCTCACACGAACGCTAACCCTTAAGCACTGTCGTACCCTAAGCTGTACCCTAATCCCTCTGCATTCCTTAACCCTAACCCTAACCCGAATCCTAACCCTGACCCTCACCCGAAGCCTTACCCTCACCCGTGCCCTAATCTTAACCAGGACACCAACACTAACTCGTGCCCTCACACGTTCGCTAAACCTTAAGCGTTGTCATACCCTAAATTGTACCCTAATCCCTCCCCATTCCTTAACCCTAACCCTAACCCCATCCCTAAACCTGACCCACTTCCGATGCCCTACCCTAACCAATGCCCTAATCTTAACCAGGACACAAACACTAATTCATGTCCTCAAACGTGCGCTAACCCTTAAACATTGCCGTACCCTATCCTGTACCCTAATCCCTCCCCATTCCCTAACCCTAACCCTAAGCGAAACCCTGAACGTGACCCTTTTCCGAGGCCTTACCCTCATCGGTGCCGTTGTCTTAACCAGTACACCAACACTAACTCGTGCCCTCACACTTACGCTAACCCTTAAGCATTGTCGTACCCTACCCTGTACCCTAATCCCTCTCCATTCCCTAACCCTAACCCTAACCCGAATCCTAACCCTGACCCTCACCCGAAGCCTTACCCTCACCCGTGCCCTAATCTTAACCAGGACACCAACACTAACTCGTGCCCTCACACGTACGCTAACCCTTAAGCATTGTCGTACCCTAACCTGTACCCTAATCCCTCTCCATTCCCTAACCCTAACCCTAACCCGAATCCTAACCCTGACCCTCACCCGAAGCCTTACCCTCACCCGTGCCCTAATCTTAACCAGGACACCAAGACTAATTCGTGCCCTCAAACGTACGCTAACACTAAACCGCAGCGGTACCCTAACCTGTACCCTAATCCCTCTCCATTCCCTAACCCTAACCCTAACCTGAAACCTAACCATGACACTCACCCGAAACTTTACCCTCACCCGTGTCCTAATTTTAACCAGTACATCAACACTAACCCATGCCCTCTAACGTACGTCAACCCTAAGCCATTGCCGTACCCTAACCTGTACCCTAATCAATCCCCATTCCCTAACCCTAACCCTAACCCTAACCCTTAACGTGACCCTCTTCCGAGGCCTTACCCTCACCCGTGCCCTAATCGTAAGCAGTACACTAACACTAACTAGTGACCTCACACGTACGCTAAACCTTAAGCGTTGTGGTACCCTAAACTGTGCCCTAATATCTCCCCATTCCCTAACCCTAACCCTAACCCGAATTCTATCCCTGACCCTCACCCGAAACCTTACCCTCACACGTGCCCTAATCTTAACCAGGACACCAACAGTAACTTGTGGCCTCACACGTACGCTAACCCTTAATCGTTGTCGTACCCTAAACTGTACCCTAATCCCTCCCCATTCCCTAACCCTAACCCTAACCCGAATCCTAACCCTGAACCTCACCTGAAGCCTTAACCTCACCCGTGCCCTAATCTTAACCAGGACACTAACACTAACCCTTGCCCTCACACGAACGCTAACCCTTAAGCACTGTCGTACCCTAAGCTTTACCCTAATCCCTCTGCATTCCTTAACCCTAACCCTAACCCGAATCCTAACCCTGACCCTCACCCGAAGCCTTACCCTCACCCGTGCCCTAATCTTAACCAGGACACCAACACTAACTCGTGCCCTCACACGTACGCTAAACCTTAAGCGTTGTCGTACCCTAAATTGTACCCTAATCCCTCCCCATTCCTTAACCCTAACCCTAACCCCATCCCTAAACCTGACCCACTTCCGATGCCCTACCCTAACCAATGCCCTAATCTTAACCAGGACACAAACACTAACTCATGCCCTCAAACGTACGCTAACCCTTAAGCATTGTCGTACCCTATCCTGTACCCTAATCCCTCCCCATTCCCTAACCCTAACCCTAAGCGAAACCCTGAACGTGACCCTTTTCCGAGGCCTTACCCTCATCGGTGCCGTTGTCTTAACCAGTACACCAACACTAACTCGTGCCCTCACACTTACGCTAACCCTTAAGCATTGTCGTACCCTAACCTGTACCCTAATCCCTCTCCATTCCCTAACCCTAACCCTAACCCGAATCCTAACCCTGACCCTCACCCGAAGCCTTACCCTCACCCGTGGCCTAATCTTAACCAGGACACCAAGAGTAACTCGTGCCCTCAAACGTACGCTAACAATAAACCGCAGCGGTACCCTAACCTGTACCCTAATCCCTCTGCATTCCCTAACACTAACCCTAACCTGAAACCTAACCATGACACTCACCCGAAACTTTACCCTCACCCGTGTCCTAATTTTAACCAGTACATCAACACTAACCCATGCCCCCTAACGTACGCCAACCCTAAGCCATTGCCGTACCCTAACCTGTACCCTAATCAATCCCCATTCCCTAATCCTAACCCTAACCCTAACCCTTAACGTGACCCTCTTCCGAGGCCTTACCCTCACCCGTGCCCTAATCGTAAGCAGTACACTAACAGTAACTAGTGACCTCACACATACGCTAAACCTTAAGCCTTGTGGTACCCTAAACTGTGCCCTAATATCTCCCCATTCCCTAACCCTAACCCTAACCCGAATTCTATCCCTGACCCTCACCCGAAACCTTACCCTCACCCGTGCCCTAATCTTAACCAGGACACCAACACTAACTTTTGCCCTCACACGTACGCTAACCCTTAATCGTTGTCGTACCCTAAACTGTACCCTAATCCCTCCCCATTCCCTAACCCTAACCCTAACCCGAATCCTAACCCTGACCCTCACCTGCAGCCTTACCCTCACCCGTGCCCTAATCTTAACCAGGACACTAACACTAACACTTGCCCTCACACGAACGCTAACCCTTAAGCACTGTCGTACCCTAAGCTGTACCCTAATCCCTCTGCATTCCTTAACCCTAACCCTAACCCGAATCCTACCCCTGACCCTCACCCGAAGCCTTACCCTCACCCGTGCCCTAATCTTAACCAGGACACCAACACTAACTCGTGCCCTCACACGTACGCTAAACCTTAAGCGTTGTCGTACCCTACATTGTACCCTAATCCCTCCCCATTCCTTAACCCTAACCCTAACCCCATCCCTAAACCTGACCCACTTCCGATGCCCTACCCTAACCAATGCCCTAATCTTAACCAGGACACAAACACTAACTCATGCCCTCAAACTTACGCTAACCCTTAAGCATTGTCATACCCTATCCTGTACCCTAATCCCTCCCCATTCCCTAACCCTAACCCTAAGCGAATCCCTGAACGTGACCCTTTTCAGAGGCCTTACCCTCATCGGTGCCGTTGTCTTAAACAGTACACAAACACTAACTCGTGCCCTCACACTTACGCTAACCGTTAAGCATTGTCGTACCCTAACCTGTACCCTAATCCCTCTCCATTCCCTAACCCTAACCCTAACCCGAATCCTAACCCTGACCCTCACCCGAAGCCTTACCCTCACCCGTGCCCTAATCTTAACCAGGACACCAAGACTAACTCGTGCCCTCAAACGTACGCTAACACTAAACCGCAGCGGTACCCTAACCTGTACCCTAATCCCTCTCCATTCCCTAACCCTAACCCTAACCTGAAACCTAACCATGACACTCACCCGAAACTTTACCCTCACCCGTGTCCTAATTTTAACCAGTACATCAACACTAACCCATGCTCTCTAACGAACGTCAACCCTAAGCCATTGCCGTACCCTAACCTGTACCCTAATCAATCCCCATTCCCTAACCCTAACCCTAACCCTAACCCTTAACGTGACCCTCTTCCGAGGCCTTACCCTCACCCGTGCCCTAATCGTAAGCAGTACACTAACACTAACTAGTGACCTCACACGTACGCTAAACCTTAAGCGTTGTGGTACCCTAAACTGTGCCCTAATATCTCCCCATTCCCTAACCCTAACCCTAACCCGAATTCTATCCCTGACCCTCACCCGAAACCTTACCCTCACACGTGCCCTAGTCTTAACCAGGACACCAACACTAACTTGTGCCCTCACACGTACGCTAACCCTTAATCGTTGTCGTACCCTAAACTGTACCCTAATCCCTCCCCATTCCCTAACCCTAACCCTAACCCGAATCCTAACCCTGACCCTCACCTGAAGCCTTACCCTCACCCGTGCCCTAATCTTAACCAGGACACTAACACTAACACTTGCTCTCACACGAACGCTAACCCTTAAGCACTGTCGTACCCTAAGCTGTACCCTAATCCCTCTGCATTCGTTAACCCTAACCCTAACCCGAATCCTAACCCTGACCCTCACCCGAAGCCTTACCCTCACCCGTGCCCTAATCTTAACCAGGACACCAACACTAACTCGTGCCCTCACACGTACGCTAAACCTTAAGCGTTGTCGTACCCTAAATTGTACCCTAATCCCTCCCCATTCCTTAACTCTAATCCTAACCCCATCCTTAAACCTGACCCACTTCCGATGCCCTACCCTAACCAATGCCCTAATCTTAACCAGGACACAAACACTAACTCATGCCCTCAAACGTACGCTAACCCTTAAGCATTGTCGTACCCTATCCTGTACCCTAATCCCTCCCCATTCCCTAACCCTAACCCTAAGCGAAACCCTGAACGTGACCCTTTTCCGAGGCCTTACCCTCATCGGTGCCGTTGTCTTAACCAGTACACCAACACTAACTCGTGCCCTCACACTTACGCTAACCCTTAAGCATTGTCGTACCCTAACCTGTACCCTAATCCCTCTCCATTCCCTAACCCTAATCCTAACCCGAATCCTAACCCTGACCCTCACCCGAAGCCTTACCCTCACCCGTGCCCTAATCTTAACCAGGACACCAAGACTAATTCGTGCCCTCAAACGTACGCTAACACTAAACCGCAGCGGTACCCTAACCTGTACCCTAATCCCTCTCCATTCCCTAACCCTAACCCTAACCTGAAACCTAACCATGACACTCACCCGAAACTTTACCCTCACCCGTGTCCTAATTTTAACCAGTACATCAACACTAACCCATGCCCTCTAACGTACGTCAACCCTAAGCCATTGCCGTACCCTAACCTGTACCCTAATCAATCCCCATTCCTTAACCCTAACCCTAACCCTAACCCTTAACGTGACCCTCTTCCGAGGCCTTACCCTCACCCGTGCCCTAATCGTAAGCAGTACACTAACACTAACTAGTGACCTCACACGTACGCTAAACCTTAAGCCTTGTGGTACCCTAAACTGTGCCCTAATATCTCCCCATTCCCTAACCCTAACCCTAACCCGAATTCTATCCCTGACCCTCACCCGAAACCTTACCCTCACCCGTGCCCTAATCTTAACCAGGACACCAACACTAACTTTTGCCCTCACACGTACGCTAACCCTTAATCGTTGTCGTACCCTAAACTGTACCCTAATCCCTCCCCATTCCCTAACCCTAACCCTAACCCGAATCCTAACCCTGACCCTCACCTGCAGCCTTACCCTCACCCGTGCCCTAATCTTAACCAGGACACTAACACTAACACTTGCCCTCACACGAACGCTAACCCTTAAGCACTGTCGTACCCTAAGCTGTACCCTAATCCCTCTGCATTCCTTAACCCTAACCCTAACCCGAATCCTACCCCTGACCCTCACCCGAAGCCTTACCCTCACCCGTGCCCTAATCTTAACCAGGACACCAACACTAACTCGTGCCCTCACACGTACGCTATACCTTAAGCGTTGTCGTACCCTACATTGTACCCTAATCCCTCCCCATTCCTTAACCCTAACCCTAACCCCATCCCTAAACCTGACCCACTTCCGATGCCCTACCCTAACCAATGCCCTAATCTTAACCAGGACACAAACACTAACTCATGCCCTCAAACTTACGCTAACCCTTAAGCATTGTCGTACCCTATCCTGTACCCTAATCCCTCCCCATTCCCTAACCCTAACCCTAAGCGAATCCCTGAACGTGACCCTTTTCAGAGGCCTTACCCTCATCGGTGCCGTTGTCTTAAACAGTACACAAACACTAACTCGTGCCCTCACACTTACGCTAACCGTTTAGCATTGTCGTACCCTAACCTGTACCCTAATCCCTCTCCATTCCCTAACCCTAACCCTAACCCGAATCCTAACCCTGACCCTCACCCGAAGCCTTACCCTCACCCGTGCCCTAATCTTAACCAGGACACAAAGACTAACTCGTGCCCTCAAACGTACGCTAACACTAAACCGCAGCGGTACCCTAACCTGTACCCTAATCCCTCTCCATTCCCTAACCCTAACCCTAACCTGAAACCTAACCATGACACTCACCCGAAACTTTACCCTCACCCGAGTCCTAATTTTAACCAGTACATCAACACTAACCCATGCTCTCTAACGAACGTCAACCCTAAGCCATTGCCGTACCCTAACCTGTACCCTAATCAATCCCCATTCCCTAACCCTAACCCTAACCCTAACCCTTAACGTGACCCTCTTCCGAGGCCTTACCCTCACCCGTGCCCTAATCGTAAGCAGTACACTAACACTAACTAGTGACCTCACACGTACGCTAAACCTTAAGCGTTGTGGTACCCTAAACTGTGCCCTAATATCTCCCCATTCCCTAACCCTAACCCTAACCCGAATTCTATCCCTGAACCTCACCCGAAACCTTACACTCACACGTGCCCTAGTCTTAACCAGGACACCAACACTAACTTGTGCCCTCACACGTACGCTAACCCTTAATCGTTGTCGTACCCTAAACTGTACCCTAATCCCTCCCCATTCCCTAACCCTAACCCTAACCCGAATCCTAACCCTGACCCTCACCTGAAGCCTTACCCTCACCCGTGCCCTAATCTTAACCAGGACACTAACACTAACACTTGCTCTCACACGAACGCTAACCCTTAAGCACTGTCGTACCCTAAGCTGTACCCTAATCCCTCTGCATTCGTTAACCCTAACCCTAACCCGAATCCTAACCCTGACCCTCACCCGAAGCCTTACCCTCACCGGTGCCCTAATCTTAACCAGGACACCAACACTAACTCGTGCCCTCACACGTACGCTAAACCTTAAGCGTTGTCGTACCCTAAATTGTACCCTAATCCCTCCCCATTCCTTAACTCTAATCCTAACCCCATCCCTAAACCTGACCCACTTCCGATGCCCTACCCTAACCAATGCCCTAATCTTAACCAGGACACAAACACTAACTCATGCCCTCAAACGTACGCTAACCCTTAAGCATTGTCGTACCCTATCCTGTACCCTAATCCCTCCCCATTCCCTAACCCTAACCCTAAGCGAAACCCTGAACGTGACCCTTTTCCGAGGCCTTACCCTCATCGGTGCCGTTGTCTTAACCAGTACACCAACACTAACTCGTGCCCTCACACTTACGCTAACCCTTAAGCATTGTCGTACCCTAACCTGTACCCTAATCCCTCTCCATTCCCTAACCCTAACCCTAACCCGAATCCTAACCCTGACCCTCACCCGAAGCCTTACCCTCACCCGTGCCCTAATCTTAACCAGGACACCAAGACTAATTCGTGCCCTCAAACGTACGCTAACACTAAACCGCAGCGGTACCCTAACCTGTACCCTAATCCCTCTCCATTCCCTAACCCTAACCCTAACCTGAAACCTAACCATGACACTCACCCGAAACTTTACCCTCACCCGTGTCCTAATTTTAACCAGTACATCAACACTAACCCATGCCCTCTAACGTACGTCAACCCTAAGCCATTGCCGTACCCTAACCTGTACCCTAATCAATCCCCATTCCTTAACCCTAACCCTAACCCTAACCCTTAACGTGACCCTCTTCCGAGGCCTTACCCTCACCCGTGCCCTAATCGTAAGCAGTACACTAACACTAACTAGTGACCTCACACGTACGCTAAACCTTAAGCGTTGTGGTACCCTAAACTGTGCCCTAATATCTCCCCATTCCCTAACCTAACCCTAACCCGAATTCTATCCCTGACTCTCACCCGAAACCTTACCCTCACCCGTGCCCTAATCTTAACCAGGACACCAACACTAACTCGTGCCCTCACACGTACGCTAACCCTTAATCGTTGTCGTACCCTAAACTGTACCCTAATCCCTCCCCATTCCCTAACCCTAACCCTAACCCGAATCCTAACCCTGACCCTCACCTGAAGCCTTAACCTCACCCGTTCCCTAATCTTAACCAGGACACTAACACTAACCCTTGCCCTCACACGAATGCTAACCCTTAAGCACTGTCGTACCCTAAGCTGTACCCTAATCCCTCTTCATTCCTTAACCCTAACCCTAACCCGAATCCTAACCCTGAACCTCACCCGAAGCCTTACTCTCACCCGTGCCCTAATCTTAACCAGGACACCAACACTAACTCGTGCCCTCACACGTACGCTAAACCTTAAGCGTTGTCGTACCCTAAATTGTACCCTAATCCCTCCCCATTCCTTAACCCTAACCCTAACTCCATCCCTAAACCTGACCCACTTCCGATGCCCTACCCTAACCAATGCCCTAATCTTAACCAGGACACAAACACTAACTCATGCCCTCAAACGTACGCTAACCCTTAAGCATTGTCGTACCCTATCCTGTACCCTAATCCCTCCCCATTCCCTAACCCTAACCTTAAGCGAAACCCTGAACGTGACCCTTTTCCGAAGCCTTACCCTCATCGGTGCCGTTGTCTTAACCAGTACACCAACACTAACTCGTGCCCCCACACTTACGCTAACCCTTAAGCATTGTCGTACCCTAACCTGTACCCTAATCCCTCTCCATTCCCTAACCCTAACCCTAACCCGAATCCTAACCCTGACCCTCACCCGAAGCCTTACCCTCACCCGTGCCCTAATCTTAACCAGGACACCAAGACTAACTCGTGCCCTCAAACGTACGCTAACACTAAAGCGCAGCGGTACCCTAACCTGTACCCTAATCCCTCTCCATTCCCTAACCCTAACCCTAACCTGAAACCTAACCATGACACTCACCCGAAACTTTACCCTCATCCGTGTCCTAATTTTAACCAGTACATCAACAGTAACCCATGCCCTCTAACGTACGCCAACCCTAAGCCATTGCCGTACCCTAACCTGTACCCTAATCAATCCCCATTCCCTAACCCTAATCATAACCCTAACCCTTAACGTTACCCTCTTCCGAGGCCTTACCCTCACCCGTGCCCTAATCGTAAGCAGTACATTAACACTAACTAGTGACCTCACACGTACGCTAAACCTTAAGCGTTGTGGTACCCTAAACTGTGCCCTAATATCTCCCCATTCCCTAACCCTAACCCTAAACCGAATCCTAACCCTGACCCTCACCTGAAGCCTTACCCTCACCCATGGCCTAATCTTAACCAGGACACTAACACTAACCCTTGCCCTCACACGAACGCTAACCCTTAAGCACTGTCGTACCCTAAGCTGTACCCTAATCCCTCTGCACTCCTTAACCCTAACCCTAACCCGAATCCTAACCCTGACCCTCGCCCGAAGCCTTACCCTCACCCGTGCCCTAATCTTAACCAGGACACCAACACTAACTCGGGCCCTCACACGTACGCTAAACCTTAAGCGTTGTCGTACCCTAAATTGTACCCTAATCCCTCCTCATTCCTTAACCCTAACCCTAACCCCATCCCTAAACCTGACCCACTTCCGATGCCCTACCCTAACCAATGCCCTAATCTTAACCAGGACACAAACACTAACTCATTCCCTCAAGCGTACGCTAACCCTTAAGCATTGTCGTACCCTATCCTGTACCCTAATCCCTCCCCATTCCCTAACCCTAACCTTAAGCGAAACCCTGAACGTGACCCTTTTCCGAGGCCTTACCCTCATCGGTGCCGTTGTCTTAACCAGTACACCAACACTAACTCGTGCCCTCACACTTACGCTAACCCTTAAGCATTGTCGTACACTAACCTGTACCCTAATCCCTCTCCATTCCCTAACCCTAACCCTAACCCGAATCCTAACCCTGACCCTCACCCGAAGCCTTACCCTCACCCGTGCCCTAATCTTAACCAGGACACCAAGACTAACTCGTGCCCTCAAACGTACGCTAACACTAAACCGCAGCGGTACCCTAACCTGTACCCTAATCCCTCTCCATTCCCTAACCCTAACCCTAACCTGAAACCTAACCATGACACTCACCCGAAACTTTACCCTCACCCGTATCCTAATTTTTACCAGTACATCAACACTAACCCATGCCCTCTAACGTACGCCAACCCTAAGCCATTGCCGTACCCTAACCTGTACCCTAATCAATCCCTATTCCCTAACCCTAACCCTAACCCTAACCCTTAACGTGACCCTCTTCCGAGGCCTTACCCTCACCCGTGCCCTAATCGTAAGGAGTACACTAACACTAACTAGTGACCTCACACGTACGCTAAACCTTAAGCGTTGTGGTACCCTAAACTGTGCCCTAATATCTCCCCATTCCCTAACCCTAACCCTAACCCGAATTCTATCCCTGACCCTCACCCGAAACCTTACCCTCACCCGTGCCCTAATCTTAACCAGGACACCAACACTAATTTGTGCCCTCACACGTACGCTAACCCTTAATCGTTGTCGTACCCTAAACTGTACCCTAATCCCTCCCCATTCCCTAACCCTAACCCTAACCCGAATCCTAACCCTGACCCTCACCTGAAGCCTTACCCTCACCCGTGCCCTAATCTTAAGCAGGACACTAACACTAACACTTGCTCTCACACGAACGCTAACCCTTAAGCACTGTCGTACCCTAAGCTGTACCCTAATCCCTCTGCGTTCCTTAACCCTAACCCTAACCCGAATCCTAACCCTGACCCTCACCCGAAGCCTTACCCTCACCCGTGCCCTAATCTTAACCAGGACACCAACACTAACTCGTGCCCTCACACGTACGCTAACCCTTAAGCATTGTCGTACCCTAACCTGTACCCTAATCCCTCTCCATTCCCTAACCCTAACCCTAACCCGAATCCTAACCCTGACCCTCACCCGAAGCCTTACCCTCACCCGTGCCCTAATCTTAACCAGGACACCAAGACTAATTCGTGCCCTCAAACGTACGCTAACACTAAACCGCAGCGGTACCCTAACCTGTACCCTAATCCCTCTCCATTCCCTAACCCTAACCCTAACCTGAAACCTAAGCATGACACTCACGCGAAACTTTACCCTCACCCGTGTCCTAATTTTAACCAGTACATCAACACTAACCCATGCCCTCTAACGTACGCCACCCCTAAGCCATTGCCGTACCCTAACCTGTACCCTAATCAATCCCCATTCCCTAACCCTAACCCTAAACCTAACCCTTAACGTGACCCTCTTCCGAGGCCTTACCCTCACCCGTGCCCTAATCGTAAGCAGTACACTAACACTAACTAGTGACCTCACACGTACGCGAAATCTTAAGCGTTGTGGTACCCTAAACTGTGCCCTAATATCTCCCCTTTCCCTAACCCTAACCCTAACCCGAATTCTATCCCTGACCCTCACCCGAAACCTTACCCTCACCCGTGCACTAATCTTAACCAGGACACCAACACTAACTCGTGCCCTCACACGTACGGTAACCCTTAATCGTTGTCGTACCCTAAAATGTACCCTAATCCCTCCCCATTCCCTAACCCTAACCCTAAACCGAATCCTAACCCTGACCCTCACCTGAAGCCTTACCCTCACCCGTGCCCTAATCTTAACCAGGACACTAACACTAACACTTGCCCTCACACGAACGCTAACCCTTAAGCACTGTCGTACCCTAAGCTGTACCGTAATTCCTCTGCATTCCTTAACCCTAACCCTAACCCGAATCCTAACCCTGACCCTCACCCGAAGCCTTACCCTCACCCGTGCCCTAATCTTAACCAGGACACCAAGACTAACTCGTGCCCTCAAACGTACGCTAACACTAAAGCGCAGCGGTACCCTAACCTGTACCCTAATCCCTCTCCATTCCCTAACCCTAACCCTAACCTGAAACCTAACCATGACACTCACCCGAAACTTTACCCTCATCCGTGTCCTAATTTTAACCAGTACATCAACAGTAACCCATGCCCTCTAACGTACGCCAACCCTAAGCCATTGCCGTACCCTAACCTGTACCCTAATCAATCCCCATTCCCTAACCCTAATCATAACCCTAACCCTTAACGTTACCCTCTTCCGAGGCCTTACCCTCACCCGTGCCCTAATCGTAAGCAGTACATTAACACTAACTAGTGACCTCACACGTACGCTAAACCTTAAGCGTTGTGGTACCCTAAACTGTGCCCTAATATCTCCCCATTCCCTAACCCTAACCCTAAACCGAATCCTAACCCTGACCCTCACCTGAAGCCTTACCCTCACCCATGGCCTAATCTTAACCAGGACACTAACACTAACCCTTGCCCTCACACGAACGCTAACCCTTAAGCACTGTCGTACCCTAAGCTGTACCCTAATCCCTCTGCACTCCTTAACCCTAACCCTAACCCGAATCCTAACCCTGACCCTCACCCGAAGCCTTACCCTCACCCGTGCCCTAATCTTAACCAGGACACCAACACTAACTCGGGCCCTCACACGTACGCTAAACCTTAAGCGTTGTCGTACCCTAAATTGTACCCTAATCCCTCCCCATTCCTTAACCCTAACCCTAACCCCATCCCTAAACCTGACCCACTTCCGATGCCCTACCCTAACCAATGCCCTAATCTTAACCAGGACACAAACACTAACTCATTCCCTCAAGCGTACGCTAACCCTTAAGCATTGTCGTACCCTATCCTGTACCCTAATCCCTCCCCATTCCCTAACCCTAACCTTAAGCGAAACCCTGAACGTGACCCTTTTCCGAGGCCTTACCCTCATCGGTGCCGTTGTCTTAACCAGTACACCAACACTAACTCGTGCCCTCACACTTACGCTAACCCTTAAGCATTGTCGTACACTAACCTGTACCCTAATCCCTCTCCATTCCCTAACCCTAACCCTAACCCGAATCCTAACCCTGACCCTCACCCGAAGCCTTACCCTCACCCGTGCCCTAATCTTAACCAGGACACCAAGACTAACTCGTGCCCTCAAACGTACGCTAACACTAAACCGCAGCGGTACCCTAACCTGTACCCAAATCCCTCTCCATTCCCTAACCCTAACCCTAACCTGAAACCTAACCATGACACTCACCCGAAACTTTACCCTCACCCGTGTCCTAATTTTAACCAGTACATCAACACTAACCCATGCCCTCTAACGTACGCCAACCCTAAGCCATTGCCGTACCCTAACCTGTACACTAATCAATCCCCATTCCCTAACTCTAACCCTATCCCTAACCCTTAACGTGACCCTCTTCCGAGGCCTTACCCTCACCCGTGCCCTAATCGTAAGCAGTACACTAACACTAAGTAGTGACCTCACACGTACGCTAAACCTTAAGCATTGTGGTGCCCTAAACTGTGCCCTAATATCTCCCCATTCCCTAACCCTAACCCTAACCCGAATTCTATCCCTGATCCTCACCCGAAACCTTACACTCACCCGTGCCTTAATCTTAACTAGGACACCAACACTAACTCGTGCCCTCACACGTACGCTAACCCTTTATCGTTGTCGTACCCTAAACTGTACCCTAATCCCTCCCCATTCCCTAACCCTAACCCTAACCCGAATCCTAACCCTGACCCTCACCTGAAGCCTTACCCTCACCCGTGCCCTAATCTTAACCAGGACACTAACACTAACCCTTGCCCTCACACGAACGCTAACCCTTAAGCACTGTCGTACCCTAAGCTGTACCCTAATCCCTCTGCATTCCTTAACCCTAACCCTAACACGAATCCTAACCCTGACCCTCACCCGAAGCCTTACCCTCACCCGTGCCCTAATCTTAACCAGGACACCAACACTAACTCGTGCCCTCACACGTACGCTAAACCTTAAGCGTTGTCGTACCCTAAATTGTAACCTAATCCCTTCCCATTCCTTAACCCTAAACCTAACCCCATCCCTAAACCTGACCCACTTCCGATGCCCTACCCTAACCAATGCCCTAATCTTAACCAGGACACAAACACTAACTCATGCCCTCAAACGTACGCTAACCCTTAAGCATTGTCGTACCCTATCCTGTACCCTAATCCCTCCCCATTCCTTAACCCTAACCCTAAGCGAAACCCTGAACGTGACCCTTTTCCGAGGCCTTACCCTCATCGGTGCCGTTGTCTTAACCAGTACACCAACACTAACTCGTGCCCTCACACTTACGCTAACCCTTAAGCATTGTCGTACCCTAACCTGTACCCTAATCCCTCTCCATTCCCTAACCCTAACCCTAACCCGAATCCTAACCCTGACCCTCACCCGAAGCCTTACCCTCACCCGTGCCCTAATCTTAACCAGGCCACCAACACTAACTCGGGCTCTCAAACGTACGCTAACACTAAACCGCAGCGGTACCCTAAACTGTACCCTAATCCCTCTCCATTCCCTAACCCTAACCCTAACCTGAAACCTAACCATGACACTCACCCGAAACTTTACCCTCACCCGTGTCCTAATTTTAACCAGTACATCAACACTAACCCATGCCCTCTAACGTACGCCAACCCTAAGCCATTGCCGTACCCTAACCTGTACCCTAATCAATCCCCATTCCCTAACCCTAACCCTAACCCTAACCCTTAACGTGACCCTCTTCCGAGGCCTTACCCTCACCCGTGCCCTAATCGTAAGCAGTACACTAACACTAAGTAGTGACCTCACCCGTACGCTAAACCTTAAGCGTTGTGGTACCCTGAACTGTGCCCTAATATCTCCCCATTCCCTAACCTAACCCTAACCCGAATTCTATCCCTGACCCTCACCCGAAACCTTACCCTCACCCGTGCCCTAATCTTAACCAGGACACCAACACTAACTCGTGCCCTCACACGTACGCTAACCCTTAATCGTTGTCGTACCCTAAACTGTACCCTAATCCCTCCCCATTCCCTAACCCTAACCCTAACCCGAATCCTAACCCTGACCCTCACCTGAAGCCTTACCCTCACCCGTGCCCTAATCTTAACCAGGACACTAACACTAACCCTTGCCCTCACACGAACGCTAACCCTTAAGCACTGTCGTACCCTAAGCTGTACCCTAATCCCTCTGCATTCCTTAACCCTAACCCTAACCCGAATCCTAACCCTGACCCTCACCCGAAGCCTTACCCTCACCCGTGCCCTAATCTTAACCAGGACACCAACACTAACTCGGGCTCTCAAACGTACGCTAACACTAAACCGCAGCGGTACCCTAAACTGTACCCTAATCCGTCTCCATTCCCTAACCCTAACCCTAACCTGAAACCTAACCATGACACTCACCCGAAACTTTACCCTCACCCGTGTCCTAATTTTAACCAGTACATCAACACTAACCCATGCCCTCTAACGTACGCCAACCCTAAGCCATTGCCGTACCCTAACCTGTACACTAATCAATCCCCATTCCCTAACCCTAACCCTAACCCTAACCCTTAACGTGACCCTCTTCCGAGGCCTTACCCTCACCCGTGCCCTAATCGTAAGCAGTACACTAACACTAAGTAGTGACCTCACACGTACGGTAAACCTTAAGCGTTGTGGTGCCCTAAACTGTGCCCTAATATCTCCCCATTCCCTAACCCTAACCCTAACCCGAATTCTATCCCTGATCCTCACCCGAAACCTTACCCTCACCCGTACCTTAATCTTAACTAGGACACCAACACTAACTCGTGCCCTCACACGTACGCTAACCCTTTATCGTTGTCGTACCCTAAACTGTACCCTAATCCCTCCCCATTCCCTAACCCTAACCCTAACCCGATTCCTAACACTGACCCTCACCTGAAGCCGTACCCTCACCCGTGCCCTAATCTTAACCAGGACACTAACACTAACCCTTGCCCTCACACGAACGCTAACCCTTAAGCACTGTCGTACCCTAAGCTGTACCCTAATCCCTCTGCATTCCTTAACCCTAACCCTAACCCGAATCCTAACCCTGACCCTCACCCGAAGCCTTACCCTCACCCGTGCCCTAATCTTAACCAGGACACCAACACTAACTCGTGCCCTCACACGTACGCTAAACCTTAAGCATTGTCGTACCCTAAATTGTACCCTAATCCCTCCCCATTCCTTAACCCTAACCCTAACCCCATCCCTAAACCTGACCCACTTCCAATGCCCTACCATAACCAATGCCCTAATCTTAACCAGGACACAAACACTAACTCATGCCCTCAAACGTACGCTAACCCTTAAGCATTATCGTACCCTATCCTGTACCCTAATCCCTCCCCATTCCCTAACCCTAACCCTAAGCGAAACCCTGAACGTGACCCTTTTCCGAGGCCTTACCCTCATCGGTGCCGTTGTCTTAACCAGTACACCAACACTAACTCGTGCCCTCACACTTACGCTAACCCTTAAGCATTGTCGTACCCTACCCTGTACCCTAATCCCTCTCCATTCCCTAACCCTAACCCTAACCCGAATCCTAACCCTGACCCTCACCCGAAGCCTTACCCTCACCCGTGCCCTAATCTTAACCAGCACACCAAGACTAACTCGTGCCCTCAAACGTACGCTAACACTAAACCGCAGCGGTACCCTAACCTGTACCCTAATCCCTCTCCATTCCCTAACCCTAACCCTAACCTGAAACCTAACGATGAAACTCACCCGAAACTTTACCCTCACCCCTGTCCTAATTTTAACCAGTACATCAACACTAACCCATGCCCTCTAACGTACGCCAACCCTAAGCCATTGCCGTACCCTAACCTGTACCCTAATCAATCCCCATTCCCTAATCCTAACCCTAACCCTAACCCTTAACGTGACCCTCTTCCGAGGCCTTACCCTCACCCGTGCCCTAATCGTAAGCAGTACACTAACACTAACTAGTGACCTCACACGTACGCTAAAGCTTAAGCGTTGTGGTACCCTAAACTGTGCCCTAATATCTCCCCATTCCCTAACCCTAACCCTAACCCGAATTCTATCCCTGACCCTCACCCGAAACCTTACCCTCACCCGTGCCCTAATCTTAACCAGGACACCAACACTAATTTGTGCCCTCACACGTACCCTAACCCTTAATCGTTGTCGTACCCTAAACTGTACCCTAATCCCTCCCCATTCCCTAACCCTAACCCTAACCCGAATCCTAACCCTGACCCTCACCTGAAGCCTTACCCTCACCCGTGCCCAAATCTTAAGCAGGACACTAACACTAACACTTGCTCTCACACGAACGCTAACCCTTAAGCACTGTCGTACCCTAAGCTGTACCCTAATCCCTCTGCATTCCTTAACCCTAACCCTAACCCGAATCCTAACCCTGACCCTCACCCGAAGCCTTACCCTCACCCGTGCCCTAATCTTAACCAGGACACCAACACTAACTCGTGCCCTCACACGTACGCTAAACCTTAAGCGTTGTCGTACCCTAAATTGTACCCTAATCCCTCCCCATTCCTTAACTCTTACCCTAACCCCATCCCTAAACCTGACCCACTTCCGATGCCCTACCCTAACCAATGCCCTAATCTTAAGCAGGACACAAACACTAACTCATGCCCTCAAACGTACGCTAACCCTTAAGCATTGTCGTACCCTATCCTGTACCCTAATCCCTCCACATTCCCTAACCCTAACCCTAAGCGAAACCCTGAACGTGACCCTTTTCCGAGGCCTTACCCTCATCGGTGCCGTTGTCTTAACCAGTACACCAACACTAACTCGTGCCCTCACACTTACGCTAACCCTTAAGCATTGTCGTACCCTAACCTGTACCCTAATCCCTCTCCATTCCCTAACCCTAACCCTAAACCGAATCCTAACCCTGACCCTCACCCGAAGCCTTACCCTCACCCGTGCCCTAATCTTAACCAGGACACCAACACTAACTCGTGCCCTCACACGTACGCTAAACCTTAAGCGTTGTCGTACCCTAAATTGTACCCTAATCCCTCCCCATTCCTTAACCCTAACCCTAACCCCATCCCTAAACCTGACCCACTTCCGATGCCCTACCCTAACCAATGCCCTAATCTTAACCAGGACACAAACACTAATTCATGCCCTCAAACGTACGCTAACCCTTAAACATTGTCGTACCCTATCCTGTACCCTAATCCCTCCCCATTCCCTAACCCTAACCCTAAGCGAAACCCTGAACGTGACCCTTTTCCGAGGCCTTACCCTCATCGGTGCCGTTGTCTTAACCAGTACACCAACACTAACTCGTGCCCTCACACTTACGCTAACCCTTAAGCATTGTCGTACACTAACCTGTACCCTAATCCCTCTCCATTCCCTAACCCTAACCCTAACCCGAATCCTAACCCTGACCCTCACCCGAAGCCTTACCCTCACCCGTGCCCTAATCTTAACCAGGACACCAAGACTAACTCGTGCCCTCACACGTACGCTAACACTAAACCGCAGCGGTACCCTAACTTGTACCCTAATCCCTCTCCATTCCCTAACCCTAACCCTAACCTGAAACCTAACCATGACACTCACCCGAAACTTTACCCTCACCCGTGTCTTAATTTTAACCAGTACATCAACACTAACACATGCCCTCTAACGTACGCCAACCCTAAGCCATTGCCGTACCCTAACCTGTTCCCTAATCAATCCCCATTCCCTAAACCTAACCCTAACCCTAACCCTTAACGTGACCCTCTTCCGAGGCCTTACCCTCACCCGTGCCCTAATCGTAAGCAGTACACTAACACTAACTAGTGACCTCACACGTACGCTAAACCTTAAGCATTGTGGTACCCTAAACTGTGCCCTAATATCTCCCCATTCCCTAACCCTAACCCTAACCCGAATTCTATCCCTGAACCTCACACGAAACCTTACCCTCACACGTGCCCTAATCTTAACCAGGACACCAACACTAACTTGTGCCCTCACACGTACGCTAACCCTTAATCGTTGTCGTACCCTAAACTGTACCCCAATCCCTCCCCATTCCCTAACCCTAACCCTAACCCGAATCCTAACCCTGACACTCACCTGAAGCCTTACCCTCACCCGTGCCCTAATCTTAACCAGGACACTAACACTAACCCTTGCCCTCACACGAACGCTAACCCTTAAGCACTGTCATACCCTAAGCTGTACCCTAATCCCTCTGCATTCCTTAACCCTAACCCTAACCCGAATCCTAACCCTGACCCTCACCCGAAGCCTTACCCTCACCCGTGCCCTAATCTTAACCAGGACACCAACACTAACTCGTGCCCTCACACGTACGCTAAACCTTAAGCGTTGTCATACCCTAAATTGTACCCTAATCCCTCCCCATTCCTTAACCCTAACCCTAACCCCATCCCTAAACCTGACCCACTTCCGATGCCCTACCCTAACCAATGCCCTAATCTTAACCAGGACACAAACACTAATTCATGTCCTCAAACGTGCGCTAACACTTAAATATTGCCGTACCCTATCCTGTACCCTAATCCCTCCCCATTCCCTAACCCTAACCCTAAGCGAAACCCTGAACGTGACCCTTTTCCGAGGCCTTACCCTCATCGGTGCCGTTGTCTTAACCAGTACACCAACACTAACTCGTGCCCTCACACTTACGCTAACCCTTAAGCATTGTCGTACCCTACCCTGTACCCTAATCCCTCTCCATTCCCTAACCCTAACCCTAACCCGAATCCTAACCCTGACCCTCACCCGAAGCCTTACCCTCACCCGTGCCCTAATCTTAACCAGGACACCAAGACTAACTCGTGCCCTCAAACGTACGCTAACACTAAACCGCAGCGGTACCCTAACCTGTACCCTAATCCCTCTCCATTCCCTAACCCTAACCCTAACCTGAAACCTAACCATGACACTCAACCGAAACTTTACCCTCACCCGTATCCTAATTTTTACCAGTACATCAACACTAACTCATGCCCTCTAACGTACGCCATCCCTAAGCCATTGCCGTACCCTAACCTGTACCCTAATCAATCCCTATTCCCTAACCCTAACCCTAACCCTAACCCTTAACGTGACCCTCTTCCGAGGCCTTACCCTCACCCGTGCCCTAATCGTAAGCAGTACACTAACACTAACTAGTGACCTCACACGTACGCTAAACCTTAAGCGTTGTGGTACCCTAAACTGTGCCCTAATATCTCCCCATTCCCTAACCCTAACCCTAACCCGAATTCTATCCCTGACCCTCACCCGAAACCTTACCCTCACCCGTGCCCTAATCTTAACCAGGACACCAACACTAATTTGTGCCCTCACACGTACGCTAACCCTTTATCGTTGTCGTACCCTAAACTGTACCCTAATCCCTCCCCATTCCCTAACACTAACCCTAACCCGAATCCTAACCCTGACCCTCACCTGAAGCCTTACCCTCACCCGTGCCCTAATCTTAAGCAGGACACTAACACTAACACTTGCTCTCACACGAACGCTAACCCTTAAGCACTGTCGTACCCTAAGCTGTACCCTAATCCCTCTGCGTTCCTTAACCCTAACCCTAACCCGAATCCTAACCCTGACCCTCACCCGAAGCCTTACCCTCACCCGTGCCCTAATCTTAACCAGGACACCAACACTAACTCGTGCCCTCACACGTACGCTAACCCTTAAGCATTGTCGTACCCTAACCTGTACCCTAATCCCTCTCCATTCCCTAACCCTAACCCTAACCCGAATCCTAACCCTGACCCTCACCCGAAGCCTTACCCTCACCCGTGCCCTAATCTTAACCAGGACACCAAGACTAATTCGTGCCCTCAAACGTACGCTAACACTAAACCGCAGCGGTACCCTAACCTGTACCCTAATCCCTCTCCATTCCCTAACCCTAACCCTAACCTGAAACCTAACCATGACACTCACCCGAAACTTTACCCTCACCCGTGTCCTAATTTTAACCAGTACATCAACACTAACCCATGCCCTCTAACGTAAGTCAACCCTAAGCCATTGCCGTACCCTAACCTGTACCCTAATCAATCCCCATTCCCTAACCCTAACCCTAACCCTAACCCTTAACGTGACCCTCTTCCGAGGCCTTACCCTCACCCGTGCCCTAATCGTAAGCAGTACACTAACACTAACTAGTGACCTCACACGTACGCTAAACCTTAAGCGTTGTGGTACCCTAAACTGTGCCCTAATATCTCCCCATTCCCTAACCCTAACCCTAACCCGAATTCTATCCCTGACCCTCACCCGAAACCTTACCCTCACACGTGCCCTAATCTTAACCAGGACACCAACACTAACTTGTGCCCTCACACGTACGCTAACCCTTAATCGTTGTCGTACCCTAAACTGTACCCTAATCCCTCCCCATTCCCTAACCCTAACCCTAACCCGAATCCTAACCCTGAACCTCACCTGAAGCCTTAACCTCACCCGTGCCCTAATCTTAACCAGGACACTAACACTAACCCTTGCCCTCACACGAACGCTAACCCTTAAGCACTGTCGTACCCTAAGCTTTACCCTAATCCCTCTGCATTCCTTAACCCTAACCCTAACCCGAATCCTAACCCTGACCCTCACCCGAAGCCTTACCCTCACCCGTGCCCTAATCTTAACCAGGACACCAACACTAACTCGTGCCCTCACACGTACGCTAAACCTTAAGCGTTGTCGTACCCTAAATTGTACCCTAATCCCTCCCCATTCCTTAACCCTAACCCTAAACCCATCCCTAAACCTGACCCACTTCCGATGCCCTACCCTAACCAATGCCCTAATCTTAACCAGGACACAAACACTAATTCATGCCCTCAAACGTACGCTAACCCTTAAACATTGTCGTACCCTATCCTGTACCCTAATCCCTCCCCATTCCCTAACCCTAACCCTAAGCGAAACCCTGAACGTGACCCTTTTCCGAGGCCTTACCCTCATCGGTGCCGTTGTCTTAACCAGTACACCAACACTAACTCGTGCCCTCACACTTACGCTAACCCTTAAGCATTGTCGTACACTAACCTGTACCCTAATCCCTCTCCATTCCCTAACCCTAACCCTAACCCGAATCCTAACCCTGACCCTCACCCGAAGCCTTACCCTCACCCGTGCCCTAATCTTAACCAGGACACCAAGACTAACTCGTGCCCTCACACGTACGCTAACACTAAACCGCAGCGGTACCCTAACCTGTACCCTAATCCCTCTCCATTCCCTAACCCTAACCCTAACCTGAAACCTAACCATGACACTCACCCGAAACTTTACCCTCACCCGTGTCTTAATTTTAACCAGTACATCAACACTAACACATGCCCTCTAACGTACGCCAACCCTAAGCCATTGCCGTACCCTAACCTGTTCCCTAATCAATCCCCATTCCCTAACCCTAACCCTAACCCTAACCCTTAACGTGACCCTCTTCCGAGGCCTTACCCTCACCCGTGCCCTAATCGTAAGCAGTACACTAACACTAACTAGTGACCTCACACGTACGCTAAACCTTAAGCATTGTGGTACCCTAAACTGTGCCCTAATATCTCCCCATTCCCTAACCCTAACCCTAACCCGAATTCTATCCCTGAACCTCACCCGAAACCTTACCCTCACACGTGCCCTAATCTTAACCAGGACACCAACACTAACTTGTGCCCTCACACGTACGCTAACCCTTAATCGTTGTCGTACCCTAAACTGTACCCCAATCCCTCCCCATTCCCTAACCCTAACCCTAACCCGAATCCTAACCCTGACCCTCACCTGAAGCCTTACCCTCACCCGTGCCCTAATCTTAACCAGGACACTAACACTAACCCTTGCCCTCACACGAACGCTAACCCTTAAGCACTGTCGTACCCTAAGCTGTACCCTAATCCCTCTGCATTCCTTAACCCTAACCCTAACCCGAATCCTAACCCTGACCCTCACCCGAAGCCTTACCCTCACCCGTGCCCTAATCTTAACCAGGACACCAACACTAACTCGTGCCCTCACACGTTCGCTAAACCTTAAGCGTTGTCATACCCTAAATTGTACCCTAATCCCTCCCCATTCCTTAACCCTAACCCTAACCCCATCCCTAAACCTGACCCACTTCCGATGCCCTACCCTAACCAATGCCCTAATCTTAACCAGGACACAAACACTAATTCATGTCCTCAAACGTGCGCTAACCCTTAAACATTGCCGTACCCTATCCTGTACCCTAATCCCTCCCCATTCCCTAACCCTAACCCTAAGCGAAACCCTGAACGTGACCCTTTTCCGAGGCCTTACCCTCATCGGTGCCGTTGTTTTAACCAGTACACCAACACTAACTCGTGCCCTCACACTTACGCTAACCCTTAAGCATTGTCGTACCCTACCCTGTACCCTAATCCCTCTCCATTCCCTAACCCTAACCCTAACCCGAATCCTAACCCTGACCCTCACCCGAAGCCTTACCCTCACCCGTGCCCTAATCTTAACCAGGACACCAACACTAACTCGTGCCCTCACACGTACGCTAACCCTTAAGCATTGTCGTACCCTAACCTGTACCCTAATCCCTCTCCATTCCCTAACCCTAACCCTAACCCGAATCCTAACCCTGACCCTCACCCGAAGCCTTACCCTCACCCGTGCCCTAATCTTAACCAGGACACCAAGACTAATTCGTGCCCTCAAACGTACGCTAACACTAAACCGCAGCGGTACCCTAACCTGTACCCTAATCCCTCTCCATTCCCTAACCCTAACCCTAACCTGAAACCTAACCATGACACTCACCCGAAACTTTACCCTCACCCGTGTCCTAATTTTAACCAGTACATCAACACTAACCCATGCCCTCTAACGTACGTCAACCCTAAGCCATTGCCGTACCCTAACCTGTACCCTAATCAATCCCCATTCCCTAACCCTAACCCTAACCCTAACCCTTAACGTGACCCTCTTCCGAGGCCTTACCCTCACCCGTGCCCTAATCGTAAGCAGTACACTAACACTAACTAGTGACCTCACACGTACGCTAAACCTTAAGCGTTGTGGTACCCTAAACTGTGCCCTAATATCTCCCCATTCCCTAACCCTAACCCTAACCCGAATTCTATCCCTGACCCTCACCCGAAACCTTACCCTCACACGTGCCCTAATCTTAACCAGGACACCAACAGTAACTTGTGGCCTCACACGTACGCTAACCCTTAATCGTTGTCGTACCCTAAACTGTACCCTAATCCCTCCCCATTCCCTAACCCTAACCCTAACCCGAATCCTAACCCTGAACCTCACCTGAAGCCTTAACCTCACCCGTGCCCTAATCTTAACCAGGACACTAACACTAACCCTTGCCCTCACACGAACGCTAACCCTTAAGCACTGTCGTACCCTAAGCTTTACCCTAATCCCTCTGCATTCCTTAACCCTAACCCTAACCCGAATCCTAACCCTGACCCTCACCCGAAGCCTTACCCTCACCCGTGCCCTAATCTTAACCAGGACACCAACACTAACTCGTGCCCTCACACGTACGCTAAACCTTAAGCGTTGTCGTACCCTAAATTGTACCCTAATCCCTCCCCATTCCTTAACCCTAACCCTAACCCCATCCCTAAACCTGACCCACTTCCGATGCCCTACCCTAACCAATGCCCTAATCTTAACCAGGACACAAACACTAACTCATGCCCTCAAACGTACGCTAACCCTTAAGCATTGTCGTACCCTATCCTGTACCCTAATCCCTCCCCATTCCCTAACCCTAACCCTAAGCGAAACCCTGAACGTGACCCTTTTCCGAGGCCTTACCCTCATCGGTGCCGTTGTCTTAACCAGTACACCAACACTAACTCGTGCCCTCACACTTACGCTAACCCTTAAGCATTGTCGTACCCTAACCTGTACCCTAATCCCTCTCCATTCCCTAACCCTAACCCTAACCCGAATCCTAACCCTGACCCTCACCCGAAGCCTTACCCTCACCCGTGGCCTAATCTTAACCAGGACACCAAGAGTAACTCGTGCCCTCAAACGTACGCTAACAATAAACCGCAGCGGTACCCTAACCTGTACCCTAATCCCTCTGCATTCCCTAACACTAACCCTAACCTGAAACCTAACCATGACACTCACCCGAAACTTTACCCTCACCCGTGTCCTAATTTTAACCAGTACATCAACACTAACCCATGCCCCCTAACGTACGCCAACCCTAAGCCATTGCCGTACCCTAACCTGTACCCTAATCAATCCCCATTCCCTAATCCTAACCCTAACCCTAACCCTTAACGTGACCCTCTTCCGAGGCCTTACCCTCACCCGTGCCCTAATCGTAAGCAGTACACTAACAGTAACTAGTGACCTCACACGTACGCTAAACCTTAAGCCTTGTGGTACCCTAAACTGTGCCCTAATATCTCCCCATTCCCTAACCCTAACCCTAACCCGAATTCTATCCCTGACCCTCACCCGAAACCTTACCCTCACCCGTGCCCTAATCTTAACCAGGACACCAACACTAACTTTTGCCCTCACACGTACGCTAACCCTTAATCGTTGTCGTACCCTAAACTGTACCCTAATCCCTCCCCATTCCCTAACCCTAACCCTAACCCGAATCCTAACCCTGACCCTCACCTGCAGCCTTACCCTCACCCGTGCCCTAATCTTAACCAGGACACTAACACTAACACTTGCCCTCACACGAACGCTAACCCTTAAGCACTGTCGTACCCTAAGCTGTACCCTAATCCCTCTGCATTCCTTAACCCTAACCCTAACCCGAATCCTACCCCTGACCCTCACCCGAAGCCTTACCCTCACCCGTGCCCTAATCTTAACCAGGACACCAACACTAACTCGTGCCCTCACACGTACGCTAAACCTTAAGCGTTGTCGTACCCTACATTGTACCCTAATCCCTCCCCATTCCTTAACCCTAACCCTAACCCCATCCCTAAACCTGACCCACTTCCGATGCCCTACCCTAACCAATGCCCTAATCTTAACCAGGACACAAACACTAACTCATGCCCTCAAACTTACGCTAACCCTTAAGCATTGTCATACCCTATCCTGTACCCTAATCCCTCCCCATTCCCTAACCCTAACCCTAAGCGAATCCCTGAACGTGACCCTTTTCAGAGGCCTTACCCTCATCGGTGCCGTTGTCTTAAACAGTACACAAACACTAACTCGTGCCCTCACACTTACGCTAACCGTTAAGCATTGTCGTACCCTAACCTGTACCCTAATCCCTCTCCATTCCCTAACCCTAACCCTAACCCGAATCCTAACCCTGACCCTCACCCGAAGCCTTACCCTCACCCGTGCCCTAATCTTAACCAGGACACCAAGACTAACTCGTGCCCTCAAACGTACGCTAACACTAAACCGCAGCGGTACCCTAACCTGTACCCTAATCCCTCTCCATTCCCTAACCCTAACCCTAACCTGAAACCTAACCATGACACTCACCCGAAACTTTACCCTCACCCGTGTCCTAATTTTAACCAGTACATCAACACTAACCCATGCTCTCTAACGAACGTCAACCCTAAGCCATTGCCGTACCCTAACCTGTACCCTAATCAATCCCCATTCCCTAACCCTAACCCTAACCCTAACCCTTAACGTGACCCTCTTCCGAGGCCTTACCCTCACCCGTGCCCTAATCGTAAGCAGTACACTAACACTAACTAGTGACCTCACACGTACGCTAAACCTTAAGCGTTGTGGTACCCTAAACTGTGCCCTAATATCTCCCCATTCCCTAACCCTAACCCTAACCCGAATTCTATCCCTGACCCTCACCCGAAACCTTACCCTCACACGTGCCCTAGTCTTAACCAGGACACCAACACTAACTTGTGCCCTCACACGTACGCTAACCCTTAATCGTTGTCGTACCCTAAACTGTACCCTAATCCCTCCCCATTCCCTAACCCTAACCCTAACCCGAATCCTAACCCTGACCCTCACCTGAAGCCTTACCCTCACCCGTGCCCTAATCTTAACCAGGACACTAACACTAACACTTGCTCTCACACGAACGCTAACCCTTAAGCACTGTCGTACCCTAAGCTGTACCCTAATCCCTCTGCATTCGTTAACCCTAACCCTAACCCGAATCCTAACCCTGACCCTCACCCGAAGCCTTACCCTCACCCGTGCCCTAATCTTAACCAGGACACCAACACTAACTCGTGCCCTCACACGTACGCTAAACCTTAAGCGTTGTCGTACCCTAAATTGTACCCTAATCCCTCCCCATTCCTTAACTCTAATCCTAACCCCATCCCTAAACCTGACCCACTTCCGATGCCCTACCCTAACCAATGCCCTAATCTTAACCAGGACACAAACACTAACTCATGCCCTCAAACGTACGCTAACCCTTAAGCATTGTCGTACCCTATCCTGTACCCTAATCCCTCCCCATTCCCTAACCCTAACCCTAAGCGAAACCCTGAACGTGACCCTTTTCCGAGGCCTTACCCTCATCGGTGCCGTTGTCTTAACCAGTACACCAACACTAACTCGTGCCCTCACACTTACGCTAACCCTTAAGCATTGTCGTACCCTAACCTGTACCCTAATCCCTCTCCATTCCCTAACCCTAACCCTAACCCGAATCCTAACCCTGACCCTCACCCGAAGCCTTACCCTCACCCGTGCCCTAATCTTAACCAGGACACCAAGACTAATTCGTGCCCTCAAACGTACGCTAACACTAAACCGCAGCGGTACCCTAACCTGTACCCTAATCCCTCTCCATTCCCTAACCCTAACCCTAACCTGAAACCTAACCATGACACTCACCCGAAACTTTACCCTCACCCGTGTCCTAATTTTAACCAGTACATCAACACTAACCCATGCCCTCTAACGTACGTCAACCCTAAGCCATTGCCGTACCCTAACCTGTACCCTAATCAATCCCCATTCCTTAACCCTAACCCTAACCCTAACCCTTAACGTGACCCTCTTCCGAGGCCTTACCCTCACCCGTGCCCTAATCGTAAGCAGTACACTAACACTAACTAGTGACCTCACACGTACGCTAAACCTTAAGCCTTGTGGTACCCTAAACTGTGCCCTAATATCTCCCCATTCCCTAACCCTAACCCTAACCCGAATTCTATCCCTGACCCTCACCCGAAACCTTACCCTCACCCGTGCCCTAATCTTAACCAGGACACCAACACTAACTTTTGCCCTCACACGTACGCTAACCCTTAATCGTTGTCGTACCCTAAACTGTACCCTAATCCCTCCCCATTCCCTAACCCTAACCCTAACCCGAATCCTAACCCTGACCCTCACCTGCAGCCTTACCCTCACCCGTGCCCTAATCTTAACCAGGACACTAACACTAACACTTGCCCTCACACGAACGCTAACCCTTAAGCACTGTCGTACCCTAAGCTGTACCCTAATCCCTCTGCATTCCTTAACCCTAACCCTAACCCGAATCCTACCCCTGACCCTCACCCGAAGCCTTACCCTCACCCGTGCCCTAATCTTAACCAGGACACCAACACTAACTCGTGCCCTCACACGTACGCTAAACCTTAAGCGTTGTCGTACCCTACATTGTACCCTAATCCCTCCCCATTCCTTAACCCTAACCCTAACCCCATCCCTAAACCTGACCCACTTCCGATGCCCTACCCTAACCAATGCCCTAATCTTAACCAGGACACAAACACTAACTCATGCCCTCAAACTTACGCTAACCCTTAAGCATTGTCGTACCCTATCCTGTACCCTAATCCCTCCCCATTCCCTAACCCTAACCCTAAGCGAATCCCTGAACGTGACCCTTTTCAGAGGCCTTACCCTCATCGGTGCCGTTGTCTTAAACAGTACACAAACACTAACTCGTGCCCTCACACTTACGCTAACCGTTTAGCATTGTCGTACCCTAACCTGTACCCTAATCCCTCTCCATTCCCTAACCCTAACCCTAACCCGAATCCTAACCCTGACCCTCACCCGAAGCCTTACCCTCACCCGTGCCCTAATCTTAACCAGGACACAAAGACTAACTCGTGCCCTCAAACGTACGCTAACACTAAACCGCAGCGGTACCCTAACCTGTACCCTAATCCCTCTCCATTCCCTAACCCTAACCCTAACCTGAAACCTAACCATGACACTCACCCGAAACTTTACCCTCACCCGAGTCCTAATTTTAACCAGTACATCAACACTAACCCATGCTCTCTAACGAACGTCAACCCTAAGCCATTGCCGTACCCTAACCTGTACCCTAATCAATCCCCATTCCCTAACCCTAACCCTAACCCTAACCCTTAACGTGACCCTCTTCCGAGGCCTTACCCTCACCCGTGCCCTAATCGTAAGCAGTACACTAACACTAACTAGTGACCTCACACGTACGCTAAACCTTAAGCGTTGTGGTACCCTAAACTGTGCCCTAATATCTCCCCATTCCCTAACCCTAACCCTAACCCGAATTCTATCCCTGAACCTCACCCGAAACCTTACACTCACACGTGCCCTAGTCTTAACCAGGACACCAACACTAACTTGTGCCCTCACACGTACGCTAACCCTTAATCGTTGTCGTACCCTAAACTGTACCCTAATCCCTCCCCATTCCCTAACCCTAACCCTAACCCGAATCCTAACCCTGACCCTCACCTGAAGCCTTACCCTCACCCGTGCCCTAATCTTAACCAGGACACTAACACTAACACTTGCTCTCACACGAACGCTAACCCTTAAGCACTGTCGTACCCTAAGCTGTACCCTAATCCCTCTGCATTCGTTAACCCTAACCCTAACCCGAATCCTAACCCTGACCCTCACCCGAAGCCTTACCCTCACCGGTGCCCTAATCTTAACCAGGACACCAACACTAACTCGTGCCCTCACACGTACGCTAAACCTTAAGCGTTGTCGTACCCTAAATTGTACCCTAATCCCTCCCCATTCCTTAACTCTAATCCTAACCCCATCCCTAAACCTGACCCACTTCCGATGCCCTACCCTAACCAATGCCCTAATCTTAACCAGGACACAAACACTAACTCATGCCCTCAAACGTACGCTAACCCTTAAGCATTGTCGTACCCTATCCTGTACCCTAATCCCTCCCCATTCCCTAACCCTAACCCTAAGCGAAACCCTGAACGTGACCCTTTTCCGAGGCCTTACCCTCATCGGTGCCGTTGTCTTAACCAGTACACCAACACTAACTCGTGCCCTCACACTTACGCTAACCCTTAAGCATTGTCGTACCCTAACCTGTACCCTAATCCCTCTCCATTCCCTAACCCTAACCCTAACCCGAATCCTAACCCTGACCCTCACCCGAAGCCTTACCCTCACCCGTGCCCTAATCTTAACCAGGACACCAAGACTAATTCGTGCCCTCAAACGTACGCTAACACTAAACCGCAGCGGTACCCTAACCTGTACCCTAATCCCTCTCCATTCCCTAACCCTAACCCTAACCTGAAACCTAACCATGACACTCACCCGAAACTTTACCCTCACCCGTGTCCTAATTTTAACCAGTACATCAACACTAACCCATGCCCTCTAACGTACGTCAACCCTAAGCCATTGCCGTACCCTAACCTGTACCCTAATCAATCCCCATTCCTTAACCCTAACCCTAACCCTAACCCTTAACGTGACCCTCTTCCGAGGCCTTACCCTCACCCGTGCCCTAATCGTAAGCAGTACACTAACACTAACTAGTGACCTCACACGTACGCTAAACCTTAAGCGTTGTGGTACCCTAAACTGTGCCCTAATATCTCCCCATTCCCTAACCTAACCCTAACCCGAATTCTATCCCTGACTCTCACCCGAAACCTTACCCTCACACGTGCCCTAATCTTAACCAGGACACCAACACTAACTTGTGCCCTCACACGTACGCTAACCCTTAATCGTTGTCGTACCCTAAACTGTACCCTACTCCCTCCCCATTCCCTAACCCTAACCCTAACCCGAATCCTAACCCTGAACCTCACCTGAAGCCTTAACCTCACCCGTGCCTTAATCTTAACCAGGACACTAACACTAACCCTTGCCCTCACACGAAAGCTAACCCTTAAGCACTGTCGTACCCTAAGCTTTACCCTAATCCCTCTGCATTCCTTAACCCTAACCCTAACCCGAATCCTAACCCTGACCATCACCCGAAGCCTTAACCTCACCCGTGCCCTAATCTTAACCAGGACACCAACACTAACTCGTGCCCTCACACGTACGCTAAACCTTAAGCGTTGTCGTACCCTAAATTGTACCCTAATCCCTCCCCATTCCTTAACCCTAACCCTAACCCCATCCCTAAACCTGACCCACTTCCGATGCTCTACCCTAACCAATGCCCTAATCTTAACCAGGACACAAACACTAATTCATGCCCTCAAACGTACGCTAACCCTTAAACATTGTCGTACCCTATCCTGTACCCTAATCCCTCCCCATTCCCTAACCCTAACCCTAAGCGAAACCCTGAACGTGACCCTTTTCCGAGGCCTTACCCTCATCGGGGCCGTTGTCTTAACCAGTACACCAACACTAACTCGTGCCCTCACACTTACGCTAACCCTTAAGCATTGTCGTACACTAACCTGTACCCTAATCCCTCTCCATTCCCTAACCCTAACCCTAACCCGAATCCTAACCCTGACCCTCACCCGAAACCTTACCCTCACCCGTGCCCTAATCTTAACCAGGACACCAACACTAACTTGTGCCCTCACACGTACGCTAACCCTTAATCGTTGTCGTACCCTAAACTGTACCCCAATCCCTCCCCATTCCCTAACCCTAACCCTAACCCGAATCCTAACCCTGACCCTCACCTGAAGCCTTACCCTCACCCGTGCCCTAATCTTAACCAGGACACTAACACTAACCCTTGCCCTCACACGAACGCTAACCCTTAAGCACTGTCGTACCCTAAGCTGTACCCTAAACCCTCTGCATTCCTTAACCCTAACCCTAACCCGAATCCTAACCCTGACCCTCACCCGAAGCCTTACCCTCACCCGTGCCCTAATCTTAACCAGGACACCAACACTAACTCGTGCCCTCACACGTACGCTAAACCTTAAGCGTTGTCGTACCCTAAATTGTACCCTAATCCCTCCCCATTCCTTAACCCTAACCCTAACCCCATCCCTAAACCTGCCCCACTTCCGATGCCCTACCCTAACCAATGCCCAAATCTTAACCAGTACACAAACACTAACCCATGCCCTGTAACGTACGCCAACCCTAAGCCATTGCCGTACACTAACCTGTACCCTAATCAATCCCCAATCCCTAACCCTAACCCTAACCCTAACCCTTAATGTGACCCTCTTCCGAGGCCTTACCCTCACCCGTGCCCTCATCGTAAGCAGTACATTAACACTAACTAGTGACCTTACACGTACGCTAAACCTTAAGCGTTGTGGTACCCTACACTGTGCCCTAATATCTCCCTATTCCCTAACCCTAACCCTAACCCGAATTCTATCCCTGACCCTCACCCGAAACCTTACCCTCACCCGTGCCCTAATCTTAACCAGGACACTAACACTAACTCATGCCCTCAAACGTACGCTAACCCTTATGCACTGTCGTACCCTATCCTGTACCCTAATCCCTCCCCATTCCCTAACCCTAACCCTAAGCGAAACCCTGAACGTGACCCTTTTCCGAGGCCTTACCCTCATCGGTGCCGTTGTCTTAACCAGTACACCAACACTAACTCGTGCCCTCACACTTACGCTAACCCTTAAGCATTGTCGTACCCTACCCTGTACCCTAATCCCTCTCCATTCCCTAACCCTAACCCTAACCCGAATCCTAACCCTGACCCTCACCCGAAGCCTTACCCTCACCCGTGCCCTAATCTTAACCAGGACACCAACACTAACTCGTGCCCTCACACGTACGCTAACCCTTAAGCATTGTCGTACCCTAACCTGTACCCTAATCCCTCTCCATTCCCTAACCCTAACCCTAACCCGAATCCTAACCCTGACCCTCACCCGAAGCCTTACCCTCACCCGTGCCCTAATCTTAACCAGGACACCAAGACTAATTCGTGCCCTCAAACGTACGCTAACACTAAACCGCAGCGGTACCCTAACCTGTACCCTAATCCCTCTCCATTCCCTAACCCTAACCCTAACCTGAAACCTAACCATGACACTCACCCGAAACTTTACCCTCACCCGTGTCCTAATTTTAACCAGTACATCAACACTAACCCATGCCCTCTAACGTACGTCAACCCTAAGCCATTGCCGTACCCTAACCTGTACCCTAATCAATCCCCATTCCCTAACCCTAACCCTAACCCTAACCCTTAACGTGACCCTCTTCCGAGGCCTTACCCTCACCCGTGCCCTAATCGTAAGCAGTACACTAACACTAACTAGTGACCTCACACGTACGCTAAACCTTAAGCGTTGTGGTACCCTAAACTGTGCCCTAATATCTCCCCATTCCCTAACCCTAACCCTAACCCGAATTCTATCCCTGACCCTCACCCGAAACCTTACCCTCACACGTGCCCTAATCTTAACCAGGACACCAACAGTAACTTGTGGCCTCACACGTACGCTAACCCTTAATCGTTGTCGTACCCTAAACTGTACCCTAATCCCTCCCCATTCCCTAACCCTAACCCTAACCCGAATCCTAACCCTGAACCTCACCTGAAGCCTTAACCTCACCCGTGCCCTAATCTTAACCAGGACACTAACACTAACCCTTGCCCTCACACGAACGCTAACCCTTAATCACTGTCGTACCCTAAGCTTTACCCTAATCCCTCTGCATTCCTTAACCCTAACCCTAACCCGAATCCTAACCCTGACCCTCACCCGAAGCCTTACCCTCACCCGTGCCCTAATCTTAACCAGGACACCAACACTAACTCGTGCCCTCACACGTACGCTAAACCTTAAGCGTTGTCGTACCCTAAATTGTACCCTAATCCCTCCCCATTCCTTAACCCTAACCCTAACCCCATCCCTAAACCTGACCCACTTCCGATGCCCTACCCTAACCAATGCCCTAATCTTAACCAGGACACAAACACTAACTCATGCCCTCAAACGTACGCTAACCCTTAAGCATTGTCGTACCCTATCCTGTACCCTAATCCCTCCCCATTCCCTAACCCTAACCCTAAGCGAAACCCTGAACGTGACCCTTTTCCGAGGCCTTACCCTCATCGGTGCCGTTGTCTTAACCAGTACACCAACACTAACTCGTGCCCTCACACTTACGCTAACCCTTAAGCATTGTCGTACCCTAACCTGTACCCTAATCCCTCTCCATTCCCTAACCCTAACCCTAACCCGAATCCTAACCCTGACCCTCACCCGAAGCCTTACCCTCACCCGTGCCCTAATCTTAACCAGGACACCAAGAGTAACTCGTGCCCTCAAACGTACGCTAACAATAAACCGCAGCGGTACCCTAACCTGTACCCTAATCCCTCTCCATTCCCTAACACTAACCCTAACCTGAAACCTAACCATGACACTCACCCGAAACTTTACCCTCACCCGTGTCCTAATTTTAACCAGTACATCAACACTAACCCATGCCCCCTAACGTACGCCAACCCTAAGCCATTGCCGTACCCTAACCTGTACCCTAATCAATCCCCATTCCCTAATCCTAACCCTAACCCTAACCCTTAACGTGACCCTCTTCCGAGGCCTTACCCTCACCCGTGCCCTAATCTTAACCAGGACACCAACACTAACTTTTGCCCTCACACGTACGCTAACCCTTAATCGTTGTCGTACCCTAAACTGTACCCTAATCCCTCCCCATTCCCTAACCCTAACCCTAACCCGAATCCTAACCCTGACCCTCACCTGCAGCCTTACCCTCACCCGTGCCCTAATCTTAACCAGGACACTAACACTAACACTTGCCCTCACACGAACGCTAACCCTTAAGCACTGTCGTACCCTAAGCTGTACCCTAATCCCTCTGCATTCCTTAACCCTAACCCTAACCCGAATCCTACCCCTGACCCTCACCCGAAGCCTTACCCTCACCCGTGCCCTAATCTTAACCAGGACACCAACACTAACTCGTGCCCTCACACGTACGCTAAACCTTAAGCGTTGTCGTACCCTACATTGTACCCTAATCCCTCCCCATTCCTTAACCCTAACCCTAACCCCATCCCTAAACCTGACCCACTTCCGATGCCCTACCCTAACCAATGCCCTAATCTTAACCAGGACACAAACACTAACTCATGCCCTCAAACTTACGCTAACCCTTAAGCATTGTCGTACCCTATCCTGTACCCTAATCCCTCCCCATTCCCTAACCCTAACCCTAAGCGAATCCCTGAACGTGACCCTTTTCAGAGGCCTTACCCTCATCGGTGCCGTTGTCTTAAACAGTACACAAACACTAACTCGTGCCCTCACACTTACGCTAACCGTTAAGCATTGTCGTACCCTAACCTGTACCCTAATCCCTCTCCATTCCCTAACCCTAACCCTAACCCGAATCCTAACCCTGACCCTCACCCGAAGCCTTACCCTCACCCGTGCCCTAATCTTAACCAGGACACCAAGACTAACTCGTGCCCTCAAACGTACGCTAACACTAAACCGCAGCGGTACCCTAACCTGTACCCTAATCCCTCTCCATTCCCTAACCCTAACCCTAACCTGAAACCTAACCATGACACTCACCCGAAACTTTACCCTCACCCGTGTCCTAATTTTAACCAGTACATCAACACTAACCCATGCTCTCTAACGAACGTCAACCCTAAGCCATTGCCGTACCCTAACCTGTACCCTAATCAATCCCCATTCCCTAACCCTAACCCTAACCCTAACCCTTAATGTGACCCTCTTCCGAGGCCTTACACTCACCCGTGCCCTAATCGTAAGCAGTACACTAACACTAACTAGTGACCTCACACGTACGCTAAACCTTAAGCGTTGTGGTATCCTAAACTGTGCCCTAATATCTCCCCATTCCCTAACCCTAACCCTAACCCGAATTCTATCCCTGACCCTCACCCGAAACCTTACCCTCACACGTGCCCTAGTCTTAACCAGGACACCAACACTAACTTGTGCCCTCACACGTACGCTAACCCTTAATCGTTGTTGTACCCTAAACTGTACCCTAATCCCTCCCCATTCCCTAACCCTAACCCTAACCCGAATCCTAACCCTGACCCTCACCTGAAGCCTTACCCTCACCCGTGCCCTAATCTTAACCAGGACACTAACACTAACACTTGCTCTCACACGAACGCTAACCCTTAAGCACTGTCGTACCCTAAGCTGTACCCTAATCCCTCTGCATTCGTTAACCCTAACCCTAACCCGAATCCTAACCCTGACCCTCACCCGAAGCCTTACCCTCACCCGTGCCCTAATCTTAACCAGGACACCAACACTAACTCGTGCCCTCACACGTACGCTAAACCTTAAGCGTTGTCGTACCCTAAATTGTACCCTAATCCCTCCCCATTCCTTAACTCTAATCCTAACCCCATCCCTAAACCTGACCCACTTCCGATGCCCTACCCTAACCAATGCCCTAATCTTAACCAGGACACAAACACTAACTCATGCCCTCAAACGTACGCTAACCCTTAAGCATTGTCGTACCCTATCCTGTACCCTAATCCCTCCCCATTCCCTAACCCTAACCCTAAGCGAAACCCTGAACGTGACCCTTTTCCGAGGCCTTACCCTCATCGGTGCCGTTGTCTTAACCAGTACACCAACACTAACTCGTGCCCTCACACTTACGCTAACCCTTAAGCATTGTCGTACCCTAACCTGTACCCTAATCCCTCTCCATTCCCTAACCCTAACCCTAACCCGAATCCTAACCCTGACCCTCACCCGAAGCCTTACCCTCACCCGTGCCCTAATCTTAACCAGGACACCAAGACTAATTCGTGCCCTCAAACGTACGCTAACACTAAACCGCAGCGGTACCCTAACCTGTACCCTAATCCCTCTCCATTCCCTAACCCTAACCCTAACCTGAAACCTAACCATGACACTCACCCGAAACTTTACCCTCACCCGTGTCCTAATTTTAACCAGTACATCAACACTAACCCATGCCCTCTAACGTACGTCAACCCTAAGCCATTGCCGTACCCTAACCTGTACCCTAATCAATCCCCATTCCTTAACCCTAACCCTAACCCTAACCCTTAACGTGACCCTCTTCCGAGGCCTTACCCTCACCCGTGCCCTAATCGTAAGCAGTACACTAACACTAACTAGTGACCTCACACGTACGCTAAACCTTAAGCCTTGTGGTACCCTAAACTGTGCCCTAATATCTCCCCATTCCCTAACCCTAACCCTAACCCGAATTCTATCCCTGACCCTCACCCGAAACCTTACCCTCACCCGTGCCCTAATCTTAACCAGGACACCAACACTAACTTTTGCCCTCACACGTACGCTAACCCTTAATCGTTGTCGTACCCTAAACTGTACCCTAATCCCTCCCCATTCCCTAACCCTAACCCTAACCCGAATCCTAACCCTGACCCTCACCTGCAGCCTTACCCTCACCCGTGCCCTAATCTTAACCAGGACACTAACACTAACACTTGCCCTCACACGAACGCTAACCCTTAAGCACTGTCGTACCCTAAGCTGTACCCTAATCCCTCTGCATTCCTTAACCCTAACCCTAACCCGAATCCTACCCCTGACCCTCACCCGAAGCCTTACCCTCACCCGTGCCCTAATCTTAACCAGGACACCAACACTAACTCGTGCCCTCACACGTACGCTAAACCTTAAGCGTTGTCGTACCCTACATTGTACCCTAATCCCTCCCCATTCCTTAACCCTAACCCTAACCCCATCCCTAAACCTGACCCACTTCCGATGCCCTACCCTAACCAATGCCCTAATCTTAACCAGGACACAAACACTAACTCATGCCCTCAAACTTACGCTAACCCTTAAGCATTGTCGTACCCTATCCTGTACCCTAATCCCTCCCCATTCCCTAACCCTAACCCTAAGTGAATCCCTGAACGTGACCCTTTTCAGAGGCCTTACCCTCATCGGTGCCGTTGTCTTAAACAGTACACAAACACTAACTCGTGCCCTCACACTTACGCTAACCGTTAAGCATTGTCGTACCCTAACCTGTACCCTAATCCCTCTCCATTCCCTAACCCTAACCCTAACCCGAATCCTAACCCTGACCCTCACCCGAAGCCTTACCCTCACCCGTGCCCTAATCTTAACCAGGACACAAAGACTAACTCGTGCCCTCAAACGTACGCTAACACTAAACCGCAGCGGTACCCTAACCTGTACCCTAATCCCTCTCCATTCCCTAACCCTAACCCTAACCTGAAACCTAACCATGACACTCACCCGAAACTTTACCCTCACCCGAGTCCTAATTTTAACCAGTACATCAACACTAACCCATGCTCTCTAACGAACGTCAACCCTAAGCCATTGCCGTACCCTAACCTGTACCCTAATCAATCCCCATTCCCTAACCCTAACCCTAACCCTAACCCTTAACGTGACCCTCTTCCGAGGCCTTACCCTCACCCGTGCCCTAATCGTAAGCAGTACACTAACACTAACTAGTGACCTCACACGTACGCTAAACCTTAAGCGTTGTGGTACCCTAAACTGTGCCCTAATATCTCCCCATTCCCTAACCCTAACCCTAACCCGAATTCTATCCCTGAACCTCACCCGAAACCTTACACTCACACGTGCCCTAGTCTTAACCAGGACACCAACACTAACTTGTGCCCTCACACGTACGCTAACCCTTAATCGTTGTCGTACCCTAAACTGTACCCTAATCCCTCCCCATTCCCTAACCCTAACCCTAACCCGAATCCTAACCCTGACCCTCACCTGAAGCCTTACCCTCACCCGTGCCCTAATCTTAACCAGGACACTAACACTAACACTTGCTCTCACACGAACGCTAACCCTTAAGCACTGTCGTACCCTAAGCTGTACCCTAATCCCTCTGCATTCGTTAACCCTAACCCTAACCCGAATCCTAACCCTGACCCTCACCCGAAGCCTTACCCTCACCGGTGCCCTAATCTTAACCAGGACACCAACACTAACTCGTGCCCTCACACGTACGCTAAACCTTAAGCGTTGTCGTACCCTAAATTGTACCCTAATCCCTCCCCATTCCTTAACTCTAATCCTAACCCCATCCCTAAACCTGACCCACTTCCGATGCCCTACCCTAACCAATGCCCTAATCTTAACCAGGACACAAACACTAACTCATGCCCTCAAACGTACGCTAACCCTTAAGCATTGTCGTACCCTATCCTGTACCCTAATCCCTCCCCATTCCCTAACCCTAACCCTAAGCGAAACCCTGAACGTGACCCTTTTCCGAGGCCTTACCCTCATCGGTGCCGTTGTCTTAACCAGTACACCAACACTAACTCGTGCCCTCACACTTACGCTAACCCTTAAGCATTGTCGTACCCTAACCTGTACCCTAATCCCTCTCCATTCCCTAACCCTAACCCTAACCCGAATCCTAACCCTGACCCTCACCCGAAGCCTTACCCTCACCCGTGCCCTAATCTTAACCAGGACACCAAGACTAATTCGTGCCCTCAAACGTACGCTAACACTAAACCGCAGCGGTACCCTAACCTGTACCCTAATCCCTCTCCATTCCCTAACCCTAACCCTAACCTGAAACCTAACCATGACACTCACCCGAAACTTTACCCTCACCCGTGTCCTAATTTTAACCAGTACATCAACACTAACCCATGCCCTCTAACGTACGTCAACCCTAAGCCATTGCCGTACCCTAACCTGTACCCTAATCAATCCCCATTCCTTAACCCTAACCCTAACCCTAACCCTTAACGTGACCCTCTTCCGAGGCCTTACCCTCACCCGTGCCCTAATCGTAAGCAGTACACTAACACTAACTAGTGACCTCACACGTACGCTAAACCTTAAGCGTTGTGGTACCCTAAACTGTGCCCTAATATCTCCCCATTCCCTAACCTAACCCTAACCCGAATTCTATCCCTGACCCTCACCCGAAACCTTACCCTCACACGTGCCCTAATCTTAACCAGGACACCAACACTAACTTGTGCCCTCACACGTACGCTAACCCTTAATCGTTGTCGTACCCTAAACTGTACCCTACTCCCTCCCCATTCCCTAACCCTAACCCTAACCCGAATCCTAACCCTGAACCTCACCTGAAGCCTTAACCTCACCCGTGCCTTAATCTTAACCAGGACACTAACACTAACCCTTGCCCTCACACGAAAGCTAACCCTTAAGCACTGTCGTACCCTAAGCTTTACCCTAATCCCTCTGCATTCCTTAACCCTAACCCTAACCCGAATCCTAACCCTGACCATCACCCGAAGCCTTAACCTCACCCGTGCCCTAATCTTAACCAGGACACCAACACTAACTCGTGCCCTCACACGTACGCTAAACCTTAAGCGTTGTCGTACCCTAAATTGTACCCTAATCCCTCCCCATTCCTTAACCCTAACCCTAACCCCATCCCTAAACCTGACCCACTTCCGATGCCCTACCCTAACCAATGCCCTAATCTTAACCAGGACACAAACACTAATTCATGCCCTCAAACGTACGCTAACCCTTAAACATTGTCGTACCCTATCCTGTACCCTAATCCCTCCCCATTCCCTAACCCTAACCCTAAGCGAAACCCTGAACGTGACCCTTTTCCGAGGCCTTACCCTCATCGGGGCCGTTGTCTTAACCAGTACACCAACACTAACTCGTGCCCTCACACTTACGCTAACCCTTAAGCATTGTCGTACACTAACCTGTACCCTAATCCCTCTCCATTCCCTAACCCTAACCCTAACCCGAATCCTAACCCTGACCCTCACCCGAAACCTTACCCTCACCCGTGCCCTAATCTTAACCAGGACACCAACACTAACTTGTGCCCTCACACGTACGCTAACCCTTAATCGTTGTCGTACCCTAAACTGTACCCCAATCCCTCCCCATTCCCTAACCCTAACCCTAACCCGAATCCTAACCCTGACCCTCACCTGAAGCCTTACCCTCACCCGTGCCCTAATCTTAACCAGGACACTAACACTAACCCTTGCCCTCACACGAACGCTAACCCTTAAGCACTGTCGTACCCTAAGCTGTACCCTAAACCCTCTGCATTCCTTAACCCTAACCCTAACCCGAATCCTAACCCTGACCCTCACCCGAAGCCTTACCCTCACCCGTGCCCTAATCTTAACCAGGACACCAACACTAACTCGTGCCCTCACACGTACGCTAAACCTTAAGCGTTGTCGTACCCTAAATTGTACCCTAATCCCTCCCCATTCCTTAACCCTAACCCTAACCCCATCCCTAAACCTGCCCCATTTCCGATGCCCTACCCTAACCAATGCCCAAATCTTAACCAGTACACAAACACTAACCCATGCCCTGTAACGTACGCCAACCCTAAGCCATTGCCGTACACTAACCTGTACCCTAATCAATCCCCAATCCCTAACCCTAACCCTAACCCTAACCCTTAATGTGACCCTCTTCCGAGGCCTTACCCTCACCCGTGCCCTCATCGTAAGCAGTACATTAACACTAACTAGTGACCTTACACGTACGCTAAACCTTAAGCGTTGTGGTACCCTACACTGTGCCCTAATATCTCCCTATTCCCTAACCCTAACCCTAACCCGAATTCTATCCCTGACCCTCACCCGAAACCTTACCCTCACCCGTGCCCTAATCTTAACCAGGACACTAACACTAACTCATGCCCTCAACCGTACGCTAACCCTTATGCACTGTCGTACCCTATCCTGTACCCTAATCCCTCCCCATTCCCTAACCCTAACCCTAAGCGAAACCCTGAACGTGACCCTTTTCCGAGGCCTTACCCTCATCGGTGCCGTTGTCTTAACCAGTACACCAACACTAACTCGTGCCCTCACACTTACGCTAACCCTTAAGCATTGTCGTACCCTAACCTGTACCCTAATCCCTCTCCATTCCCTAACCCTAACCCTAACCCGAATCCTAACCCTGACCCTCACCCGAAGCCTTACCCTCACCCGTGCCCTAATCTTAACCAGGACACCAAGACTAACTCGTGCCCTCAAACGTACGCTAACACTAAACCGCAGCGGTACACTAACCTGTACCCTAATCCCTCTCCATTCCCTAACCCTAACCCTAACCTGAAACCTAACCATGACACTCACCCGAAACTTTACCCTCACCCGTGTCCTAATTTTAACCAGTACATCAACACTAACCCATGCCCTCTAACGTACGCCAACCCTAAGCCATTGCCGTACCCTAACCTGTACCCTAATCAATCCCTATTCCCTAACCCTAACCCTAACCCTAACCCTTAACGTGACCCTCTTCCGAGGCCTTACCCTCACCCGTGCCCTAATCGTAAGCAGTGCACTAACACTAACTAGTGACCTCACACGTACGCTAAACCTTAAGCGTTGTGGTACCCTAAACTGTACCCTAATATCTCCCCATTCCCTAACCCTAACCCTAACCCGAATTCTATCCCTGACCCTCACCCGAAACCTTACCCTCACCCGTGCCCTAATCTTAACCAGGACACCAACACTAACTCGTGCCCTCACACGTACGCTAACCCTTAATCGTTGTCGTACCCTAAACTGTACCCTAATCCCTCCCCATTTCCTAACGCTAACCCTAACCCGAAATCTAACCCTGACCCTCACCTGAAGCCTTACCCTCACCCGTGCCCTAATCTTAACCAGGACACTAACACTAACACTTGCCCTCACACGAACGCTAACCCTTAAGCACTGTCGTACCCTAAGCTGTACCCTAATCCCTCTGCATTCCTTAACCCTAACCCAAACCCGAATCCTAACCCTGACCCACACCCGAAGCCTTACCCTCACCCGTGCCCTAATCTTAACCAGGACACCAACACTAACTCGTGCCCTCACACGTACGCTAAACCTTAAGCGTTGTCGTACCCTAAATTGTACCCTAATCCCTCCCCATTCCTTAACCCTAACCCTCACCCCATCCCTAAACCTGACCCACTTCCGATGCTCTACCCAAACCAATGCCCTAATCTTAACCAGGACACAAACACTAACTCATGCCCTAAAACGTACGCTAACCCTTAAGCATTGTCGTACCCTATCCTGTACCCTAATCCCTCCCCATTCCCTAACCCTAACCCTAAGCGAAACCCTGAACGTGACCCTTTTCCGAGGCCTTACCCTCATCGGTGCCGTTGTCTTAACCAGTACACCAACACTAACTCGTGCCCTCACACTTACGCTATCCCTTAAGCATTGTCGTACCCTAACCTGTACCCTAATCCCTCTCCATTCCCTAACCCTAACCCTAACCCGAATCCTAACCCTGACCCTCACCCGAAGCCTTACCCTCACCCGTGCCATAATCCTAACCAGGACACCAAGACTAACTCGTGCCCTCAAACGTACGCTAACACTAATCCGCAGAGGTACCCTAACCTGTACCCTAATCCCTCTCCTTTCCCTAACCCTAACCCTAACCTGAAACCTAACCATGACACTCACCCGAAACTTTACCCTCACCCGTGTCCTAATTTTAACCAGTACATCAACACTAAACCATGCCCTCTAACGTACGCCAACCCTAAGCCATTGCCGTACCCTAACCTGTACACTAATCAATCCCCATTCCCTAACCCTAACCCTAACCCTAACCCTTAACGTGACCCTCTTCCGAGGCCTTACACTCACCCGTGCCCTAATCGTAAGCAGTACACTAACACTAACTAGTGACCTCACACGTACGCTAAACCTTAAGCGTTGTGGTACCCTAAACTGTGCCCTAATATCTCCCCATTCCCTAACCCTAACCCTAACCCGAATTCTATCCCTGACCCTCACCCGAAACCTTACCCTCACCCGTGCCCTAATCTTAACCAGGACACCAACACTAACTTGTGCCCTCACATGTACGCTAACCCTTAATCGTTGTCGTACCCTAAACTGTACCCTAATCCCTCCCCATTCCTTAACCCTAACCCTAACCCCATCCCTAAACCTGACCCACTTCCGATGCCCTACCCTAACCAATGCCCTAATCTTAACCAGGACACAAACACTAACTCATGCCCTCAAACGTACCCTAACCCTTAAGCATTGTCATACCCTATCCTGTACTCTAATCCCTCCCCATTCCCTAACCCTAACCCTAAGCGAAACCCTGAACGTGACCCTTTTCCGAAGCCTTACCCTCATCGGTGCCGTTGTCTTAACCAGTACACCAACACTAACTCGTGCCCTCACACTTACGCTAACCCTTAAGCATTGTCGTACCCTAACCTGTACCCTAATCCCTCTCCATTCCCTAACCCTAACCCTAACCCGAATCCTAACCCTGACCCTCACCCGAAGCCTTACCCTCACCCGTGCCCTAATCTTAACCAGGACACCAAGACTAACTCGTGCCCTCAAACGTACGCTAACACTAAACCGCAGCGGTACCCTAACCTGTACCCTAATCCCTCTCCATTCCCTAACACTAACCCTAACCTGAAACCTAACCATGACACTCACCCGAAACTTTACCCTCACCCGTGTCCTAATTTTAACCAGTACATGAACACTAACCCATGCCCTCTAACGTACGCCAACCCTAAGCCATTATCGTACCCTAACCTGTACCCTAATCAATCCCCATTCCCTAATCCTAACCCTAACCCTAACCCTTAACGTGACCCTCTTCCGAGGCCTTACCCTCACCCGTGCCCTAATCGTAAGCAGTACACTAACAGTAACTAGTGACCTCACACGTACGCTAAACCTTAAGCGTTGTGGTACCCTAAACTGTGCCCTAATATCTCCCCATTCCCTAACCCTAACCCTAACCCGAATTCTATCCCTGACCCTCACCCGAAACCTTACCCTCACCCGTGCCCTAATCTTAACCAGGACACCAACACTAACTTGTGCCCTCACACGTACGCTAACCCTTAATCGTTGTCGTACCCTAAACTGTACCCTAATCCCTCCCCATTCCCTAGCCCTAACCCTAACCCGAATCCTAACCCTGACCCTCACCTGCAGCCTTACCCTCACCCGTGCCCTAATCTTAACCAGGACACTAACACTAACACTTGCCCTCACACGAACGCTAACCCTTAAGCACTGTCGTACCCTAAGCTGTACCCTAATCAATCTGCATTCCTTAAACCTAACCCTAACCCGAATCCTAACCCTGACCCTCACCCGAAGCCTTACCCTCACCCGTGCCCTAATCTTAACCAGGACACCAACACTAACTCGTGCCCTCACACGTACGCTAAACCTTAAGTGTTGTCGTACCCTACATTGTACCCTAATCCCTCCCCATTCCTTAACCCTAACCCTAACCCCATCCCTAAACCTGACCCACTTCCGATGCCCTACCCTAACCAATGCCCTAATCTTAACCAGGACACAAACACTAACTCATGCCCTCAAACTTACGCTAACCCTTAAGCATTGTCGTACCCTATCCTGTACCTTAATCCCTCCCCATTCCCTGACCCTAACCCTAAGCGAATCCCTGAACGTGACCCTTTTCAGAGGCCTTACCCTCATCGGTGCCGTTGTCTTAAACAGTACACAAACACTAACTCGTGCCCTCACACTTACGCTAACCCTTAAGCATTGTCGTACCCTAACCTGTACCCTAATCCCTCTCCATTCCCTAACCCTAACCCTAACCTGAAACCTAACCATGACACTCACCCGAAACTTTACCCTCACCCGTGTCCTAATTTTAACCAGTACATCAACACTAAACCATGCCCTCTAACGTACGCCAACCCTAAGCCATTGCCGTACCCTAACCTGTACACTAATCAATCCCCATTCCCTAACCCTAACCCTAACCCTAACCCTTAACGTGACCCTCTTCCGAGGCCTTACCCTCACCCGTGCCCTAATCGTAAGCAGTAAACTAACACTAACTAGTGACCTCACACGTACGCTAAACCTTAAGCGTTGTGGTACCCTAAACTGTGCCCTAATATCTCCCCATTCCCTAACCCTAACCCTAACCCGAATTCTATCCCTGACCCTCACCCGAAACCTTACCCTCACCCGTGCCCTAATCTTAACCAGGACACCAACACTAACTTGTGCCCTCACATGTACGCTAACCCTTAATCGTTGTCGTACCCTAAACTGTACCCTAATCCCTCCCCATTCCTTAACCCTAACCCTAACCCCATCCCTAAACCTGACCAACTTCCGATGCCCTACCCTAACCAATGCCCTAATCTTAACCAGGACACAAACACTAACTCATGCCCTCAAACGTACGCTAACCCTTAAGCATTGTCATACCCTATCCTGTACCCTCATCCCTCCCCATTCCCTAACCCTAACCCTAAGCGAAACCCTGAACGTGACCCTTTTCCGAGGCCTTACCCTCATCGGTGCCGTTGTCTTAACCAGTACACCAACACTAACTCGTGCCCTCACACTTACGCTAACCCTTAAGCATTGTCGTACCCTAACCTGTACCCTAATCCCTCTCCATTCCCTAACCCTAACCCTAACCCGAATCCTAACCCTGACCCTCACCCGAAGCCTTACCCTCACCCGTGCCCTAATCTTAACCAGGACACCAAGACTAACTCGTGCCCTCAAACGTACGCTAACACTAAACCGCAGCGGTACCCTAACCTGTACCCTAATCCCTCTCCATTCCCTAACACTAACCCTAACCTGAAACCTAACCATGACACTCACCCGAAACTTGACCCTCACCCGTGTCCTAATTTTAACCAGTACATGAACACTAACCCATGCCCTCTAACGTACGCCAACCCTAAGCCATTGCCGTACCCTAACCTGTACCCTAATCAATCCCCATTCCCTAATCCTAACCCTAACCCTAACCCTTAACGTGACCCTCTTCCGAGGCCTTACCCTCACCCGTGCCCTAATCGTAAGCAGTACACTAACAGTAACTAGTGACCTCACACGTACGCTAAACCTTAAGCGTTGTGGTACCCTAAACTGTGCCCTAATATCTCCCCATTCCCTAACCCTAACCCTAACCCGAATTCTATCCCTGACCCTCACCCGAAACCTTACCCTCACCCGTGCCCTAATCTTAACCAGGACACCAACACTAACTTGTGCCCTCACATGTACGCTAACCCTTAATCGTTGTCGTACCCTAAACAGTACCCTAATCCCTCCCCATTCCCTAACCCTAACCCTAACCCGAATCCTAACCCTGACCCTCACCTGCAGCCTTACCCTCACCCGTGCCCTAATCTTAACCAGGACACTAACACTAACACTTGCCCTCACACGAACGCTAACCCTTAAGCACTGTCTTACCCTAAGCTGTACCCTAATCCCTCTGCATTCCTTAACCCTAACCCTAACCCGAATCCTAACCCTGACCCTCACCCGAAGCCTTACCCTCACCCGTGCCCTAATCTTAACCAGGACACCAACACTAACTCGGGCCCTCACACGTACGCTAAACCTTAAGCGTTGTCGTACCCTACATTGTACCCTAATCCCTCCCCATTCCTTAACCCCAACCCTAATCCCATCCCTAAACCTGACCCACTTCCGATGCCCTACCCTAACCAATGCCCTAATCTTAACCAGGACACAAACACTAACTCATGCCCTCAAACTTACGCTAACCCTTAAGCATTGTCATACCCTATCCTGTACCCTAATCCCTCCCCATTCCCTAACCCTAACCCTAAGCGAATCCCTGAATGTGACCCTTTTCAGAGGCCTTACCCTCATCGGTGCCGTTGTCTTAACCAGTACACCAACACTAACTCGTGCCCTCACACTTACGCTAACCCTTCAGCATTGTCGTACCCTAACCTGTACCCTAATCCCTCTCCATTCCCTAACCCTAACCCTAACCCGAATCCTAACCCTGACCCTCACCCGAAGCCTTACCCTCACCCGTGCCCTAATCTTAACCAGGACACCAAGACTAACTCGTGCCCTCAAACGTACGCTAACACTAAACCGCAGCGGTACCCTAACCTGTACCCTAATCCCTCTCCATTCCCTAACCCTAACCCTAACCTGAAACCTAACCATGAAACTCACCCGAAACTTTACCCTCACCCGTGTCCTAATTTTAACCAGTACATCAACACTAACCCATGCCCTCTAACGTACGCCAACCCTAAGCCATTGCCGTACCCTAACCTGTACCCTAATCAATCCCCATTCCCTAACCCTAACCCTAACCCTAACCCTTAACGTGACCCTCTTCCGAGGCCTTACACTCACCCGTGCCCTAATCGTAAGCAGTACACTAACACTAACTAGTGACCTCACACGTACGCTAAACCTTAAGCATAGTGGTACCCTAAACTGTGCCCTAATATCTCCCCATTCCCTAAACCTAACCCTAACCCGAATTCTATCCCTGACCCTCACCCGAAACCTTACCCTCACCCGTTCCCTAAACTTAACAAGGACACCAACACTAACTCGTGCCCTCACAAGTACGCTAACCCTTAATCGTTGTCGTACACTAAACTGTACCCTAATCCCTCCCGATTCCGTAACCCTAACCCTAACCCGAACCCTAACCCTGACCCTCACCTGAAGCCTTACCCTCACCCGTTCCCTAATCTTAACCAGGACACTAACACTAACCCTTGCCCTCTCACGAACGCTAACCCTTAAGCACTGTCGTACCCTAAGCTGTACCCTAATCCCTCTGCATTCCTTAACCCTAACCCTAACCCGAATCCTAACCCTGACCCTCACCCGAAGCCTTACCCTCACCCGTGCCCTAATCTTAACCAGGACACCAACACTAACTCGTGCCCTCACACGTACGCTAAACCTTAAGCGTTGTCATACCCTAAATTGTACCCTAATCCCTCCCCATTCCTTAACCCTAACCCTAACCCCATCCCTAAACCTGACCCACATCCGATGCACTACCCTAACCAATGCCCTAATCTTAACCAGTACACAAACACTAACTCATGCCTTCAAACGTACGCTAACCCTTAAACATTGTCGTACCCTATCCTGTAACCTAATCCCTCCCCATTCCCTAACCCTAACCCTAAGCGAAACCCTGAACGTGACCCTTTTCCGAGGCCTTACCCTCATCGTTGCCGTTGTCTTAAGCAGTACACCAACACTAACTCGTGCCCTCACACTTACGCTAACCCTTAAGCATTATCGTACCCTAACCTGTACCCTAATCCCTCTCCATTCCCTAACCCTAACCCTAACCCGAATCCTAACCCTGACACTCACCCGAAGCCTTACCCTCACCCGTGCCCTAATCTTAACCAGGACACCAAGAGTAACTCGTGCCCTCAAACATACGCTAACACTAAACCGCAGCGGTACCCTAACCTGTACCCTAATCCCTCTCCATTCCCTAACCCGAACCCTAACCTGAAACCTAACCATGACACTCACCCGAAACTTTACCCTCACCCGTGTCCTAATTTTAACCAGTACATCAACACTAACCCATGCCCTCTAACGTATGTCAACCCTAAGCCATTGCCGTACCCTAACCTGTACCCTAATCAATCCCCATTCCCTAACCCTAACCCTAACCCTAACCCATAACGTGACCCTCTTCCGAGGCCTTACCATCACCCGTGCCCTAATCGTAAGCAGTACACTAACACTAACTAGTGACCTCACACGTACGCTAAACCTTAAGAGTTGTGGTACCCTAAACTGTGCCCTAATATCTCCCCATTCCCTAACCCTAAACCTAACCCGAATTCTATCCCTGACCCTCACCCGAAACCTTACCCTCACCCGTGCCCTAATCTTAACCAGGACACTAACACTAACCCTTGCCCTCTCACGAACGCTAACCCTTAAGCACTGTCGTACCCTAAGCTGTACCCTAATCCCTCTGCATTCCTTAACCCTAACCCTAACCCGAATCCTAACCCTGACCCTCACCCGAAGCCTTACCCTCACCCGTGCCCTAATCTTAACCAGGACACCAACACTAACTCGTCCCCTCACACGTACGCTAAACCTTAAGCGTTGTCGTACGCTAAATTGTACCCTAATCCCTCCCCATTCCTTAACCCTAACCCTAACCCCATCCCTAAACCTGACCCACATCCGATGCCCTACCCTAACCAATGCCCTAAACTTAACCAGTACACAAACACTAACTCATGCCCTCAAACGTACGCTAACCCTTAAGCATTGTCGTACCCTATCCTGTACCCTAATCCCTCCCCATTCCCTAACCCTAACCCTAACCCTAACCCTAAACTGTACCCTAATCCCTCCCCATTCCCTAACCCTAACACTAACCCGAATTCTATTCCTGACCCTCACCCGAAACCTTACCCTCACCCGTGCCCTAATCTTAACCAGGAAACCAACACTAACTAGTGCCCTCACACGTACGCTAACCCTTAATAGTTGTCGTACCCTAAACTGTACCCTAATCCCTCCCCATTCCCTAACCCTAACCTTAACCCGAATCCTAACCCTGACCCTCACCCAAAGCCTAACCCTCACCCGTGCCCTAATCTTAACCAAGACACTAACACTAACCCTTGCCCTCACACGAACGTAAACCCTTAAACACTGTCGTACCCTAAGCTGTACCCTAATCCCTCTGCCTTCCTTAACCCTAACCCTAACCCGAATCCTAACCCTGACCCTCACCCGAGTCCTTACCCTCACCCGTGCCCTAATCTTAACCAGGACACCAACACTAACTCGTGCCCTCACACGTACGCTAAACCTTAAGCGTTGTCGTACCCTAAATTGTACCCTAATCCCTCCCCATTCCTTAACCCTAACCCTAACACCATCCCTAAACCTGACCCACTTCCGATGCCCTACCCTAACCAATGCCCTAATCTTAACCAGTACACAAACACTAACTCATGCCCTCAAACGTATGCTAACCCTTAAGCATTGTCGTACCCTATCCTGTACCCTAATCCCTCCCCATTCCCTAAACCTAACCCTAAGCGAAACCCTGAACGTGACTCTTTTCCGAGGCCTTACCCTCATCGGTGCCGTTGTCTTAACCAGTACACCAACACTAACTCGTGCCCTCACACTTAAGCTAACCCTTAAGCATTGTCGTACCCTAACCTGTACCCTAATACCTCTCCATTCCCTAACCCTAACCCTAACCCGAATCCTAACCCTGACCCTCACCCGAAGCCTTACCCTCACCCGTGCCCTAATCTTAACCAGGACACCAACACTAACTCGTGCCCTCAAACGTACGCTAACACTAAACCGCAGCGGTACCCTAACCTGTACCCTAATCCCTCTCCATTCCCTAACCCTAACCCTAACCTGAAACCTAACCATGACACTCACCTGAAACTTTACCCTCACCCGTGTCCTAATTTTAACCAGTACATCAACACTAACCCATGCCCTCTAACGTACGCCAACCCTAAGCCATTGCCGTACCCTAACCTGTACCCTAATCAATCCCCATTCCCTAACCCTAACCCTAACCCTAACCCTTAACGTGACCCTTTTCCGAGGCCTTACCCTCACCCGTGCCCTAATCGTAAGCAGTACACTAACACTAACTAGTGACCTCACACGTACGCTAAACATTAAGTGTTGTGGTACCCTAAACTGTGCCCTAATATCTCCCCAATCCCTAACCCTAACCCTAACCCGAATTCTATCCCTGACCCTCACCCGAAACCTTACCCTCACCCGTGTCCTAATCTTAACCAGGACACCAACACTAACTCGTGCCCTCACACGTACGCTAACCCTTAATCGTTGTCGTACCCTAAACTGTACCCTAATCCCTCCCCATTCCCTAACCCTAACCCTATCCCGAATCCTAACCCTGACCCTCACCCGAAGCCTTACCCTCACCCGTGCCCTAATCTTAACCAGGACCCTAACACTAACCCTTGCCCTCACACGAACGCTAACCCTTAAGCACTGTCGTACCCTAAGCTGTACCCTAATCCCTCTGCATTCCTTAACCCTAACCCTAACCCGAATCCTAACCCTGACCCTCACCCGAAGCCTTACCCTTATCCGTGCCCTAATCTTAACCAGGACACCAACATTAACTCGTGCCCTCACACGTACACTAAACCTTAAACGTTGTCGTACCCTAAATTGTACCCTAATCCCTCCCCATTCCTTAACCCTAACCCTAACCCCATCCCTAAACCTGACCCACTTCCGATGCCCTACCCTAACCAATGCCCTAATCTTAACCAGGACACAAACACTAACTCATGCCCTCAAACGTACGCTAACCCTTAAGCATTGTCGTATCCTATCCTGTACCCTAATCCCTCCCCATTCCCTAACCCTAACCCTAAGCGAAACCCTGAACGTGACGCTTTTCCGAAGCCTTACCCTCATCGGTGCCGTTGTCTTAACCAGTACACCAACACTAACTCGTGCCCTCACACTTAAGCTAACCCTTAAACATTGTCGTACCCTAACCTGTACCCTAAACCCTCCCCATTCCCTAACCCTAACCCTAAGCGAAACCCTGAACGTAACCCTTTTCCGAGGCCTTACGCTCATCGGTGCCGTTGTCTTAACCAGTACACCAACACTAACTCGTGCCCTCAAACTTACGCTAACCCTTAAGCATTGTCGTACCCTAACCTGTACCCTAATCCCTCTCCATTCCCTAACCCTAACCCTAACCCGAATCCTCACCCTGACCCTCACCCGAAGCCTTACCCTCACCCGTGCCCTAATCTTAACCAGGACACCAACACTAACTCGTGCCCTCACACGTACGCTAAACCTTAAGCGTTGTCGTACCCTAAATTGTACCCTAATCCCTCCCCATTCCTTAACCCTAACCCTAACCCCATCCCTAAACCTGACCCACATCCGATGCCCTACCCTAACCAATGCCCTAATCTTAACCAGTACACAAACACTAACTCATGCCCTCAAACGTAAGGTAACCCTTAAGCATTGTCGTACCCTATCCTGTACCCTAATCCCTCCCCATTCCCTAACCCTAACCCTAAGCGAAACCCTGAACGTGACCCTTTTCCGAGGCCTTACCCTCATCGGTGCCGTTGTCTTAAGCAGTACACCAACACTAACTCGTGCCCTCACACTTACGCTAACCCTTAAGCGTTGTCGTACCCTAACCTGTACCCTAATCCCTCTCCATTCCCTAACCCTAACCCTAACCCGAATCCTAACCCTGACCCTCACCCGAAACCTTACCCTCACCCGTGCCCTAATCTTAACCAGGACACCAAGACTAACTCGTGCCCTCAAACGTACGCTAACATTAAATCGCAGCGGTACCTTAACCTGTACCCTAATCCCTCTCCATTCCCTAACCCTAACCCTAAACTGAAACTTAACCATGACACTCACCCGAAACTTTACCCTCACCCGTATCCTAATTTTAACCAGTACATCAACACTAACCCATGCCCTCTAACGTACGCCAACCCTAAGCCATTGCCATACCCTAACCTGTACCCTAATCAATCCCCATTCCCTAACCCTAACCATAACCCTAACCCTTAACGTGACCCTCTTCCGAGGCCTTACCCTCACCCGTGCCCTAATCGTAAGCAGTACACTAACACTAACTAGTGACCTCACACGTACGCTAAACCTTAAGCGTTGTGGTACCCTAAACTGTGTCCTAATATCTCCCCATTCCCTAACCCTAACCCTAACCCGAATTCTATCCCTGACCCTCACCCGAAACCTTACCCTCACCCGTGCCCTAATCTTAACCAGGAAACCAACACTAACTTGTGCCCTCACACGTACGCTAACCCTTAATCGTTGTCGTACCCTAAACTATACCCTAATCCCTCCCCATTCCCTAACCCTAACCCTAACCCGAATCCTAACCCTGACCCTCACCCGAAGCCTTACCCTCACCCGTGCCCTAATCTTAACTAGGACACTAACACTAACACTTGCCCTCACACGAACGCTAACCCTTAAGCACTGTCGTACCCTAAGCTGTACCCTAATCCCTCTGCATTCCTTAACCCTAACCCTAACCCGAATCCTAACCCTGACCCTCACCCGAAGCCTTACCCTCACCCGAGCCCTAATCTTAACCAGGACACCAACACTAACTCGTGCCCTCACACGTACGCTAAACCTTAATCGTTGTCGTACCCTAAACTGTACCCTAATCCCTCCCCATTCCCTAACCCTAACCCTAACCCGAATCCTAACCCTGACCCTCACCCGTAGCCTTACCCTCACCCGTGCCCTAATCTTAACAAGGACACCAAGACTAACTCGTGCCCTCACACGTATGCTAAACATTAAGCGTTGTCGTACCCTAAATTGTACCCTAATCCCTCCCCATTCCTTAACCCTAATCCTAACCCCATCCCTAAACCTGACCCACTTCCGATGCCCTACCCTAACCAATGCCCTAATCTTAACCAGTACACAAACACTAACTCATGCCCTCAAACATATGCTAACCCTTAAGCATTGTCATACCCTATCCTGTACCTTAATCCCTCCCCATTCCCTAACCCTAACCCTAAGCGAAACCCTGAACGTTACCCTTTTCCGAGGCCTTACCCTCATCGGTGCCGTTGTCTTAACCAGTACACCAACACGAACGCGTGCCCTCACACTTACGCTAACCCTTAAGCATTGTCGTACCCTAACCTGTACCCTAATCCCTCTCCATTCCCTAACCCTAACCCTAACCCGAATCCTAACCCTGACACTCACCCGAAGCCTTACCCTCACCCGTGTCCTAATCTTAACCAGGACACCAAGACTAACTCGTGCCCTCCAACGTACGCTAACACTAAACCGCAGCGGTACACTAACCTGTACCCTAATCCCTCCCCATTCCCTAAGCCTAACCCTAAACTGTAACCTAACCATGACACTCACCCGAAACTTTACCCTCACCCGTGTCCTAATTTTAACCAGTACATCAACACTAACCCATGCCCTCTAACGTACGCCAACCCTAAGCCATTGCCGTACCCTAACCTGTACCCTAATCAATCCCCATTCCCTAACCCTAACCCTAACCCTAACCCTTAACGTGACCCTCTTCCGAGGCCTTACCCTCACCCGTGCCCTAATCGTAAGCAGTACACTAACACTAACTAGTGACCTCACACTTACGCTAAACCTTAAGCGTTGTGGTACCCTAAACTGTGCCCTAATATCTCCCCATTCCCTAACCCTAACCCTAAACCGAATTCTATCCCTGACCCTCACCCGAAACCTTACCCTCACTCGTGCCCTAATCTTAACCAGGACACCAACACTAACTCGTGCCCTCACACGTACGCTAACCCTTAATCGTTGTCGTACCCTAAACTGTACCTTAATCCCTCCCCATTCCCTAACCCTAACCCTAACCCGAATCCTAACCCTGACCCTCACCCAAAGCCTTACCCTCACCCGTGCCCTTATCTTAACCAAGACACTAACACTAACCCTTGCTCTCACACGAACGTTAACCCTTAAACACTGTAGTACCCTAAGCTGTACCCTAATCCCTCTGAATTCCTTAACCCTAACCCTAACCCGAATCCTAACCCTGACACTCACCCGAGGCCTTACCCGTGCCCTAATCTTAACCAGGACACCAACACTAACTCGTGCCCTCACACGAACGCTAAACCTTAAGCGTTGTCATACCCTAAATTGTACCCTAATCCCTCCCCATTCCTTAACCCTAACCCTAACCCCATCCCTAAACCTGACCCACTTCCGATGCCCTACCCTAACCAATGCCCTAATCTTAACCAGTACACAAACACTAACTCATGCCCTCAAACGTACGCTAACCCTTAAGCATTGTCGTACCCTATCCTGTACCCTAATCCCTCCCCATTCCCTAACCCTAACCCTAAGCGAAACCCTGAACGTGACCCTTTTCCGAGGCCTTACCCTCATCGGTGCCGTTGTCTTAACCAGTACACCAACACTAACTCGTGCCCTCACACTTACGCTAACCCTTAAGCATTGTCGTACACTAACCTGTACCCTAATCCCTCTCCATTCCCTAACCCTAACCCTAACCCGAATCCTAACCCTGACCCTCACCCGAAGCCTTACCCTCACCCGTTCCCTAATCTTAACCAGGACACCAAGACTAACTCGTGCCCTCAAACGTACGCTAACACTAAACCGCAGCGGTACCCTAACCTGTACCCTAATACCTCCCCATTCCCTAACCCTAACCCTAACCTGAAACCTAACCATGACACTCATCCGAAACTTTACCCTCACCCGTGTCCTAATTTTAACCAGTACATCAACACTAACCCATGCCCTCTAACGTACGCCAAACCTAAGCCATTGCCGTACCCTAACCTGTACCCTAATCAATCCCCATTTCCTAACCCTAACCCTAACCCTAACCCTTAACGTGACCCTCTTCCGAGGCCTTACCCTCACCCGTGCCCTAATCGTAAGCAGTACACTAACACTAACTAGTGACCTCACACGTACGCTAAACCTTAAGCGTTGTGGTACCCTAAACTGTGCCCTAATATCTCCCCATTCCCTAACCCTAACCCTAAACCGAATTCTATCCCTGACCCTCACCCGAAACCTTACCCTCACCCGTGCCCTAATCTTAACCAGGACACCAACACTAACTCGTGCCCTCACACGTACGCTAACCCTTAATCGTTGTCGTACCCTAAACTGTACCTTAATCCCTCCCCATTCCCTAACCCTAACCCTAACCCGAATCCTAACCCTGACCCTCACCCAAAGCCTTACCCTCACCCGTGCCCTTATCTTAACCAAGACACTAACACTAACCCTTGCTCTCACACGAACGTTAACCCTTAAACACTGTCGTACCCTGAGCTGCACCCTAATCCCTCTGAATTCCTTAACCCTAGCCCTAACCCGAATCCTAACCCTGACCCTCACCCGAGGCCTTACCCGTGCCCGAATATTAACCAGGACACCAACACTAACTCGTGCCCTCACACGAACGCTAAACCTTAAGCGTTGTCATACCCTAAATTGTACCCTAATCCCTCCCCATTCCTTAACCCTAACCCTAACCCCATCCCTAAACCTGACCCACTTCCGATGCCCTACCCTAACCAATGCCCTAATCTTAACCAGTACACAAAAACTAACTCATGCCCTCAAACGTACGCTAACACTTAAGCATTGTCGTACCCTATCCTGTACCCTAATCCCTCCCCATTCCCTAACCCTAACCCTAAGCGAAACCCTGAACGTGACCCTTTTCCGAGGCCTTACCCTCATCGGTGCCGTTGTCTTAACCAGTACACCAACACTAACTCGTGCCCTCACACTTACGCTAACCCTTAAGCATTGTCGTACACTAACCTGTACCCTAATCCCTCTCCATTCCCTAACCCTAACCCTAACCCGAATCCTAACCCTGACCCTCACCCGAAGCCTTACCCTCACCCGTTCCCTAATCTTAACCAGGACACCAAGACTAACTCGTGCCCTCAAACGTACGCTAACACTAAACCGCAGCGGTACCCTAACCTGTACCCTAATCCCTCCCCATTCCCTAACCCTAACCCTAACCTGAAACCTAACCATGACACTCATCCGAAACTTTACCCTCACCCGTGTCCTAATTTTAACCAGTACATCAACACTAACCCATGCCCTCTAACGTACGCCAAACCTAAGCCATTGCCGTACCCTAACCTGTACCCTAATCAATCCCCATTTCCTAACCCTAACCCTAACCCTAACCCTTAACGTGACCCTCTTCCGAGGCCTTACCCTCACCCGTGCCCTAATCGTAAGCAGTACACTAACACTAACTAGTGACCTCACACGTACGCTAAACCTTAAGCGTTGTGGTACCCTAAACTGTGCCCTAATATCTCCCCATTCCCTAACCCTAACCCTAACCCGAATTCTATCCCTGACCCTCACCCGAAACCTTACCCTCACCCGTGCCCTAATCTTAACCAGGACACCAACACTAACTCGTGCCCTCACACGTACGCTAACCCTTAATCGTTGTCGTACCCTAAACTGTACCTTAATCCCTCCCCATTCCCTAACCCTAACCCTAACCCGAATCCTAACCCTGACCCTCACCCAAAGCCTTACCCTCACCCGTGCCCTTATCTTAACCAAGACACTAACACTAACCCTTGCTCTCACACGAACGTTAACCCTTAAACACTGTCGTACCCTGAGCTGCACCCTAATCCCTCTGAATTCCTTAACCCTAGCCCTAACCCGAATCCTAACCCTGACCCTCACCCGAGGCCTTACCCGTGCCCGAATCTTAACCAGGACACCAACACTAACTCGTGGCCTCACACGAACGCTAAACCTTAAGCGTTGTCATACCCTAAATTGTACCCTAATCCCTCCCCATTCCTTAACCCTAACCCTAACCCCATCCCTAAACCTGACCCACTTCCGATGCCCTACCCTAACCAATGCCCTAATCTTAACCAGTACCCAAACACTAACTCATGCCCTCAAACGTACGCTAACCCTTAAGCATTGTCGTACCCTATCCTGTACCCTAATCCCTCCCCATTCCCTAACCCTAACCCTAAGCGAAACCCTGAACGTGACCCTTTTCCGAGGCCTTACCCTCATCGGTGCCGTTGTCTTAACCAGTACACCAACACTAACTCGTGCCCTCACACTTACGCTAACCCTTAAGCATTGTCGTACACTAACCTGTACCCTAATCCCTCTCCATTCCCTAACCCTAACCCTAACCCGAATCCTAACCCTGACCCTCACCCGAAGCCTTACCCTCACCCGTTCCCTAATCTTAACCAGGACACCAAGACTAACTCGTGCCCTCAAACGTACGCTAACACTAAACCGCAGCGGTACCCTAACCTGTACCCTAATCCCTCCCCATTCCCTAACCCTAACCCTAACCTGAAACCTAACCATGACACTCATCCGAAACTTTACCCTCACCCGTGTCCTAATTTTAACCAGTACATCAACACTAACCCATGCCCTCTAACGTACGCCAAACCTAAGCCATTGCCGTACCCTAACCTGTACCCTAATCAATCCCCATTCCCTAACCCTAAAACTAACCCTAACCCTTAACGTGACCCTCTTCCGAGGCCTTATCCTCACCCGTGCCCTAATCGTAAGCAGTACACTAACACTAACTTGTGACCTCACACGTACGCTAAACCTTAAGCGTTGTGGTACCCTAAACTGTGCCCTAATATCTCCCCATTCCCTAACCCTAACCCTAACCCGAATTCTATCCCTGACCCTCACCCGAAACCTTACCCTCACCCGTGCCCTAATCTTAACCAGGACACCAACACTAACTCGTGCCCTCACACGTACGCTAACCCTTAATCGTTGTCGTACCCTAAACTGTACCCTAATCCCTCCCCATTCCCTAACCCTAACCCTAACCCGAATCCTAACCCTGACCCTCACCTGAAGCCTTACCCTCACCCGTGCCCTAATCTTAACCAGGACACTAACATTAACCCTTGCCCTCACACGAACGTTAACCCTTAAACACTTTCGTACCTTAAGCTGTACCCTAATCCCTCTGCATTCCTTAACCCTAACCCTAACCCGAATCCTAACCCTGACCCTCACCCGAGGCCTTACTCTCACCCGTGCCCTAATCTTAACCAGGACACCAACACTAACGCGTGCCCTCACACGTACACTAAACCTTAAGCGTTGTCGTACCATAAATTGTACCCTAATCCCTCCCCATTCCTTAACCCTAACCCTAACCCCATCCCTAAACCTGACCCACTTCCGATGCCCTACCCTAACCAATGCCCTAATCTTAACCAGTACACAAACACTAACTCATGCCCTCAAACGTACGCTAACCCTTAAGCATTGTCGTACACTATCCTGTACCCTAAACCCTCCCCATTCCCTAACCCTAACCCTAAGCGAAACCCTGAACGTGACCCTTTTCCGAGGCCTTACGCTCATCGGTGCCGTTGTCTTAACCAGTACACCAACACTAACTCGTGCCCTCAAACTTACGATAACCCTTAAGCATTGTCGTACCCTAACCTGTACCCTAATCCCTCTCCATTCCCTAACCCTAACCCTAACCCGAATCCTAACCCTGACCCTCACCTGAAACCTTACCCTCACCCGTGCCCTAATCTTAACCAGGACACCAACACTAACTCGTGCCCTCACACGTACGCTAACCCTTAATCGTTGTCGTACCCTAAACTGTACCTTAATCCCTCCCCATTCCCTAACCCTAACCCTAACCCGAATCCTAACCCTGACCCTCACCCAAAGCCTTACCCTCACCCGTGCCCTTATCTTAACCAAGACACTAACACTAACCCTTGCTCTCACACGAACGTTAACCCTTAAACACTGTCGTACCCTGAGCTGCACCCTAATCCCTCTGAATTCCTTAACCCTAGCCCTAACCCGAATCCTAACCCTGACCCTCACCCGAAGCCTTACCCTCACCCGTGCCCTAATCTTAACCAGGACACCAAGACTAACTCGTGCCCTCACACGTACGCTAACACTAAACCGCAGCGGTACCCTAACCTGTACCCTAATCCTTCTCCATTCCCTAACCCTAACCCTAACCTGAAACCTAACCATGACACTCACCCGAAACTTTACCCTCACCCGTGTCCTAATTTTAACCAGTACATCAACACTAACCCATGCCCTCTAACGTACGCCAACCCTAAGCCATTGCCGTACCCTAACCTGTACCCTAATCAATCCCCATTAACTAACCCTAACCCTAACCCTAACCCTTAACGTGACCCTCTTCCGAGACCTTACCCTCACCCGTGCCCTAATCGTAATCAGTACACTAACACTAACTAGTGACCTCACACGTACGCTAAACCTTAAGCGTTGTGGTGCCCTAAACTGTGCCCTAATATCTCCCCATTCCCTAACCCTAACCCTAACCCGAATTCTATCCCTGACCCTCACCCGAAACCTTACCCTCACCCGTGCCCTAATCTTAACAAGGACACCAACACTAATTCGTGCCCTCACACGTACGCTAACCCTTAATCGTTGTCGTACCCTAAACTGTACCCTAATCCCTCCCCATTCCTTAACCCTAACCCTAACCCCATCCCTAAACCTGACCCACTTCCGATGCCCTACCCTAACCAATGCTCTAATCTTAACCAGTACACAAACACTAACTCATGCCCTCAAACGTACGCTAACCCTTAAGCATTGTCGTACCTTATCCTGTACCCTAATCCCTCCCCATTCCCTAACCCTAACCCTAACCTGAAACCTAACCATGACACTCACCCGAAACTTTACCCTCACCCGTGTCCTAATTTTAACCAGTACATCAACACTAACCCATGCCCTCTAACGTACGCCAACCCTAAGCCATTGCCGTACCCTAACCTGTACCCTAATCAATCCCCATTAACTAACCCTAACCCTAACCCTAACCCTTAACGTGACCCTCTTCCGAGACCTTACCCTCACCCGTGCCCTAATCGTAATCAGTACACTAACACTAACTAGTGACCTCACACGTACGCTAAACCTTAAGCGTTGTGGTGCCCTAAACTGTGCCCTAATATCTCCCCATTCCCTAACCCTAACCCTAACCCGAATTCTATCCCTGACCCTCACCCGAAACCTTACACTCACCCGTGCCCTAATCTTAACAAGGACACCAACACTAATTCGTGCCCTCACACGTACGCTAACCCTTAATCGTTGTCGTACCCTAAACTGTACCCTAATCCCTCCCCATTCCTTAACCCTAACCCTAACCCCATTCCTAAACCTGACCCACTTCCGATGCCCTACCCTAACCAATGCTCTAATCTTAACCAGTACACAAACACTAACTCATGCCCTCAAACGTACGCTAACCCTTAAGCATTGTCGTACCTTATCCTGTACCCTAATCCCTCCCCATTCCCTAACCCTAACCCTAAGCGAAACCCTGAACGTGACCCTTTTCCGAGGCCTTACCCTCATCGGTGCCTTTGTCTTAACCAGTACACCAACACTAACTCGTGCCCTCACACTTACGCTAACCCATAAGCATTGTCGTACCCTAACCTGTACCCTAATCAATCCCCATTCCCTAACCCTAACCCTAACCCTAACCCTTAACGTGACCCTCTTCCGAGGCCTTATCCTCACCCGTGCCCTAATCGTAAGCAGTACACTAACACTAACTTGTGACCTCACACGTACGCTAAACCTTAAGCGTTGTGGTACCCTAAACTGTGCCCTAATATCTCCCCATTCCCTAACCCTAACCCTAAACCGAATTCTATCCCTGACCCTCACCCGAAACCTTACCCTCACCCGTGCCCTAATCTTAACCAGGACACCAACACTAACTCGTGCCCTCACACGTACGCTAACCCTTAATCGTTGTCGTACCCTAAACTGTACCCTAATCCCTCCCCATTCCCTAACCCTAACCCTAACCCGAATCCTAACCCTGACCCTCACCCGAAGCCTTACCCTCACCCGTGCCCTAATCTTAACCAGGACACTAACACTAACCCTTGCCCTCACACGAACGTTAACCCTTAAACACTGTCGTACCCTAAGCTGTACCCTAATCCCTCTGCATTCCTTAACACTAACCCTAACCCGAATCCTAACCCTGACCCTCACCCGAGGCCTTACTCTCACCCGTGCCCTAATCTTAACCAGGACACCAACACTAACGCGTGCCCTCACACGTACACTAAACCTTAAGCGTTGTCGTACCCTAAATTGTACCCTAATCCCTCCCCATTGCTTAACCCTAACCCTCACCCCATCCCTAAACCTGACCCACTTCCGATGCCCTACCCTAACCAATGCCCTAATCTTAACCAGTACACCAACACTAACTCATGCCCTCAAACGTACGCTAACCCTTAAGCATTGTTGTACCCTATCCTGTACCCGAAACCCTCCCCATTCCCTAACCCTAACCCTAAGCGAAACCCTGAACGTGACCCTTTTCCGAGGCCTTACCCTCATCGGTGCCGTTGTCTTAACCAGTACACCAACACTAACTCGTGCCCTCACACTTACGCTAACCCTTAAGCATTGTCGTACCCTAACCTGTACCCTAATCCCTCTCCATTCCCTAACCCTAACCCTAACCCGAATCCTAACCCTGACCCTCAGCCGAAGCCTTACCCTCACCCGTGCCCTAATCTTAACCAGGACACCAAGACTAACTCGTGCCCTCAAACGTACGTTAACACTAAACCGCAGCGGTACCCTAACCTGTACCCTAATCCCTCTCCATTCCCTAACCCTAACCCTAACCTGAAACCTAACCATGACACTCACCCGAAACTTTACCCTCACCCGTGTCCTAATTTTAACCAGTACATCAACACTAACCCATGCCCTCTAACGTACGCCAACCCTAAGCCATTGCCGTACCCTAACCTGTACCCTAATCAATCCCCATTCCCTAACCCTAACCCTAACCCTAACCCTTAACGTGACCCTCTTCCGAGGCCTTATCCTCACCCGTGCCCTAATCGTAAGCAGTACACTAACACTAACTTGTGACCTCACACGTACGCTAAAGCTTAAGCGTTGTGGTACCCTAAACTGTGCCCTAATATCTCCCCATTCCCTAACCATAACCCTAATCCGAATTCTATCCCTGACTCTCACCCGAAACCTTACCCTCACCCGTGCCCTAATCTTAACCAGGACACCAACACTAACTCGTGCCCTCACACGTACGCTAACCCTTAATCGTTGTCGTACCCTAAACTGTACCCTAAACCCTCCCCATTCCTTAACCCTAACCCTAACCCCATCCCTAAACCTGACCCACTTCCGATGCCCAACCCTAACCAATGCCCTAATCTTAATCAGTACACAAACACTAACTCATGCCCTCAAACGTACGCTAACCCTTAAGCATTGTCGTACCCTGTCCTGTACCCTAATCCCTCCCCATTCCCTAAACCTAACCCTAAGCGAAACCCTGAACGTGACCCTTTTCCGAGGCCTTACCCTCATCGGTGCCGTTGTCTTAACCAGTACACCAACACTAACTCGTGCCCTCACACTTACGCTAACCCTTAAGCATTGTCGTACCCTAACCTGTACCCTAATCCCTCTCCATTCCCTAACCCTAACCCTAACCCGAATCCTAACCCTGACCCTCACCCGAAGCCTTACCCTCACCCGTGCCCTAATCTTAACCAGGACACCAAGACTAACTCGTGCCCTCAAACGTACGCTAACACTAAACCGCAGCGGTACCCTAACCTGTACCCAAATCCCTCTCCATTCCCTAACCCTAACCCTAACCTGAAACCTAACCATGACACTCACCCGAAACTTTACCCTCACCCGTGTCCTAATTTTAACCAGTACATCAACACTAACCCATGCCCTCTAACGTACACCAACCCTAAGCCATTGCCGTACCCTAACCTGTAGCCTAATCAATCCCCATTCCCTAACCCTAACCCTAACCCTAACCCTTAACGTGACCCTCTTCCGAGGCCTTACCCTCACCCGTGCCCTAATCGTAAGCAGTACACTAACACTAACTAGTGACCTCACACGTACGCTAAACCTTAAGCGTTGTGGTACCCTAAACTGTGCCCTAATATCTCCCCATTCCCTAACCCTAACCCTAAACCGAATTCTATCCCTGACCCTCACCCGAAACCTTAACCTCACACGTGCCCTAATCTTAACCAGGACACCAACACTAACTCGTGCCCTCACACGTACGCTAACCCTTAATCGTTGTCGTACCCTAAACTGTACCCTAATCCCTCCCCATTCCCTAACCCTAACCCTAACCCGAATCCTAACCCTGACCCTCACCCGAAGCCTTACCCTCACCCGTGCCCTAATCTTAACCAGGACACTAACACTAACCCTTGCCCTCACACGAACGTTAACCCTTAAACACTGTCGTACCCTAAGCTGTACCCTAATCCCTCTGCATTCCTTAACACTAACCCTAACCCGAATCCCAACCCTGACCTTCACCCGAGGCCTTACTCTCACCCGTGCCCTAATCTTAACCAGGACACCAACACTAACGCGTGCCCTCACACGTACACTAAACCTTAAGCGTTGTCGTACCCTAAATTGTACCCTAATCCATCCCCGTTCCTTAACCCTAACCCTAACCCCATCCCTAAACCTGACCCACTTCCGATGCCCTACCCTAACCAATGCCCTAATCTTAACCAGTACACCAACACTAACTCATGCCCTCAAACGTACGCTAACCCTTAAGCATTGTCGTACCCTATCCTGTACCCTAAACCCTCCCCATTCCCTAACCCTAACCCTAAGCGAAACCCTGAACGTGACCCTTTTCCGAGGCCTTACGCTCATCGGTGCCGTTGTCTTAACCAGTACACCAACACTAACTCGTGCCCTCAAACTTACGCTAACCCTTAAGCATTGTCGTACCCTAACCTGTACCCTAATCCCTCTCCATTCCCTAACCCTAACCCTAACCCGAATCCTAACCCTGACCCTCACCCGAAGCCTTACCCTCACCCGTGCCCTAATCTTAACCAGGACACCAAGACTAACTCGTGCCCTCACACGTACGCTAACACTAAACCGCAGCGGTACCCTAACCTGTACCCTAATCCTTCTCCATTCCCTAACCCTAACCCTAACCTGAAACCTAACCATGACACTCACCCGAAACTTTACCCTCACCCGTGTCCTAATTTTAACCAGTACATCAACACTAACCCATGCCCTCTAACGTACGCCAACCATAAGCCATTGCCGTACCCTAACCTGTACCCTAATCAATCCCCATTAACTAACCCTAACCCTAACCCTAACCCTTAACGTGACCCTCTTCCGAAACCTTACCCTCACCCGTGCCCTAATCGTAATCAGTACACTAACACTAACTAGTGACCTCACACGTACGCTAAACCTTAAGCGTTGTGGTGCCCTAAACTGTGCCCTAATATCTCCCCATTCCCTAACCCTAACCCTAACCCGAATTCTATCCCTGACCCTCACCCGAAACCTTACCCTCACCCGTGCCCTAATCTTAACAAGGACACCAACACTAATTCGTGCCCTCACACGTACGCTAACCCTTAATCGTTGTCGTACCCTAAACTGTACCCTAATCCCTCCCCATTCCTTAACCCTAACCCTAACCCCATCCCTAAACCTGGCCCACTTCCGATGCCCTACCCTAACCAATGCTCTAATCTTAACCAGTACACAAACACTAACTCATGCCCTCAAACGTACGCTAACCCTTAAGCATTGTCGTACCTTATCCTGTACCCTAATCCCTCCCCATTCCCTAACCCTAACCCTAAGCGAAACCCTGAACGTGACCCTTTTCCGAGGCCTTACCCTCATCGGTGCCATTGTCTTAACCAGTACACCAACACTAACTCGTGCTCTCACACTTACGCTAACCCATAAGCTTTGTCGTACCCTAACCTGTACCCTAATCAATCCCCATTCCCTAACCCTAACCCTAACCCTAACCCTTAACGTGACCCTCTTCCGAGGCCTTATCCTCACCTGTGCCCTAATCGTAAGCAGTACACTAACACTAACTTGTGACCTCACACGCACGCTAAACCTTAAGCGTTGTGGTACCCTAAACTGTGCCCTAATATCTCCCCATTCCCTAACCCTAACCCTAAACCGAATTCTATCCCTGACCCTCACCCGAAACCTTACCCTCACCCGTGCCCTAATCTTAACCAGGACACCAACACTAACTCGTGCCCTCACACGTACGCTAACCCTTAATCGTTGTCGTACCCTAAACTGTACCCTAATCCCTCCCCATTCCCTAACCCTAACCCTAACCCGAATCCTAACCCTGACCCTCACCCGAAGCCTTACCCTCACCCGTGCCCTAATCTTAACCAGGACACTAACACTAACCCTTGCCCTCACACGAACGTTAACCCTTAAACACTGTCGTACCCTAAGCTGTACCCTAATCCCTCTGCATTCCTTAACACTAACCCTAACCCGAATCCTAACCCTGACCCTCACCCGAGGCCTGACTCTCACCCGTGCCCTAATCTTAACCAGGACACCAACACTAACGCGTGCCCTCACACGTACACTAAACCTTAAGCGTTGTCGTACCCTAAATTGTACCCTAATCCCTCCCCATTCCTTAACCCTAACCCTCACCCCATCCCTAAACCTGACCCACTTCCGATGCCCTACCCTAACCAATGCCCTAATCTTAACCAGTACACCAACACTAACTCATGCCCTCAAACGTACGCTAACCCTTAAGCATTGTCGTACCCTATCCTGTACCCGAAACCCTCCCCATTCCCTAACCCTAACCCTAAGCGAAACCCTGAACGTGACCCTTTTCCGAGGCCTTACCCTCATCGGTGCCGTTGTCTTAACCAGTACACCAACACTAACTCGTGTCCTCACACTTACGCTAACCCTTAAGCATTGTCGTACCCTAACCTGTACCCTAATCCCTCTCCATTCCCTAACCCTAACCCTAACCCGAATCCTAACCCTGACCCTCACCCGAAGCCTTACCCTCACCCGTGCCCTAATCTTAACCAGGACACCAACACTAACTCGTGCCCTCAAACGTACGTTAACACTAAACCGCAGCGGTACCCTAACCTGTACCCTAATCCCTCTCCATTCCCTAACCCTAACCCTAACCTGAAACCTAACCATGACACTCACCCGAAACTTTACCCTCACCCGTGTCCTAATTTTAACCAGTACATCAACACTAACCCATGCCCTCTAACGTACGCCAACCCTAAGCCATTGCCGTACCCTAACCTGTACCCTAATCAATCCCCATTCCCTAACCCTAACCCTAACCCTAACCCTTAACGTGACCCTCTTCCGAGGCCTTATCTTCACCCGTGCCCTAATCGTAAGCAGTACACTAACACTAACTTGTGACCTCACACGTACGCTAAAGCTTAAGCGTTGTGGTACCCTAAACTGTGCCCTAATATCTCCCCATTCCCTAACCCTAACCCTAATCCGAATTCTATCCCTGACTCTCACCCGAAACCTTACCCTCACCCGTGCCCTAATCTTAACCAGGACACCAACACTAACTCGTGCCCTCACACGTACGCTAACCCTTAATCGTTGTCGTACCCTAAACTGTACCCTAATCCCTCCCCATTCCCTAACCCTAACCCTAACCCGAATCCTAACCCTGACCCTCACCCGAAGCCTTACCCTCACCCGTGCCCTAATCTTAACCAGGACACTAACACTAACCCTTGCCCTCACACGAACGTTAACCCTTAAACACCGTCGTACCCTAAGCTGTACCCTAATCCCTCTCCATTCCCTAACCCTAACCCTAACCTGAAACCTAACCATGACACTCACCCGAAACTTTTCCCTCACCCGTGTCCTAATTTTAACCAGTACATCAACACTAACCCATGCCCTCTAACGTACGCCAACCCTAAGCCATTGTCGTACCCTAACCTGTACCCTAATCAATCCCCATTCCCTAACCCTAACCCTAACCCTAACCCTTAACGTGACCCACTTCCGAGGCCTTACCCTCACCCGTGCCCTAATCGTAAGCAGTACACTAACACTAACTAGTGACCTCACACGTACGCTAAACCTTAAGCGTTGTGGTACCCTAAACTGTGCCCTAATATCTCCCCATTCCCTAACCCTAACCCTAAACCGAATTCTATCCCTGACCCTCACCCGAAACCTTACCCTCACCCGTGCCCTAATCTTAACCAGGACACCAACACTAACTCGTGCCCTCACATGTACGCTAACCCTTAATCGTTGTCGTACCCTATCCTTTACCCTAAACCCTCCCCATTCCCTAACCCTAACCCTAAGCGAAACCCTGAACGTGACCCTTTTCCGAGGCCTTACCCTCATCGGTGCCGTTGTCTTAACCAGTACACCAACACTAACTCGTGCCCTCACACTTACGCTAACCCTTAAGCATTGTCGTACCCTAACCTGTACCCTAATCCCTCTCCATTCCCTAACCCTAACCCTAACCCGAATCCTAACCCTGACCCTCACCCGAAGCCTTACCCTCACCCGTGCCCTAATCTTAACCAGGACACCAACACTAACTCGTGCCCTCACACGTACGCTAACCCTTAATCATTGTCGTACCCTAAACTGTACCCTAATCCCTCCCCATTCCCTAACCCTAACCCTAACCCGAATCCTAAAACTGACCCTCACCTGAATCCTTACCCTCACCCGTGCCCTACACTTAACCAGGACACTAACACTAACCCTTGCCCTCACACGAACGCTAACCCTTAAGCACTGTCGTACCCTAAGCTGTACCCTAATCACTCTGCATTCCTTAACCCTAACCCTAACCCGAATCCTAACCCTGACCCTCACCTGAAGCCTTACCCTCACCCGTGCCCTAATCTTAAACAGGACACCATCACTAACGCGTGCTCTCACACGTACGCTAAACCTTAAGCGTTGTCGTACCCTAAATTGTACCCTAATCCCTCCCTATTCCTTAACCCTAACCCTAACCCCATCCCTAAACCTGACCCACTTCCAATGCCCTACCCTAACCAATGCCCTAATCTTAACCAGTACACAAACACTAACTCATGCCCTCAAACGTACGCTAACCCTTAAGCATTGTCGTACCCTATCCTGTACCCTAATGCCTCCCCATTCCCTAAACCTAAACCTAAGCGAAACCCTGAACGTGACCCTTTTCCGAGGCCTTACCCTCATCGGTGCCGTTGTCTTAACCAGTACACCAACACTAACTCGTGACCTCACACTTACGCTAACCCTTAAGCATTGTCGTACCCTAACTTGTACCCTAATCCCTCCCTATTCCCTAACCCTAAACCTATCCCGAATCCTAAACCTGAACCTCACCCGAAGCCTTACCCTCACCCGTGCCCTAATCTTAACCAGGACACCAAGACTAACTCGTGCCCTCCAACGTACGCTAACACTAAACCGCAGCGGTACCCTAACCTGTACCCTAATCCCTCTCCATTCCCTAACCCTAACCGTAACCTGAAACCTAACCATGACACTCACCCGAAACTTTACCCTCACCCATGTCCTAATTTTAACCAGTACATCAACACTAACCCATGCCCTCTAACGTACGCCAACCCTAAGCCATTGCCGTACCCTAACCTGTACCCTAATCAATCCCCATTCCCTAACCCTAACCCTAACCCTAACCCTTAACGTGACCCTCTTCCGAGGCCTTACCCTCACCCGTGCCCTAATCGTAAGCAGTACACTAACACTAACTAGTGATCTCACACGTACGCTAAACCTTAAGCGTTGTGGTACCCTAAACTGTGCCCTAATATCTCCCCATTCCCTAACCCTAGCCCTAACCCGAATTCTATCCCTGACCCTCACCCAAAACCTTACCCTCACCCGTGCCCTAATCTTAACCAGGACACCAACACTAACTTGTGCCCTCACGCGTACGCTAACCCTTAATCGTTGTCGTACCCTAAACTGTACCCTAATCCCTCTCCATTCCCTAACCCTAACCCTAACCCGAATCCTAACCCTGACCCTCACCTGAAGCCTTACCCTCACCCGTGCCCTAATCTTAACCAGGACACTAACACTAACCGTTGCCCTCACACGAACGCTAACCCTTAAGCACTGTCGTACCCTAAGCTGTACCCTAATCCCTCTGCATTCCTTAACCCTAATCCTAACCCGAATCCTAACCCTGACCCTCACCCGAAGCCTTACCCTCACCCGTGCCCTAATCTTAACCAGGACACCAACACTAACGCGTGCCCTCACACGTACGCTAAACCTTAAGCGTTGTCGTACCCTAAATTGTACCCTAATCCCTCCCCATTCCTTAACCCTAATCCTAACCCCATCTCTAAACCTGAACCACTTCCGATGCCCTACCCTAACCAATGCCCTAATCTTAACCAGTACACAAACACTAACTCATGCCCTCAAACGTACGCTAACCCTTAAGCATTGTCGTACCCTATCCTGTACCCTAATCCCTCCCCATTCCCTAACCCTAACCCTAAGCGAAACCCTGAACGTGACCCTTTTCCGAGGCCTTACCCACATCGGTGCCGTTGTCTTAACCACTACACCAACACTAACTCGTGCCCTCACACTTACGCTAACCCTTAAGCATTGTCGTACCCTAACCTGTACCCTAATCCCTCTCCATTCTCTAACCCTAACCCTAACCCGAATCCTAACCCTGACCCTCACCCGAAGCCTTACCCTCACCCGTGCCCTAATCTTAACCAGGACACCAAGACTAACTCGTGCCCTCAAACGTACGCTAACACTAAATCGCAGTGGTACCCTAACCTGTACCCTAATCCCTCTCCATTTCCTAACCCTAACCCTAACCTGAAACCTAACCATGACACTCACCCGAAACTTTACCCTCACCCGTGTCCTAATTTTAACCAGTATATCAACACTAACCCATGCCCTCTAACGTACGCCAACCCTAAGCCATTGCCGTATCCTAACCTGTACCCTAATCAATCCCCATTCCCTAACCCTAACCCTAACCCTAACCCTTAACGTGACCCTCTTCCGAGGTCTTACCCTCACCCGTGCCCTAATCGTAAGCAGTACACTAACACTAACTAGTGACCTCACACGTACGCTAAACCTTAAGCGTTGTGGTACCCTAAACTGTGCCCTAATATCTCCCCATTCCCTAACCCTAACCATAACCCGAATTCTATCCCTGACCCTCAGCCGAAACCTTACCCTCACCCGTGCCCTAATCTTAACCAGGACACCAACACTAACTCGTGCCCTCACATGTACGCTAAGCCTTAATCGTTGTCGTACCCTAAACGGTACCCCAATCTCTCCCCATTCCCTAACCCTAACCCTAACCCGAATCCTAACCCTGACCCTCACCTGAAGCCTTACCCTCACCCGTGCCCTAATCTTAACCAGGACACCAACACTAACGCGTGCCCTCACACGAACGCTAAACCTTAAGCTTTGTCGTACCCTAAATTGTACCCTAATCCCTCCCCATTCCTTAACCCTAACCCTAACCCCATCCCTAAACCTGACCCACTTCCGATGCCCTACCCTAACCAATGCCCTAATCTTAACCAGTACACAAACACTAACTCATGCCCTCAAACGTACGCTAACCCTTAAGCATTGTCGTACCCTATCCTGTACCCAAATCCCTCCCCATTCCCTAACCCTAACCCTAAGCGAAACCCTGAACGTGACCCTTTTCCGAGGCCTTACCCTCATCGGGGCCGTTGTCTTAACCAGTACACAAACACTAACTCGTGCCCTCACACTTACGCTAACCCTTAAGCATTGTCGTACCCTAACCTGTACCCTAATCCCTCTCCATTCTCTAACCCTAACCCTAACCCGAATCCTAACCCTGAGCCTCACCCGAAGCCTTACCCTCACCCGTGCCCTGATCTTAACCAGGACACCAAGACTAACTCGTGCCCTCAAACGTACGCTAACATTAAAGCGCAGTGGTACCCTAATCTGTACCCTAATACCTCTCCATTCCCTAACCCTAACCCTAACCTGAAACCTAACCATGACACTCACCCGAAACTTTACCCTCACCCGTGTCCTAATTTTAACCAGTACATCAACACTAACCCATGCCCTCTAACGTACGCCAACCCTAAGCCATTGCCGTATCCTAACCTGTACCCTAATCAATCCACATTCCCTAACCCTAACCCTAACCCTAACCCTTAACGTGACCCTCTTCCGAGGCCTTACCCTCACCCGTGCCCTAATCGTAAGCAGTACACTAACACTAACTAGTGACCTCACACGTACGCTAAACCTTAAGCGTTGTGGTACCCTAAACTGTGCCCTAATATCTCCCCATTCCCTAACCCTAACCATAACCCGAATTCTATCCCTGACAATCACCCGAAACCTTACCCTCACCCGTGCCCTAATCTTAACCAGGACACCAACACTAACTCGTTCCCTCACACGTACGCTAAGCCTTAATCGTTGTCGTACCCTGAACGGTACCCCAATCTCTCCCCATTCCCTAACCCTAACCCTAACCCGAATCCTAACCCTGACCCTCACCTGAAGCCTTACCCTCACCCGTGCCCTAATCTTAACCAGGACACTAACACTAACCGTTGCCCTCACACGAACGCTAACCCTTAAGCACTGTCGTACCCTAAGCTGTACCCTAATCCCTCTGCATTCCTTAACCCTAATCATAACCCGAATCCTAACCCTGACCCTCACCCGAAGCCTTACCCTCACCCGTGCCCTAATCTTAACCAGTACACCAACACTAACGCGTGCCCTCACACGTACGCTAAACCTTAAGCGTTGTCGTACCCTAAATTGTACCCTAATCCCTCCCCATTCCTTAACCCTAATCCTAACCCCATCTCTAAACCTGAACCACTTCCGATGCCCTACCCTAACCAATGCCCTAATCTTAACCAGTACACAAACACTAACTTATGCCCTCAAACGTACGCTAACCCTTAAGCATTGTCGTACCCTATCCTGTACCCTAATCCCTCCCCATTCCCTAACCCTAACCCTAAGGGAAACCCTGAACGTGACCCTTTTCCGAGGCCTTACCCACATCGGTGCCGTTGTCTTAACCACTACACCAGCACTAACTCGTGCCCTCACACTTACGCTAACCCTTAAGCATTGTCGTACCCTAACCTGTACCCTAATCCCTCTCCATTCTCTAACCCTAACCCTAACCCGAATCCTCACCCTGACCCTCACCCGAAGCCTACCCTCACCCGTGCCCTAATCTTAACCAGGACACCAACACTAACGCGTGCCCTCACACGTACGCTAAACCTTAAGCGTTGTCGTACCCTAAATTGTACCCTAATCCCTCCCCATTCCTTAACCATAACCCTAACCCCATCCCTAAACCTGACCCACTTCCGATGCCCTACCCTAACCAATGCCCTAATCTTAACCAGTACACAAACACTAACTCATGCCCTAAAACGTACGCTAACCCTTAAGCATTGTCGTACCCTAACCTGTACACTAATCCCTCTCCATTCCCTAACCCTAACCCTAACCTGAAACCTAACCATGACACTCACCCGAAACTTTACCCTCACCCGTGTCCTAATTTTAACCAGTACATCAACACTAACCCATGCCCTCTAACGTACGCCAACCCTAAGCAATTGCCGTATCCTAACCTGTACCCTAATCAATCCCCATTCCCTAACCCTAACCCTAACCCTAACCCTTAACGTGACCCCCTTCCGAGGCCTTACCCTCACCCGTGCCCTAATCGTAAGCAGTACACTAACACTAACTAGTGACCTCACACGTACGCTAAACCTTAAGCGTTGTGGTACCCTAAACTGTGCCCTAATATCTCCCCATTCCCTAACCCTAACCATAACCCGAATTCTATCCCTGACCCTCACCCGAAACCTTACCCTCACCCGTGCCCTAATCTTAAGCAGGACACCAACACTAACTCGTGCCCTCACACGTACGCTAAGCCTTAATCGTTGTCGTACACTAAACTGTACCCCAATCTCTCCCCATTCCCTAACCCTAACCCTAACCCGAATCCTAACCCTGACCCTCACCTGAAGCCTTACCCTCACCCGTGCCCTAATCTTAACCAGGACACCAACACTAACGCGTGCCCTCACACGAACGCTAAACCTTAAGCTTTGTCGTACCCTAAATTGTACCCTAATCCCTCCCCATTCCTTAACCCTAACCCTAACCCCATCCCTAAACCTGACCCACTTCCGAAGCCCTACCCTAATCAATGCCCTAATCTTAACCAGTACACAAACACTAACTCATGCCCTCAAACGTACGCTAACCCTTAAGCATTGTCGTACCCTATCCTGTACCCAAATCCCTCCCCATTCCATAACCCTAACCCTAAGCGAAACCCTGAACGTGACCCTTTTCCGAGGCCTTACCCTCATCGGTGCCGTTGTCTTAACCAGTACACCAACACTAACTCGTGCCCTCACACTTACGCTAACCCTTAAGCATTATCGTACCCTAACCTGTACCCTAATCCCTCTCCATTCCCTAACCCTAACCCTAACCCGAATCCTAACCATGACCCTCACCCGAAGCCTTACCCTCACCCGTGCCCTAATCTTAACCAGGACACCAAGACTAACTCGTGTCCTCAAACGTACGCTAACACTAAACCACAGCGGTACCCTAACCTGTACCCTAATCCCTCTCCATTCCCTAATCCTAACCCTAAACTGAAACCTAACCATGACACTCACCCGAAACTTTACCCTCACCCGTGTCCTAATTTTAACCAGTACATCAACACTAACCCATGCCCTCTAACGTACGCCAACCTTAAGCCATTGCCGTACCCTAACCTGTACCCTAATCAATCCCCATTCCCTAACCCTAACCCTAACTCTAACCCTTAACGTGACCCTCTTCCGAGGCCTTACCCTCACCCGTGTCCTAATCGTAAGCAGAACACTAACACTAACTAGTGACCTCACACGTACGCTAAACCTTAAGCGTTGTGGTACCCTAAACTGTGCCCTAATATCTCCCCATTCCCTAACCCTAACCCTAACCCGAATTCTATCCCTGACCCTCACCCGAAACCTTACCCTCACAAGTGCCCTAATCTTATCAAGGACACCAACACTAACTCGTGCCCTCACACGTACGCTAACCCTTAATCGTTGTCGTACCCTAAACTGTACCCTAATCCCTCCCGATTCCCTAACCCTAACCCTAACCCGAATCCTAACCCTGACCCTCACATGAAGCCTTACCCTCACCCGTGCCCTAATCTTAACCAGGACACTAACACTAACCCTTGCCCTCACACGAACGCTAACCCTTAAGCACTGTCGTACCCTAAGCTGTACCCTAATCCCTCTGCATTCCTTAACCCTAACCCTAACCCGAATCCTAACCCTGACCCTCACCCGAAGCCTTACCCTGACCCGTGCCCTAATCTTAACCAGGACACCAACACTAACGCGTGCCCTCACACGTACGCTAAACCTTAAGCATTGTCGTACCCTATCCTGTACCCTAATCCCTCCCCATTCCCTAACCCTAACCCTAAGCGAAACCCTGAACGTGACCCTTTTCCGAGGCCTTACCCTCATAGGTGCCGTTGTCTTAACCAGTACACCAACACTAACTCGTGCCCTCACACTTACGCTAACCCTTAAGCATTGTCGTACCCTAACCTGTACCCTAATCCCTCTCCATTCCCTAACCCTAACCCTAACCCGAATCCTAACCCTGACCCTCACCCGAAGCCTTACCCTCACCCGTGCCCTAATCTTAACCAGGACACCAAGACTAACTCGTGCCCTCAAACGTACGCTAACACTAAACCGCAGCGGTACCCTAACCTGTACCCTAATCCCTCTCCATTCCCTAACCCTAACCCTAACCTGAAACCTAACCATGACACTCACCCGAAACTTTACCCTCACCCGTGTCCTAATTTTAACCAGTACATCAACACTAACCCATGCCCTCTAACGTAGGCCAACCCTAAACCATTGCCGTACCCTAACTTGTACCCTAATCAATCCCCATTCCCTAACCCTAACCCTAACCCTAACCCTTAACGTGACCCTCTTCCGAGGCCTTACCCTCACTCGTGCCCTAATCGTAAGCAGTACACTAACACTAACTAGTGACCTCACACGTACGCTAAACCTTACGCGTTGTGGTACCCTAAACTGTGCCCTAATATCTCCCCATTCCCTAACCCTAACCCTAACCCGAATTCTATCCCTGACCCTCACCCGAAACCTTACCCTCACCCGTGCCTTAATCTTAACCAGGACACCAACACTAACTCGGGCCCTCACACGTACGCTAACCCTTAATCATTGTCTTACCCTAAACTGTACCCTAATCCCTCCCCATTCCCTAACCCTAACCCTAACCCGAATCCTAAAACTGACCATCACCTGAAGCCTTACCCTCACCCGTGCCCTAATCTTAACCAGGACACTAACACTAACCCTTGCCCTCACACGAATGCTAACCCTTAAGCACTGTCGTACCCTAAGCTGTACCCTAATCCCTCTGCATTCCTTAACCCTAACCCTAACCCGAATCCTAACCCTGACCCTCACCCGAAGCCTTACCCTCACCCGTGCCCTAATCTTAACCAGGACACCAACACTAACTCGTGCCCTCACACGTACGCTATATCTTAAGCGTTGTCGTTCCCTAAATTGTACCCTAATCCCTCCCCATTCCTTAACACTAACCCTAACCCCATCCCTAAATCTTACCCACTTCCGATGCCCTACACTAACCAATGCCCTAATCTTACCCAGTACACAAACACTAACTCATGCCCTCAAACGTATGCTAACCCTTAAGCATTGTCGTACCCTATCCTGTACCCTAATCCCTCCCCATTCCCTAACCCTAACCCTAAGCGAAACCCTGAACGTGACCCTTTTCCGAGGCCTTACCCTCATCGGTGCCGTTGTCTTAACCAGTACACCAACACTAACTCGTGCCCTCACACTTACGCTAACCCTTAAGCATTGTCGTACCCTAACCTGTACCCTAATCACTCTCCATTCCCTAACCCTAACCCTAACCCGAATCCTACCCCTGACACTCACCCGAAGCCTTACCCTCACCCGTGCCCTAATCTTAACCAGGACACCAAGACAAACTCGTGCCCTCCAACGTACGCTAACACTAAACCGCAGCGGTACCCTAACCTGTACCCTAATCCCTCTCCATTCCCTAACCCTAACCCTAACCTGAAACCTAACCATGACACTCACCCGAAACTTTACCCTCACCCGTGTCCTAATTTTAACCAGTACATCAACACTAACCCATGCCCTCTAACGTAGGCCAACCCTAAGCCATTGCCGTACCCTAACCTGTACCCTAATCAATCCCCATTCCCTAACCCTAACCCTAACCCTAACCCTTAACGTGACCCTCTTCCGAGGCCTTACACTCACCCGTGCCCTAATCGTAAGCAGTACACTAACACTAACTAGTGACCTCACACGTATGCTGAACCTTAAGCGTTGTGGTACCCTAAACTGTGCCCTAATATCTGCCCATTCCCTAAACCTAACCCTAACCAGAATTCTATCCCTGACCCTCACCCGAAACCATACCCTCACCCGGTCCCTAATCTTAACGAGGACACCAACACTAACTCGTGCCCTCACACGTACGCTAACCCTTAATCGTTGTCGTACCCTAAACTGTACCCTAATCCCTCCCCATTCCCTAACCCTAACCCTAACCCGAATCCTAACCCTGACCCTCACCTGAAGCCTTACCCTCACCCGTGCCCTAATCTTATCCAGGACACTAACACTAACCCTTGCCCTCACACTTACGCTAACACTTAAGCATTGTCGTACCGTAACCTGTACCCTAATCCCTCTCCATTCTCCAACCCTAACCCTAACCCGAATCCTAACCCTGACCCTCACCCGAAGCCTTACCCTCACCCGTGCCCTAATCTTAACCAGGACACCAAGACTAACTCGTGCCATCAAACGTACGTTAACACTAAACCGCAGCGGTGCCCTAACCTGTACCCTAATCCCTCTCCATTCCCTAACCCTAACCCTAACCTGAAACCTAACCATGACACTCACGCGAAACTTTACCCTCACCCGTGTCCTAATTTTAACCAGTACATCAACACTAACCCATGCCCTCTAACGTACGCCAAGCCTAAGCCATTGCCGTACACTAACCTGTACCCTAATCAATCCCCATTCCCTAAACCTAACCCTAACCCTAACCCTTAACGTGACCCTCTTCCGAGGCCTTACCCTCACCCGTGCTCTAATCGTAAGCAGTACACTAACACTAACTAGTGACCTCACACGTACGCTAAACCTTAAGCGTTGTGGTACCCTAAACTGTGCCCTAATATCTCCCCATTCCCTAACCCTAACCCTAACCCGAATTCTATCCCTGACCCTCACCCGAAACCTTACCCTCACCCGTGCCCTAATCTTAACCAGGACACTAACACTAACCCTTGCCCTCACACGAACGCTAACCCTTAAGCACTGTCGTACCCTAAGCTGTACCCTAATCCCTCTGCATTCCTTAACCCTAACCCTAACCCGAATCCTAACCCGACCCTCACCCGAAGCCTTACCCTCACCCGTGCCCTAATCTTAACCAGGACACCAACACTAACTCGTCCCCTCACACGTACGCTAAACCTTAAGCATTGTCGTACCCTAAATTGTACCCTAATCCCTCCCCATTCCTTAACCCTAACCCTAAACCCATTCCTAAACGTGACCCACTTCCGATGCCCTACCCTAACCAATGCCCTGAACTTAACCAGTACACAAACACTAACTCATGCCCTCAAACGTACGCTAACCCTTAAGCATTGTCGTACCCTAACCTGTACCCTAATCCTTCCCCATTCCCTAACCCTTACCCTAACCGCAACCCTGAACGTGACCCTTTTCCGACGCCTTACCCTCATCGGTGCCATTGTCTTAACCAGTACACCAACACTAATTCGTGCCCTCACACTTATGCTAACCCTTAAGCACTGTCGTACCCTAACCTGTACCCTAATCCCTCTCCATTCCCTAACCCTAACCCTAACCTGAAACCTAACCATGACACTCACCCGAAACTTTACCCTCACCCGTGCCCTAATCTTAACCAGGACACCAAGACTAACTCGTGCCCTCAAACGTACGCTAACACTAAACCGCAGCGGTACCCTAACCTGTACCCTAATCCCTCTCCATTCCCTAACCCTAACCCTAACCTGAAACCTAACCATGACACTCACCCGAAACTTTAACCTCACCCGTGTCCTAATTTTTACCAGTACATCAACACTAACCCATGCCCTCTAACATACGCCAACCCTAAGCCATTGCCGTACCCTAACCTGTACCCTAATCAATCCCCATTCCCTAACCCTAACCCTAACCCTAACCCTTAACGTGACCCTCTTCCGAGACCTTACCCTCACCCGTGCCCTAATCGTAAGCAGTACACTAACACTAACTAGTGACCTCACACATACACTAAACCTTAAGCGTTGTGGTACCCTAAACTGTGCCCTAATATCTCCCCATTCCCTAACCCTAACCCTAACCCGAATTCTATCCCTGACCCTCACCCGAAACCTTACCCTCACCTGTGCCTTAATCTTAACCAGGAAACCAACACTAACTCGTGCCCTCACACGTACGCTAAACCTTAAGCGTTGTTGTACCCTAAATTGTACCCTAATCCCTCCCCATTCCTTAACCCTAACCCTAACCCCATCCCTAAACCTGACCCACTTCCGATGCCCTACCCTAACCAATGCCCTAATCTTAACCAGTACACAGACACTAACTCATGCCCTCAAACGTACGCTAACCCTTAAGCATTGTCGTACCCTACCCTGTACCCTAATCCCTCCCCATTCCCTAACCCTAACCCTAACCCTCACCCGTGCCCTAATCTTAACCAGGACACCAACACTAACTTGTGCCCTCACACGTATGCTAACCCTTAATCGTTATCGTACCCTAAACTGTACCCTAATCCTTCCCCATTCCCTAACCCTAACCCTAACCCGAATCCTAACCCTGACCCTCACCCGAAGCCTTACCCTCACCCGTGCCCTAATCTTAACCAGGACACTAACATTAACCCTTGCCCTCACACGAACGCTAACCCTTAAGCACTGTCGTACCCTAAGCTGTACCCTAATCCCTCTGCATTCCTTAACCCTAACCCTAACCCGAATCCTAACCCTGACCCTCACCCGAAGCCTTACCCTCACCCGTGCCCTAATCTTAACCAGGACACCAACACTAACTCGTGCCCTCACACGTACGCTAAACCTTAAGCATTGTCGTACCCTAAATTGTACCCTAATCCCTCCCCATTCCTTAACCCTAACCCTAACCCCATCCCTAAACCTGACCCACTTCCGATGCCCTACCCTAACCAATGCCCTAATCTTAACCAGTACACAAACACTAACTCATGCCCTCAAACGTACGCTAACCCTTAAGCATTGTCGTACCCCATCCTGTACCCTAATCCCTCCCCATTCCCTAACCCTAACCCTAAGCGAAACCCTGAACGTGACCCTTTTCCGAGGCCTTACCCTCATCGGTGCCGTTGTCTTAACCAGTACACCAACACTAACTCGTGACCTCACACTTACGCTAACCCTTAAGCATTGTCGTACCCTAACCTGTACCCTAATCCCTCTCCATTCCCTAACCCTAACCCTAACCCGAATCCTGACCCTGACCCTCTCCTGAAGCCTTACCCTCACCCGTGCCCTAATCTTAACCAGGACACCAAGACTAACTCGTGCCCTCAAACGTACGCTAACACTAAACCGCAGCGGTACCCTAACCTGTACCCTAATCCCTCTCCATTCCCTAACCCTAACCCTAACCTGAACCTAACCATGACACTCACCCGAAACTTTACCCTCACCCGTGTCCTAATTTTAACCAGTACATCAACACTAACCCATGCCCTCTAACGTACGCCAACCCTAAGCCATTGCCGTAACCTAACCTGTACCCTAATCAATCCCCATTCCCTAACCCTAACCCTAACCCTAACCCTAACCCTTAACGTGACCCTCTTCCGAGGCCTTACCCTCACACGTGCCCTAATCGTAAGCAGTACACTAACACTAACTAGTGACCTCACACGTACGCTAAACCTTAAGCGTTGTGGTACCCTAAACTGTGCCCTAATATCTCCCCATTCCCTAACCCTAACCCTAACCCGAATTCTATCCCTGACCCTCACCCGAAACCTTACCCTCACCCGTGCCCTAATCTTAACCAGGACACTAACACTAACCCTTGCCCTCACACGAACGCTAACCCTTAAGCACTGTCGTACCCTAAGCTGTACCCTAATCCCTCTGCATTCCTTAACCCTAACCCTAACCCGAATCCTAACCCGACCCTCACCAGAAGCCTTACCCTCACCCGTGCCCTAATCTTAACCAGGACACCAACACTAACTCGTCCCCTCACACGTACGCTAAACCTTAAGCGTTGTCGTACACTAAATTGTACCCTAATCCCTCCCCATTCCTTAACCCTAACCCTAACCCCATTCCTAAACGTGACCCACTTCCGATGCCCTACCCTAACCAATGCCCTGAACTTAACCAGTAAACAAACACTAACTCATGCCCTCAAACGTACGCTAACCCTTAAGCATTGTCGTACCCTAACCTGTACCCTAATCCCTCCCCATTCCCTAACCCTAAACCTAACCGCAACCCTGAACGTGACCCTTTTCCGACGCCTTACCCTCATCGGTGCCGTTGTCTTAACCAGTACACCAACACTAATTCGTGCCCTCACACTTATGCTAACCCTTAAGCACTGTCGTACCCTAACCTGTACCCTAATCCCTCTCCATTCCCTAACCCTAACCCTAACCTGAAACCTAACCATGACACTCACCCGAAACTTTACCCTCACCCGTGCCCTAATCTTAACCAGGACACCAAGACTAACTCGTGCCCTCAAACGTACGCTAACTCTAAACCGCAGCGGTACCCTAACCTGTACCCTAATCCCTCTCCATTCCCTAACCCTAACCCTAACCTGAAACCTAACCATGACACTCACCCGAAACTTTAACCTCACCCGTGTCCTAATTTTTACCAGTACATCAACACTAACCCATGCCCTCTAACATACGCCAACCCTAAGCCATTGCCGTACCCTAACCTTTACCCTAATCAATCCCCATTCCCTAACCCTAACCCTTAACGTGACCCTCTTCCGAGGCCTTACCCTCACCCGTGCCCTAATCGTAAGCAGTACACTAACACTAACTAGTGACCTCACACGTACGCTAAACCTTAAGCGTTGTGGTACCCTAAACTATGCCCTAATATCTCCCCATTCCCTAACACTAACCCTAACCCGAATTCTATCCCTGACCCTCACCCGAAACCTTACCGTCACCCGTGCCCTAATCTTAACCAGGACACCAACACTAACTCGTGCCCACACACGTACGCTAACCCTTAATCGCTTTCGTACCCTAAACTGTACCCTAATCCCTCCCCATTACCTAACCCTAACCCTAACCCAAATACTAACCCTGACCCTCACCTGAAGCCTTACCCTCACCCGTGCCCTAATCTTAACCAGGACACTAACACTAACCCTTGCCCTCACACGAACGCTAACCCTTAAGAACTGTCGTACCCTAAGCTGTACCCTAATCACTCTGCATTCCTTAACCCTAACCCTAACCCGAATCCTAACCCTGACCCTCACCCGGAGCCTTACCCTCACCCGTGCCCTAATCTTAACCAGGACACCAACACTAACTCGTGCCCTCACTCGTACGCTAAACCTTAAGCGTTGTCGTACCCTAAATTGTACCCTAATCCCTCCCCATTCCTTAACCCTAACCCTAACCCCATCCCTAAACCTGACCCACTTCCGATGCCCTACCCTAACCAATGCCCTAATCTTAACCAGGACACAAACACTAACTCATGCCCTCAAACTTACGCTAACCCTTAAGCATTGTCGTACCCTATCCTGTACCCTAATCCCTCCCCATTCCCTAACCCTAACCCTAAGCGAAAACCTGAACGTGACCCTTTTCCGAGGCCTTACCCTCATCGGTGCCGTTGTCTTAACCAGTACACCAACACTAACTCGTGCCCTCACACTTACGCTAACCCTTAAGCATTGTCGTACCCTAACCTGTACCCTAATCCCTCTCCATTCCCTAACCCTAACCCTAACCCGAATCCTAACCCTGACCATCACCCGAAGCCTTACCCGCACCCGTGCCCTAATCTTAAACAGGACACCAAGACTAACTCGTGCCCTCAAACGTACGTTAACACTAAACCGCAGCGGTACCCTAACCTGTACCCTAATCCCTCTCCATTCCCTAACCCTAACCCTAACCTGAAACCTAACCATGACACTCACCCGAAACTTTACCCTCACCCGTGTCTTAATTTTAACCAGTACATCAACACTAACCCATGACCTCTAACGTATGCCAACCCTAAGCCATTGCCGTACCCTAACCTGTACCCTAATCAATCCCCATTCCCTAACCCTAACCCTAACCCTATCCCTTAACGTGACCCTCTTCCGAGGCCTTACCCTCACCCGTGCCCTAATCGTAAGCAGTACACTAACACTAACTAGTGACCTCACACGTATGCTAAACCTTAAGCGTTGTGGTACCCTAAACTGTGCACTAATATCTCCCCATTCCCTAACCCTAACCCTAATCCGAATTCTATCCCTGACCCTCACCAGAAACCTTACCCGCACCCGTGCCCTAATCTTAACCAGGACACCAACACTAACTCGTGCCCTCACACGTACGCTAACCCTTAATCGCTTTCGTACCCTAAACTGTACCCTAATCCCTCCCCATTCCCTAACCCTAACCCTAACCCGAATCCTAACCCTGACCCTCACCTGAAGCCTTACCCTCACCCGTGCCCTAATCTTAACCAGGACACTAACACTAACCCTTGCCCTCACACGAACGCTAACCCTTAAGCACTGTCGTACCCTAAGCTGTACCCTAATCCCTCTGCATTCCTTAACCCTAACCCTAACCCGAATCCTAACCCGACCCTCACCCGAAGCCTTACCCTCACCCGTGCCCTAATCTTAACCAGGACACCAACACTAACTCGTCCCCTCACAAGTACGCTAAACCTTAAGCGTTGTCGTACACTAAATTGTACCCTAATCCCTCCCCATTCCTTAACCCTAACCCTAACCCCATTCCTAAACGTGACCCACTTCCGATGCCCTACCCTAACCAATGCCCTGAACTTAACCAGTACACAAACACTAACTCATGCCCTCAAACGTACGCTAACCCTTAAGCATTGTCGTACCCTAACCTGTACCCTAATCCCTCCCCATTCCCTAACCCTAAACCTAACCGCAACCCTGAACGTGACCCTTTTCCGACGCTTTACCCTCATCGGTGCCGTTGTCTTAACCAGTACACCAACACTAATTCGTGCCCTCACACTTATGCTAACCCTTAAGCACTGTCGTACCCTAACCTGTACCCTAATCCCTCTCCATTCCCTAACCCTAACCCTAACCTGAAACCTAACCATGACACTCACCCGAAACTTTACCCTCACCCGTGCCCTAATCTTAACCAGGACACCAAGACTAACTCGTGCCCTCAAACGTACGCTAACACTAAACCGCAGCGGTACCCTAACCTGTACCCTAATCCCTCTCCATTCCCTAACCCTAACCCTAACCTGAAACCTAACCATGACACTCACCCGAAACTTTAACCTCACCCGTGTCCTAATTTTTACCAGTACATCAACACTAACCCATGCCCTCTAACATACGCCAACCCTAAGCCATTGCCGTACCCTAACCTTTACCCTAATCAATCCCCATTCCCTAACCCTAACCCTAACCCTAACCCTTAACGTGACCCCCTTCCGAGGCCTTACCCTCACCCGTGCCCTAATCGTAAGCAGTACACTAACACTAACTAGTGACCTCACACGTACGCTAAACCTTAAGCGTTGTGGTACCCTAAACTGTGCCCTAATATCTCCCCATTCCCTAACCCTAACCATAACCCGAATTCTATCCCTGACCCTCACCCGAAACCTTACCCTCACCCGTGCCCTAATCTTAAGCAGGACACCAACACTAACTCGTGCCCTCACACGTACGCTAAGCCTTAATCTTTGTCGTACCCTAAACTGTACCCCAATCTCTCCCCATTCCCTAACCCTAACCCTAACCCGAATCCTAACCCTGACCCTCACCTGAAGCCTTACCCTCACCCGTGCCCTAATCTTAACCAGGACACCAACACTAACGCGTGCCCTCACACGAACGCTAAACCTTAAGCTTTGTCGTACCCTAAATTGTACCCTAATCCCTCCCCATTCCTTAACCCTAACCCTAACCCCATCCCTAAACCTGACCCACTTCCGATGCCCTACCCTAACCAATGCCCTAATCTTAACCAGTACACAAACACTAACTCATGCCCTCAAACGTACGCTAACCCTTAAGCATTGTCGTACCCTATCCTGTACCCAAATCCCTCCCCATTCCCTAACCCTAACCCTAAGCGAAACCCTGAACGTGACCCTTTTCCGAGGCCTTACCCTCATCGGTGCCGTTGTCTTAACCAGTACACCAACACTAACTCGTGCCCTCACACTTACGCTAACCCTTAAGCATTGTCGTACCCTAACCTGTACCCTAATCCCTCTCCATTCCCTAACCCTAACCCTAACCCGAATCCTAACCCTGACCCTCACCCGAAGCCTTACCCTCACCCGTGCCCTAATCTTAACCAGGACACCAAGACTAACTCGTGCCCTCAAACGTACGCTAACACTAAACCGCAGCGGTACCCTAACCTGTACCCTAATCCCTCTCCATTCCCTAATCCTAAAACTAAACTGAAACCTAACCATGACACTCACCCGAAACTTTACCCTCACCCGTGTCCTAATTTTAACCAGTATATCAACACTAACCCATGCCCTCTAACGTACGCCAACCTTAAGCCATTGCCGTACCCTAACCTGTACCCTAATCAATCCCCATTCCCTAACCGTAACCCTAACTCTAACCCTTAACGTGACCCTCTTCCGAGGCCTTACCCTCACCCGTGCCCTAATCGTAAGCAGAACACTAACACTAACTAGTGACCTCACACGTACGCTAAACCTTAAGCGTTGTGGTACCCTAAACTGTGCCCTAATAACTCCCCATTCCCTAACCCTAACCCTAACCCGAATTCTATCCCTGACCCTCACCCGAAACCTTACCCTCACAAGTGCCCTAATCTTATCAAGGACACCAACACTAACTCGTGCCCTCACACGTACGCTAACCCTTAATCGTTGTCGTACCCTAAACTGTACCCTAATCCCTCCCGATTCCCTAACCCTAACCCTAACCCGAATCCTAACCCTGACCCTCACATGAAGCCTTACCCTCACCCGTGCCCTAATCTTAACCAGGACACTAACACTAACCCTTGCCCTCACACGAACGCTAACCCTTAAGCACTGTCGTACCCTAAGCTGTACCCTAATCCCTCTGCATTCCTTAACCCTAACCCTAACCCGAATCCTAACCCTGACCCTCACCCGAAGCCTTACCTTCATCCGTGCCCTAATCTTAACCAGGACACCAACACTAACTCGTGCCCTCACACGTACGCTAAACCTTAAGCGTTGTCGTACCCTAAATTGTACCCTAATCCCTCCCCATTCCTTAACCCTAACCCTAACCCCATCCCTAAACCTGACCCACTTCCGATGCGCTACCCTAACCAATGCCCTAATCTTAACCAGTACACAAACACTAACTCATGCCCTCAAACGTACGCTAACCCTTAAGCATTGTCGTACCCTATCCTGTACCCTAATCCCTCCCCATTCCCTAACCCTAACCTTAAGCGAAACCCTGAACGTGACCCTTTTCCGAGGCCTTACCCTCATCGGTGCCGTTGTCTTAACCAGTACACCAACACTAACTCGTGCCCTCACACTTACGCTAACCCTTAAGTATTGTCGTACCCTAACCTGTACCCTAATCCCTCCCCATTCCCTAACCCTAACCCTAACCCGAATCCTAAACCTGACCCTCACCCGAAGCCTTACCCTCACCCGTGCCCTAATCTTAACCAGGACACCAAGACTAACTCGTGCCCTCCAACGTACGCTAACACTAAACCGCAGCGGTACCCTAACCTGTACCCTAATCCCTCTCCATTCCCTAATCCTAAAACTAAACTGAAACCTAACCATGACACTCACCCGAAACTTTACCCTCACCCGTGTCCTAATTTTAACCAGTACATCAACACTAACCCATGCCCTCTAACGTACGCCAACCTTAAGCCATTGCCGTACCCTAACCTGTACCCTAATCAATCCCCATTCCCTAACCGTAACCCTAACTCTAACCCTTAACGTGACCCTCTTCCGAGGCCTTACCCTCACCCGTGCCCTAATCGTAAGCAGAACACTAACACTAACTAGTGACCTCACACGTACGCTAAACCTTAAGCGTTGTGGTACCCTAAACTGTGCCCTAATAACTCCCCATTCCCTAACCCTAACCCTAACCCGAATTCTATCCCTGACCCTCACCCGAAACCTTACCCTCACAAGTGCCCTAATCTTATCAAGGACACCAACACTAACTCGTGCCCTCACACGTACGCTAACCCTTAATCGTTGTCGTACCCTAAACTGTACCCTAATCCCTCCCGATTCCCTAACCCTAACCCTAACCCGAATCCTAACCCTGACCCTCACATGAAGCCTTACCCTCACCCGTGCCCTAATCTTAACCAGGACACTAACACTAACCCTTGCCCTCACACGAACGCTAACCCTTAAGCACTGTCGTACCCTAAGCTGTACCCTAATCCCTCTGCATTCCTTAACCCTAACCCTAACCCGAATCCTAACCCTGACCCTCACCCGAAGCCTTACCTTCATCCGTGCCCTAATCTTAACCAGGACACCAACACTAACTCGTGCCCTCACACGTACGCTAAACCTTAAGCGTTGTCGTACCCTAAATTGTACCCTAATCCCTCCCCATTCCTTAACCCTAACCCTAACCCCATCCCTAAACCTGACCCACTTCCGATGCGCTACCCTAACCAATGCCCTAATCTTAACCAGTACACAAACACTAACTCATGCCCTCAAACGTACGCTAACCCTTAAGCATTGTCGTACCCTATCCTGTACCCTAATCCCTCCCCATTCCCTAACCCTAACCTTAAGCGAAACCCTGAACGTGACCCTTTTCCGAGGCCTTACCCTCATCGGTGCCGTTGTCTTAACCAGTACACCAACACTAACTCGTGCCCTCACACTTACGCTAACCCTTAAGCATTGTCGTACCCTAACCTGTACCCTAATCCCTCCCCATTCCCTAACCCTAACCCTAACCCGAATCCTAAACCTGACCCTCACCCGAAGCCTTACCCTCACCCGTGCCCTAATCTTAACCAGGACACCAAGACTAACTCGTGCCCTCCAACGTACGCTAACACTAAACCGCAGCGGTACCCTAACCTGTACCCTAATCCCTCTCCATTCCCTAACCCTAACCCTAACCTGAAACCTAACCATGACACTCACCCGAAACTTTACCCTCACCCGTGTCCAAATTTTAACCAGTACATCAACACTAACCCATGCCCTCTAACGTACGCCAACCCTAAGCCATTGCCGTACCCTAACCTGTACCCTAATCAATCCCCATTCCCTAACCCTAACCCTAACCCTAACCCTTAACGTGACCCTCTTCCGAGGCCTTACCCTCACCCGTGCCCTAATCGTAAGCAGTACACTAACACTAACTAGTGACCTCACACGTACGCTAAACCTTAAGCGTTGTGGTACCCTAAACTGTGCCCTAATATCTCCCCATTCCCTAACCCTAACCCTAACCCGAATTGTATCCCTGACCCTCACCCGAAACCTTACCCTCACCCGTGCCCTAATCTTAACCAGGACACCAACACTAACTTGTGCCCTCACACGTACGCTAACCCTTAATCGTTGTCGTACCCTAAACTGTACCCTAATATCTCCCCATTCCCTAACCCTAACCCTAACCCGAATCCTAACCCTGACCCTCACCTGAAGCCTTACCCTCACCTGTGCCCTAATCTTAACCAGGACACTAACACTAACCCTTGCCCTCACACGAACGTTAACCCTTAAACACTGTCGAACCCTAAGCTGTACCCTAATCCCTCTGCATTCCTTAACCCTAACCCTAACCCGAATCCTAACCCTAACCCTAACCCGAGGCCTTACCCTCACCCGTGCCCTAATCTTAACCAGGACACCAACACTAACTCGTGCCCTCACACGTACGCTATATCTTAAGCGTTGTCGTTCCCTAAATTGTACCCTAATCCCTCCCCATTCCTTAACACTAACCCTAACCCCATCCCTAAACCTTACCCACTTCCGATGCCCTACACTAACCAATGCCCTAATCTTAACCAGTACACAAACACTAACTCATGCCCTCAAACGTACGCTAACCCTTAAGCATTGTCGTACCCTATCCTGTACCCTAATCCCTCCCCATTCCCTAACCCTAACCCTAAGCGAAACCCTGAACGTGACCCTTTTCCGAGGCCTTACCCTCATCGGTGCCGTTGTCTTAACCAGTACACCAACACTAACTCGTGCCCTCACACTTACGCTAACCCTTAAGCATTGTCGTACCCTAACCTGTACCCTAATCCCTCTCCATTCCCTAACCCTAACCCTAACCCGAATCCTAACCCTGACCCTCACCCGAAGCCTTACCCTCACCCGTGCCCTAATCTTAACCAGGACACCAAGACAAACTCGTGCCCTCCAACGTACGCTAACACTAAACCGCAGCGGTACCCTAAACTGTACCCTAATCCCTCTCCATTCCCTAACCCTAACCCTAACCTGAAACCTAACCATGACACTCACCCGAAACTTTACCCTCACCCGTGGCCTAATTTTAACCAGTACATCAACACTAACCCATGCCCTCTAACGTAGGCCAACCCTAAGCCATTGCCGTACCCTAACCTGTACCCTAATCAATCCCCATTCCCTAACCCTAACCCTAACCCTAACCCTTAACGTGACCCTCTTCCGAGGCCTTACACTCACCCGTGCCCTAATCGTAAGCAGTACACTAACACTAACTAGTGACCTCACACGTACGCTAAACCTTAAGCGTTGTGGTACCCTAAACTGTGCCCTAATATCTCCCCATTCCCTAAACCTAACCCTAACCAGAATTCTATCCCTGACCCTCACCCGAAACCATACCCTCACCCGGGCCCTAATCTTAACGAGGACACCAACACTAACTCGTGCCCTCACACGTACGCTAACCCTTAATCGTTGTCGTACCCTAAACTGTACCCTAATCCCTCCCCATTCCCTAACCCTAACCCTAACCCGAATCCTAACCCTGACCCTCACCTGAAGCCTTACCCTCACCCGTGCCCTAATCTTATCCAGGACACTAACACTAACCCTTGCCCTCACACTTACGCTAACACTTAAGCATTGTCGTACCGTAACCTGTACCCTAATCCCTCTCCATTCTCTAACCCTAACCCTAACCCGAATCCTAACCCTGACCCTCACCCGAAGCCTTACCCTCACCCGTGCCCTAATCTTAACCAGGAAACCAAGACTAACTCGTGCCCTCAAACGTACGTTAACACTAAACCGCAGCGGTGCCCTAACCTGTACCCTAATCCCTCTCCATTCCCTAACCCTAACCCTAACCTGAAACCTAACCATGACACTCACCCGAAACTTTAACCTCACCCGTGTCCTAATTTTTACCAGTACATCAACACTAACCCATGCCCTCTAACATACGCCAACCCTAAGCCATTGCCGTACCCTAACCTGTACCCTAATCAATCCCCATTCCCTAACCCTAACCCTAACCCTTAACGTGACCCTCTTCCGAGACCTTACCCTCACCCGTGCCCTAATCGTAAGCAGTACACTAACACTAACTAGTGACCTCACACATACACTAAACCTTAAGCGTTGTGGTACCCTAAACTGTGCCCTAATATCTCCCCATTCCCTAACCCTAACCCTAACCCGAATTCTATCCCTGACCCTCACCCGAAACCTTACCCTCACCTGTGCCTTAATCTTAATCAGGAAACCAACACTAACTCGTGCCCTCACACGTACGCTAAACCTTAAGCGTTGTTGTACCCTAAATTGTACCCTAATCCCTCCCCATTCCTTAACCCTAACCCTAACCCCATCCCTAAACCTGACCCACTTCCGATGCCCTACCCTAACCAATGCCCTAATCTTAACCAGTACACAGACACTAACTCATGCCCTCAAACGTACGCTAACCCTTAAGCATTGTCGTACCCTACCCTGTACACTAATCCCTCCCCATTGCCTAACCCTAACCCTAACCCTCACCCGTGCCCTAATCTTAACCAGGACACCAACACTAACTTGTGCCCTCACACGTATGCTAACCCTTAATCGTTGTCGTACCCTAAACTGTACCCTAATCCTTCCCCATTCCCTAACCCTAACCCTAACCCGAATCCTAACCCTGACCCTCACCCGAAGCCTTACACTCACCCGTGCCCTAATCTTAACCAGGACACTAACATTAACCCTTGCCCTCACACGAACGCTAACACTTAAGCACTGTCGTACCCTAAGCTGTACCCTAATCCCTCTGCATTCCTTAACCCTAACCCTAACCCGAATCCTAACCCTGACCCTCACCCGAAGCCTTACCCTCACCCGTGCCCTAATCTTAACCAGGACACCAACACTAACTCGTGCCCTCAAACGTACGCTAACCCTTAAGCATTGTCGTACCCTATCCTGTACCCTAATCCCTCCCCATTCCCTAACCCTAACCCTAAGCGAAACCCTGAACATGACCCTTTTCCGAGGCCTTACCCTCATCGGTGCCGTTGTCTTAACCAGTACACCAACACTAACTCGTGCCCTCACACTTACGCTAACCCTTAAGCACTGTCGTACCCTAACCTGTACCCTAATCCCTCTCCATTCCCTAACCCTAACCCTAACCCGAATCCTAACCCTGACCCTCACCCGAAGCCTTACCCTCACCCGTGCCCTAATCTTAACCAGGACACCAAGACTAACTCGTGCCCTCAAACGTACGCTAACACTAAACCGCAGCGGTACCCTAACCTTTACCCTAATCCCTCTCCATTCCCTAACCCTAACCCTAACCTGAAACCTAACCATGACACTCTCCCGAAACTGTACCCTCACCCGTGTCCTAATTTTAACCAGTACATCAACACTAAACCATGCCCTCTAACGTACGCCAACCCTAAGCCATTGCCGTACCCTAACCTGTACCCTAATCAATCCCCATTCCCTAACCCTAACCCTAACCCTAACCCTTAACGTGACCCTCTTCCGAGGCCTTACCCTCACCCGTGCCCTAATCGTAAGCAGTACACTAACACTAACTAGTGACCTCACACGTATGCTAAACCTTAAGCGTTGTGGTACCCTAAACTGTGCCCTAATATCTCCCCATTCCCTAACCCTAACACTAATCCGAATTCTATCCCTGACCCTCACCAGAAACCTTACCCGCACCCGTGCCCTAATCTTAACCAGGACACCAACACTAACTCGTGCCCTCACACGTACGCTAACCCTTAATCGCTTTCGTACCCTAAACTGTACCCTAATCCCTCCCCATTCCCTAACCCTAACCCTAACCCGAATCCTAACCCTGACCCTCACCTGAAGCCTTACCCTCACCCGTGCCCTAATCTTAACCAGGACACTAACACTAACCCTTGCCCTCACACGAATGCTAACCCTTAAGCACTGTCGTACCCTAAGCTGTACCCTAATCCCTCTGCAATCCTTAACCCTAACCCTAACCGAATCCTAACCCTGACCCTCACCCGAAGCCTTACCCTCACCCGTGCCCTAATCTTAACCAGGACACCAACACTAACTCGTGGCCTCACACGTACGCTAAACCTTAAGCGTTGTCGTACCTTAAATTGTACCCTAATCCCTCCCCATTCCTTAACCCTAAGCCTAACCCCATCCCTAAACCTGACCCACTTCCGATGCCCTACCCTAACCAATGCCCTAATCTTAACCAGTACACAAACACTAACTCATGCCCTCAAACGTACGCTAACCCTTAAGCATTGTCGTACCCTATCCTGTAACCTAATCCCTCCCCATTCCCTAACCCTAACCCTAAGCGAAACCCTGAACATGACCCTTTTCCGAGGCCTTACCCTCATCGGTGCCGTTGTCTTAACCAGTACACCAACACTAACTCGTGCCCTCACACTTACGCTAACCCTTAAGCATTGTCGTACCCTAACCTGTACCATAATCCCTCTCCATTCCCTAGCCCTAACCCTAACCCGAATCCTAACCCTGACCATCACCCGAAGCCTTACCCGCACCCGTGCCCTAATCTTAAACAGGACACCAAGACTAACTCGTGCCCTCAAACGTACGTTAACACTAAACCGCAGCGGTACCCTAACCTGTACCCTAATCCCTCTCCATTCCCTAACCCTAACCCTAACCTGAAACCTAACCATGACACTCACCCGAAACTTTACCCTCACCCGTGTCCTAATTTTAACCAGTACATCAACACTAACCCATGACCTCTAACGTACGCCAACCCTAAGCCATTGCCGTACCCTAACCTGTACCCTAATCAATCCCCATTCCCTAACCCAAACCCTAACCCTAACCCTTAACGTGACCCTCTTCCGAGGCCTTACCCTCACCCGTGCCCTAATCGTAAGCAGTACACTAACACTAACTAGTGACCTCACACGTATGCTAAACCTTAAGCGTTGTGGTACCCTAAACTGTGCCCTAATATCTCCCCATTCCCTAACCCTAACCCTAATCCGAATTCTATCCCTGACCCTCACCAGAAACCTTACCCGCACCCGTGCCCTAATCTTAACCAGGACACCAACACTAACTCGTGCCCTCACACGTACGCTAACCCTTAATCGCTTTCGTACCCTAAACTCTACCCTAATCCCTCCCCATTCCCTAACCCTAACCCTAACCCGAATCCTAACCCTGACCCTCACCTGAAGCCTTACCCTCACCCGTGCCCTAATCTTAAAAAGGACACTAACACTAACCCTTGCCCTCACACGAACGCTAACCCTTAAGCACTGTCGTACCCTAAGCTGTACCCTAATCCCTCTGCATTCCTTAACCCTAACCCTAACCCGAATCCTAACCCGACCCTCACCCGAAGCCTTACCCTCACCCGTGCCCTAATCTTAACCAGGACACCAACACTAACTCGTCCCCTCACACGTACGCTAAACCTTAAGCGTTGTCGTACACTAAATTGTACCCTAATCCCTCCCCATTCCTTAACCCTAACCCTAACCCCATTCCTAAACGTGACCCACTTCCGATGCCCTACCCTAACCAATGCCCTGAACTTAACCAGTACACAAACACTAACTCATGCCCTCAAACGTACGCTAACCCTTAAGCATTGTCGTACCCTAACCTGTACCCTAATCCCTCCCCATTCCCTAACCCTAAACCTAACCGCAACCCTGAACGTGACCCTTTTCCGACGCCTTACCCTCATCGGTGCCGTTGTCTTAACCAGTACACCAACACTAATTCGTGCCCTCACACTTATGCTAACACTTAAGCACTGTCGTACCCTAACCTGTACCCTAATCCCTCTCCATTCCCTAACCCTAACCCTAACCTGAAACCTAACCATGACACTCACCCGAAACTTTACCCTCACCCGTGCCCTAATCTTAACCAGGACACCAAGACTAACTCGTGCCCTCAAACGTACGCTAATACTAAACCGCAGCGGTACCCTAACCTGTACCCTAATCCCTCTCCATTCCCTAACCCTAACCCTAACCTGAAACCTAACCATGAGACTCACCCGAAACTTTAACCTCACCCGTGTCCTAATTTTTACCAGTACATCAACACTAACCCATGCCCTCTAACATACGCCAACCCTAAGCCATTGCCGTACCCTAACCTTTACCCTAATCAATCCCCTTTCCCTAACCCTAACCCTTAACGTGACCCTCTTCCGAGGCCTTACCCTCACCCGTGCCCTAATCGTAAGCAGTACACTAAAACTAACTAGTGACCTCACACGTACGCTAAACCTTAAGCGTTGTGGTACCCTAAACTATGCCCTAATATCTCCCCATTCCCTAACACTAACCCTAACCCGAATTCTATCCCTGACCCTCACCCGAAACCTTACCCTCACCCGTGCCCTAATCTTAACCAGGACACCAACACTAACTCGTGCCCACACACGTACGCTAACCCTTAATCGCTTTCGTACCCTAAACTGTACCCTAATCCCTCCCCATTACCTAACCCTAACCCTAACCCGAATACTAACCCTGACCCTCACCTGAAGCCTTACCCTCACCCGTGCCCTAATCTTAACCAGGACACTAACACTAACCCTTGCCCTCACACGAACGCTAACCCTTAAGAACTGTCGTACCCTAAGCTGTACCCTAATCGCTCTGCATTCCTTAACCCTAACCCTAACCCGAATCCTAACCCTGACCCTCACCCGAAGCCTTACCCTCACCCGTGCCCTAATCTTAACCAGGACACCAACACTAACTCGTGCCCTCACACGTACGCTAAACTTTAAGCGTTGTCGTACCCTAAATTGTACCCTAATACCTCCCCATTCCTTAACCCTAACACTAACCCCATCCCTAAACCTGACCCACTTCCGATGCCCTACCCTAACCAATGCCCTAATCTTAACCAGTACACAAACACTAACTCATGCCCTCAAACGTACGCTAACCCTTAAGCATTGTCGTACCCTATCCTGTACCCTAATCCCTCCCCATTCCCTAACCCTAACCCTAAGCGAAACCCTGAACATGACCCTTTTCCGAGGCCTTACCCTCATCGGTGCCGTTGTCTTAACCAGTACACCAACACTAACTCGTGCCCTCACACTTACGCTAACCCTTAAGCACTGTCGTACCCTAACCTGTACCCTAATCCCTCTCCATTCCCTAACCCTAACCCTAACCCGAATCCTAAACCTGACCCTCACCCGAAGCCTTACCCTCACCCGTGCCCTAATCTTAACCAGGACACCAAGACTAACTCGTGCCCTCAAACGTACGCTAACACTAAACCGCAGCGGTACCCTAACCTGTACCCTAATCCCTCTCCATTCCCTAACCCTAACCCTAACCTGAAACCTAACCATGAGACTCACCCGAAACTTTAACCTCACCCGTGTCCTAATTTTTACCAGTACATCAACACTAACCCATGCCCTCTAACATACGCCAACCCTAAGCCATTGCCGTACCCTAACCTTTACCCTAATCAATCCCCTTTCCCTAACCCTAACCCTTAACGTGACCCTCTTCCGAGGCCTTACCCTCACCCGTGCCCTAATCGTAAGCAGTACACTAAAACTAACTAGTGACCTCACACGTACGCTAAACCTTAAGCGTTGTGGTACCCTAAACTATGCCCTAATATCTCCCCATTCCCTAACACTAACCCTAACCCGAATTCTATCCCTGACCCTCACCCGAAACCTTACCCTCACCCGTGCCCTAATCTTAACCAGGACACCAACACTAACTCGTGCCCACACACGTACGCTAACCCTTAATCGCTTTCGTACCCTAAACTGTACCCTAATCCCTCCCCATTACCTAACCCTAACCCTAACCCGAATACTAACCCTGACCCTCACCTGAAGCCTTACCCTCACCCGTGCCCTAATCTTAACCAGGACACTAACACTAACCCTTGCCCTCACACGAACGCTAACCCTTAAGAACTGTCGTACCCTAAGCTGTACCCTAATCGCTCTGCATTCCTTAACCCTAACCCTAACCCGAATCCTAACCCTGACCCTCACCCGAAGCCTTACCCTCACCCGTGCCCTAATCTTAACCAGGACACCAACACTAACTCGTGCCCTCACACGTACGCTAAACTTTAAGCGTTGTCGTACCCTAAATTGTACCCTAATACCTCCCCATTCCTTAACCCTAACACTAACCCCATCCCTAAACCTGACCCACTTCCGATGCCCTACCCTAACCAATGCCCTAATCTTAACCAGTACACAAACACTAACTCATGCCCTCAAACGTACGCTAACCCTTAAGCATTGTCGTACCCTATCCTGTACCCTAATCCCTCCCCATTCCCTAACCCTAACCCTAAGCGAAACCCTGAACATGACCCTTTTCCGAGGCCTTACCCTCATCGGTGCCGTTGTCTTAACCAGTACACCAACACTAACTCGTGCCCTCACACTTACGCTAACCCTTAAGCACTGTCGTACCCTAACCTGTACCCTAATCCCTCTCCATTCCCTAACCCTAACCCTAACCCGAATCCTAAACCTGACCCTCACCCGAAGCCTTACCCTCACCCGTGCCCTAATCTTAACCAGGACACCAAGACTAACTCGTGCCCTCAAACGTACGCTAACACTAAACCGCAGCGGTACCCTAACCTTTACCCTAATCCCTCTCCATTCCCTAACCCTAACCCTAACCTGAAACCTAACCATGACACTCTCCCGAAACTGCACCCTCACCCGTGTCCTAATTTTAACCAGTACATCAACACTAAACCATGCCCTCTAACGTACGCCAACCCTAAGCCATTGCCGTACCCTAACCTGTACCCTAATCAATCCCCATTCCCTAACCCTAACCCTAACCCTAACCCTTAACGTGACCCTCTTCCGAGGCCTTACCCTCACCCGTGCCCTAATCGTAAGCAGTACACTAACACTAACTAGTGACCTCACACGTATGCTAAACCTTAAGCGTTGTGGTACCCTAAACTGTGCCCTAATATCTCCCCATTCCCTAACCCTAACACTAATCCGAATTCTATCCCTGACCCTCACCAGAAACCTTACCCGCACCCGTGCCCTAATCTTAACCAGGACACCAACACTAACTCGTGCCCTCACACGTACGCTAACCCTTAATCGCTTTCGTACCCTAAACTGTACCCTAATCCCTCCCCATTCCCTAACCCTAACCCTAACCCGAATCCTAACCCTGACCCTCACCTGAAGCCTTACCCTCACCCGTGCCCTAATCTTAACCAGGACACTAACACTAACCCTTGCCCTCACACGAACGCTAATCCTTAAGCACTGTCGTACCCTAAGCTGTACCCTAATCCCTCTGCATTCCTTAACCCTAACCCTAACCGAATCCTAACCCTGACCCTCACCCGAAGCCTTACCCTCACCCGTGCCCTAATCTTAACCAGGACACCAACACTAACTCGTGCCCTCACACGTACGATAAACCTTAAGCGTTGTCGTACCTTAAATTGTACCCTAATCCCTCCCCATTCCTTAACCCTAACCCTAACCCCATCCCTAAACCTGACCCACTTCCGATGCCCTACCCTAACCAATGCCCTAATCTTAACCAGTACACAAACACTAACTCATGCCCTCAAACGTACGCTAACCCTTAAGCATTGTCGTACCCTATCCTGTAACCTAATCCCTCCCCATTCCCTAACCCTAACCCTAAGCGAAACCCTGAACATGACCCTTTTCCGAGGCCTTACCCTCATCGGTGCCGTTGTCTTAACCAGTACACCAACACTAACTCGTGCCCTCACACTTACGCTAACCCTTAAGCATTGTCGTACCCTAACCTGTACCCTAATCCCTCTCCATTCCCTAACCCTAAACCTAACCCGAATCCTAACCCTGACCCTCACCCGAAGCCTTACTCTCACCCGTGCCCTAATCTTAAACAGGACACCAAGACTAACTCGTGCCCTCAAACGTACGCTAACACTAAACTGCAGCGGTACCCTAACCTGTACCCTAATCCCTCTCCATTCCCTAACCCTAACCCTAACCTGAAACCTAACCGTGACACTCACCCGAAACTTTACCCTCATCCGTGTCCTAATTTTAACCAGTACATCAACACTAACCCATGCCCTCTAACGTACGCCAACCCTAAGCCATTTCCGTACCCTAACCTGTACCCTAATAAATCCCCATTCCCTAATCCTAACCCTAACCCTAACCGTTAACGTGACCCTCTTCCGAGGCCTTACCCTCACCCGTGCCCTAATCGTAAGCAGTACACTAACAGTAACTAGTGACCGCACACGTACGCTAAACCTTAAGCGTTGTGGTACCCTAAACTGTGCCCTAATATCTCCCCATTCCCTAACCCTAACCCTAACCCGAATTCTATCCCTGACCCTCACCCGAAACCTTACCCTCACCCGTGCCCTAATCTTAACCAGGACACCAACACTAACTTGTGCCCTCACACGTACGCTAACCCTTAATCATTGTCGTACCCTAAACTGTACCCTAATCCCTCCCCATTCCCTAACCCTAACCCTAACCCGAATCCTAACCCTGACTCTCACCTGAAGCGTTACCCTCACCCGTGCCCTAATCTTAACCAGGACACTAACACTAACGCTTGCCCTCACACGAACGCTAACCCTTAAGCACTGTCGTACCCTAAGCTGTACCCTAATCCCTCTGCATTCCTTAACCCTAACCATAACCCGAATCCTAACCCTGACCTTCACCCGAAGCCTTACCCTCACCCGTGCCCTACTCTTAACCAGGACACCAACACTAACTCGTGCCCTCACACGTACGCTAAACCTTAAGCATTGTCGTACCCTAAATTGTACCCTAATCCCTCCCCATTCCTTAACCCTAACCCTAACCCCATCCCTAAACCTGACCCACTTCCGATGCCCTACCCTAACCAATGCCCTAATCTTAACCAGGACACAAACACTAACTCATGCCCTCAAACGTACGCTAACCCTTAAGCATTGTCGTACCCTATCCTGTACCCTAATCCCTCCCCATTCCCTAACCCTAACCCTAAGCGAAACCCTGAACGTGACCCTTTTCCGAGGCCTTACCCTCATCGGTGCCGTTGTCTTAACCAGTACACCAACACTAACTCGTGCCCTCACACTTACGCTAACCCTTAAGCATTGTCGTACCCTATCCTGTACCCTAATCCCTCTCCATTCCCTAACCCTAACCCTAACCCGAATCCTAATCCTGTCCCTCACCCGAAGCCTTACCCTCACCCGTGCCCTAATCTTAACCAGGACACCAAGACTAACTCGTGCCTTCAAACGTACGCTAACACTAAACCGCAGCGGTACCCTAACCTGTACCATAAACCCTCTCCATTCCCTAACCGTAACCCTAACCTGAAACCTAACCATGACACTCACCCGAAACTTTACCCTCATCCGTGTCCTAATTTTAACCAGTACATCAACACTAACCCATGCCCTCTAACGTACGCCAACCCTAAGCCATTGCCGTACCCTAACCTGTACCCTAATCAATCCCCATTCCCTAACCCTAACCCTAACCCTAACCCTTAACGTGACCCTCTTCCGAGGCCTTACCCTCACCCGTGCCCTAATCGTAAGCAGTACACTAACACTAACTAGTGACCTCACACGTACGCTAAACCTTAAGCGTTGTGGTAACCTAAACTGTGCCCTAATATCTCCCCATTCCCTAACCCTAACCCTAACCCGAATTCTATCCCTGACCCTCACCCGAAACCTTACCCTCACCCGTGCCCTAATCTTAACCAGGACACCAACACTAACTCGTGCCCTCACACGTACGCTAAACCTTAAGCGTTGTCGTACCCTAAATTGTACCCTAATCCCTCCCCATTCCTTAACCCTAACCCTAACCCCATCCCTAAACCTGACCCACTTCCGATGCCCTACCCTAACCAATGCCCTAATCTTAACCAGTACACAAACACTAACTCATGCCCTCATACGTACGCTAACCCTTAAGCATTGTCGTACCCTATCCTGTACCCTAATCCCTCCCCATTCCCTAACCCTAACCCTAAGCGAAACCCTGAACGTGACCCTTTTCCGAGGCCTTACCCTCATCGGTGCCGTTGTCTTAACCAGTATACCAACACTAACTCGTGCCCTCACACTTACGCTAAACCTTAAGCATTGTCGTACCCTAACCTGTACCCTAATCCCTCTCCATTCCCTAGCCCTAACCCTAACCCTAAACCTAACCCGAATCCTAACCCTGACCCTCACCCGAAGCCTTATCCTCACCCGTGCCCTGATCTTAACCAGGACACCAAGACTAACTTGTGCCCTCAAACGTACGCTAACACTAAACCGCAGCGGTACCCTAACCTGTACCCTACTCCCTCTCCATTCCCTAACCCTAACCCTAACCTGAAACCTAACCATGACACTCACCCGAAACTTTACCCTCACCCGTGTCCTAATTTTAACCAGTACATCAACACTAACCCATGCCCTCTAACGTACGCCAACCCTAAGCCATTGCCGTACCCTAACCTGTACCCTAATCAATCCCCATTCCCTAACCCTAACCCTAACCCTAACCCTTAACGTGACCCTCTTCCGAGGCCTTACCCTCACCCGTGCGCTAATCGTAAGCAGTACACTAACACTAACTAGTGACCTCACACGTACTCTAAACCTTAAGCGTTGTGGTACCCTAAACTGTGCCCTAATATCTCCCCATTCCCTAACCCTAACCCTAACCCGAATTCTATCCCTGACCCTCACCCGAAACCTTACCCTCACCCGTGCCCTAATCTTAACCAGGACACCAACACTAACTCGTGCCCTCACACGTACGCTAACCCTGTATCGTTGTCGTACCCTAAAATGTACCCTAATCCCTCCCCATTCCCTAACCCTAACCCTAACCCGAATCCTAACCCTGACTCTCACCTGAAGCCTTACCCTCACCCGTGCCCTAATCTTAACCAGGACACTAACACTAACCCTTGCCCTCACACGAACGCTAACTCTTAAGCACTGTCGTACCCTAAGCTGTACCCTAATCCCTCTGCATTCCTTAACCCTAACCCTAGCCCGAATCCTAACCCTGACCCTCACCCGAAGCCTTACCCTCACCCGTGCCCTAATCTTAACCAGGACACCAACACTAACTCGTGCCCTCACACGTACGCTAAACCTTAAGCGTTGTCGTACCCTAAATTGTACCCTAATCCCTCCCCATTCCTTAACCCTAACCCTAAACCCATCCCTAAACCTGACCCACTTCTGATGCCCTACCCTAACCAATGCCCTAATCTTAACCAGTACACAAACACTAACTCATGCCCTCAAACGTACGCTAACCCTTAAGCATTGTCGTACCCTAAACTGTACCCTAATCCCTCCCCATTCCCTAACCCTAACCCTAAGCGAAACCCTGAACGTGACACTTTTCCGAGGCCTTACCCTCATCGGTGCCGTTGTCTTAACCAGTACACCAACGCTAACTCGTGCCCTCACACTTACGCTAACCCTTAAGCATTGTCGTACACTAACCTTTACCCTAAACCCTCTCCATTCCCTAACCCTAACCCTAACCCGAATCCTAATCCTGTCCCTCACCCGAAGCCTTACCCTCACCCGTGCCCTAATCTTAACCAGGACACCAAGACTAACTCGTGCCCTCAAACGTACGCTAACACTAAACCGCAGCGGTACCCTAACCTGTACCCTAATCCCTCTCCATTCCCTAACCCTAACACTAACCTGAAAGCTAACCATGACACTCACCCGAAACTTTACCCTCACCCGTGTCCTAATTTTAACCAGTACATCAACACTAACCCATGCTCTCTAACGTACGCCAACCCTAAGCCATTACCGTACCCTAACCTGTACCCTAATCAATCCCCATTCCCTAACCCTAACCCTAACCCTAACCCTTAACGTGACCCTCTTCCTAGGCCTTACCCTCACCCGTGCCCTAATCGTAAGCAGTACACTAACACTAACTAGTGACCTCACACGTACGCTAAACCTTAACCGTTGTGGTACCCTAAACTGTGCCCTAATATCTCCCCATTCCCTAACCCTAACCCTAACCGAATTCTATCCCTGACCCTCACCCGAAACCTTACCCTCACCCGTGCCCTAATCTTAACCAGGACACCAACACTAACTTGTGCCCTCACACGTACGCTAACCCTTAATAGTTGTCGTACCCTAAACTGTACCCTAATCCCTCCCCATTCCCTAACCCTAACCCTAACCCGAATCCTAACCCTGGCTCTCACCTGAAGCCTTACCCTCACCCGTGCCCTAATCTTAACCAGGACACTAACACTAACCCTTGCCCTCACACGAACGCTAACCCTTAAGAACTGTCGTACCCTAAGCTGTGCCCTAATCCCTCTGCATTCCTTAACCCTAACCCTAACCCGAATCCTAACCCTGACCCTCACCCGAAGCCTTACCCTCACCCGTGCCCTAAACTTAACCAGGACACCAACACTAACTCTTGCCCTCACACGTACGCTAAACCTTAAGCGTTGTCGTACCCTAAATTGTACCCTAATCCCTCCCCATTCCTTAACCCTAACCCTAACCCCATCCCTAAACCTGACCCACTTCCGATGCCCTACCCTAACCAATGCCCTAATCTTAACCAGTACACAAACACTAACTCATGCCCTCAAACGTACGCTAACCCTGAAGCATTGTCGTACCCTATCCTGTACCCTAATCCCTCCCCATTCCCTAAACCTAACCCTAAGCGAAACCCTGACCGTGACCCTTTTCCGAGGCCTTACCCTCATCGGTGCCGTTGTCTTAACCAGTACACCAACACTAACTCGTGCCCTCACACTTACGCTAACCCTTAAGCATTGTCGTACCTTAAACTGTACCCTAATCAATCTCCATTCCCTAACCCGAACCCTAACCCGAATCCTAACCCTGACCCTCACCCGAAACCTTACCCTCACCCGTGCCCTAATCTTAACCAGGACACCAAGATTAACTCGTGCCCTCAAACGTACGCTAACACTAAACCGCAGCTGTACCCTAACCTGTACCCTATTCCCTCTCCATTCCCTAACCCTAACCCTAACCTGAAACCTAACCATGACACTGACCCGAAACTTTACCCTCAACCGTGTCCTAATTTTAACCAGTACATCAACACTAACCCATGCCCTCTAACGTACGACAACCCTAAGCCATTGCCGTACCCTAACCTGTACCCTAATCAATCCCCATTCCCTAACCCTAACCCTAAACCTAACCCTTAACGTGACCCTCTTCCGAGGACTTACCCTCACCCGTGCCCTAATCGTAAGCAGTACACTAACACTAACTAGTGACCTCACACGTACGCTAAACCTTAAGCGTTGTGGTACCCTATACTGTGCCCTAATATCTCCCCATTCCCTAACCCTAACCCTAACCCGAATTCTATCCCTGACCCTCACCCGAAACATTACCCTCACCCATGCCCTAATCTTAACCAGGACACCAACACTAACTTGTGCCCTCACACGTACGCTAAACCTTAATCGTTGTTGTACCCTAAACTGTACCCTAATCCCTCCCCATTCCCTAACCCTAACCCTAACCCGAATCCTAACCCTGATCCTCACCTGAAGCCTTACCCTCACCCGTGCCCTAATCTTAACCAGGACACTAACACTAACCCTTGCCCTCACACGAACGCTAAACCTTAAGCACTGTCGTACCCTAAGCTGTACCCTAATCCCTCTGCATTCCTTAACCCTAACACTAACCCGAATCCTAACCCTGACCCTCACCCGAAGCCTTACCCTCACCCGTGCCCTAATCTTAACCAGGACACCAACACTAACTCGTGCCCTCACACGTACGCTAAACCTTAAGCGTTGTCGTACCCTAAATTGTACCCTAATCCCTCCCCATTCCTTAACCCTAACCCTAACCCCATCCCTAAACCTGACCCACATCCGATGCCCTACCCTAACCAATGCTCTAATCTTAACCAGTACACCAACACTAACTCGTGACCTCACACTTACGCTAACCCTTAAGCATTGTCGTACCCTATCCTGTACCCTAATCCCTCTCCATTCCCTAACCCTAACCCTAACCCGAATCCTAACCCTGACCCTCACCCGAAGCCTTACCCTCACCCGTGCCCTAATCTTAACCAGGACACCAAGACTAACTCGTGCCCTCAAACGTACGCTAACACTAAACCGCAGCGGTACCCTAACCTTTACCCTAATCCCTCTCCATTCCCTAACGCTAACCCTAACCTGAAACCTAACCATGACACTCTCCCGAAACTGTACCCTCACCCGTGTCCTAATTTTAACCAGTACATCAACACTAAACCATGCCCTCTAACGTACGCCAACCCTAAGCCATTGCCGTACCCTAACCTGTACCCTAATCAATCCCCATTCCCTAACCCTAACCCTAACCCTAACCCTTAACGTGACCCTCTTCCGAGGCCTTACCCTCACCCGTGCCCTAATCGTAAGCAGTACACTAACACTAACTAGTGACCTCACACGTATGCTAAACCTTAAGCGTTGTGGTACCCTAAACTGTGCCCTAATATCTCCCCATTCCCTAACCCTAACACTAATCCGAATTCTATCCCTGACCCTCACCAGAAACCTTACCCGCACCCGTGCCCTAATCTTAACCAGGACACCAACACTAACTCGTGCCCTCACACGTACGCTAACCCTTAATCGCTTTCGTACCCTAAACTGTACCCTAATCCCTCCCCATTCCCTAACCCTAACCCTAACCCGAATCCTAACCCTGACCCTCACCTGAAGCCTTACCCTCACCCGTGCCCTAATCTTAACCAGGACACTAACACTAACCCTTGCCCTCACACGAACGCTAACCCTTAAGCACTGTCGTACCCTAAGCTGTACCCTAATCCCTCTGCAATCCTTAACCCTAACCCTAACCGAATCCTAACCCTGACCCTCACCAGAAGCCTTACCCTCACCCGTGCCCTAATCTTAACCAGGACACCAACACTAACTCGTGGCCTCACACGTACGCTAAACCTTAAGCGTTGTCGTACCTTAAATTGTACCCTAATCCCTCCCCATTCCTTAACCCTAACCCTAACCCCATCCCTAAACCTGACCCACTTCCGATGCCCTACCCTAACCAATGCCCTAATCTTAACCAGTACACAAACACTAACTCATGCCCTCAAACGTACGCTAACCCTTAAGCATTGTTGTACCCTATCCTGTAACCTAATCCCTCCCCATTCCCTAACCCTAACCCTAAGCGAAACCCTGAACATGACCCTTTTCCGAGGCCTTACCCTCATCGGTGCCGTTGTCTTAACCAGTACACCAACACTAACTCGTGCCCTCACACTTACGCTAACCCTTAAGCATTGTCGTACCCTAACCTGTACCCTAATCCCTCTCCATTCCCTAACCCTAACCCTAACCCGAATCCTAACCCTGACCATCACCCGAAGCCTTACCCGCACCCGAGCCCTAATCTTAAACAGGACACCAAGACTAACTCGTGCCCTCAAACGTACGTTAACACTAAACCGCAGCGGTACCCTAACCTGTACCCTAATCCCTCTCCATTCCCTAACCCTAACCCTAACCTGAAACCTAACCAGGACACTCACCCGAAACTTTACCCTCACCCGTGTCCTAATTTTAACCAGTACATCAACACTAACCCATGACCTCTAACGTACGCCAACCCTAAGCCATTGCCGTACCCTAACCTGTACCCTAATCAATCCCCATTCCCTAACCCTAACCCTAACCCTAACCCTTAACGTGACCCCCTTCCGAGGCCTTACCCTCACCCGTGCCCTAATCGTAAGCAGTACACTAACACTAACTAGTGACCTCACACGTATGCTAAACCTTAAGCGTTGTGGTACCCTAAACTGTGCCCTAATATCTCCCCATTCCCTAACCCTAACCCTAATCCGAATTCTATCCCTGACCCTCACCAGAAACCTTACCCGCACCCGTGCCCTAATCTTAACCAGGACACCAACACTAACTCGTGCCCTCACACGTACGCTAACCCTTAATCGCTTTCGTACCCTAAACTGTACCCTAATCCCTCCCAATTCCCTAACCCTAACCCTAACCCGAATCCTAACCCTGACCCTCACCTGAAGCCTTACCCTCACCCGTGCCCTAATCTTAACCAGGACACTAACACTAACCCTTGCCCTCACACGAACGCTAACCCTTAAGCACTGTCGTACCCTAAGCTGTACCCTAATCCCTCTGCATTCCTTAACCCTAACCCTAACCCGAATCCTAACCCGACCCTCACCCGAAGCCTTACCCTCACCCGTGCCCTAATCTTAACCAGGACACCAACACTAACTCGTCCCCTCACACGTACGCTAAACCTTAAGCGTTGTCGTACACTAAATTGTACCCTAATCCCTCCCCATTCCTTAACCCTAACCCTAACCCCATTCCTAAACGTGACCCACTTCCGATGCCCTACCCTAACCAATGCCCTGAACTTAACCAGTACACAAACACTAACTCATGCCCTCAAACGTACGCTAACCCTTAAGCATTGTCGTACACTAACCTGTACCCTAATCCCTCCCCATTCCCTAACCCTAAACCTAACCGCAACCCTGAACGTGACCCTTTTCCGACGCCTTACCCTCATCGGTGCCGTTGTCTTAACCAGTACACCAACACTAATTCGTGCCCTCACACTTATGCTAACCCTTAAGCACTGTCGTACCCTAACCTGTACCCTAATCCCTCTCCATTCCCTAACCCTAACCCTAACCTGAAATCTAACCATGACACTCACCCGAAACTTTACCCTCACCCGTGCCCTAATCTTAACCAGGACACCAAGACTAACTCGTGCCCTCAAACGTACGCTAACACTAAACCGCAGCGGTACCCTAACCTGTACCCTAATCCCTCTCCATTCCCTAACCCTAACCCTAACCTGAAACCTAACCATGACACTCACCCGAAACTTTAACCTCACCCGTGTCCTAATTTTTACCAGTACATCAACACTAACCCATGCCCTCTAACATACGCCAACCCTAAGCCATTGCCGTACCCTAACCTTTACCCTAATCAATCCCCTTTCCCTAACCCTAACCCTTAACGTGACCCTCTTCCGAGGCCTTACCCTCACCCGTGCCCTAATCGTAAGCAGTACACTAACACTAACTAGTGACCTCACACGTACGCTAAACCTTAAGCGTTGTGGTACCCTAAACTATGCCCTAATATCTCCCCATTCCCTAACACTAACCCTAACCCGAATTCTATCCCTGACCCTCACCCGAAACCTTACCCTCACCCGTGCCCTAATCTTAACCAGGACACCAACACTAACTCGTGCCCACACACGTACGCTAACCCTTAATCGCTTTCGTACCCTAAACTGTACCCTAATCCCTCCCCATTACCTAACCCTAACCCTAACCCGAATACTAACCCTGACCCTCACCTGAAGCCTTACCCTCACCCGTGCCCTAATCTTAACCAGGACACTAACACTAACCCTTGCCCTCACACGAACGCTAACCCTTAAGAACTGTCGTACCCTAAGCTGTACCCTAATCGCTCTGCATTCCTTAACCCTAACCCTAACCCGAATCCTAACCCTGACCCTCACCCGAAGCCTTACCCTCACCCGTGCCCTAATCTTAACCAGGACACCAACACTAACTCGTGCCCTCACACGTACGCTAAACCTTAAGCGTTGTCGTACCCTAAATTGTACCCTAATACCTCCCCATTCCTTAACCCTAACACTAACCCCATCCCTAAACCTGACCCACTTCCGATGCCCTACCCTAACCAATGCCCTAATCTTAACCAGTACACAAACACTAACTCATGCCCTCAAACGTACGCTAACCCTTAAGCATTGTCGTACCCTATCCTGTACCCTAATCCCTCCCCATTCCCTAACCCTAACCCTAAGCGAAACCCTGAACGTGACCCTTTTCCGAGGCCTTACCCTCATCGGTGCCGTTGTCTTAACCAGTACACCAACACTAACTCGTGCCCTCACACTTACGCTAACCCTTAAGCACTGTCGTACCCTAACCTGTACCCTAATCCCTCTCCATTCCCTAACCCTAACCCTAACCCGAATCCTAACCCTGACCCTCACCCGAAGCCTTACCCTCACCCGTGCCCTAATCTTAACCAGGACACCAAGACTAACTCGTGCCCTCAAACGTACGCTAACACTAAACCGCAGCGGTACCCTAACCTTTACCCTAATCCCTCTCCATTCCCTAACCCTAACCCTAACCTGAAACCTAACCATGACACTCTCCCGAAACTGTACCCTCTCCCGTGTCCTAATTTTAACCAGTACATCAACACTAAACCATGCCCTCTAACGTACGCCAACCCTAAGCCATTGCCGTACCCTAACCTGTACCCTAATCAATCCCCATTCCCTAACCCTAACCCTAACCCTAACCCTTAACGTGACCCTCTTCCGAGGCCTTACCCTCACCCATGCCCTAATCGTAAGCAGTACACTAACACTAACTAGTGACCTCACACGTATGCTATACCTTAAGCGTTGTGGTACCCTAAACTGTGCCCTAATATCTCCCCATTCCCTAACCCTAACACTAATCCCAATTCTATCCCTGACCCTCACCAGAAACCTTACCCGCACCCGTGCCCTAATCCTAACCAGGACACCAACACTAACTCGTGCCCTCACACGTACGCTAACCCTTAATCGCTTTCGTACCCTAAACTGTACCCTAATCCCTCCCCATTCCCTAACCCTAACCCTAACCCGAATCCTAACCCTGACCCTCACCTGAAGCCTTACCCTCACCCGTGCCCTAATCTTAACCAGGACACTAACACTAACCCTTGCCCTCACACGAACGCTAACCCTTAAACACTGTCGTACCCTAAGCTGTACCCTAATCCCTCTGCATTCCTTAACCCTAACCCTAACCGAATCCTAACCCTGACCCTCACCCGAAGCCTTACCCTCACCCGTGCCCTAATCTTAACCAGGACACCAACACTAACTCGTGCCCTCACACGTACGCTAAACCTTAAGCGTTGTCGCACCCTAAATTGTACCCTAATCCCTCCCCATTCCTTAACCCTAACCCTAACCCCATCCCTAAACCTGACCCACTTCCGATGCCCTACCCTAACCAATGCCCTAATCTTAACCAGTACACAAACAGTAACTCATGCCCCCAAACGTACTCTAACCCTTAAGCATTGTCGTACCCTATCCTGTAACCTAATCCCTCCCCATTCCCTAACCCTAACCCTAAGCGAAACCCTGAACGTGACCCTTTTCTGAGGCCTTACCCTCATCGGTGCCGTTGTCTTAACCAGTACACCAACACTAACTCGTGCCCTCACACTTACGCTAACCCTTAAGCATTGTCGTACCCTAACCTGTACCCTAATCCCTCTCCATTCCCTAACCCTAACCCTAACCCGAATCCTAACCCTGACCCTCACCCGAAGCCTTACTCTCACCCGTGCCCTAATCTTAAACAGGACACCAAGACTAACTCGTGCCCTCAAACGTACGCTAACACTAAACTGCAGCGGTACCGTAACCTGTACCCTAATCCCTCTCCATTCCCTAACCCTAACCCTAACCTGAAACCTAACCGTGACACTCACCCGAAACTTTACCCTCATCCGTGTCCTAATTTTAACCAGTACATCAACACTAACCCATGCCCTCTAACGTACGCCAACCCTAAGCCATTGCCGTACACTAACCTGTACCCTAATCAATCCCCATTCCCTAACCCTAACCCTAACCCGAATCCTAACCCTGACCCTCACCCGAAGCCTTACCCTCACCCGTGCCCTAATCTTAACCAGGACACCAACACTAACCCGTGCCCTCACACGTACGCTAAACCTTAAGCGTTGTCGTACCCTAAATTTTACCCTAATCCCTCCCCATTCCTTAACCCTAACCCTAACCCCATCCCTAAACCTGACCCACTTCCGAGGCCCTACCCTAACCAATGCCCTAATCTTAACCAGTACACAAACACTAACTCATGCCCTCAAACGTACGCTAACACTTAAGCATTGTCGTACCCTATCCTGTACCCTAATCCCTCCCCATTCCCTAACCCTAACCCTAAGCGAAACCCTGAACGTGACCCTTTTCCGAGGCCTTACCCTCATCGGTGCCGTTGTCTTAACCAGTACACCAACACTAACTCGTGCCCTCACACTTACGCTAAACCTTAAGCATTGTCGTACCCTAACCTGTACCCTAATCCCTCTCCATTCCCTAACCCTAACCCTAACCCTAACCCTAACCAGAATCCTAACCCTGAACCTCACCCGAAGCCTTACCCGCACCCGTGCCCTAATCTTAAACAGGACACCAAGACTAACTCGTGCCCTCAAACGTACGTTAACACTAAACCGCAGCGGTACCCTAACCTGTACCCTAATCCCTCTCCATTCCCTAACCCTAACCCTAACCTGAAACCTAAACATGACACTCACCCGAAACTTTACCCTCACCCGTGTCCTAATTTTAACCAGTACATCAACACTAACCCATGACCTCTAACGTACGCCAACCCTAAGCCATTGCCGTACCCTAACCTGTACCCTAATCAATCCCCATTCCCTAACCCTAACCCTAACCCTAACCCTTAACGTGACCCTCTTCCGAGGCCTTACCCTCACCCGTGCCCTAATCGTAAGCAGTACACTAACACTAACTAGTGACCTCACACGTATGCTAAACCTTAAGCGTTGTGGTACCCTAAACTGTGCCCTAATATCTCCCCATTCCCTAACCCTAACCCTAATCCGAATTCTATCCCTGACCCTCACCAGAAACCTTACCCGCACCCGTGCCCTAATCTTAACCAGGACACCAACACTAACTCGTGCCCTCACACGTACGCTAACCCTTAATCGCTTTCGTACCCTAAACTGTACCCTAATCCCTCCCCATTCCCTAACCCTAACCCTAACCCGAATCCTAACCCTGACCCTCACCTGAAGCCTTACCCTCACCCGTGCCCTAATCTTAACCAGGACACTAACACTAACCCTTGCCCTCACACGAACGCTAACCCTTAAGCACTGTCGTACCCTAAGCTGTACCCTAATCCCTCTGCATTCCTTAACCCTAACCCTAACCGAATCCTAACCCTGACCCTCACCCGAAGCCTTACCCTCACCCGTGCCCTAATCTTAACCAGGACACCAACACTAACTCGTGCCCTCACACGTACGCTAAACCTTTAGCGTTGTCGCACCCTAAATTGTACCCTAATCCCTCCCCATTCCTTAACCCTAACCCTAACCCCATCCCTAAACCTGACCCACTTCCGATGCCCTACCCTAACCAATGCCCTAATCTTAACCAGTACACAAAAAGTAACTCATGCCCTCAAACGTACGCTAACCCTTAAGCATTGTCGTACCCTATCCTGTAACCTAATCCCTCCCCATTCCCTAACCCTAACCCTAAGCGAAACCCTGAACGTGACCCTTTTCCGAGGCCTTACCCTCATCGGTGCCGTTGTCTTAACCAGTACACCAACACTAACTCGTGCCCTCACACTTACGCTAACCCTTAAGCATTGTCGTACCCTAACCTGTACCCTAATCCCTCTCCATTCCCTAACCCTAACCCTAACCCGAATCCTAACCCTGACCCTCACCCGAAGCCTTACCCTCACCCGTGCCCTAATCTTAAACAGGACACCAAGACTAACTCGTGCCCTCAAACGTACGCTAACACTAAACTGCAGCGGTACCCTAACCTGTACCCTAATCCCTCTCCATTCCCTAACCCTAACCCTAACCTGAAACCTAACCGTGACACTCACCCGAAACTTTACCCTCATCCGTGTCCTAATTTTAACCAGTACATCAACACTAACCCATGCCCTCTAACGTACGCCAACCCTAAGCCATTGCCGTACACTAACCTGTACCCTAATCAATCCCCATTCCCTAACCCTAACCCTAACTCGAATCCTAACCCTGACCCTCACCCGAAGCCTTACCCTCACCCGTGCCCTAATCTTAACCAGGACACCAACACTAACCCGTGCCCGCACACGTACGCTAAACCTTAAGCGTTGTCGTACCCTAAATTGTACCCTAATCCCTCCCCATTCCTTAACCCTAACCCTAACCCCATCCCTAAACCTGACCCACTTCCGATGCCCTACCCTAACCAATGCCCTAATCTTAACCAGTACACAAACACTAACTCATGCCCTCAAACGTGCGCTAACCCTTAAGCATTGTCGTACCCTATCCTGTACCCTAATCCCTCCCCATTCCCTAACCCTAACCCTAAGCGAAACCCTGAACGTGACCCTTTTCCGAGGCCTTACCCTCATCGGTGCTGTTGTCTTAACCAGTACACCAACACTAACTCGTGCCCTCACACTTACGCTAAACCTTAAGCATTGTCGTACCATAACCTGTACCCTAATCCCTCTCCATTCCCTAACCCTAACCCTAACCCTAACCCTAACCAGAATCCTATCCCTGAACCTCACCCGAAGCCTTACCCTCACCCTTGCCCTAATCTTTACCAGGACACCAAGATTAACACGTGCCTTCAAACGTACGCTAACAGTAAACCGCAGCGGTACTCTAACCTGTACCCTAATCCCTCTCCATTCCCTAACCCTAACACTAACCTGAAACCTAACCATGACACTCACCCGAAACTTTACCCTCACCCGTGCCCTAATTTTAACCAGTACATCAAAACTAACCCATGCCCTCTGACGTACGCCAACCCTAAGCCATTGCCGTACCCTAACCTGTACCCTAATCAATCCCCATTCCCTAACCCTAACCCTAACCCTAACCCTTAACGTGACCTTCTTCCGAGGCCTTACCCTCACCCGTGCCCTAATCGTAAGCAGTACACTAACACTAACTAGTGACCTCACACGTACGCTAAACCTTAAACGTTGTGGTACCCTAAACTGTGCCCTAATATCTCCCCAATCCCTAACCCTAACCCTAACCCGAATTCTATCCCTGACCCTCACCCGAAACCTTACCCTCACCCGTGCCCTAATCTTAACCAGGACACCAACACTAACTTGTGCCCTCACACGTACGCTAACCCTTAATCGTTGTCGTACCCTAAACTGTACCCTAATCCCTCCCCATTCCCTAACCCTAACCCTAACCCGAATCCTAACCCTGACTCTCACCTGAAGCGTTACCCTCACCCGTGCCCTAATCTTAACCAGGACACTAACACTAACGCTTGCCCTCACACGAACGCTAACCCTTAAGCACTGTCGTACCCTAACCTGTACCCTAATCCCTCTCCATTCCCTAACCCTAACCCTAACCCGAATCCTAATCCTGTCCCTCACCCGAAGCCTTACCCTCACCCGTGCCCTAATCTTAACCAGGACACCAAGACTAACTCGTGCCTTCAAACGTACGCTAACACTAAACCGCAGCGGTACCCTAACCTGTACCATAATCCCTCTCCATTCCCTAACCGTAACCCTAACCTGAAATGTAACCATGACACTCACCCGAAACTTTACCCTCATTCGTGTCCTAATTTTAACCAGTACATCAACACTAACCCATGCCCTCTAACGTACGCCAACCCTAAGCCATTGCCGTACCCTAACCTGTACCCTAATCAATCCCCATTCCCTAACCCTAACCCTAACCCTAACCCTTAACGTGACCCTCTTCCGAGGCCTTACCCTCACCCGTGCCCTAATCGTAAGCAGTACACTAACACTAACTAGTGACCTCACACGTACGCTAAACCTTAAGCGTTGTGGTAACCTAAACTGTGCCCTAATATCTCCCCATTCCCTAACCCTAACCCTAACCCGAATTCTATCCCTGACCCTCACCCGAAACCTTACCCTCACCCGTGACCTAATCTTAACCAGGACACCAACACTAACTCGTGCCCTCACACGTACGCTAAACCTTAAGCGTTGTCGTACCCTAAATTGTACCCTAATCCCTCCCCATTCCTTAACCCTAACCCTAACCCCATCCCTAAACCTGACCCACTTCCGATGCCCTACCCTAACCAATGCCCTAATCTTAACCAGTACACAAACACTAACTCATGCCCTCATACGTACGCTAACCCTTAAGCATTGTCGTACCCTATCCTGTACCCTAATCCCTCCCCATTCCCTAACCCTAACCCTAAGCGAAACCCTGAACGTGACCCTTTTCCGAGGCCTTACCCTCATCGGTGCCGTTGTCTTAACCAGTATACCAACACTAACTCGTGCCCTCACACTTACGCTAAACCTTAAGCATTGTCGTACCCTAACCTGTACCCTAATCCCTCTCCATTCCCTAGCCCTAACCCTAACCCTAAACCTAACCCGAATCCTAACCCTGACCCTCACCCGAAGCCTTATCCTCACCCGTGCCCTGATCTTAACCAGGACACCAAGACTAACTTGTGCCCTCAAACGTACGCTAACACTAAACCGCAGCGGTACCCTAACCTGTACCCTACTCCCTCTCCATTCCCTAACCCTAACCCTAACCTGAAACCTAACCATGACACTCACCCGAAACTTTACCCTCACCCGTGTCCTAATTTTAACCAGTACATCAACACTAACCCATGCCCTCTAACGTACGCCAACCCTAAGCCATTGCCGTACCCTAACCTGTACCCTAATCAATTCCCATTCCCTAACCCTAACCCTAACCCTAACCCTTAACGTGACCCTCTTCCGAGGCCTTACCCTCACCCGTGCGCTAATCGTAAGCAGTACACTAACACTAACTAGTGACCTCACACGTACTCTAAACCTTAAGCGTTGTGGTACCCTAAACTGTGCCCTAATATCTCCCCATTCCCTAACCCTAACCCTAACCCGAATTCTATCCCTGACCCTCACCCGAAACCTTACCCTCACCCGTGCCCTAATCTTAACCAGGACACCAACACTAACTCGTGCCCTCACACGTACGCTAACCCTGTATCGTTGTCGTACCCTAAACTGTACCCTAATCCCTCCCCATTCCCTAACCCTAACCCTAACCCGAATCCAAACCCTGACTCTCACCTGAAGCCTTACCCTCACCCGTGCCCTAATCTTAACCAGGACACTAACACTAACCCTTGCCCTCACACGAACGCTAACTCTTAAGCACTGTCGTACCCTAAGCTGTACCCTAATCCCTCTGCATTCCTTAACCCTAACCCTAGCCCGAATCCTAACCCTGACCCTCACCCGAAGCCTTACCCTCACCCGTGCCCTAATCTTAACCAGGACACCAACACTAACTCGTGCCCTCACACGTACGCTAAACCTTAAGCGTTGTCGTACCATAAATTGTACCCTAATCCCTCCCCATTCCTTAACCCTAACCCTAACCCCATCCCTAAACCTGACCCACTTCCGATGCCCTACCCTAACCAATGCCCTAATCTTAACCAGGACACAAACACTAACTCATGCCCTCAAACGTACGCTAACCCTTAAGCATTGTCGTACCCTATCCTGTACCCTAATCCCTCCCCATTCCTTAACCCTAACCCTAAGCGAAACCCTGAACGTGACCCTTTTCCGAGGCCTTACCCTCATCGGTGCCGTTGTCTTAACCAGTACACCAACACTAACTCGTGCCCTCACACTTACGCTAACCCTTAAGCATTGTCGTACCCTAACCTGTACCCTAATCCCTCTCCATTCCCTAACCCTAACCCTAACCCGAATCCTAACCCTGACCCTCACCCGAAGCCTTACCCTCACCCGTGCCCTAATCTTAACCAGGACACCAAGACTAACTCGTGCCCTCAAACGTACGCTAACACTAAACCGCAGCGGTACCCTAACCTGTACCCTAATCCCTCTCCATTCCCTAACCCTAACCCTAACCTGAAACCTTACCATGACACTCACCCGAAACTTTACCCTCACCCGTGTCCTAATTTTAACCAGTACATCAACACTAACCCATGCCCTCTAACGTACGCCAACCCTAAGCCATTGCCGTACCCTAACCTGTACCCTAATCAATCCCCATTCCCTAACCCTAACCCTAACCCTAACCCTTAACGTGACCCTCTTCCGAGGCCTTACCCTCACCCGTGCCCTAATAGTAAGCAGTACACTAACACTAACTAGTGACCTCACACGTACGCTAAACCTTAAGCGTTGTGGTACCCTAAACTCTGCCCTAATATCTCCCCATTCCCTAACCCTAAACCTAACCCGAATTCTATCCCTGACCCTCACCCGAAACCTTACCCTCACCCGTGCCCTAATCTTAACCAGGATACCAACACTAACTCGTGCCCTCACACGTACGCTAACCCTTAATCGTTGTCGTACCCTAAACTGTACCCTAATCCCTCCCCATTCCCTAACCCTAACCCTAAACCGAATCCTAACCCTGACCCTCACCTGAAGCCTTACCCTCACCCGTGCCCTAATCTTAACCAGGACACTAACACTAACGCTTGCCCTCACAGGAACGCTAACCCTTAAGCACTGTCGTACCCTAAGCTGTACCCTAATCCCTCTGCATTCCTTAACTCTAACCCTAACCCGAATCCTAACCCTGACCCTAACCCGAAGCCTTACCCTCACCCGTGCCCTAATCTTAACCAGGACACCAACACTAACTCGTGCCCTCACACGTACGCTAAACCTTAAGCGTTGTCATACCCTAAATTGTACCCTAATCCCTCCCCATTCCTTAACCCTAACCCTAACCCCATCCCTAAACCTGACCCACTTCCGATGCACTACCCTAACCAATGCCCTAATCTTAACCAGGACACAAACACTAACTCATGCCCTCAAACGTACGCTAACCCTTAAGCATTGTCGTACCCTATCCTGTACCCTAATCCCTCCCCATTCCCTAACCCTAACCCTAAGTGAAACCCTGAACGTGACCCTTTTCCGAGGCCTTACCCTCATCGGTGCCGTTGTCTTAACCAGTACACCAACACTAACTCGTGCCCTCACACTTACGCTAACACTTAAGCATTGTCGTACACTAACCTGTACCCTAATCCCTCTCCATTCCCTAACCCTAACCCTAACCCGAATCCTAACCCTGACCCTCACCCGAAGCCTTACCCTCACCCGTGCCCTAATCTTAACCAGGACACCAAGACTAACTCGTGCCCTCAAACGTACGCTAACACTAAACCGCAGCTGTACCCTAACCTGTACCCTAATCCCTCTCCATTCCCTAACCCTAACCCTAACCTGAAACCTAACCATGACACTCACCCGAAAATTTACCCTCACCCGTGTCCTTATTTTAACCAGTACATCAACACTAACCCTTGCCCTCTAACGTACGCCAACCCTAAGCCATTGCCGTACCCTAACCTGTACACTAATCAATCCCCATTCCCTAACCCTAACCCTAACCCTAACCCTTAACGTGACCCTCTTCCGAGGCCTTACCCTCACCCGTGCCCTACTCGTAAGCAGTACACTAACTCTAACTAGTGACCTCACACGTATGCTAAACCTTAAGCGTTGTGGTGCCCTAAACTGTGCCCTAATATCTCCCCATTCCCTAACCCTAACTCTAACCCGAAATCTATCCCTGACCCTCACCTGAAACCTTACCCTCACCCGTGCCTTAATCTTAACTAGGACACCAACACTACCTCGTGCCCTCACACGTACGCTAACCCTTTATCGTTGTTGTACCCTAAACTGTACCCTAATCCCTCCCCATTCCCTAACCCTAACCCTAACCCGAATCCTAACCCTGACCCTCACCTTAAGCCTTACCCTCACCCGTGCCCTAATCTTATCCAGGACACTAACACTAACCCTTGCCCTCACACGAACGCTAACCCTTAAGCACTGTCGTACCCTAAGCTGTACCCTAATCCCTCTGCATTCCTTAACCCTAACCCTAACCCGAATCCTAAGCCTGACCCTCACCCGAAGCCTTACCCTCACCCGTGCCCTAATCTTAACCAGGACACCAACACTAACTCGGGCCCTCACACGTACGCTAAACCTTAAGCGTTGTCGTACCCTAAATTGTACCCTAATCCTTCCCCATTCCTTAACCCTAACCCTAACCCCATCCCTAAACCTGACCCACTTCCGATGCCCTACCCTAACCAATGCCCTAATCTTAACCAGGACACAAACACTAACTCATTCCCTCAAACGTACGCTAACCCTTAAGCATTGTCGTACCCTATCCTGTACCCTAATCCCTCCCCATTCCCTAACCCTAACCCTAAGCGAAACCCTGAACGTGACCCTTTTCCGAGGCCTTACCCTCATCGGTGCCGTTGTCTTAACCAGTACACCAACACTAACTCGTGCCCTCACACTTACGCTAACCCTTAAGCATTGTCGTACCCTAACCTGTACCCTAATCCCTCTCCATTCCCTAACCCTAACCCTAACCCGAATCCTAACCCTGACCCTATCCCGAAGCCTTACCCTCACCCGTGCCCTAATCTTAACCAGGACACCAAGACTAACTCGTGCCCTCAAACGTACGCTAACACTAAACCGCAGCGGTACCCTAACCTGTACCCTAATCCCTCTCCATTCCCTAACCCTAACCCTAACCCGAAACCTAACCATGACACTCACCCGAAAATTTACCCTCACCCGTGTCCTTATTTTAACCAGTACATCAACACTAACCCATGCCCTCTAACGTACGCCAACCCTAAGCCATTGCCGTACCCTAACCTGTACCCTAATCAATCCCCATTCCCTAACCGTAACCCTAACCCTAACCCTTAACGTGACCCTCTTCCGAGGCCTTACCCTCACCCGTGCCCTAATCGTAAGCAGTACACTAACACTAACTAGTGACCTCACACGTACGCTAAACCTTAACCGTTGTGGTACCCTAAACTGTGCCCTAATATCTCCCCATTCCCTAACCCTAACCCTAACCGAATTCTATCCCTGACCCTCACCCGAAACCTTACCCTCACCCGTGCCCTAATCTTAACCAGGACACCAACACTAACTTGTGCCCTCACACGTACGCTAACCCTTAATAGTTGTCGTACCCTAAACTGTACCCTAATCCCTCCCCATTCCCTAACCCTAACCCTAACCCGAATCCTAACCCTGGCTCTCACCTGAAGCCTTACCCTCACCCGTGCCCTAATCTTAACCAGGACACTAACACTAACCCTTGCCCTCACACGAACGCTAACCCTTAAGAACTGTCGTACCCTAAGCTGTGCCCTAATCCCTCTGCATTCCTTAACCCTAACCCTAACCCGAATCCTAACCCTGACCCTCACCCGAAGCCTTACCCTCACCCGTGCCCTAATCTTAACCAGGACACCAACACTAACTCGTGCCCTCACACGTACGCTAAACCTTAAGCGTTGTCGTACCCTAAATTGTACCCTAATCCCTCCCCATTCCTTAACCCTAACCCTAACCCCATCCCTAAACCTGACCCACTTCCGATGCCCTACCCTAACCAATGCCCTAATCTTAACCAGTACACAAACACTAACTCATGCCCTCAAACGTACGCTAACCCTGAAGCATTGTCGTACCCTATCCTGTACCCTAATCCCTCCCCATTCCCTAACCCTAACCCTAAGCGAAACCCTGACCGTGACCCTTTTCCGAGGCCTTACCCTCATCGGTGCCGTTGTCTTAACCAGTACACCAACACTAACTCGTGCCCTCACACTTACGCTAACCCTTAAGCATTGTCGTACCTTAAACTGTACCCTAATCCCTCTCCATTCCCTAACCCGAACCCTAACCCGAATCCTAACCCTGACCCTCACCCGAAGCCTTACCCTCACCCGTGCCCTAATCTCAACCAGGACACCAAGATTAACTCGTGCCCTCAAACGTACGCTAACACTAAACCGCAGCGGTACCCTAACCTGTACCCTACTCCCTCTCCATTCCCTAACCCTAACCCTAACCTGAAACCTAACCATGACACTCACCCGAAACTTTACCCTCACCCGTGTCCTAATTTTAACCAGTACATCAACACTAACCCATGCCCTCTAACGTACGCCATCCCTAAGCCATTGCCGTACCCTAACCTGTACCCTAATCAATCCCCATTCCCTAACCCTAACCCTAACCCTAACCCTTAACGTGACCCTCTTCCGAGGCCTTACCCTCACCCGTGCGCTAATCGTAAGCAGTACACTAACACTAACTAGTGACCTCACACGTACTCTAAACCTTAAGCGTTGTGGTACCCTAAACTGTGCCCTAATATCTCCCCATTCCCTAACCCTAACCCTAACCCGAATTCTATCCCTGACCCTCACCCGAAACCTTACCCTCACCCGTGCCCTAATCTTAACCAGGACACCAACACTAACTCGTGCCCTCACACGTACGCTAACCCTTAATCGTTGTCGTACCCTAAACTGTACCCTAATCCCTCCCCATTCCCTAACCCTAACCCTAAACCGAATCCTAACCCTGACTCTCACCTGAAGCCTTACCCTCACCCGTGCCCTAATCTTAACCAGGACACTAACACTAACCCTTGCCCTCACACGAACGCTAACTCTTAAGCACTGTCGTACCCTAAGCTGTACCCTAATCCCTCTGCATTCCTTAACCCTAACCCTAGCCCGAATCCTAACCCTGACCCTCACCCGAAGCCTTACCCTCACCCGTGCCCTAATCTTAACCAGGACACCAACACTAACTCGTGCCCTCACACGTACGCTAAACCTTAAGCGTTGTCGTACCCTAAATTGTACCCTAATCCCTCCCCATTCCTTAACCCTAACCCTAACCCCATCCCTAAACCTGACCCACTTCCGATGCCCTACCCTAACCCATGCCCTAATCTTAACTAGTACACAAACAGTAACTCATGCCCTGAAACGTACGCTAACCCTTAAGCATTGTCGTACCCTATCCTGTACCCTAATCCCTCCCCATTCCCTAACCCTAACCCTAAGCGAAACCCTGAACGTGACCCTTTTCCGAGGCCTTACCCTCATCGGTGCCGTTGTCTTAACCAGTACACCAACACTAACTCGTTCCCTCACACTTACGCTAAACCTTAAGCACTGTCGTACCCTAACCTGTACCCTAATCCCTCTCCATTCCCTAACCCTAACCCTAACCCTAACCCTAACCCGAATCCTAACCCTGACCCTCACCCGAAGCCTTACCCTCACCCGTGCCCTAATCTTTACCAGGACACCAAGATTAACTCGTGCCCTCAAACGTACGCTAACAGTAAACCGCAGCGGTACCCTAACCTGTACCCTAATCCCTCTCCAATCCCTAACCCTAACACTAACCTGAAAGCTAACCATGACACTCACCCGAAACTTTACCCTCACCCGTGTCCTAATTTTAACCAGTACATCAACACTAACCCATGCCCTCTAACGTACGCCAACCCTAAGCCATTACCGAACCCTAACCTGTACCCTAATCAATCCCCATTCCCTAACCCTAACCCTAACCCTAACCCTTAACGTGACCCTCTTCCGAGGCCTTACCCTCACCCGTGCCCTAATCTTAACCAGGACACCAACACTAACTCGTGCCCTCACACGTACGCTAAACCTTAAGCGTTGTCGTACCCTAAATTGTACCCTAATCCCTCCCCATTCCTTAACCCTAACCCTAACCCCATCCCTAAACCTGACCCACTTCCGATGCCCTACCCTAACCAATGCCCTAATCTTAACCAGTACACAAACACTAACTCATGCCCTCAAACGTACGCTAACCCTGAAGCATTGTCGTACCCTATCCTGTACCCTAATCCCTCCCCATTCCCTAACCCTAACCCTAAGCGAAACCCTGACCGTGACCCTTTTCCGAGGCCTTACCCTCATCGGTGCCGTTGTCTTAACCAGTACACCAACACTAACTCGTGCCCTCACACTTACGCTAACCCTTAAGCATTGTCGTACCCTAAACTGTACCCTAATCCCTCTCCATTCCCTAACCCGAACCCTAACCCGAATCCTAACCCTGACCCTCACCCGAAGCCTTACCCTCACCCGTGCCCTAATCTTAACCAGGACACCAAGATTAACTCGTGCCCTCAAACGTACGCTAACACTAAACCGCAGCTGTACCCTAACCTGTACCCTATTCCCTCTCCATTCCCTAACCCTAACCCTAACCTGAAACCTAACCATGACACTGACCCGAAACTTTACCTTCACCCGTGTCCTAATTTTAACCAGTACATCAACACTAACCCATGCCCTCTAACGTACGACAACCCTAAGCCATTGCCGTACCCTAACCTGTACCCTAATCAATCCCCATTCCCTAACCCTAACCCTAAACCTAACCCTTAACGTGACCCTCTTCCGAGGACTTACCCTCACCCGTGCCCTAATCGTAAGCAGTACACTAACACTAACTAGTGACCTCACACGTACGCTAAACCTTAAGCGTTGTGGTACCCTATACTGTGCCCTAATATCTCCCCATTCCCTAACCCTAACCCTAACCCGAATTCTATCCCTGACCCTCACCCGAAACCTTACCCTCACCCGTGCCCTAATCTTAACCAGGACACCAACACTAACTTGTGCCCTCACACGTACGCTAACCCTTAATCGTTGTTGTACCCTAAACTGTACCCTAATCCCTCCCCATTCCCTAACCCTAACCCTAACCCGAATCCTAACCCTGACCCTCACCTGAAGCCTTACCCTCACCCGTGCCCTAATCTTAACCAGGACACTAACACTAACCCTTGCCCTCACACGAACGCTAAACCTTAAGCACTGTCGTACCCTAAGCTGTACCCTAATCCCTCTTCATTCCTTAACCCTAACACTAACCCGAATCCTAACCCTGACCCTCACCCGAAGCCTTAACCTCACCCGTGCCCTAATCTTAACCAGGACACCAACACTAACTCGTGCCCTCACACGTACGCTAAACCTTAAGCGTTGTCGTACCCTAAATTGTACCCTAATCCCTCCCCATTCCTTAACCCTAACCCTAACCCCATCCCTAAACCTGACCCACATCCGATGCCCTACCCTAACCAATGCTCTAATCTTAACCAGTACACAAACACTAACTCATGCCCTCAAACGTACGCTAACCCTTAAGCATTGTCGTACCCTATCCTGTACCCTAATCCCTCCCCATTCCCTAACCCTAACCCTAAGCGAAACCCTGAACGTGACCCTTTTCCGAGGCCTTACCCTCATCGGTGCCGTTGTCTTAACCAGTACACCAACACTAACTCGTGCCCTCACACTTACGCTAACCCTTAAGCATTGTCGCACCCTAACCTGTACCCTAATCCGTCTCCATTCCCTAACCCTAACCCTAACCCTAACCCTAACCCTAACCCTCACCCGAGCCCTAATCTTAACCAGGACACCAAGACTAACTCGTGCCCACAAACGTATGCTAACACTAAACCGCAGCGGTACCCTAACCTGTACCCTAATCCCTCTCCATTCCCTAACCCTAACCCTAACCTGAACCCTAACCATGACACTCACCTGAAACTTTACCCTCACCCGTGTCCTAATTTTAACCAGTACATCAACACTAACCCATGCCCTCTAACGTACGCCAACCCTAAGCCATTGCCGTACCCTAACCTGTACCCTAATCAATCCCCATTCCCTAACCCTAACCCTAAACCTAACCCTTAACGTGGCCCTCTTCCGAGGCCTTACCCTCACCCGTGCCCTAATCGTAAGCAGTACACTAACACTAACTAGTGACCTCACACGTACGCTAAACTTTAAGCGTTGTGGTACCCTAAACTGTGCCCTAATATCTCCCCATTCCCTAACCCTAACCCTAACCCGAATTCTATCCCTGACCCTCACCCGAAACCATACCCTCACCCGGGCCCTAATCTTAACCAGGACACCAAAACTAACTCGTGCCCTCACACGTACGCTAACCCTTAATCGTTGTCGTACCCTAAACTGTACCCTAATCCCTCCGCATTCCCTAACCCTAACCCTAACCCGAATCCTAACCCTGACCCTCACCTGAAGCCTTACCCTCACCCGTGCCCTAATCTTAACCAGGACACTAACACTAACCCTTGCCCTCACACGAACGCTAACCCTTAAGCACTGTCGTACCCTAAGCTGTACCCTAATCCCTCTGCATTCCTTAACCCTAACCCTAACCCGAATCCTAACCCTGACCCTCACCCGAAGCCTTACCCTCACCCGTGCCCTAATCTTAACCAGGAAACCAACACTAACTCGTGCCCTCACACGTACGCTAAACCTAAAGCTTTGTCGTACCCTAAATTGTACCCTAATCCCTCCCAATTCCTTAACCCTAACCCTAACCCCATCCCTAAATCTGACCCACTTCCGATGCCCTACCCTAACCAATGCCCTAATCTTAACCAGTACACAAACACTAACTCATGCCCTCAAACGTACGCTAACCCTTAAGCATTGTCGTACCCTATCCTGTACCCTAATCCCTCCCCATTCCCTAACCCTAACCCTAAGCGAAACCCTGAACGTAACCCTTTTCCGAGGCCTTACCCTCATCGGTACCGTTGTCTTAACCAGTACACCAACACTAACTCGTGCCATCACACTTACGCTAACCCTTAAGCATTGTCGTACCCTAACCTGTACCCTAATCCGTCTCCATTCCCTAACACTAACCCTAACCCGAATCCTAACCCTGACCCTCACCCGAAGCCTTACCCTCACCCGAGCCCTAATCTTAACCAGGACACCAAGACTAACTCGTGCCCACAAACGTACGCTAACACTAAACCGCAGCGGTACCCTAACCTGAACCCTAATCCCTCTCCATTCTCTAACCCTAACCCTAACCTGAAACCTAACCATGACACTCACCCGAAACTTTACCCTCACCCGTGTCCTAATTTTAACCAGTACATCAACACTAACCCATGCCCTCTAACGTACGCCAACCCTAAGCCATTGCCGTACCCTAACCTGTACCCTAATCAATCCCCATTCCCTAACCCTAACCCTAACCCTAACCCTTAACGTGACCCTCTTCCGAGGCCTTACCCTCACCCGTGCCCTAATCGTAAGCAGTACACTAACACTAACTAGTGACCTCACACGTACGCTAAACCTTAAGCGTTGTGGTACCCTAAACTCTGCCCTAATATCTCCCCATTCCCTAACCCTAAACCTAACCCGAATTCTATCCCTGACCCTCACCCGAAACCTTACCCTCACCCGTGCCCTAATCTTAACCAGGACACCAACACTAACTCGTGCCCTCACACGTACGCTAACCCTTAATCGTTGTCGTACCCTAAACTGTACCCTAATCCCTCCCCATTCCCTAACCCTAACCCTAAACCGAATCCTAACCCTGACCCTCACCTGAAGCCTTACCCTCACCCGTGCCCTAATCTTAACCAGGACACTAACACTAACGCTTGCCCTCACACGAACGCTAACCCTTAAGCACTGTCGTACCCTAAGCTGTACCCTAATCCCTCTGCATTCCTTAACCCTAACCCTAACCCGAATCCTAACCCTGACCCTCACCCAAAGCCTTACCCTCACCCGTGCCCTAATCTTAACCAGGACACCAACACTAACTCGTGCCCTCACACGTACGCTAAACCTTAAGCGTTTTCATACCCTAAATTGTACCCTAATCCCTCCCCATTCCTTAACCCTAACCCTAACCCCATCCCTAAACCTGACTCACTTCCGATGCCCTACCCTAACCAATGCCCTAATCTTAACCAGGACACAAACACTAACTCATGCCCTCAAACGTACGCTAACCCTTAAGCACTGTCGTACCCTATCCTGTACCCTAATCCCTCCCAATTTACTAAGCCTAACCCTAAGCGAAACGCTGACCGTGACCCTTTTCCGAGGCCTTACCCTCATCGGTGCCGTTGTCTTAACCAGTACACCAACACTAACTCGTGCCCTCACACTTACGCTAACCCTTAAGCATTGTCATACCCTAACCTGTACCCTAATCCCTCTCCATTCCCTAACCCTAATCCTAACCCTAATCCTAACCCTGACCCTCACCCGAAGCCTTACCCTCACCCGTGCCCTAATCTTAACCAGGACACCAAGACTAACTCGTGCCCTCAAACGTACGCTAACACTAAACCACAGCGGTACCCTAACCTGTACCCTAATCCCTCTCCATTCCCTAACCCTAACCCTAACCTGAAACCTAACCATGACACTCACCCGAAACTTTACCCTCACCCGTGTCCTAATTTTAACAAGTACATCAACAATAACCCATGCCCTCTAACGTACGCCAACCCTAAGCCATTGCCGTACCCTAACCTGTACACTAATCAATCCCCATTCCCTAACCCTAACCCTAACCCTAACCCTTAACGTGACATTCTTCCGAGGCCTTACCCTCACCCGTGCCCTAATCGTAAGCAGTACACTAACACTAACTAGTGACCTCACACGTACGCTAAACCTTAAGCGTTGTGGTACCCTAAACTGTGCCCTAATATCTCCCCATTCCCTAACCCTAACCCTAACCCGAATTCTATCCCTGACCCTCACCCGAAACCTTACCCTCACCCGTGCCCTAATCTTAACCAGGACACCAACACTACCTCGTGCCCTCACACATACGCTAACCCTTAATCGTTGTCGTACCCTAAACTGTACCCTAATCCCTCCTCATTCCCTAACACTAACCCTAAACCGAATCCTAACCCTGACCCTCACCTGAAGCCTTACCCTCACCCGTGCCCTAATCTTAACCAGGACACTAACACTAACCCTTGCTCTCACACGAACGCTAACCCTTAAGCACTGTCGTACCCTAAGCTGTACCCTAATCCCTCTGCATTCCTTAACCCTAACCCTAACCCGAATCCTAACCCTGACCCTCACCCGAAGCCTTACCTTCACCCGTGCCCTAATCTTAACCAGGACACCAACACTAACTCGTGCCCTCACACGTACGCTAAACCTTAAGCGTTGTCGTACCATAAATTGTACCCTAATCCCTCCCCATTCCTTAACACTAACCCTAACCCCATCCCTAAACCTGACCCACTTCCGATGCCCTACCCTAACCAATGCCCTAATCTTAACCAGGACACAAACACTAACTCATGCCCTCAAACGTACGCTAACCCTTAAGCATTGTCGTACCCTATCCTGTACCCTAATCCCTCCCCATTCCTTAACCCTAACCCTAAGCGAAACCCTGAACGTGACCCTTTTCCGAGGCCTTACCCTCATCGGTGCCGTTGTCTTAACCAGTACACCAACACTAACTCGTGCCCTCACACTTACGCTAACCCTTAAGCATTGTCGTACCCTAACCTGTACCCTAATCCCTCTCCATTCCCTAACCCTAACCCTAACCCGAATCCTAACCCTGACCCTCACCCGAAGCCTTACCCTCACCCGTGCCCTAATCTTAACCAGGACACCAAGACTAACTCGTGCCCTCAAACGTACGCTAACACTAAACCGCAGCGGTACCCTAACCTGTACCCTAATCCCTCTCCATTCCCTAACCCTAACCCTAACCTGAAACCTTACCATGACACTCACCCGAAACTTTACCCTCACCCGTGTCCTAATTTTAACCAGTACATCAACACTAACCCATGCCCTCTAACGTACGCCAAACCTAAGCCATTGCCGTACCCTAACCTGTACACTAATCAATCCCCATTCCCTAACCCTAACCCTAACCCTAACCCTTAACGTGACCCTCTTCCGAGGCCTTACCCTCACCCGTGCCCTACTCGTAAGCAGTACACTAACTCTAACTAGTGACCTCACACGTACGCTAAACCTTAAGCGTTGTGGTACCCTAAACTGTGCCCTAATATCTCCCCATTCCCTAACCCTAACCCTAACCCGAATTCTATCCCTGACCCTCACCCGAAACCTTACCCTCACCCGTGCCCTAATCTTAACCAGGACACCAACACTAACTCGTGCCCTCACACGTATGCTAACCCTTAATCGTTGTCGTACCCTAAACTGTACCCTAATCCCTCCCCATTCCCTAACCCTAACCCTAACCCGAATCCTAACCCTGACCCTCACCTGAAGCCTTACCCTCACCCGTGCCCTAATCCTAACCAGGACACTAACACTAACCCTTGCCCTCACACGAACGCTAACCCTTAAGCACTGTCGTACCCTAAGCTGTACCCTAATCCATCTGCATTCCTTAACCCTAACCCTAACCCGAATCCTAACCCTGACCCTCACCCGAAGCCTTACCCTCACCCGTGCCCTAATCTTAACCAGGACACCAACACTAACTCGGCCCCTCACACGTACGCTAAACCTTAAGCGTTGTCATACCCTAAATTGTACCCTAATCCCTCCCCATTCCTTAACCCTAACCCTAACCCCATCCCTAAACCTGACCCACTTCCGATGCCCTACCCTAACCAATGCCCTAATCTTAACCAGGACACAAACACTAACTCATGCCCTCAAACGTACGCTAACCCTTAAGCATTGTCGTACCCTATCCTGTACCCTAATCCCTCCCCATTCCCTAACCCTAACCCTAAGCGAAACCCTGAACGTGACCCTTTTCCGAGGCCTTACCCTCATCGGTGCCGTTGTCTTAACCAGTACACCAACACTAACTCGTGCCCTCACACTTACGCTAACCCTTAAGCATTGTCGTACCCTAACCTGTACCCTAATCCCTCTCCATTCCCTAACCCTAACCCTAACCCGAATCCTAACCCTGACCCTCACCCGAAGCCTTACCCTCACCCGTGCCCTAATCATAACCAGGACACCAAGACTAACTCGTGCCCTCACACGTACGCTAACACTAAACCGCAGCGGTACCCTAACCTGTACCCTAATCCCTCTCCATTCTCTAACCCTAACCCTAACCTGAAACCTAACCATGACACTCACCCGAAACTTTACCCTCACCCGTGTCCTAATTTTAACCAGTACATCAACACTAACCCATGCCCTCTAACGTACGCCAACCCTAAGCCATTGCCGTACCCTAACTTGTACCCTAATCAATCCCCATTCCCTAACCCTAACCCTAACCCTAACCCTTAACGTGACATTCTTCCGAGGCCTTACCCTCACCCGTGCCCTAATCGTAAGCAGTACACTAACACTAACTAGTGACCTCACACGTACGCTAAACCTTAAGCGTTGTGGTACCCTAAACTCTGCCTTAATATCTCCCCATTCCCTAACCCTAAACCTAACCCGAATTCTATCCCTGACCCTCACCCGAAACCTTACCCTCACCGGTGCCCTAATCTTAACCAGGACACCAACACTAACTCGTGCCCTCACACGTACGCTAACCCTTAATCGTTGTCGTACCCTAAACTGTACCCTAATCCCTCCCCATTCCCTAACCCTAACCCTAACCCGAATCCTAACCCTGACCCTCACCTGAAGCCTTACCCTCACCCGTGCCCTAATCTTAACCAGAACACTAACACTAACCCTTGCCCTCACACGAACGCTAACCCTTAAGCACTGTCGTACCCTAAGCTGTACCCTAATCCCTCTGCATTCCTTAACCCTAACCCTAACCCGAATCCTAACCCTGACCATCACCCGAAGCCTTACCCTCACCCGTGCCCTAATCTTAACCAGGACACCAACACTAACTCGTGCCCTCACACGTACGCTAAACCTTAAGCGTTGTCATACCCTAAATTGTACCCTAATCCCTCCCCATTCCTTAACCCTAACCCTAACCCCATCCCTAAACCTGACCCACTTCCGATGCCCTACCCTAACCAATGCCCTAATCTTAACCAGGACACAAACACTAACTCATGCCGTCAAACGTACGCTAACCCTTAAGCATTGTCGTACCCTATCCTGTACCCTAATTCCTCCCCATTCCCTAACCCTAACCCTAAGCGAAACCCTGAACGTGACCCTTTACCGAGGCCTTACCCTCATCGGTGCCGTTGTCTTAACCAGTACACCAACACTAACTCGTGCCCTCACACTTACGCTAACCCTTAAGCATTGTCGTACCCTAACCTGTACCCTAATCCCTCTCCATTCCCTAACCCTAACCCTAACCCTAATCCTAACCCTGACCCTCACCCGAAGCCTTACCCTCACCCGTGCCCTAATCTTAACCAGGACACCAAGACTAACTCGTGCCCTCAAACGTACGCTAACACTAAACCGCTGCGGTACCCTAACCTGTACCCTAATCCCTCTCCATTCCCTAACCCTAACCCTAACCTGAAACCTAACCATGACACTCACCCGAAACTTTACCCTCACCCGTGTCCTAATTTTAACCAGTACATCAACACTAACCCATGCCCTCTAACGTACGCCCACCCTAAGCCATTGCCGTACCCTAACCTGTACCCTAATCAATCCCCATTCCCTAACCCTAACCCTAACCCTAACCCTTAACGTGACCCTCTTCCGAGGCCTTACCCTCACCTGTGCCCTAATCGTAAGCAGTACACTAACACTAACTAGTGACCTCACACGTACGCTAAACCTTAAGCGTTGTGGTACCCTAAACTGTGCCCTAATATCTCCCCATTCCCTAACCCTAACCCTAACCCGAATTCTATCCCTGACCCTCACCCGAAACCTTACCCTCACCCGTGCCCTAATCTTAACCAGGACACCAACACTAACTTGTGCCCTCACACGTACGCTAACCCTTAATCGTTGTCTTACCTTAAACTGTACCCTAATCCCTCCCCATTCCCTAACCCTAACCCTAACCCGAATCCTAACCCTGACCCTCACCTGAAGCCTTACCCTCACCCGTGCCCTAATCTTAACCAGGACACTAACACTAACCCTTGCCCTCACACGAACACTAACCCTTAAGCACTGTCGTACCCTAAGCTGTACCCTAATCCCTCTGCATTCCTTAACCCTAACCCTAACCCGAATCCTAACCTTGACCCTCACCCGAAGCCTTACCCTCACCCGTGCCCTAATCTTAACCAGGACACCAACACTAACTCGTGCACTCACACGTACGCTAAACCTTAAGCGTTGTCGTACCCTAAATTGTACCCTAATCCCTCCCCATTCCTTAACCCTAACCCTAACCCCATCCCTAAACCTGACCCACTTCCGATGCCCTACCCTAACCAATGCCCTTATCTTAACCAGTACACAAACACTAACTCATGCCCTCAAATGTACGCTAACCCTTAAGCATTGTCGTACCCTATCCTGTACCCTAATCCCTCCCCATTCCCTAACCCTAACCCTAAGCGAAACCCTGAACGTGACCCTTTTCCGAGGCCTTACCCTCATCGGTGCCGTTGTCTTAACCAGTACACCAACACTAACTCGTGCCCTCACACTTACGCTAACCCTTAAGCATTGTCGTACCCTAACCTGTACACTAATCCCTCTCCATTCCCTAACCCTAACCCTAACCCGAATCCTAACCCTGACACTCACCCGAAGCCTTACCCTCACCCGTACCCTAATCTTAACCAGGACACCAACACTAACTTGTGCCCTCACACGTACGCTAAGCCTTAATCGTTGTGGTACCCTAAACTGTACCCTAATCCCTCCCCATTCCCTAACCCTAACCCTAACCCGAATCCTAACCCTGACCCTCACCTGAAGCCTTACCCTCACCCGTGCCCTAATCTTAACCAGGACACTAACACTAACCCTTGCCCTCACAGGAACGCTAACCCTTAAGCACTGTCGTACCCTAAGCTGTACCCTAATCCCTCTGCATTCGTTAACCCTAACCCTAACCCGAATCCTAACCCTGACCCTCACCCGAAGCCTTACCCTCACCCGTGCCCTAATCTTAACCAGGACACCAACACTAACTCGTGCCCTCACACGTACGCTAAACCTTAAGCGTTGTCGTACCCTAAATTGTACCCTAATCCCTCCATATTCCTTAACCCTAACCCTAACCCCATCCCTAAACTTGACCCACTACCGATGCCCTACCCTAACCAATGCCCTTATCTTAACCAGTTCACAAACACTAACTCATGCCTTCAAACGTACGCTAACCCTTAAGCATTGTCGTACCCTATCCTGTACCCTAATCCCTCCCCATTCCCTAACCCTAACCCTAAGCGAAACCCTGAACGTGACCCTTTTCCGAGGCCTTACCCTCATCGGTGCCGTTGTCTTAACCAGTACACCAACACTAACTCGTGCCCTCACACTTACGCTAACCCTTAAGCATTGTCGTACCCTAACCTGTACACTAATCCCTCTCCATTCCCTAACCCTAACCCTAACCTGAACCCTAACCATGACACTCACCCGAAACTTTACCCTCACCCGTGTCCTAATTTTAACCAGTACATCAACACTAACCCATGCCCTCTAACGTACGCCAACCCTAAGCCATTGCCGTACCCTAACCTGTACCCTAATCAATCCCCATTCCCTAAACCTAACCCTAACCCTAACCCTTAACGTGACCCTCTTCCGAGGCCTTACCCTCACCCGTGCCCTAATCGTAAGCAGTACACTAACACTAATTAGTGACCTCACACGTACGCTAAACCTTAAGCGTTGTGGTACCCTAAACTGTGCCCTAATATCTCCCCATTCCCTAACCCTAACCCTAACCCGAATTCTATCCCTGACCCTCAACCGAAACCTTACCCTCACCCGTGCCCTAATCTTAACCAGGACACCAACACTAACTTGTGCCCTCACACGTACGCTAAACCATAATCGTTGTCTTACCCTAAACTGTACCCTAAACCCTCCCCATTCCCTAACCCTAACCCTAACCCGAATCCTAACCCTGACCCTCACCTGAAGCCTTACCCTCACCCGTGCCCTAATCTTAACCAGGACACTAACACTAACGCTTGCCCTCACACGAACGCTAATCCTTAAGCACTGTCGTACCCTAAGCTGTACCCTAATCCCTCTGCATTCCTTAACCCTAACCCTAACCCGAATCCTAACCTTGACCCTCACCCGAAGCCTTACCCTCACCCGTGCCCTAACCTTAACCAGGACACCAACACTAACTCGTGCACTCACACGTACGCTAAACCTTAAGCGTTGTCGTACCCTAAATTGTACCCTAATCCCTCCCCATTCCTTAACACTAACCCTAACCCCATCCCTACACCTGACCCACTTCCGATGCCCTACCCTAACCAATGCCCTAATCTTAACCAGTACACAAACACTAACTGATGCCCTCAAACGTACGCTAACCCTTAAGCATTGTCGTACCCTATCCTGTACCCTAATCCCTCCCCATTCCCTAACCCTAACCCTAAGCCAAACCCTGAACGTGACCCTTTTCCGAGGCCTTACCCTCATCGGTGCCGTTGTCTTAACCAGTACACCAACACTAACTCGTGCCCTCACACTTACGCTAACCCTTAAGCATTGTCGTACCCTAACCGGTACCCTAATCCCTCTCCATTCCCTATCCCTAACCCTAACCTGAATCCTAACCCTGACCCTCACCCGAAGCCTTACCCTCACCCGTGCCCTAATCTTAACCAGGACACCAACACTAACTTGTGCCCTCACACGTACGCTAAGCCTTAATCGTTGTCGTACCCTAAACAGTACCCTAATCCCTCCCCATTCCCTAACCCTAAACCTAACCAGAATCCTAACCCTGACCCTCACCCGAAGCCTTACCCTCACCCGTGCCCTAATCTTAACCAGGACACCAACACTAACTTGTGCCCTCACACGTACGCTAAGCCTTAATCGTTGTCGTACCCTAAACAGTACCCTAATCCCTCCTCATTCCCTAACCCTAACCCTAACCCGAATCCTAACTCTGACCCTCACCTGAAGCCTTACCCTCACCCGTGCCCTAATCTTAACCAGGACACTAACACTAACCCTTGCCCTCACACGAACGCTAACCCTTAAGCACTGTCGTACCCTAAGCGGTACCCTAATCCCTCTGCATTCCTTAACCCTAACCCTAACCCGAATCCTAACCCTGACCCTCACCCGAAGCTTTACCCTCACCCGTGCCCTAATCTTAACCAGGACACCAACACTAACTCGTGCCCTCACACGTACGCTAAACCTTAAGCGTTGTCATACCCTAAATTGTACCCTAATCCCTCCCCATTCCTTAACCCTAACCCTAACCCCATCCCTAAACCTGACCCACTTCCGATGCCCTACCCTAACCAATGCCCTAATCTTAACCAGGACACAAACACTAACTCATGCCCTCAAACGTACGCTAACCCTTAAGCATTGTCGTACCCTATCCTGTACCCTAATCCCTCCCCATTCCCTAACCCTAACCCTAAGCGAAACCCTGAACGTGACCCTTTTCCGAGGCCTTACCCTCATCGGTGCCGTTGTCTTAACCAGTACACCAACACTAACTCGTGCCCTCACACTTACGCTAACCCTTAAGCATTGTCGTACCCTAACCTGTACCCTAATCCCTCTCCATTCCCTAACCCTAAACCTAACCCGAATCCTAACCCTGACCCTCACCCGAAGCCTTACCCTCACCAGTGCCCTAATCATAACCAGGACACCAAGACTAACTCGTGCCCTCACACGTACGCTAACACTAAACCGCAGCGGTACCCTAACCTGTACCCTAATCCCTCTCCATTCTCTAACCCTAACCCTAACCTGAAACCTAACCATGACACTCACCCGAAACTTTACCCTCACCCGTGTCCTAATTTTAACCAGTACATCAACACTAACCCATGCCCTCTAACGTACGCCAACCCTAAGCCATTGCCGTACCCTAACTTGTACCCTAATCAATCCCCATTCCCTAACCCTAACCCTAACCCTAACCCTTAACGTGACATTCTTCCGAGGCCTTACCCTCACCCGTGCCCTAATCGTAAGCAGTACACTAACACTAACTAGTGACCTCACACGTACGCTAAACCTTAAGCGTTGTGGTACCCTAAACTCTGCCCTAATATCTCCCCATTCCCTAACCCTAAACCTAACCCGAATTCTATCCCTGACCCTCACCCGAAACCTTACCCTCACCCGTGCCCTAATCTTAACCAGGACACCAACACTAACTTGTGCCCTCACACGTACGCTAAACCATAATCGTTGTCTTACCCTAAACTGTACCCTAAACCCTCCCCATTCCCTAACCCTAACCCTAACCCGAATCCTAACCCTGACCCTCACCTGAAGCCTTACCCTCACCCGTGCCCTAATCTTAACCAGGACACTAACACTAACGCTTGCCCTCACACGAACGCTAATCCTTAAGCACTGTCGTACCCTAAGCTGTACCCTAATCCCTCTGCATTCCTTAACCCTAACCCTAACCCGAATCCTAACCTTGACCCTCACCCGAAGCCTTACCCTCACCCGTGCCCTAACCTTAACCAGGACACCAACACTAACTCGTGCACTCACACGTACGCTAAACCTTAAGCGTTGTCGTACCCTAAATTGTACCCTAATCCCTCCCCATTCCTTAACACTAACCCTAACCCCATCCCTACACCTGACCCACTTCCGATGCCCTACCCTAACCAATGCCCTAATCTTAACCAGTACACAAACACTAACTGATGCCCTCAAACGTACGCTAACCCTTAAGCATTGTCGTACCCTATCCTGTACCCTAATCCCTCCCCATTCCCTAACCCTAACCCTAAGCCAAACCCTGAACGTGACCCTTTTCCGAGGCCTTACCCTCATCGGTGCCGTTGTCTTAACCAGTACACCAACACTAACTCGTGCCCTCACACTTACGCTAACCCTTAAGCATTGTCGTACCCTAACCGGTACCCTAATCCCTCTCCATTCCCTATCCCTAACCCTAACCCGAATCCTAACCCTGACCCTCACCCGAAGCCTTACCCTCACCCGTGCCCTAATCTTAACCAGGACACCAACACTAACTTGTGCCCTCACACGTACGCTAAGCCTTAATCGTTGTCGTACCCTAAACAGTACCCTAATCCCTCCCCATTCCCTAACCCTAAACCTAACCAGAATCCTAACCCTGACCCTCACCCGAAGCCTTACCCTCACCCGTGCCCTAATCTTAACCAGGACACCAACACTAACTTGTGCCCTCACACGTACGCTAAGCCTTAATCGTTGTCGTACCCTAAACAGTACCCTAATCCCTCCTCATTCCCTAACCCTAACCCTAACCCGAATCCTAACTCTGACCCTCACCTGAAGCCTTACCCTCACCCGTGCCCTAATCTTAACCAGGACACTAACACTAACCCTTGCCCTCACACGAACGCTAACCCTTAAGCACTGTCGTACCCTAAGCGGTACCCTAATCCCTCTGCATTCCTTAACCCTAACCCTAACCCGAATCCTAACCCTGACCCTCACCCGAAGCTTTACCCTCACCCGTGCCCTAATCTTAACCAGGACACCAACACTAACTCGTGCCCTCACACGTACGCTAAACCTTAAGCGTTGTCATACCCTAAATTGTACCCTAATCCCTCCCCATTCCTTAACCCTAACCCTAACCCCATCCCTAAACCTGACCCACTTCCGATGCCCTACCCTAACCAATGCCCTAATCTTAACCAGGACACAAACACTAACTCATGCCCTCAAACGTACGCTAACCCTTAAGCATTGTCGTACCCTATCCTGTACCCTAATCCCTCCCCATTCCCTAACCCTAACCCTAAGCGAAACCCTGAACGTGACCCTTTTCCGAGGCCTTACCCTCATCGGTGCCGTTGTCTTAACCAGTACACCAACACTAACTCGTGCCCTCACACTTACGCTAACCCTTAAGCATTGTCGTACCCTAACCTGTACCCTAATCCCTCTCCATTCCCTAACCCTAAACCTAACCCGAATCCTAACCCTGACCCTCACCCGAAGCCTTACCCTCACCAGTGCCCTAATCATAACCAGGACACCAAGACTAACTCGTGCCCTCACACGTACGCTAACACTAAACCGCAGCGGTACCCTAACCTGTACCCTAATCCCTCTCCATTCTCTAACCCTAACCCTAACCTGAAACCTAACCATGACACTCACCCGAAACTTTACCCTCACCCGTGTCCTAATTTTAACCAGTACATCAACACTAACCCATGCCCTCTAACGTACGCCAACCCTAAGCCATTGCCGTACCCTAACTTGTACCCTAATCAATCCCCATTCCCTAACCCTAACCCTAACCCTAACCCTTAACGTGACATTCTTCCGAGGCCTTACCCTCACCCGTGCCCTAATCGTAAGCAGTACACTAACACTAACTAGTGACCTCACACGTACGCTAAACCTTAAGCGTTGTGGTACCCTAAACTCTGCCCTAATATCTCCCCATTCCCTAACCCTAAACCTAACCCGAATTCTATCCCTGACCCTCACCCGAAACCTTACCCTCACCCGTGCCCTAATCTTAACCAGGACACCAACACTAACTCGTGCCCTCACACGTACGCTAACCCTTAATCGTTGTCGTACCCTAAACTGTACCCTAATCCCTCCCCATTCCCTAACCCTAACCCTAACCCGAATCCTAACCCTGACCCTCACCTGAAGCCTTACCCTCACCCGTGCCCTAATCTTAACCAGAACACTAACACTAACCCTTGCCCTCACACGAACGCTAACCCTTAAGCACTGTCGTACCCTAAGCTGTACCCTAATCCCTCTGCATTCCTTAACCCTAACCCTAACCCGAATCCTAACCCTGACCATCACCCGAAGCCTTACCCTCACCCGTGCCCTAATCTTAACCAGGACACCAACACTAACTCGTGCCCTCACACGTACGCTAAACCTTAAGCGTTGTCATACCCTAAATTGTACCCTAATCCCTCCCCATTCCTTAACCCTAACCCTAACCCCATCCCTAATCCTGACCCACTTCCGATGCCCTACCCTAACCAATGCCCTAATCTTAACCAGGACACAAACACTAACTCATGCCGTCAAACGTACGCTAACCCTTAAGCATTGTCGTACCCTATCCTGTACCCTAATCCCTCCCCATTCCCTAACCCTAACCCTAAGCGAAACCCTGAACGTGACCCTTTACCGAGGCCTTACCCTCATCGGTGCCGTTGTCTTAACCAGTACACCAACACTAACTCGTGCCCTCACACTTACGCTAACCCTTAAGCATTGTCGTACCCTAACCTGTACCCTAATCCCTCTCCATTCCCTAACCCTAACCCTAACCCTAATCCTAACCCTGACCCTCACCCGAAGCCTTACCCTCACCCGTGCCCTAATCTTAACCAGGACACCAAGACTAACTCGTGCCCTCAAACGTACGCTAACACTAAACCGCTGCGGTACCCTAACCTGTACCCTAATCCCTCTCCATTCCCTAACCCTAACCCTAACCTGAAACCTAACCATGAAACTCACCCGAAACTTTACCCTCATACGTGTCCTAATTTTAACCAGTACATCAACAGTAACCCATACCCTCTAACGTACGCCAACCCTAAGCCATTGCCGTACCCTAACCTGTACCCTAATCAATCCCCATTCCCTAACCCTAACCCTAACCCGAATCCTAACCCTGACACTCACCCGAAGCCTTACCCTCACCCGTGCCCTAATCTTAACCAGGACACCAACACTAACTTGTGCCCTCACACGTACGCTAAGCCTTAATCGTTGTGGTACCCTAAACTGTACCCTAATCCCTCCACATTCCCTAACCCTAACCCTAACCCGAATCCTAACCCTGACCCTCACCTGAAGCCTTACCTTCACCCGTGCCCTAATCTTAACCAGGACACTAACACTAACCCTTGCCCTCACAGGAAAGCTAACCCTTAAGCACTGTCGTACCCTAAGCTGTACCCTAATCCCTCTGCATTCGTTAACCCTAACCCTAACCCGAATCCTAACCCTGACCCTCACCCGAAGCCTTACCCTCACCCGTGCCCTAATCTTAACCAGGACACCAACACTAACTCGTGCCCTCACACGTACGCTAAACCTTAAGCGTTGTCGTACCCTAAATTGTACCCTAATCCCTCCATATTCCTTAACCCTAACCCTAACCCCATCCCTAAACTTGACCCACTACCGATGCCCTACCCTAACCAATGCCCTTATCTTAACCAGTTCACAAACACTAACTCATGCCTTCAAACGTACGCTAACCCTTAAGCATTGTCGTACCCTATCCTGTACCCTAGTCCCTCCCCATTCCCTAACCCTAACCCTAAGCGAAACCCTGAACGTGACCCTTTTCCGAGGCCTTACCCTCATCGGTGCCGTTGTCTTAACCAGTACACCAACACTAACTCGTGCCCTCACACTTACGCTAACCCTTAAGCATTGTCGTACCCTAACCTGTACACTAATCCCTCTCCATTCCCTAACCCTAACCCTAACCTGAAACCTAACCATGACACTCACCCGAAACTTTACCCTCACCCGTGTCCTAATTTTAACCAGTACATCAACACTAACCCATGCCCTCTAACGTACGCCAACCCTAAGCCATTGCCGTACCCTAACCTGTACCCTAATCAATCCCCATTCCCTAACCCTAACCCTAACCCTAACCCTTAACGTGACCCTCTTCCGAGGCCTTACCCTCACCCGTGCCCTAATCGTAAGCAGTACACTAACACTAACTAGTGACCTCACACGTACGCTAAACCTTAAGCGTTGTGGTACCCTAAACTGTGCCCTAATATCTCCCCATTCCCTAACCCTAACCCTAACCCGAATTCTATCCCTGACCCTCACCCGAAACCTTACCCTCACCCGTGCCCTAATCTTAACCAGGACACCAACACTAACTTGTGCCCTCACACGTACGCTAACCCTTAATCGTTGTCTTACCTTAAACTGTACCCTAATCCCTCCCCATTCCCTAACCCTAACCCTAACCCGAATCCTAACCCTGACCCTCACCTGAAGCCTTACCCTCACCCGTGCCCTAATCTTAACCAGGACACTAACACTAACCCTTGCCCTCACACGAACACTAACCCTTAAGCACTGTCGTACCCTAAGCTGTACCCTAATCCCTCTGCATTCCTTAACCCTAACCCTAACCCGAATCCTAACCTTGACCCTCACCCGAAGCCTTACCCTCACCCGTGCCCTAATCTTAACCAGGACACCAACACTAACTCGTGCACTCACACGTACGCTAAACCTTAAGCGTTGTCGTACCCTAAATTGTACCCTAATCCCTCCCCATTCCTTAACCCTAACCCTAACCCCATCCCTAAACCTGACCCACTTCCGATGCCCTACCCTAACCAATGCCCTTATCTTAACCAGTACACAAACACTAACTCATGCCCTCAAATGTACGCTAACCCTTAAGCATTGTCGTACCCTATCCTGTACCCTAATCCCTCCCCATTCCCTAACCCTAACCCTAAGCGAAACCCTGAACGTGACCCTTTTCCGAGGCCTTACCCTCATCGGTGCCGTTGTCTTAACCAGTACACCAACACTAACTCGTGCCCTCACACTTACGCTAACCCTTAAGCATTGTCGTACCCTAACCTGTACACTAATCCCTCTCCATTCCCTAACCCTAACCCTAACCCGAATCCTAACCCTGACACTCACCCGAAGCCTTACCCTCACCCGTACCCTAATCTTAACCAGGACACCAACACTAACTTGTGCCCTCACACGTACGCTAAGCCTTAATCGTTGTGGTACCCTAAACTGTACCCTAATCCCTCCCCATTCCCTAACCCTAAACCTAACCCGAATCCTAACCCTGACCCTCACCTGAAGCCTTACCCTCACCCGTGCCCTAATCTTAACCAGGACATTAACACTAACCCTTGCCCTCACAGGAACGCTAACCCTTAAGCACTGTCGTACCCTAAGCTGTACCCTAATCCCTCTGCATTCGTTAACCCTAACCCTAACCCGAATCCTAACCCTGACCCTCACCCGAAGCCTTACCCTCACCCGTGCCCTAATCTTAACCAGGACACCAACACTAACTCGTGCCCTCACACGTACGCTAAACCTTAAGCGTTGTCGTACCCTAAATTGTATCCTAATCCCTCCATATTCCTTAACCCTAACCCTAACCCCATCCCTAAACTTGACCCACTACCGATGCCCTACCCTAACCAATGCCCTTATCTTAACCAGTTCACAAACACTAACTCATGCCTTCAAACGTACGCTAACCCTTAAGCATTGTCGTACCCTATCCTGTACCCTAATCCCTCCCCATTCCCTAACCCTAACCCTAAGCGAAACCCTGAACGTGACCCTTTTCCGAGGCCTTACCCTCATCGGTGCCGTTGTCTTAACCAGTACACCAACACTAACTCGTGCCCTCACACTTACGCTAACCCTTAAGCATTGTCGTACCCTAACCTGTACACTAATCCCTCTCCATTCCCTAACCCTAACCCTAACCTGAAACCTAACCATGACACTCACCCGAAACTTTACCCTCACCCGTGTCCTAATTTTAACCAGTACATCAACACTAACCCATGCCCTCTAACGTACGCCAACCCTAAGCCATTGCCGTACCCTAACCTGTACCCTAATCAATCCCCATTCCCTAACCCTAACCCTAACCCTAACCCTTAACGTGACCCTCTTCCGAGGCCTTACCCTCACCCGTGCCCTAATCGTAAGCAGTACACTAACACTAACTAGTGACCTCACACGTACGCTAAACCTTAAGCGTTGTGGTACCCTAAACTGTGCCCTAATATCTCCCCATTCCCTAACCCTAACCCTAACCCGAATTCTATCCCTGACCCTCACCCGAAACCTTACCCTCACCCGTGCCCTAATCTTAACCAGGACACCAACACTAACTTGTGCCCTCACACGTACGCTAACCCTTAATCGTTGTCTTACCTTAAACTGTACCCTAATCCCTCCCCATTCCCTAACCCTAACCCTAACCCGAATCCTAACCCTGACCCTCACCTGAAGCCTTACCCTCACCCGTGCCCTAATCTTAACCAGGACACTAACACTAACCCTTGCCCTCACACGAACACTAACCCTTAAGCACTGTCGTACCCTAAGCTGTACCCTAATCCCTCTGCATTCCTTAACCCTAACCCTAACCCGAATCCTAACCTTGACCCTCACCCGAAGCCTTACCCTCACCCGTGCCCTAATGTTAACCAGGACACCAACACTAACTTGTGCACTCACACGTACGCTAAACCTTAAGCGTTGTCGTACCCTAAATTGTACCCTAATCCCTCCCCATTCCTTAACCCTAACCCTAACCCCATCCCTAAACCTGACCCACTTCCGATGCCCTACCCTAACCAATGCCCTTATCTTAACCAGTACACAAACACTAACTCATGCCCTCAAATGTACGCTAACCCTTAAGCATTGTCGTACCCTATCCTGTACCCTAATCCCTCCCCATTCCCTAACCCTAACCCTAAGCGAAACCCTGAACGTGACCCTTTTCCGAGGCCTTACCCTCATCGGTGCCGTTGTCTTAACCAGTACACCAACACTAACTCGTGCCCTCACACTTACGCTAACCCTTAAGCATTGTCGTACCCTAACCTGTACACTAATCCCTCTCCATTCCCTAACCCTAACCCTAACCCGAATCCTAACCCTGACACTCACCCGAAGCCTTACCCTCACCCGTACCCTAATCTTAACCAGGACACCAACACTAACTTGTGCCCTCACACGTACGCTAAGCCTTAATCGTTGTGGTACCCTAAACTGTACCCTAATCCCTCCCCATTCCCTAACCCTAACCCTAACCCGAATCCTAACCCTGACCCTCACCTGAAGCCTTACCCTCACCCGTGCCCTAATCTTAACCAGGACACTAACACTAACCCTTGCCCTCACAGGAACGCTAACCCTTAAGCACTGTCGTACCCTAAGCTGTACCCTAATCCCTCTGCATTCGTTAACCCTAACCCTAACCCGAATCCTAACCCTGACCCTCACCCGAAGCCTTACCCTCACCCGTGCCCTAATCTTAACCAGGACACCAACACTAACTCGTGCCCTCACACGTACGCTAACCCTTAATCGTTGTTGTACCCTAAACTGTACCCTAATCCCTCCCCATTCCCTAACCCTAACCCTAACCCGAATCCTAACCCTGACCCTCACCCGAAGCCTTACCCTCACCCGTGCCCTAATCTTAACCAGGACACCAACACTAACTTGTGCCCTCACACGTACGCTAAGCCTTAATCGTTGTCGTACCCTAAACAGTACCCTAATCCCTCCCCATTCCCTAACCCTAACCCTAACCCGAATCCTAACCCTGACCCTCACCTGAAGCCTTACCCTCACCCGTGCCCTAATCTTAACCAGGACACTAACACTAACCCTTGCCCTCACACGAACGCTAACCCTTAAGCACTGTCGTACCCTAAGCTGTACCCTAATCCCTCTGCATTCCTTAACCCTAACCCTAACCCGAATCCTAACCCTGACCCTCACCCGAAGCCTTACCCTCACCCGTGCCCTAATCTTAACCAGGACACCAACTCTAACTCGTGCCCTCACACGTACGCTAAACCTTAAGCGTTGTCGTACCCTAAACTGTACCCTAATCCCTCCCCATTCCTTAACCCTAACCCAACCCCATCCCTAAACCTGACCCACTTCCGATGCCCTACCCTAACCAATGCTCTAATCTTAACCAGTACACAAACACTAACTCATGCCCTCAAACGTAAGCTAACCCTTAAGCATTGTCGTACCCTATCCTGTACCCTAATCCCTCCCCATTCCCTAACCCTAACCCTAAGCGAAACCCTGAACCTGACCCTTTTCCGAGGCCTTACCCTCATCGGTGCCGTTGTCTTAACCAGTACACCAACACTAACTCGTGCCCTCACACTTACGCTAACCCTTAAACATTGTCGTACCCTAACCTGTACCCTAATCCCTCTCCATTCCCTAACCCTAACCCAAACCCGAATCCTAACCCTGACCCTCACCTTAAGCCTTACCCTCACCCGTGCCCTAATCTTAACCAGGACACAAAGACTAACTCGTGCCCTCAAACGTACGCTAACACTAAACCGCAGCGGTACCCTAACCTGTACCCTAATCCCTCTCCATTCCCTAACCCTAACCCTAACCTGCAACCTAACCATGACACTCACCCGAAACTTTACCCTCACCCGTGTCCTAATTTTAACCAGTACATCAACACTAACCCATGCCCTCTAACGTAAGCCAACCCTAAGCCATTGCCGTACCCTAACCTGTACCCTAATCAATCCCCATTCCCTAACCCAAACCCTAACCCTAACCCTTAACGTGACTCTCTTCCGAGGCCTTACCCTCACCCGTGCCCTAATCGTAAGCAGTACACTAACACTAATTAGTGACCTCACACGTACGCTAAACCTTAAGCGTTGTGGTACCCTAAACTGTGCCCTAATATCTACCCATTCCCTAACCCTAACCCTAACCCGAATTCTATCCCTGACCCTCAACCGAAACCTTACCCTCACCCGTGCCCTAATCTTAACCAGCACACCAACACTAACTTGTGCCCTCACACGTACGCTAAACCATAATCGTTGTCTTACCCTAAACTGTACCCTAATCCCTCCCCATTCCCTAACCCTAACCCTAACCCGAATCCTAACCCTGACCCTCACCTGAAGCCTTACCCTCACCCGTGCCCTAATCTTAACCAGGACACTAACACTAACCCTTGCCCTCACACGAACGCTAACCCTTAAGCACTGTCGTACCCTAAGCTGTACCCTAATCCCTCTTCATTCCTTAACCCTAACCCTAACCCGAATCCTAACCCTGACCCTCACCCGAAGCCTTACCCTCACCCGTGCCCTAACCTTAACCAGGACACCAACACTAACACGTGCCCTCACACGTACGCTAAACCTTAAGCGTTGTCGTACCCTAAATTGTACCCTAATCCCTCCACATTCCTTAACCCTAACCCTAACCCCATCCCTAAACCTGACCCACTTCCGATGCCCTACCCTAACCAATGCCCTAATCTTAACCAGTACACAAACACTAACTCATGCCCTCAAACGTACTCTAACCCTTAAACATTGTTGAACCCTATCCTGTACCCTAATCCCTCCCCATTCCCTAACCCTAACCCTAAGCGAAACCCTGAACGTGACCCTTTTCCGAGGCTTTACCCTCATCGGTGCCGTTGTCTTAACCAGTACACCAACACTAACTCGTGCCCTCACACTTACGCTAACCCTTAAGCATTGTCGTACCCTAACCTGTACCCTAATCCCTCTCCATTCCCTAACCCTAACCCTAACCCGAATCCTAACTCTGACCCTCACCCGAAGCCTTACCCTCACCCGTGCCCTAATCTTAACCAGGACACCAAGACTAACTCGTGCCTTCAAACGTACGCTAACGCTAAACCGCAGCGGTACCCTAACCTGTACCCTAATCCCTCTCCATTCCCTAACCCTAACCCTAACCTGAAACCTAACCATGACACTCACTCGGAACTTTACCCTCACCCGTGTCCTAATTTTAACCAGTACATCAACACTAACCCATGCCCTCTAACGTACGCCAACCCTAAGCCATTGCCCTACCCTAACCTGTACCCAATGAATCCCCATTCCCTAACCCTAACCCTAACCCTAACCGTTAACGTGACCCTCTTCCGAGGCCTTACCCTCACCCGTGCCCTAATCGTAAGCAGTACACTAACACTAACTAGTGACCTCACACGTACGCTAAACCTTAAGCGTTGTGGTACCCAAAACTGTGCCCTAATATCGCCCCATTCCCTAACCCTAACCCTAACCCGAATTCTATCCCTGACCCTCACCCGAAACCTTACCCTCACCCGTGCCCTAATCTTAACCAGGACACCAACACTAACTTGTGCCCTCACACGTACGCTAACCCTTAATCGTTGTCGTACCATAAACTGTACCCTAATCCCTCCCCATTCCCTAACCCTAACCCTAACCCGAATCCTAACGCTGACCTTCACCTGAAGCCTTACCCTCACCCGTGCCCTAAACTTAACTACGACACTAACACTAACCCTTGCCCTCACACGAACGCTAACCCTTAAGCACTGTCGTACCCTAAGCTGTACCCTAATCCCTCTGCATTCCTCAACCCTAACCCTAACCCCATCCCTACACCTGACCCACTTCCGATGCCCTACCCTAACCAATGCCCTAATCTTAACCAGTACAAAAACACTAACTCATGCCCTCAAACGTACGCTAACCCTTAAGCATTGTGGTACCCTATCCTGTACCCTAATCCCTTTCCATTCCCTAACCCTAACCCTAAGCGAAACCCTGAACGTGACCCTTTTCCGAGGCCTGACCCTCATCGGTGCCGTTGTCTTAACCAGTACACCAAACCTAACTCGTGCCCTCACACTTACGCTAACCCTTAAGCATTGTCGTACCCTAACCTGTACCCTAATGCCTCTCCATTCCCTAACCCTAACCCTAACCCGAATCATAACTCTGACCCTCACCCGAAGACTTACCCTCACCTGTGCCCTAATCTTAACCAGGACACCAAGACTAACTCGTGCCCTCAAACGTACGCTAACACTAAACCGCAGCGGTACCCTAACCTCTACCCTAATCCCTCTCCATTCCCTAACCCTAACCCTAACCCGAATCCTAACCCTGATCCTCACCCGAAGCCTTACCCTCACCCGTGCCCTAATCTTAACCAGGACACCAAGACTAACTCGTGCCCTCTAACGTACGCCAACCCTAAGCCATTGCCGTACCCTAACATGTACCCTAATCAATCCCCATTCCCTAACCCTAACCCTAACCCTAACCCTTAACGTGACCCTCTTCCGAGGCCTTACCCTCACCCGTGTCCTAATTTTAACCAGTACATCAACACTAACCCATGCCCTCTAACGTACGCCAACCCTAAGCCATTGCCGTACCCTAACATGTACCCTAATCAATCCCCATTCCCTAACCCTAACCCTAACCCTAACCCTTAACGTGACCCTCTTCCGAGGCCTTACCCTCACCCGTGCCCTAATCGTAAGCAGTACACTAACACTAACTAGTGACCTCACACGTACGCTAAACCTTAAGCGTTGTGGTACCCAAAACTGTGCCCTAATATCGCCCCATTCCCTAACCCTAACCCTAACCCGAATTCTATCCCTGACCCTCACCCGAAACCTTACCCTCACCCGTGCCCTAATCTTAACCAGGACACCAACACTAACTTGTGCCCTCACACGTACACTAACCCTTGATCGTTGTCGTACCCTAAACTGTACCCTAATCCCTCCCCATTCCCTAACCCTAAGCCTAACCCGAATCCTAACCCTGACCCTCACCTGAAGCCTTACCCTCACCCGTGCCCTAAACTTAACTACGACACTAACACTAACCCTTGCCCTCACACGAACGCTAACCCTTAAGCACTGTCGTACCCTAAGCTGTACCCTAATCCCTCTGCATTCCTCAACCCTAACCCTAACCCCATCCCTAAACCTGACCCACTTCCGATGCCCTACCCTAACCAATGCCCTAATCTTAACCAGTACACAAACACTAACTCATGCCCTCAAACGTACGGTAACCCTTAAGCATTGTTGTACCCTATCCTGTACCCTAATCCCTTTCCATTCCCTAACCCTAACCCTAAGCGAAACCCTGAACGTGACCCTTTTCCGAGGCCTGACCCTCATCGGTGCCGTTGTCTTAACCAGTACACCAAACCTAACTCGTGCCCTCACACTTACGCTAACCCTTAAGCATTGTCGTACCCTAACCTGTACCCTAATGCCTCTCCATTCCCTAACCCTAACCCTAACCCGAATCATAACTCTGACCCTCACCCGAAGACTTACCCTCACCTGTGCCCTAATCTTAACCAGGACACCAAGACTAACTCGTGCCCTCAAACGTACGTTAACACTAAACCGCAGCGGTACCCTAACCTCTACCCTAATCCCTCTCCATTCCCTAACCCTAACCCTAACCCGAATCCTAACCCTGATCCTCACCCGAAGCCTTACCCTCACCCGTGCCCTAATCTTAACCAGGACACCAAGACTAACTCGTGCCCTCTAACGTACGCCAACCCTAAGCCATTGCCGTACCCTAACATGTACCCTAATCAATCCCCATTCCCTAACCCTAACCCTAACCCTAACCCTTAACGTGACCCTCTTCCGAGGCCTTACCCTCACCCGTGTCCTAATTTTAACCAGTACATCAACACTAACCCATGCCCTCTAACGTACGCCAACCCTAAGCCATTGCCGTACCCTAACATGTACCCTAATCAATCCCCATTCCCTAACCCTAACCCTAACCCTAACCCTTAACGTGACCCTCTTCCGAGGCCTTACCCTCACCCGTGCCCTAATCGTAAGCAGTACACTAACACTAACTAGTGACCTCACACGTACGCTAAACCTTAAGCGTTGTGGTACCCAAAACTGTGCCCTAATATCGCCCCATTCCCTAACCCTAACCCTAACCCGAATCCTAACCCTGACCCTCACCTGAAGCCTTACCCTCACCAGTGCCCTAATCTTAACCAGGACACTAACACTAAACCTTGCCCTCACACGAACACTAACCCTTAAGCACTGTCGTACCCTAAGCTGTACCCTAAAACTTCTGCATTCCTTAACCCTAACCCTAACCCGAATCCTAACCCTGACCCTCACCCGAAGCCTTACCCTCACCCGTGCCCTAATCTTAACCAGGACACCAACACTAAATCGTGCCCTCACACGTACGCTAAACCTTAAGCGTTGTTGTACCCTAAATTGTACCCTAATCCCTCCCCATTCCTTAACCCTAACCCTAACCCCATCCCTAAACCTGACCCACTTCCGATGCCCTACACTAACCAATGCCCTAATCTTAACCAGTACAGAAACACTAACTCATGCCCTCAAACGTACGCTAACCCTTAAGCATTGTCGTACCCTATCCTGTACCCTAATCCCTCCCCATTCCCTAACCCTAACCCTAAGCGAAACCCTGAACGTGACCCTTTTCCGAGGCCTTACCCTCATCGGTGCCGTTGTCTTAACCAGTACACCAACACTAACTCGTGCCCTCACACTTACACTAACCCTTAAGCATTGTCGTACCCTAAGCTGTACCCTAATCCCACTCCATTCCCCAAACCTAACCCTAACCCGAATCCTAACCCTGACCCTCACCCGAAGCCTTACCCTCACCCGTGCCCTAATCTTAACCAGTACACCAAGACTAACTCGGGCCCTCACACGTACGCTAACACTAAACCGCAGCGGTACCCTAACCTGTACCCGAATCCCTCTCCATTACCTAACCCTAACCCTAACCTGAAACCTAACCATGACACTCACCCGAATCTTTACCCTCACCCGTGTCCTAATTTTAACCAGTACATCAACACTAACCCATGCCATCTAACATATGCCAACCCTAAGCCATTGCCGTACCTTAACCTGTACCCTAATCAATCCCCATTCCCTAACCCTAACCCTAACCCTAACACTTAACGTGACCCTCTTCCGAGGCCTTACCCTCACCCGTGCCCTAATCGTAATCAGTACACTAACACTAACTAGTGACCTCACACGTACGCTAAACCTTAAGCGTTGTGGTACCCTAAACTGTGCCCTAATATCTCCCCATTCCCTAACCCTAACCCTAACCCGAATTCTATCCCTGACCCTCACCCCAAACCTTACCCTCACCCGTGCCCTTATCGTAACCAGGACACCAACACTAACTTGTGCCCTCACACGTACGCTAACCCTTAATCGTTGTCGTACCCTAAACTGTACCCTAATCCCTCCCCATTCCCTAACCCTAACCCTAACCCGAATCCTAACCCAGACCCTCACCTGAAGCCTTACCCTCACCCGTGCTCTAATCTTAACCAGGACACTAACACTAACCCTTGCCCTCACACGAACGCTAACCCTTAAGCACTGTCGTACCCTAAGCTGTAACCTAATCCCTCTGCATTCCTTAACCCTAAGCCTTACCCGAATCCTAACCCTGACCATCACCCGAAGCCTTACCCTCACCCGTGCCCTAATCTTAACCAGAACACCAACACTAACTCGTGCCCTCACACGTACGCTAAACCTTAAGCGTTGTCGTACCTTAAATTGTACCCTAATCCCTCCCCATTCCTTAACCCTAACCCTAACCCCATCCCTAAACCTGACCCACTTCCGATGCCCTACCCTAACCAATGCCCTAATCTTAACCAGTACACAAACACTAACTCATGCCCTCAAACGTACGCTAACCTTTAAGCATTGTCATATCCTATCCTGTACCCTAATCCCTCCCCATTCCCTAACCCTAACCCTAAGCGAAACCCTGAACGTGACCCTTTTCCGAGTCCTTAACCTCATCGGTGCCGTTGTCTTAACCAGTACCCAACACTAACTCGTGCCCTCACACTTACGCTAACCCTTAAGCATTGTCATACCCTAACCTGTACCCTAATCCCTCTCCATTCCCTAACCCTAACCCTAACCCGAATCCTAACCATGACCGTCACCCGAAGCCTTACCCTCACCCGGGCCCTAATCTTAACCAGGACACTAACACTAACCCTTGCCCTCACACGAACGCTAAACCTTAAGCACTGTCGTACCCTAAGCTGTACCCTAATCCCTCTGCATTCCTTAACCCTAACCCTAACCCGAATCCTAACCCTGACCCTCACCCGAAGCCTTACCCTCACCCGTGCCCTAATCTTATCCAGGACACAAAGATTAACTCGTGCCCTCAAACGTACGCTAACACTAAACCGCAGCGGTACCCTAACCTGTACCCTAAACCCTCTCTACTCCCTAACCCTAACCCTAACCTGAAACCTAACCATGACACTCACCCGAAACTTTACCCTCACCCGTGTCCTAATTTTAACCAGTACATCAACACTAACCCATGCCCTCTAACGTACGTCAACCCTAAGCCATTGCCGTACCCTAACCTGTACCCTAATCAATCCCCATTCCCTAACCCTAACCCTAACCCTAACCCTTAACGTGACCCTCTTCCGAGGCCTTACCCTCACCCGTGCCCTAATCGTAAGCAGTACACTAACACCAACTAGTGACCTCACACGTACACTAAACCTTAAGCGTTGTGGTACCCTAAACTGTGCCCTAATATCTCCCCATTCCCTAACCCTAACCCTAACCCGAATCCTAACCCTGACCCTCACCCGAAGCCTTACCCTCACCCGTGCCCTAATCTTAACCAGGACACTAACACTAACCCTTGCCCTCACACGAACGCTAACCCTTAAGCACTGTCGTACCCTAAGCTGTACACTAATCCCTTGGCATTCCTTAACCCTAACCCTAACCCGAATCCTAACCCTGAGCCTCACCCTAAGCCTTACCCTCACCCGTGCCCTAATCTTAACCAGGACACCAACTCTAACTCGTGCCCTCACACGTACGCTAAACCTTAAGCGTTGTCGTACCCTAAATTGTACCCTAATCCCTCCCCATTCCTTAACCCTAACCCTAACCCCATCCCTAAACCTGACCCACTTCCGATGCCCTACCCTAACCAATGCCCTAATCTTAACCAGTACACAAACACTAACTCATGCCCTCAAACGTACGCTAACCCTTAAGCATTGTCGTACCCTATCCTGTACCCTAATCCCTCCCCATTCCCTAACCCTAACCCTAAGCGAAACCCTGAACGTGACCCTTTTCCGAGGCCTTACCCTCATCGGTGCCGTTGTCTTAACCAGTACACCAACACTAACTCGTGCCCTCACACTTACGCTAACCCTTAAGCATTGTCGTACCCTAACCTGTACCTTAATCCCTCTCCATTCCCTAAACCTAACCCTAACCCGAATCCTAACCCTGACCCTCACCCGAAATCTTACCCTCACCCGTGCCCTAATCTTAACCAGGAAACAAAGACTAACTCGTGCCCTCACACGTACGCTAACACTAAACCGCAGCGGTACCCTAATCTGTACCCTAATCCCTCCCCATTCCCTAACCCTAACCCTAACCTGAAACCTAACCATGACACTCACCCGAAACTTTACCCTCACCCGTGTCCTAATTTTAACCAGTACATCAACACTAACCCATGCCCTCTAACGTACGCTAACCCTAAGCCATTGCCGTACCCTAACCTGTACCCTAATCAATCCCCATTCCCTAACCCTAACCCTAACCCTAACCCTTAACGTGACCCTCTTCCGAGGCCTTTCCCTCCCCCGTGCCCTAATCGTAAGCAGTACACTAACACTAACTAGTGACCTCACACGTACGCTAAACCTTAAGCGTTGTGGTACCCTAAGCTGTGCCCTAATATCTCCCCATTCCCTAACCCCAACCCTAACCCGAATTCTATCCCTGACCCTCACCCGAAACCTTACCCTCACCCGTACCCTATTCTTAACCAGGACACCAACACTAACTCGTGCCCTCACACGTACGCTAACCCTTAATCGTTGTCGTACCCTAAACTGTACCCTAATCCCTCCCCATTCCCTAACCCTAACCCTAACCCGAATCATAACCCTGACCCTCACCTGAAGCCTTACCCTCACCCGTGCCCTAATCTTAACCAGGACACTAACACTAACCCTTGCCCTCACACGAACGCTAACCCTTAAGCACTGTCGTACCCTAAGCTGTACCCTAATCCCTCTGCATTCCTTAACCCTAACCCTAACACGAATCCTAACCCTGACCCTCACCCGAAGCCTTACCCTCACCCGTGCCCTAATCTTAACCAGGACACCAACACTAACTCGTTCCCTCACACGTACGCTAAACCTTAAGCGTTGTCGTACCCTAAATTGTAACCTAATCCCTCCCCATTCCTTAACCCTAACCCTAACCCCATACCTAAACTTGACCCACTTCCGATGCCCTACCCTAACCAATGCCCTAATCTTAACCAGTACACAAACACTAACTCATGCTCTCAAACGTACGCTAACCCTTAAGCATTGTCGTACCCTATCCTGTATCCTAATCCCTCCCCATTCCATAACCCTAACCCTAAGCGAAACCCTGAACGTGACCCTTTTCCGAGGCCTTACCCTCATCGGTGCCCTTGTCTTAACCAGTACACCAACACTAATTCGTGCCCTCACACTTACGCTAACCCTTAAGCACTGTCATACACTAACCTGTACCCTAATCCCTCTCCATTCCCTAACCCAAACCCTAACCCGAATCCTAACTCTGACCCTCACCCGAAGCCTTACCCTCACCCGTGCCCTAATCTTAACAAGGACACCAAGACTAACTCGTGCCCTCACACGTACGCTAACACTAAACCGCAGCGGTACCCTAACCTGAACCCTAACACCTCTCCATTCCCTAACCCTAACCCTAATCTGAAACCTAACCATGACACTCACCCGAAACTTTACCCTCACCCGTGTCCTAATTTTAACCAGTACATCAACACTAAGCCATGCACTCTAACGTACGCTAACCCTAAGCCATTGCCGTAAACTAACCTGTACCCTAATCAATCGCCATTCCCTAACCCTAACCCTAACCCTAACCCTTAACGTGACCCTCTTCCGAGACCTTACCTTCCCCCGTGCCCTAATCGTAAGCAGTACACTAACACTAGCTAGTGACCTTGACGTACGCTAAACCTTAAGCGTTGTGGTACCCTAAACTGTGCCTTAATATCTCCCCATTCCCTAACCCTAACCCTAACCCGAATCCTAACCCTGACCCTCACCTGAAGCCTTATCCTCACCCGTGCCCTAATCTTAACCAGAACACTATCACTAACCCTTGCCCTCACACGAACGCTAACCCTTAAGCACTGTCGTACCCTAAGCTGTACCCTAATCCCTCTGCATTCCTTAACCCTAACCCTAACACGAATCCTAACCCTGACCCTCACCCGTAGCCTTACCCTCACCCGTGCCCTAATCTTAACAAGGACACCAAGACTAACTCGTGCCCTCACACGTATGCTAAACATTAAGCGTTGTCGTACCCTAAATTGTAACCTAATCCCTCCCCATTCCTTAACCCTAACCCTAACCCCATCCCTAAACCTGACCCACTTCCGATGCCCTACCCTAACCAATGCCCTAATCTTAACCAGTACACAAACACTAACTCATGCCCTCAAACGTACGCTAACCCTTAAGCATTGTCGTAACCTATCCTGTACCCTAATCCCTCCCCATTCCCTAACCCTAACCCTATGCGAAACCCTGAACGTGACCCTTTTCCGAGACCTTACCCTCATAGGTGCCCTTGTCTTAACCAGTACACCAACACTAACTCGTGCCCTCACACTTACGCTAACCCTTAGGCATTGTTGTACCCTAACCAGTGCCCTAATCCCTCTCCATTCCCTAACCCGAACCCTAACCCGAATCCTACCCCTGACCCTCACCCGAAGCCTTACCCTCACCCGTGCCCTAATCTTAACCAGGACACCAAGACAAACTCGTGCCCTCACACGTACGCTAACACTAAACCGCAACGGTAACCTAACCTGTACCCTAATCCCTCTCCATTCCCTAAACCTAACCCTAACCTGAAACCTAACCATGACACTCACCCAAAACTTTACCCTCACCCGTGTCCTAATTTTAACCAGTACATCAACACTAACCCATGCCCTCTAACGTACGCTAACCCTAAGCCATTGCCATACCCTAACCTGTACCCTAATCAATCCCCATTCCCTAACCCTAACCCTAACCCTACCCCTTAACCTGACCCTCTTCCGAGGCCTTACCCTCACCCGTGCCCTAATCGTAAGCAGTACACTAACACTAACTAGTGACCTCACACGTACGCTAAACCTTAAGCGTTGTGGTACCCAAAACTGTGCCCTAATATCTCCCCATTCCCTAACCCTAACCCTAACCCGAATTCTATCCCTGACCTTCACCCGAAACCTTACCCTCACCCGTGCCCTAATCTTAACCAGTACACAAACACTAACTCATGCCCTCAAACGTACGCTAACCCTTAAGAATTGTCGTACCCTATACTGTACCCTAATCCCTCCCCATTCCCTAACCCTAACCCTAAGCGAAACCCTGAACGTAACCGTTTTCCGAGGCCTTACCCTCATCGGTGCCCTTGTCTTAACCAGAACACCGACACTAACTCGTGCTCTCACACGAACGCTAACCCTTAAGCACTGTCGTACCCTAAGCTGTACCCTAATCCCTCTGCATTCCTTAACCCTAACCCTAACCCGAATCCTAACCCTGACCCTCACCCGAAACCTTACCCTCACCCGTGCCCTAAACTTAACCAGGACACCAACACTAACTCTTGCCCTCACACGTACGCTAAACCTTAAGCGTTGTCGTACCCTAAATGGTACCCTAATCCCTCCCCATTCCCTAACCCTAACCCTAAACCGAATCCTAACCCTGACCCTCACCTGAAGCCTTACCCACACCCGTGCCCTAATCTTAACCAGGACACTAACACTAACCCTTGCCCTAACACGAACGCTAACCCTTAGGCACTGTCGTACCCTAAGCTGTACCCTAATCCCTCTGCATTCCTTAACCCTAACCCTAAAACGAATCCTAACCCTGACCCTCACCCGAAGCCTTACCCTCACCCGTGCCCTAATCTTAACCAGGACACCAACACTAACTCTTGCCCTCACACGTACGCTAAACCTTAAGCGTTGTCGTACCCTAAATTGTACCCTAATCCCACCCCATTCCTTAACCCTAACCCTAACCCCATCCCAAAACCTGACCCACTTCCGATGCCCTACCCTAACCAATGCCCTAATCTTAACCAGTACACAAACACTAACTCATGCCCTCAAACGTACGCTAACCGTTAAGCATTCTCGTACCCTATTCTGTACCCTAATGCCTCCCCATTCCCTAACCCTAACCCTAAGCGAAACCCTGAACGTGACCCTTTTCCGAAGCCTTACCCTCATTGGTGCCCTTGTCTTAACCAGTACACCAACACTAACTCGTGCCCTCACACTTACGCTAACACTTAAGCACTGTCGTACCCTAACATGTACCCTAATCCCTCTCCATTCCCTAACCCTAACTCTAACCCGAATCCTAACCCTGACCCTCACCCGAAGCCTTACCCTCACCTGTGCCCTACTCTTAACCAGGACACCAAGACGAACTCGTGCCCTCACACGTACGTTAACACTAAACCGCAGCGGTACCCTAACCTGTACCCTAATACCTCTCCATTCCCTAACCCTAACCCTAACCTGAAACCTAACCATGACACTCACCCGAAACTTTACTCTCACCCGTGTCCTAATTTTAACCAGTACATCAACACTAACCCATGCCCTCTAACGTACGCTAACCCTAAGCCATTGCCGTACCCTAACCTGTGCCCTAATCAATCCCCATTCCCTAACCCTAACCCTAACCCTAACCCTTAACGTGACCCTCTTCCGAGGCCTTACCCTCACCCGTGCCCTAATCGTAAGCAGTACACTAACACTAACTAGTGACCTCACACGTACGCTAAACCTTAAGCGTTGTGGTACCCTAAACTGTGCCCTAATATCTCCCCATTCCCTAACCCTAACCCTAATCCGAATTCTATCCCTGACCCTCACCCGAAACCTTACCCTCACCCGTGCCCTAATCTTAACCAGGACACCAACACTAACTCGTGCCCTCACACGTACGCTAACCCTTAATCATTGTCATACCCTAAACTGTACCCTAATCCCTCCCCATTCCCTAACCCTAACCCTAACCCGAATCCTAACCCTGACCCTCACCTGAAGCCTTACCCTCACCCGTGCCCTAATCTTAACCAGGACACTAACACTAACCCTTGCCCTAACACGAACGCTAACCCTTAGGCACAGTCGTACCCTAAGCTGTACCCTAATCCCTCTGCATTCCTTAACCCTAACCCTAAAACGAATCCTAACCCTGACCCTCACCCGAAGCCTTAACCTCACCCGTGCCCTAATATTAACCAGGACACCAACACTAACTCTTGCCCTCACACGTACGCTAAACCTTAATCGTTGTCGTACCCTAAATTGTACCCTAATCCCTCCCCATTCCTTAACCCTAACCCTAACCCCATCCCTAAACCTGACCCACTTTCGATGCCCTTCCCTAACCAATGCCCTAATCTTAACCAGTACACAAACACTAACGCATGCCCTCAAACGTATTCTAACCCTTAGGCATTCTCGTACCGCATCCTGTACCCTAATCCCTCCCCATTCCCTAAACCTAACCCTAAGCGAAACCCTGATCGTGACCCTTTTCCGAGGCCTTACCCTCATCGGTGTCCTTGTCTTAACCAGTACACCAACACTAATTCGTGCCCTCACACTTACGCTAACCCTTAAGCATTGTCGTACCCTAACCTGTACCCTAATGCCTCTCCATTCCCTAACCCAAACCCTAACCCGAATCCTAACCCTGACCCTCACCCGAAGCCTTACCCTCACCCGTGCCCTAATCTTAACCAGGACACCAAGACTAACTCGTGCCCTCACACGTACGCTAACACTAAACCACAGTGGTACCCTAACCTGTACCCTAATCCCTCTCCATTCCCTAACCCTAACCCTAACCTGAAACCTAACCATGACACTCACCCGAAACTTCACCCTCACCCGTGTCCTAATTTTAACCAGTACATCAAAACTAAACCATGCCCTCTAACGTACGCTAACCCTAAGCCATTGCCGTACCCTAACCTGTACCCTAATCAATCCCCATTACCTAACCCTAACCCTAACCCTAACCCTTAACGTGACCCTCTTCCGAGGCCTTACCCTCACCCGTGCCCTAATCGTAAGCAGTACACTAACACTAACTAGTGACCTCACACGTACGCTAATCCTTAAGCGTTGTGGTACCCTAAACTGTGCCCTAATATCTCCCCATTCCCTAACCCTAACCCTAACCCGAATCCTAACCCTGACCCTCACCTGAAGCCTTACCCTCACCCGTGCCCTAATCTTAACCAGGACACTAACACTAACCCTTGCCCTCACACAAACCCTAACACTTAATCGTTGTCGTACCCTAAACTGTACCCTAATCCCTCCCCATTCCCTAACCCTAACCCTAACCCGAATCCTAACCCTGACCCTCACCTGAAGCCTTATCCTCACCCGTGCCCTAATCTTAACCAGGACACTAACACTAACCCTTGCCCTCACACAAACGCTAACCCTTAAGCACTGTCGTATCCTAAGCTGTACCCTAATCCCTCTGCATTCCTTAAAACTAACCCTAACACGAATCCTAACCCTGACCCTCACCCGAAGCCTTACCCTCACCCGTGCCCTAATCTTAACCAGGACACCAACACTAACTCGTGCTCTCACACGTACGCTAAACATTAAGCGTTGTCGTACCCTAAATTGTACCCTAATCAATCCCCATTCCTTAACCCTAACCCTAACCCCATCCCTAAACCTGACCCACTTCCGATGCCCTACCCTAACCAATGCCCTAATCTTAACCAGTACACAAACACTAACTCATGCCCTAAAACGTACGCTAACCCTTAAGCATTGTCGTACACTATCCTGTACCCTAATCCCTCCCCATTCCCTAACCCTAACCCTAACCGAAACCCTGAACGTGACCCTTTTCCGAGGCCTTACCCTCATCGGTGCCCTTGTCTTAACCAGTACCCCAACACTAACTAGTGCCCTCACACTTACGCTAACCCTTAAGCATTGTCGTACCCTGACCTGTACCCTAATCCCTCTCCATTCCCTAACCCTAACCCTAACCCGAATCCTAACCCTGACCCTCACCCGAAGCCTTACCCTCACCCGTGCCCTAATATTAACCAGGACACCAAGACTAACTCGTACCCTCACACGTACGCTAACACTAAACCGCAGTGGTACCCTAACCTGTACCCTAATCCCTCTCCATTCCCTAACCCTAACCCTAACCTGAAACCTAACCATGACACTCACCCGAAACTTCACCCTCACCCGTGTCCTAATTTTAACCAGTACATCAACAGTAAACCATGCCCTCTAACGTACGCTAACCCTAAGCCATTGCCATACCCTAACCTGTACCCTAATCAATATCCATTCCCTAACCCTAACCCTAACCCTAACCCTTAACGAGACCCTCTTCCGAGGCCTTACCCTCACCCGTGCCCTAATCGTAAGCAGTACACTAACACTAACTAGTGACCTCACACGTACGCTAAACCTTAAGCGTTGTGGTACCCTAAACTGTGCCCTAATAACTCCCCATTCCCTAACCCTAACCCTCACCCGAATCCTAACCCTGACCCTCACCTGAAGCCTTACCCTCACCCGTGCCCTAATCTTAACCAGGACACTAACACTAACCCTTGCCCTCACACGAACGCTAACCCTTAAGCACTGTCGTACCCTAAACTGTACCCTAATCACTCTGCATTCCTTAACCCTAACCCTAACACGAATCCTAACCCTGACCCTCACCCGAAGCCTTACCCTCACCCGTGCCCTAATCTTAACCAGGACACCAACACTAACTCGTGCCCTCACACTTACACTAAACCTTAAGCATTGTCGTGCCCTAACCTGTACCCTAATCCCTCTCTATTCCCTAACCCTAACCCTAACCCGAATCCTAACCCTGACCCTCACCCGAAGCTTTACCCTCAACCGGTCTTAATTTTAACCAGTACATCAACACTAACCCATGCTCTCTAACGTACGCTCACCCTAAGCCATTGCCGTACCCTAACCTGTACCCTAATCAATCCCCATTCCTTAACCCTAACCCTAACCCCATCCCTAAACCTGACCCACTTCCAATGCCCTACCCTAATCAATGCCCTAATCTTAACCAGTACACAAACAGTAACTCATGCCCTCAAACGTACGCTAACCCTTTAGCATTGTCGTACACTATCCTGTACCCTAATCCCTCCCCATTCCCTAACACTAACCCTATGCGAAACCCTGAACGTGACCCTTTTCCGAGGCCTTACCCTCATCGCTGCCCTTGTCTTAACCAGTACACCAACACTAACTCGTGCCCTCACACTTACGCTAACCCTTAAGCATTGTCGTACCCTGACCTGTACCCTAATCCCTCTCCATTCCCTAACCCTAACCCTAACCCGAATCCTAACCCTCACCCTCACCCGAAGCCTTACCCTCACCCGTGCCCTAATCTTAACCCGGACACCAACACTAACTCGTGTCCTCACACGTACGCTAACACTAAACAGCAGTGGTACCCTAACCTGTACCCTAATCCCTCTCCATTCCCTAACCCTAACCCTAACCTGAAACCTAACCATGACACTCACCCGAAACTTCACCCTCACCCGTGTCCTAATTTTAACCAGTACATCAACAGTAAACCATGCCCTCTAACGTACGCTAACCCTAAGCCATTGCCGTACCCTAACCTGTACCCTAATCAATCCCCATTCCCTAACCCTAACCCTAACCCTAACCCTTAACGTGACCCTCTTCCGAGGCCTTACCCTCACCCGTGCCCTAATCGTAAGCAGTACACTAACACTAACTAGTGACCTCACACGTACGCTAAACCTTAAGCGTTGTGGTACCCTAAACTGTGCCCTAATAACTCCCCATTCCCTAACCCTAACCCTAACCCGAATCCTAACCCTGACCCTCACCTGAAGCCTTACCCTCACCCGTGCCCTAATCTCAACCAGGACACCAACACTAACTCGTGCCCTCACACGTACGTCCACCCTTAATCGTTGTCGTACCCTAAACTGAACCCTAATCCCTCCCCATTCCCTAACCCTAACCCTAACCCGAATGCTAACCCTGACCCTCACCTGAAGCCTTACCCTCACACGTGCCCTAATCTTAACCTGGACACTAAAACTAACCCTTGCCCTCACACGAACGCTATCCCTTAAGCACTGTCGTACCCTAAGCTGTACCCTAATCCCTCTGCATTCCTTAACCCTAACCCTAACACGAATCCTAACACTGACCCTCACCTAAAGCCTTACCCTCACCCGTGCCCTAATCTTAACCAGGACACCAACACTAACTCGTGCCCTCACACGTACGCTAAACCTTTAGCGTTTTCGTACCCTAAATTGTACCCTAATCCCTCCCCATTCCCTAACCCTAACCCTAAGCGAAACCCTGAACGTGACCCTTTTCCGAGGCCTTACCCTCATCGGTGCCCTTGTATTAACCAGTACACCAACACTAACTCGTGCCCTCACACTTACGCTAACACTTAAGCATTGTCGTACACTAACATGTACCCTAATCCCTCTCCATTCCCTAACCCTAACCCTAACCCGAATCTTAACCCTGACCCTCACCCGAAACCTTACCCTCACCCGTGCCCTAATCTTAACCAGGACAACAACACTAACTCGTGTCCTCACACGTACGCTAACACTTAATCGTTGTCGTACCCTAAACTGTACCCTAATCCCTCCCCATTCCCTAACCCTAACTCTAAGCGAAACCCTGAACGTGACCCTTTTCCGAGGCCTTACCCTCATCGGTGCCGTTGCCTTAACCAGTACACCAACACTAATTCGTGCCCTCACACTTATGGTAACCCTTAAGCAGTGTCGTACCCTAACCTGTACCCTAATCCCTCTCCATTCCCTAACCCTAACCCTAACCTGAAACCTAACCATGACACTCACCCGAAACTTTACCCTCACCCGTGCCCTAATCTTAACCAGGACACCAAGACTAACTCGTGCCCTCAAACGTACGCTAACACTAAACCGCAGCGGTACCCTAACCTGTACCCTAATCCCTCTCCATTCCCTAACCCTAACCCTAACCTGAAACCTAACCATGACACTCACCCGAAACTTTAACCTCACCCGTGTCCTAATTTTTACCAGTACATCAACACTAACCCATGCCCTCTAACATACGCCAACCCTAAGCCATTGCCGTACCCTAACCTGTACCCTAATCAATCCACATTCCCTAACCCTAACCCTTAACGTGACCCTCTTCCGAGGCCTTACCCTCACCCGTGCCCTAATCGTAAGCAGTACACTAACACTAACTAGTGACCTCACACGTACGCTAAACCTTAAGCGTTGTGGTACCCTAAACTATGCCCTAATATCTCCCCATTCCCTAACCCTAACCCTTAATCGCTTTCGTACCCTAAACTGTACCCTAATCCCTCCCCATTACCTAACCGTAACCCTAACCCGAATCCTAACCCTGACCCTCACCCGAAGCCTTACCCTCACCCGTGCCCTAATCTTAACCAGGACACCAACACTAACTCGTGCCCTCACACGTACGCTAAACCTTAATCGTTGTCATACCCTAAATTGTACCCTAATCCCTCCCCATTCCTTAACCCTAACCCTATCCCCATCCCTAAACCTGACCCACTTCCGATGCACTACCCTAACCAATGCCCTAATCTTAACCAGGACACAAACACTAACTCATGCCCTCAAACGTACGCTAACCCTTAAGCATTGTCGTACCCTATCCTGTAACCTAATCCCTCCCCATTCACTAAGCCTAACCCTAAGCGAAACCCTGAACGTGACCCTTTTCCGAGGCCTTACCCTCATCGGTGCCGTTGTCTTAACCAGTACACCAACACTAACTCGTGCCCTCACACTTACGCTAACCCTTAAGCATTGTCGTACCCTAACATGTACCCTAATCCCTCTCCATTCCCTAACCCTAACCCTAACCCTAATCCTAACCCTGACCCTCACCCGAAGCCTTACCCTCACCCGTGCCCTAATCTTAACCAGGACACCAAGACTAACTCGTGCCCTCAAACGTACGCTAACACTAAACCGCAGCGGTACCCTAACCTGTACCCTAATCCCTCTCCATTCCCTAACCCTAACCCTAACCTGAAACCTAACCATGACACTCACCCGAAACTTTACCCTCACCCGTGTCCTAATTTTAACAAGTACATCAACAATAACCCATGCCCTCTAACGTACGCCAACCCTAAGCCATTGCCGTACCCTAACCTGTACACTAATCAATCCCCATTCCCTAACCCTAACCCTAACCCTAACCCTTAACGTGACCCTCTTCCGAGGCCTTACCCTCACCCGTGACCTAATCGTAAGCAGTACACTAACACTAACTAGTGACCTCACACGTACCCTAAACCTTAAGCGTTGTGGTACCCTAAACTGTGCCCTAATATCTCCCCATTCCCTAACCTAACCCTAACCCGAATTCTATCCCTGACCCTCACCCGAAACCTTACCCTCACCCGTGCCCCAATCTTAACCAGGACACCAACACTAACTCGTGCCCTCACACGTACGCTAACCCTTAATCGTTGTCGTACCCTAAACTGTACCCTAATCCCTCCCCATTCCCTAAACTTAACCCTAACCCGAATCCTAACCCTGACCCTCACCTGAAGCCTTAACCTCACCCGTGCCCTAATCTTAACCAGGACACTAACACTAAACCCTGCCCTCACACGAAAGCTAACCCTTAAGCACTGTCGTACCCTAAGCTGTACCCTAATCCCTCTGCATTCCTTAACCCTAACCCTAACCCGAATCCTAACCGTGAACCTCACCCGAAGCCTTACCCTCACCCGTGCCCTAATCTTAACCAGGACACCAACACTAACTCGTGCCCTCACACGTACGCTAAACCTTAAGCGTTGTCGTACCCTAAATTGTACCCTAATCCCTCCCCATTCCTTAACCCTAACCCTAACCCCATCCCTAAACCTGACCCACTTCCGATGCCCTACCCTAACCAATGCCCTAATCTTAACCAGGACACAAACACTAACTCATGCCCTCAAACGTACGCTAACCCTTAAGCATTGTCGTACCCTATCCTGTACCCTAATCCCTCCCCATTCCCTAACCCTAACCTTAAGCGAAACCCTGAACGTGACCCTTTTTGAGGCCTTACCCTCATCGGTGCCGATGTCTTAACCAGTACACCAACACTAACTCGTGCCCTCACACTTACGCTAACCCTTAAGCATTGTCGTACACTAACCTGTACCCTAATCCCTCTCCATTCCCTAACACTAACCCTAACCCGAATCCTAACCCTGACCCTCACCCGAAGCCTTACCCTCACCCGTGCCCTAATCTTAACCAGGACACCAAGACTAACTCGTGCCCAAAAACGTACGCTAACACTAAACGGCAGCGGTACCCTAACCTGTACCCTAATCCCTCTCCATTCCCTAACCCTAACCCTAACCTGAATCCTAACCATGACACTCACCCGAAACTTTACCCTCATCAGTGTCCTAATTTTAACCAGTACATCAACAGTAACCCATGCCCTCTAACGTACGCCAACCCTAAGCCATTGCCGTACCCTAACCTGTACCCTAATCAATCCCCATTCCCTAACACTAATCATAACCCTAACCCTTAACGTGACCCTCTTCCGAGGCCTTACCCTCACCCGTGCCCTAATCTTAACCAGGACACTAACACTAACCCTTGCCCTCACACAAACCCTAACACTTAATCGTTGTCGTACCCTAAACTGTACCCTAATCCCTCCCCATTCCCTAACCCTAACCCTAACCCGAATCCTAACCCTGACCCTCACCTGAAGCCTTATCCTCACCCGTGCCCTAATCTTAACCAGGACACTAACACTAACCCTTGCCCTCACACAAACGCTAACCCTTAAGCACTGTCGTATCCTAAGCTGTACCCTAATCCCTCTGCATTCCTTAAAACTAACCCTAACACGAATCCTAACCCTGACCCTCACCCGAAGCCTTACCCTCACCCGTGCCCTAATCTTAACCAGGACACCAACACTAACTCGTGCTCTCACACGTACGCTAAACATTAAGCGTTGTCGTACCCTAAATTGTACCCTAATCAATCCCCATTCCTTAACCCTAACCCTAACCCCATCCCTAAACCTGACCCACTTCCGATGCCCTACCCTAACCAATGCCCTAATCTTAACCAGTACACAAACACTAACTCATGCCCTAAAACGTACGCTAACCCTTAAGCATTGTCGTACACTATCCTGTACCCTAATCCCTCCCCATTCCCTAACCCTAACCCTAACCGAAACCCTGAACGTGACCCTTTTCCGAGGCCTTACCCTCATCGGTGCCCTTGTCTTAACCAGTACCCCAACACTAACTAGTGCCCTCACACTTACGCTAACCCTTAAGCATTGTCGTACCCTGACCTGTACCCTAATCCCTCTCCATTCCCTAACCCTAACCCTAACCCGAATCCTAACCCTGACCCTCACCCGAAGCCTTACCCTCACCCGTGCCCTAATATTAACCAGGACACCAAGACTAACTCGTACCCTCACACGTACGCTAACACTAAACCGCAGTGGTACCCTAACCTGTACCCTAATCCCTCTCCATTCCCTAACCCTAACCCTAACCTGAAACCTAACCATGACACTCACCCGAAACTTCACCCTCACCCGTGTCCTAATTTTAACCAGTACATCAACAGTAAACCATGCCCTCTAACGTACGCTAACCCTAAGCCATTGCCATACCCTAACCTGTACCCTAATCAATATCCATTCCCTAACCCTAACCCTAACCCTAACCCTTAACGAGACCCTCTTCCGAGGCCTTACCCTCACCCGTGCCCTAATCGTAAGCAGTACACTAACACTAACTAGTGACCTCACACGTACGCTAAACCTTAAGCGTTGTGGTACCCTAAACTGTGCCCTAATAACTCCCCATTCCCTAACCCTAACCCTCACCCGAATCCTAACCCTGACCCTCACCTGAAGCCTTACCCTCACCCGTGCCCTAATCTTAACCAGGACACTAACACTAACCCTTGCCCTCACACGAACGCTAACCCTTAAGCACTGTCGTACCCTAAACTGTACCCTAATCACTCTGCATTCCTTAACCCTAACCCTAACACGAATCCTAACCCTGACCCTCACCCGAAGCCTTACCCTCACCCGTGCCCTAATCTTAACCAGGACACCAACACTAACTCGTGCCCTCACACTTACACTAAACCTTAAGCATTGTCGTGCCCTAACCTGTACCCTAATCCCTCTCTATTCCCTAACCCTAACCCTAACCCGAATCCTAACCCTGACCCTCACCCGAAGCTTTACCCTCAACCGGTCTTAATTTTAACCAGTACATCAACACTAACCCATGCTCTCTAACGTACGCTCACCCTAAGCCATTGCCGTACCCTAACCTGTACCCTAATCAATCCCCATTCCTTAACCCTAACCCTAACCCCATCCCTAAACCTGACCCACTTCCAATGCCCTACCCTAATCAATGCCCTAATCTTAACCAGTACACAAACAGTAACTCATGCCCTCAAACGTACGCTAACCCTTTAGCATTGTCGTACACTATCCTGTACCCTAATCCCTCCCCATTCCCTAACACTAACCCTATGCGAAACCCTGAACGTGACCCTTTTCCGAGGCCTTACCCTCATCGCTGCCCTTGTCTTAACCAGTACACCAACACTAACTCGTGCCCTCACACTTACGCTAACCCTTAAGCATTGTCGTACCCTGACCTGTACCCTAATCCCTCTCCATTCCCTAACCCTAACCCTAACCCGAATCCTAACCCTCACCCTCACCCGAAGCCTTACCCTCACCCGTGCCCTAATCTTAACCCGGACACCAACACTAACTCGTGTCCTCACACGTACGCTAACACTAAACAGCAGTGGTACCCTAACCTGTACCCTAATCCCTCTCCATTCCCTAACCCTAACCCTAACCTGAAACCTAACCATGACACTCACCCGAAACTTCACCCTCACCCGTGTCCTAATTTTAACCAGTACATCAACAGTAAACCATGCCCTCTAACGTACGCTAACCCTAAGCCATTGCCGTACCCTAACCTGTACCCTAATCAATCCCCATTCCCTAACCCTAACCCTAACCCTAACCCTTAACGTGACCCTCTTCCGAGGCCTTACCCTCACCCGTGCCCTAATCGTAAGCAGTACACTAACACTAACTAGTGACCTCACACGTACGCTAAACCTTAAGCGTTGTGGTACCCTAAACTGTGCCCTAATAACTCCCCATTCCCTAACCCTAACCCTAACCCGAATCCTAACCCTGACCCTCACCTGAAGCCTTACCCTCACCCGTGCCCTAATCTCAACCAGGACACCAACACTAACTCGTGCCCTCACACGTACGTCCACCCTTAATCGTTGTCGTACCCTAAACTGAACCCTAATCCCTCCCCATTCCCTAACCCTAACCCTAACCCGAATGCTAACCCTGACCCTCACCTGAAGCCTTACCCTCACACGTGCCCTAATCTTAACCTGGACACTAAAACTAACCCTTGCCCTCACACGAACGCTATCCCTTAAGCACTGTCGTACCCTAAGCTGTACCCTAATCCCTCTGCATTCCTTAACCCTAACCCTAACACGAATCCTAACACTGACCCTCACCTAAAGCCTTACCCTCACCCGTGCCCTAATCTTAACCAGGACACCAACACTAACTCGTGCCCTCACACGTACGCTAAACCTTTAGCGTTTTCGTACCCTAAATTGTACCCTAATCCCTCCCCATTCCCTAACCCTAACCCTAAGCGAAACCCTGAACGTGACCCTTTTCCGAGGCCTTACCCTCATCGGTGCCCTTGTATTAACCAGTACACCAACACTAACTCGTGCCCTCACACTTACGCTAACACTTAAGCATTGTCATACACTAACATGTACCCTAATCCCTCTCCATTCCCTAACCCTAACCCTAACCCGAATCTTAACCCTGACCCTCACCCGAAACCTTACCCTCACCCGTGCCCTAATCTTAACCAGGACAACAACACTAACTCGTGTCCTCACACGTACGCTAACACTTAATCGTTGTCGTACCCTAAACTGTACCCTAATCCCTCCCCATTCCCTAACCCTAACTCTAAGCGAAACCCTGAACGTGACCCTTTTCCGAGGCCTTACCCTCATCGGTGCCGTTGCCTTAACCAGTACACCAACACTAATTCGTGCCCTCACACTTATGCTAACCCTTAAGCAGTGTCGTACCCTAACCTGTACCCTAATCCCTCTCCATTCCCTAACCCTAACCCTAACCTGAAACCTAACCATGACACTCACCCGAAACTTTACCCTCACCCGTGCCCTAATCTTAACCAGGACACCAAGACTAACTCGTGCCCTCAAACGTACGCTAACACTAAACCGCAGCGGTACCCTAACCTGTACCCTAATCCCTCTCCATTCCCTAACCCTAACCCTAACCTGAAACCTAACCATGACACTCACCCGAAACTTTAACCTCACCCGTGTCCTAATTTTTACCAGTACATCAACACTAACCCATGCCCTCTAACATACGCCAACCCTAAGCCATTGCCGTACCCTAACCTGTACCCTAATCAATCCACATTCCCTAACCCTAACCCTTAACGTGACCCTCTTCCGAGGCCTTACCCTCACCCGTGCCCTAATCGTAAGCAGTACACTAACACTAACTAGTGACCTCACACGTACGCTAAACCTTAAGCGTTGTGGTACCCTAAACTATGCCCTAATATCTCCCCATTCCCTAACCCTAACCCTTAATCGCTTTCGTACCCTAAACTGTACCCTAATCCCTCCCCATTACCTAACCGTAACCCTAACCCGAATCCTAACCCTGACCCTCACCCGAAGCCTTACCCTCACCCGTGCCCTAATCTTAACCAGGACACCAACACTAACTCGTGCCCTCACACGTACGCTAAACCTTAATCGTTGTCATACCCTAAATTGTACCCTAATCCCTCCCCATTCCTTAACCCTAACCCTATCCCCATCCCTAAACCTGACCCACTTCCGATGCACTACCCTAACCAATGCCCTAATCTTAACCAGGACACAAACACTAACTCATGCCCTCAAACGTACGCTAACCCTTAAGCATTGTCGTACCCTATCCTGTAACCTAATCCCTCCCCATTCACTAAGCCTAACCCTAAGCGAAACCCTGAACGTGACCCTTTTCCGAGGCCTTACCCTCATCGGTGCCGTTGTCTTAACCAGTACACCAACACTAACTCGTGCCCTCACACTTACGCTAACCCTTAAGCATTGTCGTACCCTAACATGTACCCTAATCCCTCTCCATTCCCTAACCCTAACCCTAACCCTAATCCTAACCCTGACCCTCACCCGAAGCCTTACCCTCACCCGTGCCCTAATCTTAACCAGGACACCAAGACTAACTCGTGCCCTCAAACGTACGCTAACACTAAACCGCAGCGGTACCCTAACCTGTACCCTAATCCCTCTCCATTCCCTAACCCTAACCCTAACCTGAAACCTAACCATGACACTCACCCGAAACTTTACCCTCACCCGTGTCCTAATTTTAACAAGTACATCAACAATAACCCATGCCCTCTAACGTACGCCAACCCTAAGCCATTGCCGTACCCTAACCTGTACACTAATCAATCCCCATTCCCTAACCCTAACCCTAACCCTAACCCTTAACGTGACCCTCTTCCGAGGCCTTACCCTCACCCGTGACCTAATCGTAAGCAGTACACTAACACTAACTAGTGACCTCACACGTACCCTAAACCTTAAGCGTTGTGGTACCCTAAACTGTGCCCTAATATCTCCCCATTCCCTAACCTAACCCTAACCCGAATTCTATCCCTGACCCTCACCCGAAACCTTACCCTCACCCGTGCCCCAATCTTAACCAGGACACCAACACTAACTCGTGCCCTCACACGTACGCTAACCCTTAATCGTTGTCGTACCCTAAACTGTACCCTAATCCCTCCCCATTCCCTAAACTTAACCCTAACCCGAATCCTAACCCTGACCCTCACCTGAAGCCTTAACCTCACCCGTGCCCTAATCTTAACCAGGACACTAACACTAAACCCTGCCCTCACACGAAAGCTAACCCTTAAGCACTGTCGTACCCTAAGCTGTACCCTAATCCCTCTGCATTCCTTAACCCTAACCCTAACCCGAATCCTAACCGTGAACCTCACCCGAAGCCTTACCCTCACCCGTGCCCTAATCTTAACCAGGACACCAACACTAACTCGTGCCCTCACACGTACGCTAAACCTTAAGCGTTGTCGTACCCTAAATTGTACCCTAATCCCTCCCCATTCCTTAACCCTAACCCTAACCCCATCCCTAAACCTGACCCACTTCCGATGCCCTACCCTAACCAATGCCCTAATCTTAACCAGGACACAAACACTAACTCATGCCCTCAAACGTACGCTAACCCTTAAGCATTGTCGTACCCTATCCTGTACCCTAATCCCTCCCCATTCCCTAACCCTAACCTTAAGCGAAACCCTGAACGTGACCCTTTTTGAGGCCTTACCCTCATCGGTGCCGATGTCTTAACCAGTACACCAACACTAACTCGTGCCCTCACACTTACGCTAACCCTTAAGCATTGTCGTACACTAACCTGTACCCTAATCCCTCTCCATTCCCTAACACTAACCCTAACCCGAATCCTAACCCTGACCCTCACCCGAAGCCTTACCCTCACCCGTGCCCTAATCTTAACCAGGACACCAAGACTAACTCGTGCCCAAAAACGTACGCTAACACTAAACGGCAGCGGTACCCTAACCTGTACCCTAATCCCTCTCCATTCCCTAACCCTAACCCTAACCTGAATCCTAACCATGACACTCACCCGAAACTTTACCCTCATCAGTGTCCTAATTTTAACCAGTACATCAACAGTAACCCATGCCCTCTAACGTACGCCAACCCTAAGCCATTGCCGTACCCTAACCTGTACCCTAATCAATCCCCATTCCCTAACACTAATCATAACCCTAACCCTTAACGTGACCCTCTTCCGAGGCCTTACCCTCACCCGTGCCCTAATCGTAAGCAGTACATTAACACTAACTAGTGACCTCACACGTACGCTAAACCTTAAGCGTTGTGGTACCCTAAACTGTGCCCTAATATCTCCCCATTCCCTAACCCTAACCCTAACCCGAATTCTATCCCTGACCCTCACCCGAAACCTTACCCTCACCCGTGCCCTAATCTTAACCAGGACACCAACACTAACTCGTGCCCTCACACGTACGCTAACCCTTAATCGTTGTCGTACCCTAAACTGTACCCTAATCCCTCCCCATTCCGTAACCCTAACCCTAACCCGAATCCTAACCCTGACCCTCACCTGAAGCCTTACCCTCACCCGTGCCCTGATCCTAACCAGGACACTAACACTAACCCTTGCCCTCACACGAACGCTAACCCTTAAGCACTGTCGTACCCTAAGCTGTACCCTAATCCCGCTGCATTCCTTAACCCTAACCCTAACCCGAATCCTAACCCTGACCCTCACCCGAAGCCTTACCCTCACCCGTGCCCTAATCTTAACCAGGACACCAACACTAACTCGGGCCCTCACACGTACGCTAAACCTTAAGCGTTGTCGTACCCTAAATTGTGCCCTAATCCTTCCCCATTCCTTATCCCTAACCCTAACCCCATCCCTAAACCTGACCCACTTCCGATGCCCTACCCTAACCAATGCCCTAATCTTAACCAGGACACAAACACTAACTCATTCCCTCAAACGTACGTTAACCCTTAAGCATTGTCGTACCCTATCCTGTACCCTAATCCCTCCCCATTCCCTAACCCTAACCCTAAGTGAAACCCTGAACGTGACCCTTTTCCGAGGCCTTACCCTCATCGGTGCCGTTGTCTTAACCAGTACACCAACACTAACTCGTGCCCTCACACTTACGCTAACACTTAAGCATTGTCGTACACTAACCTGTACCCTAATCCCTCTCCATTCCCTAACCCTAACCCTAACCCGAATCCTAACCCTGACCCTCACCCGAAGCCTTACCCTCACCCGTGCCCTAATCTTAACCAGGACACCAAGACTAACTCGTGCCCTCAAACGTACGCTAACACTAAACCGCAGCGGTACCCTAACCTGTACCCTAATCCCTCTCCATTCCTTAACCCTAACCCTAACCTGAAACCTAACCATGACACTCACCCGAAAATTTACCCTCACCCGTGTCCTTATTTTAACCAGTACATCAACACTAACCCATGCCCTCTAACGTACGCCAACCCTAAGCCATTGCCGTACCCTAACCTGTACACTAATCAATCCCCATTCCCTAACCCTAACCCTAACCCTAACCCTTAACGTGACCCTCTTCCGAGGCCTTACCCTCACCCGTGCCCTACTCGTAAGCAGTACACTAACACTAACTAGTGACCTCACACGTACGCTAAACCTTAAGCGTTGTGGTGCCCTAAACTGTGCCCTAATATCTCCCCATTCCCTAACCCTAACTCTAACCCGAATTCTATCCCTGACCCTCACCTGAAACCTTACCCTCACCCGTGCCTTAATCTTAACTAGGACACCAACACTACCTCGTGCCCTCACACGTACGCTAACCCTTTATGGTTGTCGTACCCTAAACTGTACCCTAATCCCTCCCCATTCCCTAACCCTAACCCTAACCCGAATCCTAACCCTGACCCTCACCTTAAGCCTTACCCTCACCCGTGCCCTAATCTTATCCAGGACAGTAACACTAACCCTTGCCCTCACACGAACGCTAACCCTTAAGCACTGTCGTACCCTAAGCTGTACCCTAATCCCTCTGCATTCCTTAACCCTAACCCTAACCCGAATCCTAACCCTGACCCTCACCCGAAGCCTTACCCTCACCCGCGCCCTAACCTTAACCAGGACACCAACACTAACTCGTGCCCTCACACGTACGCTAAACCTTAAGCGTTGTCGTACCCTAAATTGTACCCTAATCCCTCCCCATTCCTTAACACTAACCCTAACCCCATCCCTAAACCTGACCCACTTCCGATGCCCTACCCTAACCAATGCCCTAATCTTAACCAGGACACAAACACTAACTCATGCCCTCAAACGTACGCTAACCCTTAAGCATTGTCGTACCCTAACCTGTACCCTAATCCCTCTCCATTCCCTAACCCTAACCCTAACCCGAATCCTAACCCTGACCCTCACCCGAAGCCTTACCCTCACCCGTGCCCTAATCATAACCAGGACACCAAGACTAACTCGTGCCCTCACACGTACGCTAACACTAAACCGCAGCGGTACCCTATCCTGTACCCTAATCCCTCCCCATTCCCTAACTCTAACCCTAAGCGAAACCCTGAACGTGACCCTTTACCGAGGCCTTACCCTCATCGGTGCCGTTGTCTTAACCAGTACACCAACACTAACTCGTGCCCTCACACTTACGCTAACCCTTAAGCATTGTCGTACCCTAACCTGTACCCTCATCCCTCTCCATTCCCTAACCCTAACCCTAACCCTAATCCTAACCCTGACCCTCACCCGAAGCCTTACCCTCACCCGTGCCCTAATCTTAACCAGGACACCAAGACTAACTCGTGCCCTCAAACGTACGCTAACACTAAACCGCAGCGGTACCCTAACCTGTACCCTAATCCCTCTCCATTCCCTAACCCTAACCCTAACCTGAAACCTAACCATGAAACTCACCCGAAACTTTACCCTCATACGTGTCCTAATTTTAACCAGTACATCAACAGTAACCCATGCCCTCTAACGTACGCCAACCCTAAGCCATTGCCGTACCCTAACCTGTACCCTAATCAATCCCCATTCCCTAACCCTAACCCTAACCCGAATCCTAACCCTGACACTCACCCGAAGCCTTACCCTCACCCGTGCCCTAATCTTAACCAGGACACCAACACTAACTTGTGCCCTCACACGTACGCTAAGCCTTAATCGTTGTGGTACCCTAAACTGTACCCTAATCCCTCCACATTCCCTAACCCTAGCCCTAACCCGAATCCTAACCCTGACCCTCACCTGAAGCCTTACCCTCACCCGTGCCCTAATCTTAACCAGGACACTAACACTAACCCTTGCCCTCACAGGAACGCTAACCCTTAAGCACTGTCGTACCCTAAGTTGTACCCTAATCCCTCTGCATTCGTTAACCCTAACCCTAACCCGAATCCTAACCCTGACCCTCACCCGAAGCCTTACCCACACCCGTGCCCTAATCTTAACCAGGACACCAACACTAACTCGTGCCCTCACACGTACGCTAAACCTTAAGCGTTGTTGTACCCTAAATTGTACCCTAATCCCTCCATATTCCTTAACCCTAACCCTAACCCCATCCCTAAACTTGACCCACTACCGATGCCCTACCCTAACCAATGCCGTTATCTTAACCAGTTCACAAAAACTAACTCATGCCTTCAAACGTACGCTAACCCTTAAGCATTGTCGTACCCTATCCTGTACCCTAATCCCTCCCCATTCCCTAACCCTAACCCTAAGCGAAACCCTGAACGTGACCCTTTTCCGAGGCCTTACCCTCATCGGTGCCGTTGTCTTAACCAGTACACCAACACTAACTCGTGCCCTCACACTTACGCTAACCCTTAAGCATTGTCGTACCCTAACCTGTACACTAATCCCTCTCCATTCCCTAACCCTAACCCTAACCTGAAACCTAACCATGACACTCACCCGAAACTTTACCCTCACCCGTGTCCTAATTTTAACCAGTACATCAACACTAACCCATGCCCTCTAACGTACGCCAACCCTAAGCCATTGCCGTACCCTAACCTGTACCCTAATCAATCCCCATTCCCTAACCCTAACCCTAACCCTAACCCTTAACGTGACCCTCTTCCGAGGCCTTACCCTCACCCGTGCCCTAATCGTAAGCAGTACACTAACACTAACTAGTGACCTCACACGTACGCTAAACCTTAAGCGTTGTGGTACCCTAAACTGTGCCCTAATATCTCCCCATTCCCTAACCCGAATTCTATCCCTGACCCTCACCCGAAACCTTACCCTCACCCGTGCCCTAATCTTAACCAGGACACCAACACTAACTTGTGCCCTCACACGTACGCTAACCCTTAATCGTTGTCTTACCTTAAACTGTACCCTAATCCCTCCCCATTCCCTAACCCTAACCCTAACCCGAATCCTAACCCTGACCCTCACCTGAAGCCTTACCCTCACCCGTGCCCTAATCTTAACCAGGACACTAACACTAACCCTTGCCCTCACACGAACGCTAACCCTTAAGCACTGTCGTACCCTAAGCTGTACCCTAATCCCTCTGCATTCCTTAACCCTAACCCTAACCCGAATCCTAACCTTGACCCTCACCCGAAGCCTTACCCTCACCCGTGCCCTAATCTTAACCAGGACACCAACACTAACTCGTGCACTCACACGTACGCTAAACCTTAAGCGTTGTCGTACCCTAAATTGTACCCTAATCCCTCCCCATTCCTTAACCCTAACCCTAACCCCATCCCTAAACCTGACCCACTTCCGATGCCCTACCCTAACCAATGCCCTTATCTTAACCAGTACACAAACACTAACTCATGCCCTCAAATGTACGCTAACCCTTAAGCATTGTCGTACCCTATCCTGTACCCTAATCCCTCCCCATTCCCTAACCCTAACCCTAAGCGAAACCCTGAACGTGACCCTTTTCCGAGGCCTTACCCTCATCGGTGCCGTTGTCTTAACCAGTACACCAACACTAACTCGTGCCCTCACACTTACGCTAACCCTTAAGCATTGTCGTACCCTAACCTGTACACTAATCCCTCTCCATTCCCTAACCCTAACCCTAACCCGAATCCTAACCCTGACACTCACCCGAAGCCTTACCCTCACCCGTGCCCTAATCTTAACCAGGACACCAACACTAACTTGTGCCCTCACACGTACGCTAAGCCTTAATCGTTGTGGTACCCTAAACTGTACCCTAATCCCTCCCCATTCCCTAACCCTAACCCTAACCCGAATCCTAACCCTGACCCTCACCTGAAGCCTTACCCTCACCCGTGCCCTAATCTTAACCAGGACACTAACACTAACCCTTGCCCTCACAGGAACGCTAACCCTTAAGCACTGTCGTACCCTAAGCTGTACCCTAATCCCTCTGCATTCGTTAACCCTAACCCTAACCCGAATCCTAACCCTGACCCTCACCCGAAGCCTTACCCTCACCCGTGCCCTAATCTTAACCAGGACACCAACACTAACTCGTGCCCTCACACGTACGCTAAACCTTAAGCGTTGTCGTACCCTAAATTGTACCCTAATCCCTCATATTCCTTAACCATAACCCTAACCCCATCCCTAAACTTGACCCACTACCGATGCCCTACCCTAACCAATGCCCTTATCTTAACCAGTTCACAAACACTAACTCATGCCTTCAAACGTACGCTAACCCTTAAGCATTGTCGTACCCTATCCTGTACCCTAATCCCTCCCCATTCCCTAACCCTAACCCTAAGCGAAACCCTGAACGTGACCCTTTTCCGAGGCCTTACCCTCATCGGTGCCGTTGTCTTAACCAGTACACCAACACTAACTCGTGCCCTCACACTTACGCTAACCCTTAAGCATTGTCGTACCCTAACCTGTACCCTAATCCCTCTCCATTCCCTAACCCTAACCCTAACCCGAATCCTAACCCTGACCCTCACCCGAAGCCTTACCCTCACCCGTGCCCTAATCATAACCAGGACACCAAGACTAACTCGTGCCCTCACACGTACGCTAACACTAAACCGCAGCGGTACCCTAACCTGTACCCTAATCCCTCTCCATTCTCTAACCCTAACCCCAACCTGAAACCTAACAATGACACTCACCCGAAACTTTACCCTCACCCGTGTCCTAATTTTAACCAGTACATCAACACTAACCCATGCCCTCTAACGTACGCCAACCCTAAGCCATTGCCGTACCCTAACCTGTACCCTAATCAATCCCCATTCCCTAACCCTAACCCTAACCCTAACCCTTAACGTGACATTCTTCCGAGGCCTTACCCTCACCCGTGCCCTAATCGTAAGCAGTACACTAACACTAACTAGTGACCTCACACGTACGCTAAACCTTAAGCGTTGTGGTACCCTAAACTCTGCCCTAATATCTCCCCATTCCCTAACCCTAAACCTAACCCGAATTCTATCCCTGACCCTCACCCGAAACCTTACCCTCACCCGTGCCCTAATCTTAACCAGGACACCAACACAAACTCGTGCCCTCACACGTACGCTAACCCTTAATCGTTGTCGTACCCTAAACTGTACCCTAATCCCTCCCCATTCCCTAACCCTAACCCTAACCCGAATCCTAACCCTGACCCTCACCTGAAGCCTTACCCTCACCCGTGCCCTAATCTTAACCAGGACACTAACACTAACCCTTGCCCTCACACGAACGCTAACCCTTAAGCACTGTCGTACCCTAAGCTGTACCCTAATCCCTCTGCATTACTTAACCCTAACCCTAACCCGAATCCTAACCCTGACCCTCACCCGAAGCCTTACCCTCACCCGTGCCCTAATCTTAACCAGGACACCAACACTAACTCGTGCCCTCACACGTACGCTAAACCTTAAGCGTTGTCATACCCTAAATTGTACCCTAATCCCTCCCCATTCCTTAACCCTAACCCTAACCCCATCCCTAAACCTGACCCACTTCCGATGCCCTACCCTAACCAATGCCCTAATCTTAACCAGGACACAAACACTAACTCATGCCGTCAAACGTACGCTAACCCTTAAGCATTGTCGTACCCTATCCTGTACCCTAATCCCTCCCCATTCCCTAACCCTAACCCTAAGCGAAACCCTGAACGTGACCCTTTACCGAGGCCTTACCCTCATCGGTGCCGTTGTCTTAACCAGTACACCAACACTAACTCGTGCCCTCACACTTACGCTAACCCTTAAGCATTGTCGTACCCTAACCTGTACCCTAATCCCTCTCCATTCCCTAACCCTAACCCTAACCCGAATCCTAACCCTGACCCTCACCCGAAGCCTTACCCTCACCCGTGCCCTAATCTTAACCAGGACACCAAGACTAACTCGTGCCCTCAAACGTACGCTAACACTAAACCGCAGCGGTACCCTAACCTGTACCCTAATCCCTCTCCATTCCCTAACCCTAACCCTAACCTGAAACCTAACCATGAAACTCACCCGAAACTTTACCCTCATAGGTGTCCTAATTTTAACCAGTACATCAACAGTAACCCATGCCCTCTAACGTACGCCAACCCTAAGCCATTGCCGTACCCTAACCTGCACCCTAATCAATCCCCATTCCCTAACCCTAACCCTAACCCGAATCCTAACCCTGACACTCACCCGAAGCATTACCCTCACCCGTGCCCTAATCTTAACCAGGACACCAACACTAACTTGTGCCCTCACACGTACGCTAAGCCTTAATCGTTGTGGTACCCTAAACTGTACCCTAATCCCTCCACATTCCCTAACCCTAACCCTAACCCGAATCCTAACCCTGACCCTCACCTGAAGCCTTAACCTCACCCGTGCCCTAATCTTAACCAGGACACTAACACTAACCCTTGCCCTCAGAGGAACGCTAACCCTTAAGCACTGTCGTACTCTAAGCTGTACCCTAATCCCTCTGCATTCGTTAACCCTAACCCTAACCCGAATCCTAACCCTGACCCTCACCCGAAGCCTTACCCTCACCCGTGCCCTAATCTTAACCAGGACACCAACACTAACTCGTGCCCTCACACGTACGCTAAACCTTAAGCGTTGTCGTACCCTAAATTGTACCCTAATCCCTCCATATTCCTTAACCCTAACCCTAACCCCATCCCTAAACTTGACCCATTACCGATGCCCTACCCTAACCAATGCCCTTATCTTAACCAGTTCACAAACACTAACTCATGCCTTCAAACGTACGCTAACCCTTAAGCATTGTCGTACCCTATCCTGTACCCTAATCCCTCCCCATTCCCTAACCCTAACCCTAAGCGAAACCCTGAACGTGACCCTTTTCCGAGGCCTTACCCTCATCGGTGCCGTTGTCTTAACCAGTACACCAACACTAACTCGTGCCCTCACACTTACGCTAACCCTTAAGCATTGTCGTACCCTAACCTGTACACTAATCCCTCTCCATTCCCTAACCCTAACCCTAACCTGAAACCTAACCATGACACTCACCCGAAACTTTACCCTCACCCGTGTCCTAATTTTAACCAGTACATCAACACTAACCCATGCCCTCTAACCTACGCCAACACTAAGCCATTGCCGTACCCTAACCTGTACCCTAATCAATCCCCATTCCCTAACCCTAACCCTAACCCTAACCCTTAACGTGACCCTCTTCCGAGGCCTTACCCTCACCCGTGCCCTAATCGTAAGCAGTACACTAACACTAACTAGTGACCTCACACGTACGCTAAACCTTAAGCGTTGTGGTACCCTAAACTGTGCCCTAATATCTCCCCATTCCCTAACCCTAACCCTAACCCGAATTCTATCCCTGACCCTCACCCGAAACCTTACCCTCACCCGTGCCCTAATCTTAACCAGGACACCAACACTAAATTGTGCCCTCACACGTACGCTAACCCTTAATCGTTGTCTTACCTTAAACTGTACCCTAATCCCTCCCCATTCCCTAACCCTAACCCTAACCCGAATCCTAAACCTGACCCTCACCTGAAGCCTTTCCCTCACCCGTGCCCTAATCTTAACCAGGACACTAACACTAACCCTTGCCCTCACTCGAACGCTAACCCTTAAGCACTGTCGTACCCTAAGCTGTACCCTAATCCCTCTGCATTCCTTAACCCTAACCCTAACCCGAATCCTAACCTTGACCCTCACCCGAAGCCTTACCCTCACCCGTGCCCTAATCTTAACCAGGACACCAACACTAACTCGTGCACTCACACGTACGCTAAACCTTAAGCGTTGTCGTACCCTAAATTGTACCCTAATCCCTCCCCATTCCTTAACCCTAACCCTAACCCCATCCCTAAACCTGACCCACTTCCGATGCCCTACCCTAAGCAATGCCCTTATCTTAACCAGTACACAAACACTAACTCATGCCCTCAAATGTACGCTAACCCTTAAGCATTGTCGTACCCTATCCTGTACCCTAATCCCTCCCCATTCCCTAACCCTAACCCTAAGCGAAACCCTGAACGTGACCCTTTTCCGAGGCCTTACCCTCATCGGTGCCGTTGTCTTAACCAGTACACCAACACTAACTCGTGCCCTCACACTTACGCTAACCCTTAAGCATTGTCGTACCCTAACCTGTACACTAATCCCTCTCCATTCCCTAACCCTAACCCTAACCCGAATCCTAACCCTGACACTCACCCGAAGCCTTACCCACACCCGTGCCCTAATCTTAACCAGGACACCAACACTAACTTGTGCCCTCACACGTACGCTAAGCCTTAATCGTTGTGGTACCCTAAACTGTACCCTAATCCCTCCCCATTCCCTAACCCTGACCCTAACCCGAATCCTAACCCTGACCCACACCTGAAGCCTTACCCTCACCCGTGCCCTAATCTTAACCAGGACACTAACACTAACCCTTGCCCACACAGGAACGCTAACCCTTAAGCACTGTCGTACCCTAAGCTGTACCCTTATCCCTCTGCATTCGTTAACCCTAACCCTAACCCGAATCCTAACCCTGACCCTCACCCGAAGCCTTACCCTCACCCGTGCCCTAATCTTAACCAGGACACCAACACTAACTCGTGCCCTCACACGTACGCTAAACCTTAAGCGTTGTCGTACCCTAAATTGTACCCTAATCCCTCCATATTCCTTAACCCTAACCCTAACCCCATCCCTAAACTTGACCGACTACCGATGCCCTACCCTAACCAATGCCCTTATCTTAACCAGTTCACAAACACTAACTCATGCCTTCAAACGTACGCTAACCCTTAAGCATTGTCGTACCCTATCCTGTACCCTAATCCCTCCCCATTCCCTAACCCTAACCCTAAGCGAAACCCTGAACGTGACCCTTTTCCGAGGCCTTACCCTCATCGGTGCCGTTGTCTTAACCAGTACACCAACACTAACTCGTGCCCTCACACTTACGCTAACCCTTAAGCATTGTCGTACCCTAACCTGTACACTAATCCCTCTCCATTCCCTAACCCTAACCCTAACCTGAAACCTAACCATGACACTCACCCGAAACTTTACCCTCACCCGTGTCCTAATTTTAACCAGTACATCAACACTAACCCATGCCCTCTAACGTACGCCAACCCTAAGCCATTGCCGTACCCTAACCTGTACCCTAATCAATCCCCATTCCCTAACCCTAACCCTAACCCTAACCCTTAACGTGACCCTCTTCCGAGGCCTTACCCTCACCCGTGCCCTAAGCGTAAGCAGTACACTAACACTAACTAGTGACCTCACACGTACGCTAAACCTTAAGCGTTGTGGTACCCTAAACTGTGCCCTAATATCTCCCCATTCCCTAACCCTAACCCTAACCCGAATTCTATCCCTGACCCTCACCCGAAACCTTACCCTCACCCGTGCCCTAATCTTAACCAGGACACCAACACTAACTTGTGCCCTCACACGTACGCTAACCCTTAATCGTTGTCTTACCTTAAACTGTACCCTAATCCCTCCCCATTCCCTAACCCTAACCCTAACCCGAATCCTAACCCTGACCCTCACCTGAAGCCTTACCCTCACCCGTGCCCTAATCTTAACCAGGACACTAACACTAACCCTTCCCTCACACGAACGCTAACCCTTAAGCACTGTCGTACCCTAAGCTGTACCCTAATCCCTCTGCATTCCTTAACCCTAACCCTAACCCGAATCCTAACCTTGACCCTCACCCGAAGCCTTACCCTCACCCGTGCCCTAATCTTAACCAGGACACCAACACTAACTCGTGCACTCACACGTACGCTAAACCTTAAGCGTTTTCGTACCCTAAATTGTACCCTAATCCCTCCCCATTCCTTAACCCTAACCCTAACCCCATCCCTAAACCTGACCCACTTCCGATGCCCTACCCTAACCAATGCCCTTATCTTAACCAGTACACAAACACTAACTCATGCCCTCAAATGTACGCTAACCCTTAAGCATTGTCGTACCCTATCCTGTACCCTAATCCCTCCCCATTCCCTAACCCTAACCCTAAGCGAAACCCTGAACGTGACCCTTTTCCGAGGCCTTACCCTCATCGGTGCCGTTGTCTTAACCAGTACACTAACACTAACTCGTGCCCTCACACTTACGCTAACCCTTAAGCATTGTCGTACCCTAACCTGTACACTAATCCCTCTCCATTCCCTAACCCTAACCCTAACCCGAATCCTAACCCTGACACTCACCCGAAGCCTTACCCTCACCCATGCCCTAATCTTAACCAGGACACCAACACTAACTTGTGCCCTCACACGTACGCAAAGCCTTAATCGTTGTGGTACCCTAAACTGTACCCTAATCCCTCCCCATTCCCTAACCCTAACCCTAACCCGAATCCTAACCCTGACCCTCACCTGAAGCCTTACCCTCACCCGTGCCCTAATCTTAACCAGGACACTAACACTAACCCTTGCCCTCACAGGAACGCTAACCCTTAAGCACTGTCGTACCCTAAGCTGTACCCTAATCCCTCTGCATTCGTTAACCCTAACCCTAACCCGAATCCTAACCCTGACCCTCACCCGAAGCCTTACCCTCACCCGTGCCCTAATCTTAACCAGGACACCAACACTAACTCGTGCCCTCACACGTACGCTAAACCTTAAGCGTTGTCGTACCCTAAATTGTACCCTAATCCCTCCATATTCCTTAACCCTAACCCTAACCCCATCCCTAAACTTGACCCACTTCCGATGCCCTACCCTAACCAATGCCCTTATCTTAACCAGTTCACAAACACTAACTCATGCCTTCAAACGTACGCTAACCCTTAAGCATTGCCGTACCCTATCCTGTACCCTAATCCCTCCCCATTCCCTAACCCTAACCCTAAGCGAAACCCTGAACGTGACCCTTTTCCGAGGCCTTACCCTCATCGGTGCCGTTGTCTTAACCAGTACACCAACACTAACTCGTACCCTCACACTTACGCTAACCCTTAAGCATTGTCGTACCCTAACCTGTACACTAATCCCTCTCCATTCCCTAACCCTAACCCTAACCTGAAACCTAACCATGACACTCACCCGAAACTTTACCCTCACCCGTGTCCTAATTTTAACCAGTACATCAACACTAACCCATGCCCTCTAACGTACGCCAACCCTAAGCCATTGCCGTACCCTAACCTGTACCCTAATGAATCCCCATTCCCTAACCCTAACCCTAACCCTAACCCTTAACGTGACCCTCTTCCGAGGCCTTACCCTCACCCGTGCCCTAATCGTAAGCAGTACACTAACACTAACTAGTGACCTCACACGTACGCTAAACCTTAAGCGTTGTGGTACCCTAAACTGTGCCCTAATATCTCCCCATTCCCTAACCCTAACCCTAACCCGAATTCTATCCCTGACCCTCAACCGAAACCTTACCCTCACCCGTGCCCTAATCTTAACCAGGACACCAACACTAACTTGTGCCCTCACACGTACGCTAACCCTTAATCGTTGTCTTACCCTAAACTGTACCCTAATCCCTCCCCATTCCCTAACCCTAACCCTAACCCGAATCCTAACCCTGACCCTCACCTGAAGCCTTACCCTCACCCGTGCCCTAATCTTAACCAGGACACTAACACTAACCCTTGCCCTCACACGAACGCTAATCCTTAAGCACTGTCGTACCCTAAGCTGTACCCTAATCCCTCTGCATTCCTTAACCCTAACCCTAACCCGAATCCTAACCTTGACCCTCACCCGAAGCCTTACCCTCACCCGTGCCCTAACCTTAACCAGGACACCAACACTAACTCGTGCACTCACACGTACGCTAAACCTTAAGCATTGTCGTACCCTAAATTGTACCCTAATCCCTCCCCATTCCTTAACCCTAACCCTAACCCCATCCCTAAACCTGACCCACTTCCGATGCCCTACCCTAACCAATGCCCTAATCTTAACCAGTACACAAACACTAACTCATGCCCTCAAACGTACGCTAACCCTTAAGCATTGTCGTACCCTATCCTGTACCCTAATCCCTCCCCATTCCCTAACCCTAACCCTAAGCCATACCCTGAACGTGACCCTTTTCCGAGGCCTTACCCTCATCGGTGCCGTTGTCTTAACCAGTACACCAACACTAACTCGTGCCCTCACACTTACGCTAACCCTTAAGCATTGTCGTACCCTAACCGGTACCCTAATCCCTCTCCATTCCCTATCCCTAACCCTAACCCGAATCCTAACCATGACCCTCACCCGAAGCCTTACCCTCACCCATGCCCTAATCTTAACCAGGACACCAACACTAACTTGTGCCCTCACACGTACGCTAACCCTTAATCGTTGTCGTACCCTAAACTGTACCCTAATCCCTCCCCATTCCCTAACCTTAACCCTAACCCGAATCCTAACCCTGACCCTCACCCGAAGCCTTACCCTCACCCGTGCCCTAATCTTAACCAGGACACCAACACTAACTTGTGCCCTCACACGTACGCTAAGCCTTAATCGTTGTCGTACCCTAAACAGTACCCTAATCCCTCCCCATTCCCTAACCCTAACCCTAACCCGAATCCTAACTCTGACCCTCACCTGAAGCCTTACCCTCACCCGTGCCCTAATCTTAACCAGGACACTAACACTAACCCTTGCCCTCACACGAACGCTAACCCTTAAGCACTGTCGTACCCTAAGCGGTACCCTAATCCCTCTGCATTCCTTAACCCTAACCCTAACCCGAATCCTAACCCTGACCCTCACCCGAAGCCTTACCCTTACCCGTTCCCTAATCTTAACCAGGACACCAACACTAACTCGTGCCCTCACACGTACGCTAAACCTTAAGCGTTGTCGTACCCTAAATTGTACCCTAATCCCTCCCCATTCCTTAACCCTAACCAACCCCATCCCTAAACCTGACCCACTTCCGATGCCCTACCCTAACCAATGCTCTAATCTTAACCAGTACACAAACACTAACTCATGCCCTCAAACGTAAGCTAACACTTAAGCATTGTCGTACCCTATCCTGTACCCTAATCCCTCCCCATTCCCTAACCCTAACCCTAAGCGAAACCCTGAACGTGACCCTTTTCCGAGGCCTTACCCTCATCGGTGCCGTTGTCTTAACCAGTACAAGAACACGAACTCGTGCCCTCACACTTACGCTAACCCTTAAACATTGTCGTACCCTAACCTGTACCCTAATCCCTCTCCATTCCCTAACCCTAACCCAAACCCGAATCCTAACCCTGACCCTCACCCGAAGCCTTACCCTCACCCGTGCCATAATCTTAACCAGGACACAAAGACTAACTCGTGCCCTCAAACGTACGCTAACACTAAACCTCAGCGGTACCCTAACCTGTACCCTAATCCCTCTCCATTCCCTAACCCTAACCCTAACCTGAACCCTAACCATGACACTCACCCGAAACTTTACCCTCACCCGTGTCCTAATTTTAACCAGTACATCAACACTAACCCATGCCCTCTAACGTACGCCAACCCTAAGCCATTGCCGTACCCTAACCTGTACCCTAATCAATCCCCATTCCCTAACCCTAACCCTAACCCTAACCCTTAACGTGACCCTCTTCCGAGGCCTTTCCCTCACCCGTGCCCTAATCGTAAGCAGTACACTAACACTAATTAGTGACCTCACACGTACGCTAAACCTTAAGCGTTGTGGTACCCTAAACTGTGCCCTAATATCTCCCCATTCCCTAACCCTAACCCTAACCCGAATTCTATCCCTGACCCTCAACCGAAACCTTACCCTCACCCGTGCCCTAATCTTAACCAGGACACCAACACTAACTTGTGCCCTCACACGTACGCTAAACCATAATCGTTGTCTTACCCTAAACTGTACCCTAATCCCTCCCCATTCCCTAACCCTAACCCTAACCCGAATCCTAACCCTGACCCTCACCTGAAGCCTTACCCTCACCCGTGCCCTAATCTTAACCAGGACACTAACACTAACCCTTGCCCTCACACGAACGCTAATCCTTAAGCACTGTCGTACCCTAAGCTGTACCCTAATCCCTCTGCATTCCTTAACCCTAACCCTAACCCGAATCCTAACCTTGACCCTCACCCGAAGCCTTACCCTCACCCGTGCCCTAACCTTAACCAGGACACCAACACTAACTCGTGCACTCACACGTACGCTAAACCTTAAGCATTGTCGTACCCTAAATTGTACCCTAATCCCTCCCCATTCCTTAACCCTAAACCTAACCCCATCCCTAAACCTGACCCACTTCCGATGCCCTACCCTAACCAATGCCCTAATCTTAACCAGTACACAAACACTAACTCATGCCCTCAAACGTACGCTAACCCTTAAGCATTGTCGTACCCTATCCTGTACCCTAATCCCTCCCCATTCCCTAACCCTAACCCTAAGCCAAACCCTGAACGTGACCCTTTTCCGAGGCCTTACCCTCATCGGTGCCGTTGTCTTAACCAGTACACCAACACTAACTCGTGCCCTCACACTTACGCTAACCCTTAAGCATTGTCGTACCCTAACCGGTACCCTAATCCCTCTCCATTCCCTATCCCTAACCCTAACCCGAATCCTAACCATGACCCTCACCCGAAGCCTTACCCTCACCCATGCCCTAATCTTAACCAGGACACCAACACTAACTTGTGCCCTCACACGTACGCTAACCCTTAATCGTTGTCGTACCCTAAACTGTACCCTAATCCCTCCCCATTCCCTAACCCTAACCCTAACCCGAATCCTAACCCTGACCCTCACCCGAAGCCTTACCCTCACCCGTGCCCTAATCTTAACCAGGACACCAACACTAACTTGTGCCCTCACACGTACGCTAAGCCTTAATCGTTGTCGTACCCTAAACAGTACCCTAATCCCTCCCCATTCCCTAACCCTAACCCTAACCCGAATCCTAACTCTGACCCTCACCTGAAGCCTTACCCTCACCCGTGCCCTAATCTTAACCAGGACACTAACACTAACCCTTGCCCTCACACGAACGCTAACCCTTAAGCACTGTCGTACCCTAAGCGGTACCCTAATCCCTCTGCATTCCTTAACCCTAACCCTAACCCGAATCCTAACCCTGACCCTCACCCGAAGCCTTACCCTTACCCGTGCCCTAATCTTAACCAGGACACCAACACTAACTCGTGCCCTCACACGTACGCTAAACCTTAAGCGTTGTCGTACCCTAAATTGTACCCTAATCCCTCCCCATTCCTTAACCCTAACCCAACCCCATCCCTAAACCTGACCCACTTCCGATGCCCTACCCTAACCAATGCTCTAATCTTAACCAGTACACAAACACTAACTCATGCCCTCAAACGTAAGCTAACCCTTAAGCATTTTCGTACCCTATCCTGTACCCTAATCCCTCCCCATTCCCTAACCCTAACCCTAAGCGAAACCCTGAACGTGATCCTTTTCCGAGGCCTTACCCTCATCGGTGCCGTTGTCTTAACCAGTACACCAACACTAACTCGTGCCCTCACACTTACGCTAACCCTTAAACATTGTCGTACCCTAACCTGTACCCTAATCCCTCTCCATTCCCTAACCCTAACCCAAACCCGAATCCTAACCCTGACCCTCACCCGAAGCCTTACCCTCACCCGTGCCATAATCTTAACCAGGACACCAAGACTAACTCGTGCCCTCAAACGTACGCTAACACTAAACCGCAGCGGTACCCTAACCTGTACCCTAATCCCTCTCCATTCCCTAACCCTAACCCTAACCTGAACCCTAACCATGACACTCACCCGAAACTTTACCCTCACCCGTGTCCTAATTTTAACCAGTACATCAACACTAACCCATGCCCTCTAACGTACGCCAACCCTAAGCCATTGCCGTACCCTAACCTGTACCCTAATCAATCCCCATTCCCTAACCCTAACCCTAACCCTAACCCTTAACGTGACCCTCTTCCGAGGCCTTACCCTCACCCGTGCCTTAATCGTAAGCAGTACACTAACACTAATTAGTGACCTCACACGTACGCTAAACCTTAAGCGTTGTGGTACCCTAAACTGTGCCCTAATATCTCCCCATTCCCTAACCCTAACCCTAACCCGAATTCTATCCCTGACCCTCAACCGAAACCTTACCCTCACCCGTGCCCTAATCTTAACCAGGACACCAACACTAACTTGTGCCCTCACACGTACACTAAACCATAATCGTTGTCTTACCCTAAACTGTACCCTAATCCCTCCCCATTCCCTAACCCTAACCCTAACCCGAATCCTAACCCTGACCCTCACCTGAAGCCTTACCCTCACCCGTGCCCTAATCTTAACCAGGACACTAACACTAACCCTTGCCCTCACACGAACGCTAATCCTTAAGCACTGTCGTACCCTAAGCTGTACCCTAATCCCTCTGCATTCCTTAACCCTAACCCTAACCCGAATCCTAACCTTGACCCTCACCCGAAGCCTTACCCTCACCCGTGCCCTAACCTTAACCAGGACACCAACACTAACTCGTGCACTCACACGTACGCTAAACCTTAAGCGTTGTCGTACCCTAAATTGTACCCTAATCCCTCCCCATTCCTTAACCCTAACCCTAACCCCATCCCTAAACCTGACCCACTTCCGATGCCCTACCCTAACCAATGCCCTAATCATAACCAGTACACAAACACTAACTCATGCCCTCAAACGTACGCTAACACTTAAGCATTGTCGTACCCTATCCTGTACCCTAATCCCTCCCCATTCCCTAACCCTAACCCTAAGCCAAACCCTGAACGTGACCCTTTTCCGAGGCCTTACCCTCATCGGTGCCGTTGTCTTAACCAGTACACCAACACTAACTCGTACCCTCACACTTACGCTAACCCTTAAGCATTGTCGTACCCTAACCGGTACCCTAATCCCTCTCCATTCCCTATCCCTAACCCTAACCCGAATCCTAACCCTGACCCTCACCCGAAGCCTTACCCTCACCCGTGCCCTAATCTTAACCAGGACACCAACACTAACTTGTGCCCTCACACGTACGCTAACCCTTAATCGTTGTTGTACCTTAAACTGTACCCTAATCCCTCCCCATTCCCTAACCCTAAACCTAACCCGAATCCTAACCCTGACCCTCACCCAAAGCCTTACCCTCACCCGTGCCCTAATCTTAACCAGGACACCAACACTAACCCTTGCCCTCACACGAACGCTAACCCTTAAGCACTGTCGTACCCTAAGCGGTACCCTAATCCCTCTGCATTCCTTAACCCTAACCCTAACCCGAATCCTAACCCTGACCCTCACCCGAAGCCTTACCCTCACCCGTGCCCTAATCTTAACCAGGACACTAACACTAACCCTTGCCCTCACACGTACGCTAAAACTTAAGCGTTGTCGTACCCTAAACTGTACCCTAATCCCTCCCCATTCCTTAACCCTAACCCAACCCCATCCCTAAACCTGACCCACTTCCGATGCCCTACCCTAACCAATGCTCTAATCTTAACCAGTACACAAACACTAACTCATGCCCTCAAACTTAAGCTAACCCTTAAGCATTGTCGTACCCTATCCTGTACCCTAATCCCTCCCCATTCCCTAACCCTAACCCTAAGCGAAACCCTGAACCTGACCCTTTTCCGAGGCCTTACCCTCATCGGTGCCGTTGTCTTAACCAGTACACCAACACTAACTCGTGCCCTCACACTTACGCTAACCCTTAAACATTGTTGTACCCTAACCTGTACCCTAATCCCTCTCCATTCCCTAACCCTAACCCAAACCCGAATCCTAACCCTGACCCTCACCTGAAGCCTTACCCTCACCCGTGCCCTAATCTTAACCAGGACACCAAGACTAACTCGTGCCCTCTAACGTACGCCAACCCTAAGCCATTGCCGTACCCTAACATGTACCCTAATCAATCCCCATTCCCTAACCCTAACCCTAACCCTAACCCTTAACGTGACTCTCTTCCGAGGCCTTACCCTCACCCGTGTCCTAATTTTAACCAGTACATCAACACTAACCCATGCCCTCTAACGTACGCCAACCCTAAGCCATTGCCGTACCCTAACATGTACCCTAATCAATCCCCATTCCCTAACCCTAACCCTAACCCTTAACGTGACCCTCTTCCGAGGCCTTACCCTCACCCGTGCCCAGTCGTAAGCAGTACACTAACACTAACCAGTGACCTCACACGTACGCTAAACCTTAAGCGTTGTGGTACCCTAAACTGCGCCCTAATATCTCCCCATTCCTTAACCCTAACCCTAACCCGCATCCTAACCCTGACCCTCACCCGAAGCCTTACCCTCACCCGTGCCCTAATCTTAACCAGGACACCAACACTAACTCGTCCCCTCACACGTACGCTAAACCTTAAGCGTTGTCGTACCCTAAATTGTACCCTAATCCCTCCCCATTCCTTAACCCTAACCCTAACCCCATCCCTAAACCTGACCCACTTCCGATGCCCTACCCTAACCAATGCCCTAATTTTAACCAATAGACAAACACTAACTCATGCCCTCAAACGTACGCTAACCCTTTAGCATTGTCGTACCCTATCCTGTACCCTAATCCCTCCCCATTCCCTAACCCTAACCCTAAGCGAAACCCTGAACGTGACCCTTTTCCTAGACCTTACCCTCATCGGTGCCGTTGTCTTAACCAGTACACCAACACTAACTCGTGCCCTCACACTTACGCTAACCCTTAAGCATTGTCATACCCTAACCTGTACCCTAATCCCTCTCCATTCCCTAACCCTAACCCTAACCCGAATCCTAACCCTGACCCTCACCCGAAACCTTACCCTCACCCGTGTCCTAATCTTAACCAGGACACCAAGACTAACTCGTGCTCTCACACGTACGCTAACACTAAACCGCAGCGGTACCCTAACTTGTACCCTAATCCCTCTCCATTCCCTAACCCTAACCCTAACCTGAAACCTAACCATGACCCTCACCCGAAACTTTACCCTCACCCGTGTCATAATTTTAACCAGTACATCAACACTAACCCATGCCCTCTAACGTACGCCAACCCTAAGCCATTGCCGTACCCTAACCTGTACCCTAATCAAACCCATTCCCTAAACCTAACCCTAACCCTAACCCTTAACGTGACCCTCTTCCGAGGCCTTACCCTCACCCGTGCCCTAATCGTAAGCAGTACACTAACACTAACTAGTGACCTCACACGTACGCTAACCCTTAATCGTTGTCGTACCCTAAACTGTACCCTAATCCTTCCCCATTCCCTAACCCTAACCCTAACCCGAATCCTAACCCTGACCCTCACCTGAAGCCTTACCCTCACCCGTGCCCTAATCTTAACCAGGACACTAACACTAAACCTTGCCTTCACACGAACACTAACCCTTAAGCACTGTCGTACCCTAAGCTGTACCCTAATCTCTCTGCATTCCTTAGCCCTAACCCTAACCCGAATCCTAACCCTGACCCTCACCCGAAGCCTTACCCTCACCCGTGCCCTAATCTTAACCAGGACACCAACAATAAATCGTGCCCTCACACGTACGCTAAACCTTAAGCGTTGTCGTACCCTAAATTGTACCCTAATCCCTCCCCATTCCTTAACCCTAACCCTAACCCCATCCCTAAACCTGACCCACTTCCGATGCCCTACACTAACCAATGCCCTAATCTTAACCAGTACAGAAACACTAACTCATGCCCTCAAACGTACGCTAACCCTTAAGCATTGTCGTACCCTATCCTGTACCCTAATCCCTCCCCATTCCCTAACCCTAACCCTAAGCGAAACCCTGAACGTGACCCTTTTCCGAGGCCTTACCCTCATCGGTGCCGTTGTCTTAACCAGTACACCAACACTAACTCGTGCCCTCACACTTACACTAACCCTTAAGCATTGTCGTACCCTAAGCTGTACCCTAATCCCACTCCATTCCCCAAACCTAACCCTAACCCGAATCCTAACCCTGACCCTCACCTGAAGCCTTACCCTCACCCGTGCCCTAATCTTAACAAGTACACCAAGACTAACTCGGGCCCTCACACGTACGCTAACACTAAACCGCAGCGGTACCCTAACCTGTACCCGAATCCCTCTCCATTACCTAACCCTAACCCTAACCTGAAACCTAACCATGACACTCACCCGAAACTTTACCCTCACCCGTGTCCTAATTTTAACCAGTACATCAACACTAACCCATGCCATCTAACATATGCCAACCCTAAGCCATTGCCGTACCTTAACCTGTACCCTAATCAATCCCCATTCCCTAACCCTAACCCTAACCCTTAACGTGACCCTCTTCCGAGGCCTTACCCTCACCCGTGCGCTAATCGTAATCAGTACACTAACACTAACTAGTGACCTCACACGTACGCTAAACCTTAAGCGTTGTGGTACCCTAAACTGTGCCCTAATATCTCCCCATTCCCTAACCCTAACCCTAACCCGAATTCTATCCCTGACCCTCACCCGAAACCTTAACCTCACCCGTGCCCTTATCGTAACCAGGACACCAACACTAACTTGTGCCCTCACACGTACGCTAGCCCTTAATCGTTGTCGTACCCTAAACTGTACCCTAATCCCTCCCCATTCCCTAACCCTAACCCTAACCCGAATCCTAACCCTGACCCTCACCTGAAGCCTTACCCTCACCCGTGCTCTAATCTTAACCAGGACACTAACACTAACCCTTGCCCTCACACGAACGCTAACCCTTAAGCACTGTCGTACCCTAAGCTGTAACCTAATCCCTCTGCATTCCTTAACCCTAAGCCTTACCCGAATCCTAACCCTGACCCTCACCCGAAGCCTTACCCTCACCCGTGCCCTAATCTTAACCAGAACACCAACACTAACTCGTGCCCTCACACGTACGCTAAACCTTAAGCGTTGTCGTACCTTAAATTGTACCCTAATCCCTCCCCATTCCTTAACCCTAACCCTAACCCCATCCCTAAACCTGACCCACTTCCGATGCCCTACCCTAACCAATGCCCAAATCTTAACCAGTACACAAACACTAACTCATGCCCTCAAACGTACGCTAACCTTTAAGCATTGTCATATCCTATCCTGTACCCTAATCCCTCCCCATTCCCGAACCCTAACCCTAAGCGAAACCCTGAACGTGACCCTTTTCCGAGTCCTTACCCTCATCGGTGCCGTTGTCTTAACCAGTACCCAACACTAACTCATGCCCTCACACTTACGCTAACCCTTAAGGATTGTCATACCCTAACCTGTACCCTAATCCCTCTCCATTCCCTAACCCTAACCCTAACCCGAATCCTAACCCTGACCCTCACCCGAAGCCTTACCCTCACCCGTGCCCTAATCTTAACCAGGACACCAAGACTAACTCGTGCCTTCACACGTACGCTAACACTAAACCGCAGCGGTACCCTAACCTGTACCCTAATCCCTCTTCATTCCCTAACCCTAACCCTAACCTGAAACCTAACCATGACACTCACTCGGAACTTTACCCTCACCCGTGTCCTAATTTTAACCAGTACATCAACACTAACCCATGCCCTCTAACGTACGCCAACCCTAAGCCATTGCCCTACCCTAACCTGTACCCTAATCAATCCCCATTCCCTAACCCTAACCCTAACCCTAACCCTAACCGTTAACGTGACCCTCTTCCGAGGCCTTACCCTCACCCGTGCCCTAATCGTAAGCAGTACACTAACACTAACTAGTGACCTCACACGTACGCTAAACCTTAAGCGTTGTGGTACCCAAAACTGTGCCCTAATATCGCCCCATTCCCTAACCCTAACCCTAACCCGAATTCTATCCCTGACCCTCACCCGAAACCTTACCCTCACCCGTGCCCTAATCTTAACCAGGACACCAACACTAACTTGTGCCCTCACACGTACACTAACCCTTGATCGTTGTCGTACCCTAAACTGTACCCTAATCCCTCCCCATTCCCTAACCCTAAGCCTAACCCGAATCCTAACCCTGACCCTCACCTGAAGCCTTACCCTCACCCGTGCCCTAAACTTAACTACGACACTAACACTAACCCTTGCCCTCACACGAACGCTAACCCTTAAGCACTGTCGTACCCAAAGCTGTACCCTAATCCCTCTGCATTCCTCAACCCTAACCCTAACCCCATCCCTAAACCTGACCCACTTCCGATGCCCTACACTAACCAATGCCCTAATCTTAACCAATACACAAACACTAACTCATGCCCTCAAACGTACGGTAACCCTTAAGCATTGTTGTACCCTATCCTGTACCCTAATCCCTTTCCATTCCCTAACCCTAACCCTAAGCGAAACCCTGAACGTGACCCTTTTCCGAGGCCTTACCCTCATCGGTGCCGTTGTCTTAACCAGTACACCAAACCTAACTCGTGCCCTCACACTTACGCTAACCCTTAAGCATTGTCGTACCCTAACCTGTACCCTAATGCCTCTCCATTCCCTAACCCTAACCCTAACCCGAATCATAACTCTGACCCTCACCCGAAGACTTACCCTCACCTGTGCCCTAATCTTAACCAGGACACCAAGACTAACTCGTGCCCTCAAACGTACGTTAACACTAAACCGCAGCGGTACCCTAACCTCTACCCTAATCCCTCTCCATTCCCTAACCCTAACCCTAACCCGAATCCTAACCCTGACCCTCACCCGAAGCCTTACCCTCACCCGTGCCCTAATCTTAACCAGGACACCAAGACTAACTCGTGCCTTCACACGTACGCTAACACTAAACCGCAGCGGTACCCTAACCTGTACCCTAATCCCTCTCCATTCCCTAACCCTAACCCTAACCTGAAACCTAACCATGACACTCACTCGGAACTTTACCCTCACCCGTGTCCTAATTTTAACCAGTACATCAACACTAACCCATGCCCTCTAACGTACGCCAACCCTAAGCCATTGCCCTACCCTAACCTGTACCCTAATCAATCCCCATTCCCTAACCCTAACCCTAACCCTAACCGTTAACGTGACCCTCTTCCGAGGCCTTACCCTCACCCGTGCCCTAATCGTAAGCAGTACACTAACACTAACTAGTGACCTCACACGTACGCTAAACCTTAAGCGTTGTGGTACCCAAAACTGTGCCCTAATATCGCCCCATTCCCTAACCCTAACCCTAACCCGAATTCTATCCCTGACCCTCACCCGAAACCTTACCCTCACCCGTGCCCTAATCTTAACCAGGACACCAACACTAACTTGTGCCCTCACACGTACACTAACCCTTGATCGTTGTCGTACCCTAAACTGTACCCTAATCCCTCCCCATTCCCTAACCCTAAGCCTAACCCGAATCCTAACCCTGACCCTCACCTGAAGCCTTACCCTCACCCGTGCCCTAAACTTAACTACGACACTAACACTAACCCTTGCCCTCACACGAACGCTAACCCTTAAGCACTGTCGTACCCTAAGCTGTACCCTAATCCCTCTGCATTCCTCAACCCTAACCCTAACCCCATCCCTAAACCTGACCTACTTCCGATGCCCTACCCTAACCAATGCCCTAATCTTAACCAGTACACAAACACTAACTCATGCCCTCAAACGTACGCTAACCCTTAAGCATTGTTGTACCCTATCCTGTACCCTAATCCCTTTCCATTCCCTAACCCTAACCCTAAGCGAAACCCTGAACGTGACCCTTTTCCGAGGCCTTACCCTCATCGGTGCCGTTGTCTTAACCAGTACACCAAACCTAACTCGTGCCCTCACACTTACGCTAACCCTTAAGCATTGTCGTACCCTAACCTGTACCCTAATGCCTCTCCATTCCCTAACCCTAACCCTAACCCGAATCATAACTCTGACCCTCACCCGAAGACTTACCCTCACCTGTGCCCTAATCTTAACCAGGACACCAAGACTAACTCGTGCCCTCAAACGTACGTTAACACTAAGCCGCAGCGGTACCCTAACCTCTAACCTAATCCCTCTCCATTCCCTAACCCTAACCCTAACCCGAATCCTAACCCTGACCCTCACCCGAAGCCTTACCCTCACCCGTGCCCTAATCTTAACCAGGACACCAAGACTAACTCGTGCCCTCTAACGTACGCCAACCCTAAGCCATTGCCGTACCCTAACATGTACCCTAATCAATCCCCATTCCCTAACCCTAACCCTAACCCTAACCCTTAACGTGACCCTCTTCCGAGGCCTTACCCTCACCCGTGTCCTAATTTTAACCAGTACATCAACACTAACCCATGCCCTCTAACGTACGCCAACCCTAAGCCATTGCCGTACCCTAAAATGTACCCTAATCAATCCCCATTCCCTAACCCTAACCCTAACCCGAATCCTAACCCTGACACTCACCCAAAGCCTTACCCTCACCCGTGCCCTAATCTTATCCAGGACACAAAGATTAACTCGTGCCCTCAAACGTACGCTAACACTAAACCGCAGCGGTACCCTAACCTGTACCCTAAACCCTCTCTACTCCCTAACCCTAACCCTAACCTGAAACCTAACCATGACACTCACCCGAAACTTTACCCTCACCCGTGTCCTAATTTTAACCAGTACATCAACACTAACCCATGCCATCTAACATATGCCAACCCTAAGCCATTGCCGTACCTTAACCTGTACCCTAATCAATCCCCATTCCCTAACCCTAACCCTAACCCTTAACGTGACCCTCTTCCGAGGCCTTACCCTCACCCGTGCGCTAATCGTAATCAGTACACTAACACTAACTAGTGACCTCACACGTACGCTAAACCTTAAGCGTTGTGGTACCCTAAACTGTGCCCTAATATCTCCCCATTCCCTAACCCTAACCCTAACCCGAATTCTATCCCTGACCCTCACCCGAAACCTTAACCTCACCCGTGCCCTTATCGTAACCAGGACACCAACACTAACTTGTGCCCTCACACGTACGCTAGCCCTTAATCGTTGTCGTACCCTAAACTGTACCCTAATCCCTCCCCATTCCCTAACCCTAACCCTAACCCGAATCCTAACCCTGACCCTCACCTGAAGCCTTACCCTCACCCGTGCTCTAATCTTAACCAGGACACTAACACTAACCCTTGCCCTCACACGAACGCTAACCCTTAAGCACTGTCGTACCCTAAGCTGTAACCTAATCCCTCTGCATTCCTTAACCCTAAGCCTTACCCGAATCCTAACCCTGACCCTCACCCGAAGCCTTACCCTCACCCGTGCCCTAATCTTAACCAGAACACCAACACTAACTCGTGCCCTCACACGTACGCTAAACCTTAAGCGTTGTCGTACCTTAAATTGTACCCTAATCCCTCCCCATTCCTTAACCCTAACCCTAACCCCATCCCTAAACCTGACCCACTTCCGATGCCCTACCCTAACCAATGCCCTAATCTTAACCAGTACACAAACACTAACTCATGCCCTCAAACGTACGCTAAACTTTAAGCATTGTCATATCCTATCCTGTACCCTAATCCCTCCCCATTCCCGAACCCTAACCCTAAGCGAAACCCTGAACGTGACCCTTTTCCGAGTCCTTACCCTCATCGGTGCCGTTGTCTTAACCAGTACCCAACACTAACTCATGCCCTCACACTTACGCTAACCCTTAAGGATTGTCATACCCTAACCTGTACCCTAATCCCTCTCCATTCCCTAACCCTAACCCTAACCCGAATCCTAACCCTGACCCTCACCCGAAGCCTTACCCTCACCCGTGCCCTAATCTTAACCAGGACACCAAGACTAACTCGTGCCTTCACACGTACGCTAACACTAAACCGCAGCGGTACCCTAACCTGTACCCTAATCCCTCTCCATTCCCTAACCCTAACCCTAACCTGAAACCTAACCATGACACTCACTCGGAACTTTACCCTCACCCGTGTCCTAATTTTAACCAGTACATCAACACTAACCCATGCCCTCTAACGTACGCCAACCCTAAGCCATTGCCCTACCCTAACCTGTACCCTAATCAATCCCCATTCCCTAACCCTAACCCTAACCCTAACCGTTAACGTGACCCTCTTCCGAGGCCTTACCCTCACCCGTGCCCTAATCGTAAGCAGTACACTAACACTAACTAGTGACCTCACACGTACGCTAAACCTTAAGCGTTGTGGTACCCAAAACTGTGCCCTAATATCGCCCCATTCCCTAACCCTAACCCTAACCCGAATTCTATCCCTGACCCTCACCCGAAACCTTACCCTCACCCGTGCCCTAATCTTAACCAGGACACCAACACTAACTTGTGCCCTCACACGTACACTAACCCTTGATCGTTGTCGTACCCTAAACTGTACCCTAATCCCTCCCCATTCCCTAACCCTAAGCCTAACCCGAATCCTAACCCTGACCCTCACCTGAAGCCTTACCCTCACCCGTGCCCTAAACTTAACTACGACACTAACACTAACCCTTGCCCTCACACGAACGCTAACCCTTAAGCACTGTCGTACCCTAAGCTGTACCCTAATCCCTCTGCATTCCTCAACCCTAACCCTAACCCCATCCCTAAACCTGACCCACTTCCGATGCCCTACCCTAACCAATGCCCTAATCTTAACCAGTACACAAACACTAACTCATGCCCTCAAACGTACGGTAACCCTTAAGCATTGTTGTACCCTATCCTGTACCCTAATCCCTTTCCATTCCCTAACCCTAACCCTAAGCGAAACCCTGAACGTGACCCTTTTCCGAGGCCTTACCCTCATCGGTGCCGTTGTCTTAACCAGTACACCAAACCTAACTCGTGCCCTCACACTTACGCTAACCCTTAAGCATTGTCGTACCCTAACCTGTACCCTAATGCCTCTCCATTCCCTAACCCTAACCCTAACCCGAATCATAACTCTGACCCTCACCCGAAGACTTACCCTCACCTGTGCCCTAATCTTAACCAGGACACCAAGACTAACTCGTGCCCTCAAACGTACGTTAACACTAAACCGCAGCGGTACCCTAACCTCTACCCTAATCCCTCTCCATTCCCTAACCCTAACCCTAACCCGAATCCTAACCCTGACCCTCACCCGAAGCCTTACCCTCACCCGTGCCCTAATCTTAACCAGGACACCAAGACTAACTCGTGCCTTCACACGTACGCTAACACTAAACCGCAGCGGTACCCTAACCTGTACCCTAATCCCTCTCCATTCCCTAACCCTAACCCTAACCTGAAACCTAACCATGACACTCACTCGGAACTTTACCCTCACCCGTGTCCTAATTTTAACCAGTACATCAACACTAACCCATGCCCTCTAACGTACGCCAACCCTAAGCCATTGCCCTACCCTAACCTGTACCCTAATCAATCCCCATTCCCTAACCCTAACCCTAACCCTAACCGTTAACGTGACCCTCTTCCGAGGCCTTACCCTCACCCGTGCCCTAATCGTAAGCAGTACACTAACACTAACTAGTGACCTCACACGTACGCTAAACCTTAAGCGTTGTGGTACCCAAAACTGTGCCCTAATATCGCCCCATTCCCTAACCCTAACCCTAACCCGAATTCTATCCCTGACCCTCACCCGAAACCTTACCCTCACCCGTGCCCTAATCTTAACCAGGACACCAACACTAACTTGTGCCCTCACACGTACACTAACCCTTGATCGTTGTCGTACCCTAAACTGTACCCTAATCCCTCCCCATTCCCTAACCCTAAGCCTAACCCGAATCCTAACCCTGACCCTCACCTGAAGCCTTACCCTAACCCGTGCCCTAAACTTAACTACGACACTAACACTAACCCTTGCCCTCACACGAACGCTAACCCTTAAGCACTGTCGTACCCTAAGCTGTACCCTAATCCCTCTGCATTCCTCAACCCTAACCCTAACCCCATCCCTAAACCTGACCTACTTCCGATGCCCTACCCTAACCAATGCCCTAATCTTAACCAGTACACAAACACTAACTCATGCCCTCAAACGTACGCTAACCCTTAAGCATTGTTGTACCCTATCCTGTACCCTAATCCCTTTCCATTCCCTAACCCTAACCCTAAGCGAAACCCTGAACGTGACCCTTTTCCGAGGCCTTACCCTCATCGGTGCCGTTGTCTTAACCAGTACACCAAACCTAACTCGTGCCCTCACACTTACGCTAACCCTTAAGCATTGTCGTACCCTAACCTGTACCCTAATGCCTCTCGATTCCCTAACCCTAACCCTAACCCGAATCATAACTCTGACCCTCACCCGAAGACTTACCCTCACCTGTGCCCTAATCTTAACCAGGACACCAAGACTAACTCGTGCCCTCAAACGTACGTTAACACTAAACCGCAGCGGTACCCTAACCTCTACCCTAATCCCTCTCCATTCCCTAACCCTAACCCTAACCCGAATCCTAACCCTGACCCTCACCCGAAGCCTTACCCTCACCCGTGCCCTAATCTTAACCAGGACACCAAGACTAACTCATGCCCTCTAACGTACGCCAACCCTAAGCCATTGCCGTACCCTAACATGTACCCTAATCAATCCCCATTCCCTAACCCTAACCCTAACCCTAACCCTTAACGTGACCCTCTTCCGAGGCCTTACCCTCACCCGTGCCCTAATCGTAAGCAGTACACTAACACTAACTAGTGACCTCACACGTACGCTAAACCTTAAGCGTTGTGGTACCCAAAACTGTGCCCTAATATCTCCCCATTCCCTAACCCTAACCCTAACCCGAATTCTATCCCTGACCTTCACCCGAAACCTTACCCTCACCCGTGCCCTAATCTTAACCAGTACACAAACACTAACTCATGCCCTCAAACGTACGCTAACCCTTAAGAATTGTCGTACCCTATACTGTACCCTAATCCCTCCCCATTCCCTAACCCTAACCCTAAGCGAAACCCTGAACGTAACCGTTTTCCGAGGCCTTACCCTCATCGGTGCCCTTGTCTTAACCAGAACACCGACACTAACTCGTGCTCTCACACGAACGCTAACCCTTAAGCACTGTCGTACCCTAAGCTGTACCCTAATCCCTCTGCATTCCTTAACCCTAACCCTAACCCGAATCCTAACCCTGACCCTCACCCGAAACCTTACCCTCACCCGTGCCCTAATCTTAACCAGGACACCAACACTAACTCTTGCCCTCACACGTACGCTAAACCTTAAGCGTTGTCGTACCCTAAATGGTACCCTAATCCCTCCCCTTTCCTTAACCCTAACCCTAACTCCATCCCTAAACCTGACCCACTTCCGATGCCCTACCCTAACCAATGCCCTAATCTTAACCAGTACACAAACACTAACTCATGCCCTCAAACGTACGCTAACCCTTAAGCATTGTCGTACCCTATCCTGTACCCTAATGCCTCCCCATTCCCTAACCCTAACCCTAAGCGAAACCCTGAACGTGACCCTTTTCCGAAGCCTTACACTCATTGGTGCCCTTGTCTTAACCAGTACACCAACACTAACTCGTGCCCTCACACTTACGCTAACCCTTAAGCACTGTCGTACCCTAACATGTACCCTAATCTCTCTCCATTCCCTAACCCTAACTCTAACCCGAATCCTAACCCTGACCCTCACCCGAAGCCTTACCCTCACCCGTGCCCTACTCTTAACCAGGATACCAAGACTAACTCGTGCCCTCACACGTACGCTAACACTAAACCGCAGCGGTACCCTAACCTGTACCCTAACCCCTCTCCATTCCCTAACCCTAACCCTAACCTGAAACCTAACCATGACACTCACCCGAAACTTTACTCTCACCCGTGTCCTAATTTTAACCAGTACATCAACACTAACCCATGCCCTCTAACGTACGCTAACCATAAGCCATTGCCGTACCCTAACCTGTACCCTAATCAATCCCCATTCGCTAACCCTAACCCTAACCCTAACCCTTAACGTGACCCTCTTCCGAGGCCTTACCCTCACCCGTGCCCTAATCGTAAGCAGTACACTAACACTAACTAGTGACCTCACACGTACCCTAAACCTTAAGCGTTGTGGTACCCTAAACTGTGCCCTAATATCTCCCCATTCCCTAACCCTAACCCTATCCCGAATTCTATCCCTGACCCTCACCCGAAACCTTACCCTCACCCGTGCCCTAATCTTAACCAGGACACCAACACTAACTCGTGCCCTCACACGTATGCTAACCCTTAATCATTGTCGTACCCTAAACTATACCCTAATCCCTCCCCATTCCCTAACCCTAACCCTAAACCGAATCCTAACCCTCACCCTCACCTGAAGCCTTACCCACACCCGTGCCCTAATCTTAACCAGGACACTAACACTAACCCTTGCCCTAACACGAACGCTAACCCTTAGGCACTGTCGTACCCTAAGCTGTACCCTAATCCCTCTGCATTCCTTAACCCTAACCCTAAAACGAATCCTAACCCTGACCCTCACCCGAAGCCTTACCCTCACCCGTGCCCTAATCTTAACCAGGACACCAACACTAACTCTTGCCCTCACACGTACGCTAAACCTTAAGCGTTGTCGTACCCTAAATTGTACCCTAATCCCACCCCATTCCTTAACCCTAACCCTAACCCCATCCCAAAACCTGACCCACTTCCGATGCCCTACCCTAACCAATGCCCTAATCTTAACCAGTACACAAACACTAATTCATGCCCTCAAACGTACGCTAACCGTTAAGCATTCTCGTACCCTATTCTGTACCCTAATGCCTCCCCATTCCCTAACCCTAACCCTAAGCGAAACCCTGAACGTGACCCTTTTCCGAAGCCTTACCCTCATTGGTGCCCTTGTCTTAACCAGTACACCAACACTAACTCGTGCCCTCACACTTACGCTAACACTTAAGCACTGTCGTACCCTAACATGTACCCTAATCCCTCTCCATTCCCTAACCCTAACTCTAACCCGAATCCTAACCCTGACCCTCACCCGAAGCCTTACCCTCACCTGTGCCCTACTCTTAACCAGGACACCAAGACTAACTCGTGCCCTCACACGTACGCTAACACTAAACCGCAGCGGTACCCTAACCTGTACCCTAATACCTCTCCATTCCCTAACCCTAACCCTAACCTGAAACCTAACCATGACACTCACCCGAAACTTTACTCTCACCCGTGTCCTAATTTTAACCAGTACATCAACACTAACCCATGCCCTCTAACGTACGCTAACCCTAAGCCATTGCCGTACCCTAACCTGTGCCCTAATCAATCCCCATTCCCTAACCCTAACCCTAACCCTAACCCTTAACGTGACCCTCTTCCGAGGCCTTACCCTCACCCGTGCCCTAATCGTAAGCAGTACACTAACACTAACTAGTGACCTCACACGTACGCTAAACCTTAAGCGTTGTGGTACCCTAAACTGTGCCCTAATATCTCCCCATTCCCTAACCCTAACCCTAATCCGAATTCTATCCCTGACCCTCACCCGAAACCTTACCCTCACCCGTGCCCTAATCTTAACCAGGACACCAACACTAACTCGTGCCCTCACACGTACGCTAACCCTTAATCATTGTCGTACCCTAAACTGTACCCTAATCCCTCCCCATTCCCTAACCCTAACCCTAACCCGAATCCTAACCCTGACCCTCACCTGAAGCCTTACCCTCACCCGTGCCCTAATCTTAACCAGGACACTAACACTAACCCTTGCCCTAACACGAACGCTAACCCTTAGGCACAGTCGTACCCTAAGCTGTACCCTAATCCCTCTGCATTCCTTAACCCTAACCCTAAAACGAATCCTAACCCTGACCCTCACCCGAAGCCTTAACCTCACCCGTGCCCTAATATTAACCAGGACACCAACACTAACTCTTGCCCTCACACGTACGCTAAACCTTAATCGTTGTCGTACCCTAAATTGTACCCTAATCCCTCCCCATTCCGTAACCCTAACCCTAACCCCATCCCTAAACCTGACCCACTTCCGATGCCCTTCCCTAACCAATGCCCTAATCTTAACCAGTACACAAACACTAACGCATGCCCTCAAACGTATTCTAACCCTTAGGCATTCTCGTACCGCATCCTGTACCCTAATCACTCCCCATTCCCTAAACCTAACCCTAAGCGAAACCCTGATCGTGACCCTTTTCCGAGGCCTTACCCTCATCGGTGTCCTTGTCTTAACCAGTACACCAACACTAACTCGTGCCCTCACACTTACGCTAACCCTTAAGCATTGTCGTACCCTAACCTGTACCCTAATCCCTCTCAATTCCCTAACCCAAACCCTAACCCGAATCCTAACCCTGACCCTCACCCGAAGCCTTACCCTCACCCGTGCCCTAATCTTAACCAGGACACCAAGACTAACTCGTGCCCTCACACGTACGCTAACACTAAACCACAGCGGTAACCTAACGTGTACCCTAATCCCTCTCCATTCCCTAACCCTAACCCTAACCTGAAACCTAACCATGACACTCACCCGAAACTTTACCCTCACCCGTGTCCTAATATTAACCAATATATCAACACTAACCCATGCCCTCTAACGTACGCAAACCCTAAGCCATTGCCTTACCCTAACCTGTACCCTAATCAATCCCCATTCCCTAACCCTAACCCTAACCCTAACCCTTAACGTGACCCTCTTCCGAGGCCTTACCCTCACCCGTGCCCTAATCGTGAGCAGTACACTAACACTAACTAGTGACCTCACACGTACGCTAAACCTTAAGCGTTGTGGTACCCTAAACTGTGCCCTAATATCTCCCCATTTCCTAACCCTAACCCTAACCCGAATTCTATCCCTGACCCTCACCCGAAACCTTACCCTCACCCGTGCCCTAATCTTAACCAGGACACCAACACTAACTAGTGACCTCACACGTACGCTAAACCTTAATCGTTGTCGGACACTAAACTGTACCCTAATCTCTCCCCATTCCCTAAACCTAACCCTAACCCGAATCCTAAACTTGACCCTCACCTGAAGTCTTACCCTCACCCGTGCCCTAAACTTAACCAGGATATTAACACTAACCCTTGCCCTAACACGAACGCTAACCCTTAGGCCCTGTCGTACCCTAAGCTGTACCCTAATCCCTCTGCATTCCTTAACCCTAACCCTAAAACGAATCCTAACCCTGACCCTCACCCGAAGCCTTACCCTCACCCGTGCCCTAATCTTAACCAGGACACCAACACTAACACTTGCCCTCACATGTACGCTAAACCTTAATCGTTGTCGTACACTAAATTGTACCCTAATCCCTCCCCATTCCTTAACCCTAACCCTAACCCCATCCCTAAACCTGACCCACTTCCGATGCCCTACCCTAACCAATGCCCTAATCTTAACCAGTACACAAACACTAACTCATGCCCTCAAACGTACGCTAACCCTTAAGCATTGTCGTACCCTATCCTGTACCCTAATCCCTCCCCATTCCCTAACACTAACCCTAAGCGAAACCCTGAACGTGACCCTTTTCCGAGGCCTTACCCTCATCGGTGCCCTTGTCTTAACCAGTCCAGCAACACTAACTCGTGCCCTCACACTTACGCTAACCCTTAAGCATTGTCGTACCATAACCTGTATCCTAATTCCTCTCCATTCCCTAACCGTAACCCTAACCCGAATCCTAACCCTGACCCTCACCCGAAGCCTTACCCTCACCCGTGCCCTAATCTTAACAAGGACACCAAGACTAACTCGTGCCCTCTCCCGTAAGCTAACACTAAACCGCAGCGGTACCCTAACCTGTACCCAAATCACTCTCCATTCCCTAACCTTAACAATAACCTGAAACCTAACCATGACACTCACCCGAAACTTTACCCTCACCCGTGTCATAATTTTAACCAGTACATCAACACTAACCCATGCCCTCTAACGTACGCTAACCCTAAGCCACTGCCGTACCCTAACCTGTACCCTAATCAATCCCCATTCCCTAACCCTAACCCTAACCCTAACCCTTAACGTGAACCTCTTCCGAGGCCTTACCCTCCCCCGTGCCCTAATCGTAAGCAGTACACTAACACTAACTAGTGACCTCACACGTACGCTACACCTTAAGCGTTGTGGTACCCTAAACTTTGCCCTAATATCTCCCCATTCCCTAACCCTAACACTAACCCGAATCCTAACACTGACCCTCACCTGAAGCCTTACCCTCACCCGTGCCCTAATCTTAACCAGGACACTAACACTAACCCTTGCCCTCACACGAACGCTAACCCTTAAGCACTGTCGTACCGTAAGCTGTACCCTAATCCCTCTGCATTCCTTAGCCCTAACCCTAACACGAATCCTAACCCTGACCCTCACCCGAAGCCTTACCCTCACCCGTGCCCTAATCTTAACCAGGACACCAACACTAACTCGTGCCCTCACATGTACGCTAAACCTTAAGCGTTGTCGTACCCTAAATTGTAACCTAATCCCTCCACATTCCTTAACCCTAACCCTAACCCCATCCCTAAACCTGAGCCACTTCCGATGCCCTACCCTAACCAATGCCCTAATCTTAACCAGTACACAAACACTAACTCATGCCCTCAAACGTACGCTAACCCTTAAGCATTGTCGTACCCTATCCTGTACCCTAATCCCTCCCCATTCCCTAACCCTAACCCTAAGCGAAACCCTGAAAGTGACCCTTTTCCGAGGCCTTACCCTCATCGGTGCCCTTGTCTTAACCAGTACACCAACACTAACTCGTGCCCTCACACTTTCGCTAACCTTTAGGCATTGTCGTGCCCTAACCTGTACCCTAATCCCTCTCCATTCCCTAACCCTAACCCTAACCCGAATCCTAACCCTGACCCTCACCCGAAGCCTTACCCTCACCCGTGCCCTAATCTTAACCAGGACACCAATACTAACTCGTGCCCTCACACGTACGCTAACACTAAACCACAGTGGTACCCTAACCTGTACCCTAATCCCTCTCCATTCCCTAACCCTAACCCTAACCTGAAACCTAACCATGACACTCACCCGAAACTTCACCCTCACCCGTGTCCTAATTTTAACCAGTACATCAACACTAAACCATGCCCTCTAACGTTCGCTAACCCTAAGCCATTGCCGTACCCTAACCTGTACCCTAATCAATCCCCATTCCCTAACCCTAACCCTAACCGTAACCCTTAACGTGACCCTCTTCCGAGGCCTTACCCTCACCCGTGCCCTAATCGTAAGCAGTACACTAACACTAACTAGTGACCTCACACGTACGCTAAACCTTAAGCGTTGTGGTACCCTAAACTGTGCCCTAATATCTCCCCATTCCCTAACCCTAACCCTAACCCGAATCCTAACCCTGACCCTCACCTGAAGCCTTACCCTCACCCGTGCCCTAAGCTTAACCAGGACACTAACACTAACCCTTGCCCTCACAAAAACCCTAACACTTAATCGTTGTCGTACCCTAAACTGTACCCTAATCCCTCCCCATTCCCTAACCCTAACCCTAACCCGAATCCTAACCCTGACCCTCACCTGAAGCCTTATCCTCACCCGTGCCCTAATCTTAACCAGGACACTAACACTAACCCTTGCCCTCACACAAACGCTAACCCTTAAGCACTGTCGTATCCTAAGCTGTACCCTAATCCCTCTGCATTCCTTAAAACTAACCCTAACACGAATCCTAACCCTGACCCTCACCCAAAGCCTTACTCTCACCCGTGCCCTAATCTTAACCAGGACACCAACACTAACTCGTGCTTTCACACGTACGCTAAACATTAAGCGTTGTCGTACCCTAAATTGTACCCTAATCAATCCCCATTCCTTAACCCTAACCCTAACCCCATCCCTAAACCTGACCCACTTCCGATGCCCTACCCTAACCAATGCCCTAATCTTAACCAGTACACAAACACTAACTCATGCCCTCAAACGTACGCTAACCCTTAAGCATTGTCGTACACTATCCTGTACCCTAATCCCTCCCCATTCCCTAACCCTAACCCTAACCGAAACCCTGAACGTGACCCTTTTCCGAGGCCTTACCCTCATCGGTGCCCTTGTCTTAACCAGTACACCAACACTAACTAGTGCCCTCACACTTACGCTAACCCTTAAGCATTGTCGTACCCTGACCTGTACCCTAATCCCTCTCCATTCCCTAACCCTAACCCTAACCCGAATCCTAACCCTGACCCTCACCCGAAGCCTTACCCTCACCCGTGCCCTAATCTTAACCAGGACACCAAGACTAACTCGTACCCTCACACGTACGCTAACACTAAACCGCAGTGGTACCCTAAGCTGTACCCTAATCCCTCTCCATTCCCTAACCCTAACCCTAACCTGAAACCTAACCATGACACTCACCCGAAACTTCACCCTCACCCGTGTCCTAATTTTAACCAGTACATCAACAGTAAACCATGCCCTCTAACGTACGCTAACCCTAAGCCATTGCCATACCCTAACCTGTACCCTAATCAATATCCATTCCCTAACCCTAACCCTAACCCTAACCCTTAACGTGACCCTCTTCCGAGGCCTTACCCTCACCCGTGCCCTAATCGTAAGCAGTACACTAACACTAACTAGTGACCTCACACGTACGCTAAACCTTAAGCGTTGTGGTACCCTAAACTGTGCCCTAATAACTCCCCATTCCCTAACCCTAACCCTCACCCGAATCCTAACCCTGACCCTCACCTGAAGCCTTACCCTCACCCGTGCCCTAATCTTAACCAGGACACTAACACTAACCCTTGCCCTCACACGAACGCTAACCCTTAAGCACTGTCGTACCCTAAACTGTACCCTAATCACTCTGCATTCCTTAACCCTAACCCTAACACGAATCCTAACCCTGACCCTCACCCGAAGCCTTACCCTCACCCGTGCCCTAATCTTAACCAGGACACCAACACTAACTCGTGCCCTCACACTTACACTAAACCTTAAGCATTGTCGTGCCCTAACCTGTACCCTAATCCCTCTCTATTCCCTAACCCTAACCCTAACCCGAATCCTAACCCTGACCCTCACCCGAAGCTTTACCCTCAACCGGTCCTAATTTTAACCAGTACATCAACACTAACCCATGCTCTCTAACGTACGCTCACCCTAAGCCATTGCCGTACCCTAACCTGTACCCTAATCAATCCCCATTCCTTAACCCTAACCCTAACCCCATCCCTAAACCTGACCCACTTCCAATGCCCTACCCTAATCAATGCCCTAATCTTAACCAGTACACAAACAGTAACTCATGCCCTCAAACGTACGCTAACCCTTTAGCATTGTCGTACACTATCCTGTACCCTAATCCCTCCCCATTCCCTAACACTAACCCTATGCGAAACCCTGAACGTGACCCTTTTCCGAGGCCTTACCCTCATCGCTGCCCTTGTCTTAACCAGTACACCAACACTAACTCGTGCCCTCACACTTACGCTAACCCTTAAGCATTGTCGTACCCTGACCTGTACCCTAATCCCTCTCCATTCCCTAACCCTAACCCTAACCCGAATCCTAACCCTCACCCTCACCCGAAGCCTTACCCTCACCCGTGCCCTAATCTTAACCAGGACACCAACACTAACTCGTGTCCTCACACGTACGCTAACACTAAACAGCAGTGGTACCCTAACCTGTACCCTAATCCCTCTCCATTCCCTAACCCTAACCCTAACCTGAAACCTAACCATGACACTCACCCCAAACTTCACCCTCACCCGTGTCCTAATTTTAACCAGTACATCAACAGTAAACCATGCCCTCTAACGTACGCTAACCCTAAGCCATTGCCGTACCCTAACCTGTACCCTAATCAATCCCCATTCCCTAACCCTAACCCTAACCCTAACCCTTAACGTGACCCTCTTCCGAGGCCTTACCCTCACCCGTGCCCTAATCGTAAGCAGTACACTAACACTAACTAGTGACCTCACACGTACGCTAAACCTTAAGCATTGTGGTACCCTAAACTGTGCCCTAATATCTCCCCATTCCCTAACCCTAACACTAATCCGAATTCTATCCCTGACCCTCACCCGAAACCTTACCCTCACCCGTGCCCTAATCTTAACCAGGACACTAACACTAACCCTTGCCCTCACACGAACGCTAACCCTTAAGCACTGTCGTACCCTAAGCTGTACCCTAATCCCTCTGCATTCCTTAACCCTAACCCTAACCCGAATCCTAACCCTGACCCTCACCCGAAGCCTTACCCTCACCCGTGCCCTAATCTTAACCAGGACACCAACACTAACTCGTGCCCTCACACGTACGCTAAACCTTAAGCGTTGTCATACCCTAAATTGTACCCTAATCCCTCCCCATTCCTTAACCCTAACCCTAACCCCATCCCTAAACCTGACCCACTTCCGATGCCCTACCCTAACCAATGCCCTAATCTTAACCAGGACACTAACACTAACTCGTGCCCTCACACGTACGTCCACCCTTAATCGTTGTCGTACCCTAAACTGAACCCTAATCCCTCCCCATTCCCTAACCCTAACCCTAACCCGAATGCTAACCCTGACCCTCACCTGAAGCCTTACCCTCACACGTGCCCTAATCTTAACCTGGACACTAAAACTAACCCTTGCCCTCACACGAACGCTATCCCTTAAGCACTGTCGTACCCTAAGCTGTACCCTAATCCCTCTGCATTCCTTAACCCTAACCCTAACACGAATCCTAAACCTGACCCTCACCTAAAGCCTTACCCTCACCCGTGCCCTAATCTTAACCAGGACACCAACACTAACTCGTGCCCTCACACGTACGCTAAACGTTTAGCGTTGTCGTACCCTAAATTGTACCCTAATCCCTCCCCATTCCCTAACCCTAACCCTAAGCGAAACCCTGAACGTGACCCTTTTCCGAGGCCTTACTCTCATCGGTGCCCTTGTATTAACCAGTACACCAACACTAACTCGTGCCCTCACACTTACGCTAACACTTAAGCATTGTCGTACACTAACATGTACCCTACTCCCTCTCCATTCCCTAACCCTAACCCTAACCCGAATCTTAACCCTGACCCTCACCCGAAACCTTACCCTCACCCGTGCCCTAATCTTAACCAGGACAACAACACTAACTCGTGTCCTCACACGTACGCTAACACTTAATCGTTGTCGTACCCTAAACTGTACCCTAATCCCTCCCCATTCCCTAACCCTAACTCTAAGCGAAACCCTGAACGTGACCCTTTTCCGAAGCCTTACCCTCATCGGTGCCCTTGTCTTAACCAGTACACCAACACTAACTCGTGCCCTCACACTTACGCTAACACTTAAGCATTGTCGTACACTAACATGTACCCTAATACCTCTCCATTCCCTAACCCTAACCCTAACCCTAATCCTAACCCTGACCCTCATCCGAAGCCTTACCTTCACCCGTGCCCTAATCTTAACCAGGACACCAAGACTAACTCGTGCCCTCACACGTACGCTAACACTAAACCGCAGCGGTACCCTAACATGTACCCTAATCCCTCTCCATTCCCTAACCCTAACCCTAACCTGAAACATAACCATGACACTCTCCCGAAACTTTACCCTCACCCGTGTCCTAATTTTAACGAGTACATCAACACTAACCCATGCCCTCTAACATACGCCAGCCCTAAGCCATTGCCGTAACCTAACCTGTACCCTAATCAATCCCCATTCCCTAACCCTAACCCTAACCCTAACCCTTAACGTGACCCTCTTCCGAGGCCTTACCCTCACACGTGCCCTAATCGTAAGCAGTACACTAACACTAACTAGTGACCTCACACGTACGCTAAACCTTAAGCGTTGTGGTACCCTAAACTGTGCCCTAATATCTCCCCATTCCCTAACCCTAACCCTAACCCGAATTCTATCCCTGACCCTCACCCGAAACCTTACCCTCACCCGTGCCCTAATCTTAACCAGGACACTAACACTAACCCTTGCCCTCACACGAACGCTAACCCTTAAGCACTGTCGTACCCTAAGCTGTACCCTAATCCCTCTGCATTCCTTAACCCTAACCCTAACCCGAATCCTAACCCGACCCTCACCCGAAGCCTTACCCTCACCCGTGCCCTAATCTTAACCAGGACACCAACACTAACTCGTCCCCTCACAGGTACGCTAAACCTTAAGCGTTGTCGTACACTAAATTGTACCCTAATCCCTCCCCATTCCCTAACCCTAACCCTAACCCCATTCCTAAACGTGACCCACTTCCGATGCCCTACCCTAACCAATGCCCTGAACTTAACGAGTACACAAACACTAACTCATGCCCTCAAACGTACGCTAACCCTTAAGCATTGTCGTACCCTAACCTGTACCCTAATCCCTCCCCATTCCCTAACCCTAACCCTAACCGCAACCCTGAACGTGACCCTTTTCCGACGCCTTACCCTCATCGGTGCCGTTGCCTTAACCAGTACACCAACACTAATTCGTGCCCTCACACTTATGCTAACCCTTAAGCACTGTCGTACCCTAACCTGTACCCTAATCCCTCTCCATTCCCTAACCCTAACCCTAACCTGAAACCTAACCATGACACTCACCCGAAACTTTACCCTCACCCGTGCCCTAATCTTAACCAGGACACCAAGACTAACTCGTGCCCTCAAACGTACGCTAACACTAAACCGCAGCGGTACCCTAACCTGTACCCTAATCCCTCTCCATTCCCTAACCCTAACCCTAACCTGAAACCTAAACATGACACTCACCCGAAACTTTAACCTCACCCGTGTCCTAATTTTTACCAGTACATCAACACTAACCCATGCCCTCTAACATACGCCAACCCTAAGCCATTGTCGTACCCTAACCTGTACCCTAATCAATCCACATTCCCTAACCCTAACCCTTAACGTGACCCTCTTCCGAGGCCTTACCCTCACCCGTGCCCTAATCGTAAGCAGTACACTAACACTAACTAGTGACCTCACACGTACGCTAAACCTTAAGCGTTGTGGTACCCTAAACTGTGCCCTAATATCTCCCCATTCCCTAACCCTAACCCTAATCCGAATTCTATCCCTGACCCTCACCAGAAACCTTACCCGCACCCGTGCCCTAATCTTAACCAGGACACCAACACTAACCCGTGCCCTCACACGTACGCTAAACCTTAAGCGTTGTCGTATCCTAAATTGTACCCTAATCCCTCCCCATTCCTTAACCCTAACCCTAACCCCATCCCTAAACCTGACCCACTTCCGATGCCCTACCCTAACCAATGCCCTAATCTTAACCAGTACACAAACACTAACTCATGCCCTCAAACGTACGCTAACCCTTAAGCATTGTCGTACCCTATCCTGTACCCTAATCCCTCCCCATTCCCTAACCCTAGCCCTAAGCGAAACCCTGAACGTGACCCTTTTCCGAGGCCTTACCCTCATCGGTGCCGTTGTCTTAACCAGTACACCAACACTAACTCGTGCCCTCACACTTACGCTAAACCTTAAGCATTGTCGTACCCTAACCTGTACCCTAATCCCTCTCCATTCCCTAACCCTAACCCTAACCCTAACCCTAACCCGAATCCTAACCCTGACCCTCACCCGAAGCCTTACCCTCACCCGTGCCCTAATCTTTACCAGGACACCAAGATTAACACGTGCCCTCAAACGTACGCTAACAGTAAACCGCAGCGGTACCCTAACCTGTACCCTAATCCCTCTCCATTCCCTAACCCTAACACTAACCTGAAACCTAACCATGACACTCACCCGAAACTTTACCCTCACCCGTGTCCTAATTTTATCCAGTACATCAACACTAACCCATGCCCTCTGACGTACGCCAACCCTAAGCCATTGCCGTACCCTAACCTGTACCCTAATCAATCCCCATTCCCTAACCCTAACCCTAACCCTAACCCTTAACGTGACCCTCTTCCGAGGCCTTACCCTCACCCGTGCCCTAATCGTAAGCAGTACACTAACACTAACTAGTGACCTCACACGTACGCTAAACCTTAAGCGTTGTGGTACCCTAAACTGTGCCCTAATATCTCCCCAATCCCTCACCCTAACCCTAACCCGAATTCTATCCCTGACCCTCACCAGAAACCTTACCCTCACCCGGGCCCTAATCTTAACCAGGACACCAACACTAACTTGTGCCCTCACACGTACGCTAACCCTTAATCGTTGTCGTACCCTAAACTGTACCCTAATCCCTCCCCATTCCCTACCCCTAACCCTAACCCTAATCCTAACCCTGACTCTCACCTGAAGCCTTACCCTCACCCGTGCCCTAATCTTAACCAGGACACTAACACTAACGCTTGCCCTCACTCGAACGCTAACCCTTAAGCACTGTCGTACCCTAAGCTGTACCCTAATCCCTCTGCATTCCTTAACCCTAACCATAACCCGAATCCTAACCCTGACCTTCACCCGTAGCCTTACCCTCACCCGTGCCCTAATCTTAACCAGGACACCAACACTAACTCGTGCCCTCACACGTACGCTAAACCTTAAGCGTTGTCGTACCCTAAATTGTACCCTAATCCCTCCCCATTCCTTAACCCTAACCCTAACCCCATCCCTAAACCTGACCCACTTCCGATGCCCTACCCTAACCAATGCCCTAATCTTAACCAGGACACAAACACTAACTCATGCCCTCAAACGTACGCTAAGCCTTAAGCATTGTCGTACCCTATCCTGTACCCTAATCCCTCCCCATTCCCTAACCCTAACCCTAAGCGAAACCCTGAACGTGACCCTTTTCCGAGGCCTTACCCTCATCGGTGCCGTTGTCTTAACCAGTACACCAACACTAACTCGTGCCCTCACACTTACGCTAACCCTTAAGCATTGTCGTACCCTAACCTGTACCCTAATCCCTCTCCATTCCCTAGCCCTAACCCTAACCCTAAACCTAACCCGAATCCTAACCCTGACCCTCACCCGAAGCCTTACCCTCACCCGTGCCCTGATCTTAACCAGGACACCAAGACTAACTTGTGCCCTCAAACGTACGCTAACACTAAACCGCAGCGGTACCCTAACCTGTACCCTACTCCCTCTCCATTCCCTAACCCTAACCCTAACCTGAAACCTAACCATGACACTCACCCGAAACTTTACCCTCACCCGTGTCCTAATTTTAACCAGTACATCAACACTAACCCATGCCCTCTAACGTACGCCAACCCTAAGCCATTGCCGTACCCTAACCTGTACCCTAATCAATCCCCATTCCCTAACCCTAACCCTAACCCTAACCCTTAACGTGACCCTCTTCCGAGGCCTTACCCTCACTCGTGCCCTAATCGTAAGCAGTACACTAACACTAACTAGTGACCTCACACGTACTCTAAACCTTAAGCGTTGTGGTACCCTAAACTGTGCCCTAATATCTCCCCATTCCCTAACCCTAACCCTAATCCGAATTCTATCCCTGACCCTCACCCGAAACCTTACCCTCACCCGTGCCCTAATCTTAACCAGGACACCAACACTAACTCGTGCCCTCACACGTACGCTAACCCTTAATCGTTGTCGTACCCTAAACTGTACCCTAATCCCTCCCCATTCCCTAACCCTAACCCTAACCCGAATCCTAACCCTGACTCTCACCTGAAGCCTTACCCTCACCCGTGCCCTAATCTTAACCAGGACACTAACACTAACCCTTGCCCTCACACGAACGCTAACCCTTAAGCACTGTCGTACCCTAAGCTGTACCCTAATCCCTCTGCATTCCTTAACCCTAACCCTAGCCCGAATCCTAACCCTGACCCTCACACGAAACCTTACCCTCACCCGTGCCCTAATCTTAACCAGGACACCAACACTAACTCGTGCCCTCACACGTACGCTAAACCTTAAGCGTTGTCGTACCCTAAATTGTACCCTAATCCCTACCCATTCCTTAACCCTAACCCTAAACCCATCCCTAAACCTGACCCACTTCTGATGCCCTACCCTAACCAATGCCCTAATCTTAACCAGTACACAAACACTAACTCATGCCCTCAAACGTACGCTAACCCTTAAGCATTGTCGTACCCTATCCTGTACCCTAATCCCTCCCCATTCCCTAACCCTAACCCTAAGCGAAACCCTGAACGTGACACTTTTCCGAGGCCTTACCCTCATCGGTGCCGTTGTCTTAACCAGTACACCAACACTAACTCGTGCCCTCACACTTACGCTAACCCTTAAGCATTGTCGTACCCTAACCTTTACCCTAATCCCTCTCCATTCCCTAACCCTAACCCTAACCCGAATCCTAATCCTGTCCCTCACCCGAAGCCTTACCCTCACCCGTGCCCTAATCTTAACCAGGACACCAAGACTAACTCGTGCCCTCAAACGTACGCTAACACTAAACCGCAGCGGTACCCTAACCTGTACCCTAATCCCTCTCCATTCCCTAACCCTAACCCTAACCTGAAACCTAACCATGACACTCACCCGAAACTTTACCCTCACCCGTGTCCTAATTTTAACCAGTACATCAACACGAACCCATGCCCTCTAACGTAGGCCAACCCTAAGCCATTGCCGTACCCTAACCTGTACCCTAATCAATCCCCATTCCCTAACCCTAACCCTAACCCTAACCCTTATCGTGACCCTCTTCCGAGGCCTTACCCTCACCCGTGCCCTAATCGTAAGCAGTACACTAACACTAACTAGTGACCTCACACGTACGCTAAACCTTAAGCGTTGTGGTACCCTAAACTGTGCCCTAATATCTCCCCATTCCCTAACCCTAACCCTAACCCGAATTCTATCCCTGACCCTCACCAGAAACCTTACCCGCACCCGTGCCCTAATCTTAACCAGGACACCAACACTAACTCGTGCCCTCACACGTACGCTAACCCTTAATCGCTTTCGTACCCTAAACTGTACCCTAATCCCTCCCCATTCCCTAACCCTAACCCTAACCCGAATCCTAACCCTGACCCTCACCTGAAGCCTTACCCTCACCCGTGCCCTAATCTTAACCAGGACACTAACACTAACCCTTGCCCTCACACGAACGCTAACCCTTAAGCACTGTCGTACCCTAAGCTGTACCCTAATCCCTCTGCATTCCTTAACCCTAACCCTAACCGAATCCTAACCCTGACCCTCACCCGAAGCCTTACCCTCACCCGTGCCCTAATCTTAACCAGGACACCAACACTAACTCGTGCCCTCACACGTACGCTAAACCTTAAGCGTTGTCGCACCCTAAATTGTACCCTAATCCCTCCCCATTCCTTAACCCTAACCCTAACCCCATCCCTAAACCTGACCCACTTCCGATGCCCTACCCTAACCAATGCCCTAATCTTAACCAGTACACAAACAGTAACTCATGCCCTCAAACGTACGCTAACCCTTAAGCATTGTCGTACCCTATCCTGTAACCTAATCCCTCCCCATTCCCTAACCCTAACCCTAAGCGAAACCCTGAACGTGACGCTTTTCCGAGGCCTTACCCTCATCGGTGCCGTAGTCTTAACCAGTACACCAACACTAACTCGTGCCCTCACACTTACGCTAACCCTTAAGCATTGTCGTACCCTAACCTGTACCCTAATCCCTCTCCATTCCCTAACCCTAACCCTAACCCGAATCCTAACCCTGACCCTCACCCGAAGCCTTACACTCACCCGTGCCCTAATCTTAACCAGGACACCAAGACTAACTCGTGCCCTCAAACGTACGCTAACACTAAACTGCAGCGGTACCCTAACCTGTACCCTAATCCCTCTCCATTCCCTAACCCTAACCCTAACCTGAAACCTAACCGTGACACTCACCCGAAACTTTACCCTCATCCGTGTCCTAATTTTAACCAGTACATCAACACTAACCCATGCCCTCTAACGTACGCCAACCCTAAGCCATTGCCGTACACTAACCTGTACCCTAATCAATCCCCATTCCCTAACCCTAACCCTAACCCGAATCCTAACCCTGACCCTCACCCGAAGCCTTACCCTCACCCGTGCCCTAATCTTAACCAGGACACCAACACTAACCCGTGCCCTCACACGTACGCTAAACCTTAAGCGTTGTCGTACCCTAAATTGTACCCTGATCCCTCCCCATTCCTTAACCCTAACCCTAACCCCATCCCTAAACCTGACCCACTTCCGATGCCCTACCCTAACCAATGCCCTAATCTTAACCAGTACACAAACACTAACTCATGCCCTCAAACGTACGCTAACCCTTAAGCATTGTCGTACGCTATCCTGTAACCTAATCCCTCCCCATTCCCTAACCCTAACTCTAAGCGAAACCCTGAACATGACCCTTTTCCGAGGCCTTACCCTCATCGGTGCCGTTGTCTTAACCAGTACACCAACACTAACTCGTGCCCTCACACTTACGCTAACCCTTAAGCATTGTTGTACCCTAACCTGTACCCTAACCCCTCTCCATTCCCTAACCCTAACCCTAACCCGAATCCTAACCCTGACCATCACCCGAAGCCTTACCCGCACCCGTGCCCTAATCTTAAACAGGACACCAAGACTAACTCGTGCCCTCAAACGTACGTTAACACTAAACCGCAGCGGTACCCTAACCTGTACCCTAATCCCTCTCCATTCCCTAACCCTAACCCTAACCTGAAACCTAACCATGACACTCACCCGAAACTTTACCCTCACCCGTGTCCTAATTTTAACCAGTACATCAAAACTAACCCATGACCTCTAACGTACGCCAACCCTAAGCCATTGCCGTACCCTAACCTGTACCCTAATCAATCCACATTCCCTAACCCTAACCCTAACCCTAACCCTTAACGTGACCCTCTTCCGAGGCCTTACCCTCACCCGTGCCCTAATCGTAAGCAGTACACTAACACTAACTAGTGACCTCACACGTATGCTAAACCTTAAGCGTTGTGGTACCCTAAACTGTGCCCTAATATCTCCCCATTCCCTAACCCTAACCCTAATCCGAATTCTATCCCTGACCCTCACCAGAAACCTTACCCGCACCCGTGCCCTAATCTTAACCAGGACACCAACACTAACTCGTGCCCTCACACGTACGCTAACCCTTAATCGCTTTCGTACCCTAAACTGTACCCTAATCCCTCCCCATTCCCTAACCCTAACCCTAACCCGAATTCTAACCCTGACCCTCACCTGAAGCCTTACCCTCACCCGTGCCCTAATCTTAACCAGGACACTAACACTAACCCTTGCCCTCACACGAACGCTAACCCTTAAGCACTGTCGTACCCTAAGCTGTACCCTAATCCCTCTGCATTCCTTAACCCTAACCCTAACCGAATCCTAACCCTGACCCTCACCCGAAGCCTTACCCTCACCCGTGCCCTAATCTTAACCAGGACACCAACACTAACTCGTGCCCTCACACGTACGCTAAACCTTAAGCGTTGTCGCACCCTAAATTGTACCCTAATCCCTCCCCATTCCTTAACCCTAACCCTAACCCCATCCCTAAACCTGACCCACTTCCGATGCCCTACCCTAACCAATGCCCTAATCTTAACCAGTACACAAACAGTAACTCATGCCCCCAAACGTACGCTAACCCTTAAGCATTGTCGTACCGTATCCTGTAACCTAATCCCTCCCCATTCCCTAACCCTAACCCTAAGCGAAACCCTGAACGTGACCCTTTTCCGAGGCCTTACCCTCATCGGTGCCGTTGTCTTAACCAGTACACCAACACTAACTCGTGCCCTCACACTTACGCTAACCCTTAAGCATTGTCGTACCCTAACCTGTACCCTAATCCCTCTCCATTCCCTAACCCTAACCCTAACCCGAATCCTAACCCTGACCCTCACCCGAAGCCTTACCCTCACCCGTGCCCTAATCTTAAACAGGACACCAAGACTAACTCGTGCCCTCAAACGTACGCTAACACTAAACTGCAGCGGTACCCTAACCTGTACCCTAATCCCTCTCCATTCCCTAACCCTAACCCTAACCTGAAACCTAACCGTGACACTCACCCGAAACTTTACCCTCATCCGTGTCCTAATTTTAACCAGTACATCAACACTAACCCATGCCCTCTAACGTACGCCAACCCTAAGCCATTGCCGTACACTAACCTGTACCCTAATCAATCCCCATTCCCTAACCCTAACCCTAACCCGAATCCTAACCCTGACCCTCACCCGAAGCCTTACCCTCACCCGTGCCCTAATCTTAACCAGGACACCAACACTAACCCGTGCCCTCACACGTACGCTAAACCTTAAGCGTTCTCGTACCCTAAATTGTACCCTAATCCCTCCCCATTCCTTAACCCTAACCCTAACCCCATCCCTAAACCTGACCCACTTCCGATGCCCTACCCTAACCAATGCCCTAATCTTAACCAGTACACAAACACTAACTCATGCCCTCAAACGTACGCTAACCCTTAAGCATTGTCGTACCCTATCCTGTACCCTAATCCCTCCCCATTCCCTAAACCTAACCCTAAGCGAAACCCTGAACGTGACCCTTTTCCGAGGCCTTACCCTCATCGGTGCCGTTGTCTTAACCAGTACACCAACACTAACTCGTGCCCTCACACTTACGCTAATCCTTAAGCATTGTCGTACCCTAACCTGTACCCTAATCCCTCTCCATTCCCTAACCCTAACCCTAACCCTAACCCTAACCAGAATCCTAACCCTGAACCTCACCCGAAGCCTTGCCCTCACCCTTGCCCTAATCTTTACCAGGACACCAAGATTAACACGTGCCTTCAAACGTACGCTAACAGTAAACCGCAGCGGTACCCTAACCTGTACCCTAATCTCTCTCCATTCCCTAACCCTAACACTAACCTGAAACCTAACCATGACACTCACCCGAAACTTTACCCTCACCCGTGTCCTAATTTTAACCAGTATATCAACACAAACCCATGCCCTCTGACATACGCCAACCCTAAGCCATTGCCGTACCCTAACCTGTACCCTAATCAATCCCCATTCCCTAACCCTAACCCTAACCCTAACCCTTAACGTGACCCTCTTCCGAGGCCTTACCCTCACCCGTGCCCTAATCGTAAGCAGTACACTAACACTAACTAGTGACCTCACACGTACGCTAAACCTTAAGCGTTGTGGTACCCTAAACTGTGCCCTAATATCTTCCCAATCCCTAACCCTAACCCTAACCCGAATTCTATCCCTGACCCTCACCCGAAACCTTACCCTCACCCGTGCCCTAATCTTAACCAGGACACCAACACTAACTTGTGCCCTCACACGTACGGTAACCCTTAATCGTTGTCGTACCCTAAACTGTACCCTAATCCCTCCCCATTCCCTAACCCTAACCCTAACCCGAATCCTAACCCTGACTCTCACCTGAAGCGTTACCCTCACCCGTGCCCTAATCTTAACCAGGACACTAACACTAACCCTTGCCCTCACACGTAAGCTAACTCTTAAGCACTGTCGTACCCTAAGCTGTACCCTAATCCCTCTGCATTCCTTAACCCTAACCCTAGCCCGAATCCTAACCCTGACCCTCACCCGAAGCCTTACCCTCACCCGTGACCTAAACTTAACCAGGACACCAACTCTAACTCGTGCCCTCACACGTACGCTAAACCTTAAGCGTTGTCGTACCCTAAATTGTACCCTAATCCCTCCCCATTCCTTAACCCTAACCCTAAACCCATCCCTAAACCTGACCCACTTCTGATGCCCTACCCTAACCAATGCCCTAATCTTAACCAGTACACAAACACTAACTCATGCCCTCAAACGTACACTAACCCTTAAGCATTGTCGTACCCTATCCTGTACCCTAATCCCTCCCCATTCCCTAACCCTAACCCTAAGCGAAACCCTGAACGTGACACTTTTCCGAGGCCTTACCCTCATCGGTGCCGTTGTCTTAACCAGTACACCAACACTAACTCGTGCCCTCACACTTACGCTAACCCTTAAGCATTGTCGTACCCTAACCTTTACCCTAATCCCTCTCCATTCCCTAACCCTAACCCTAACCCGAATCCTAATCCTGTCCCTCACCCGAAGCCTTACCCTCACCCGTGCCCTAATCTTAACCAGGACACCAAGACTAACTCGTGCCCTCAAACGTACGCTAACACTAAACCGCAGCGGTACCCTAACCTGTACCCTAATCCCTCTCCATTCCCTAACCCTAACCCTAACCTGAAACCTAACCATGACACTCACCCGAAACTTTACCCTCACCCGTGTCCTAATTTTAAACAGTACATCAACACTAACCCATGCCCTCTAACGTAGGCCAACCCTAAGCCATTGCCGTACCCTAACCTGTACCCTAATCAATCCCCATTCCCTAACCCTAACCCTAACCCTAACCCTTAATGTGACCCTCTTCCGAGGCCTTACCCTCACCCGTGCCCTAATCGTAAGCAGTACACTAACACTAACTAGTGCCCTCACACGTACGCTAAACCTTAAGCGTTGTCGTACCCTAAATTGTACCCTAATCCCTCCCCATTCCTTAACCCTAACCCTAACCCCATCCCTAAACCTGACCCACTTCCGATGCCCTACCCTAACCAATGCCCTAATCTTAACTAGTACACAAACACTAACTCATGCCCTGAAACGTACGCTAACCCTTAAGCATTGTCGTACCCTATCCTGTACCCTAATCCCTCCCCATTCCCTAACCCTAACCCTAACCCTAACCCTAACCCGAATCCTAACCCTGACCCTCACCCGAAGCCTTACCCTCACCCGTGCCCTAATCGTAAGCAGTACACTAACACTAACTAGTGATCTCACACGTACGCTAAACCTTAACCGTTGTGGTACCCTAAACTGTGCCCTAATATCTCCCCATTCCCTAACCCTAACCCTAACCGAATTCTATCCCTGACCCTCACCCGAAACCTTACCCTCACCCGTGCCCTAATCTTAACCAGGACACCAACACTAACTTGTGCCCTCACACGTACGCTAACCCTTAATCGTTGTCGTACCCTAAACTGTACCCTAATCCCTCCCCTTTCCCTAACCCTAACCCTAACCCGAATCCTAACCCTGACCCTCACCTGAAGCCTTACCCTCACCCGTGCCCTAATCTTAACCAGGACACTAACACTAAACCTTGCCCTCACACGAACGCTAACCCTTAAGCACTGTCGTACCCTAAGCTGTACCCTAATCCCTCTGCATTCCTTAACCCTAACACTAACCCGAATCCTAACCCTGACCCTCACCCGAAGCCTTACCCTCACCCGTGCCCTAATCTTAACCAGGACACCAACACTAACTCGTGCCCTCACACGTACGCTAAACCTTAAGCGTTGTCGTACCCTAAATTGTACCCTAATCCCTCCCCATTCCTTAACCCTAACCCTAACCCCATCCCTAAACCTGACCCACATCCTATGCCCTACCCTAACCAATGCTCAAATCTTAACCAGTACACAAACACTAACTCATGCCCTCAAACGTACGCTAACCCTTAAGCATTGTCGTACCCTATCCTGTACCCTAATCCCTCCCCATTCCCTAACCCTAACCCTAAGCGAAACCCTGAACGTGACCCTTTTCCGAGGCCTTACCCTCATCGGTGCCGTTGTCTTAACCAGTACACCAACACTAACTTGTGCCCTCACACTTACGCTAACCCTTAAGCATTGTCGTACCCTAACCTGTACCCTAATCCCACTCCATTCCCTAACCCTAACCCTAACCCGAATCCTAACCCTGACCCTCACCCGAAGCCTTACCCTCACCCGTGCCCTAATCTTAACCAGGACCCCAAGACTAACTCGTGCCCTCAAACGTACGCTAACACTAAACCGCAGCGGTACCCTAACCTGTACCCTAATCCCTCTCCATTCCCTAACCCTAAACCTAACCTGAAACCTAACCATGACACTCACCCGAAACTTTACCCTCACCCGTGTCCTAATTTTAACCAGTACATCAATACTAACCCATGCCCTCTAACGTACGCCAACCCTAAGCCATTGCCGTACCCTAACCTGTACCCTAATCAATCCCCATTCCCTAACCCTAACCCTAAACCTAACCCTTAACGTGACCCTCTTCCGAGGCCTTACCCTCACCCGTGCCCTAATCGTAAGCAGTACACTAACACTAACTAGTGACCTCACACGTACACTAAACCTTAAGCGTTGTGGTACCCTAATCTGTGCCCTAATATCTCCCCATTCCCTAACCCTAACCCTAACCCGAATTCTATCCCTGACCCTTACTCGAAACCTTACCCTCACCCGTGCCCTAATCTTAATCAGGACACCAACACTAACTCGTGCCCTCACACGTACGCTAACCCTTAATCGTTGTTGTATCCTAAACTGTACCCTAATCCCTCCCCATTCCCTAACCCTAACCCTAACCCGAATCCTAACCCTGACCCTCACTTGAAGCCTTACCCTCACCCGTGCCCTAATCTTAACCAGGACACTAACACTAACTCTTGCCCTCACACGAACGCTAACCCTTAAGCACTGTCGTACCCTAAGCTGTACCCTAATCCCTCTGCATTCCTTAACCCTAACCCTAACCCGAATCCTAACCCTGAACCTCACCCGAAGCCTTACCCTCACCCGTGCCCTAATCTTAACCAGGACACCAACACTAACTCTTGCCCTCACACTTACGCTAACCCTTAAGCATTGTCGTACCCTAACCTGTACCCTAATCCCTCTCCATTCCCTAACCCTAACCCTAACCTGAAACCTAACCATGACACTCACCCGAAACTTTACCCTCACCCGTGTCCTAATTTTAACCAGTACATCAACACTAACCCATGCCCTCTAACGTACGCCAACCCTAAGCCATTGCCGTACCCTAACCTGTACCCTAATCAATCCCCATTCCCTAACCCTAACCCTAAAGCTAACCCTTAACGTGACATTCTTCCGAGGCCTTACCCTCACCCGTGCCCTAATCGTAAGCAGTACACTAACACTAACTAGTGACCTCACACGTACGCTAAACCTTAAGCGTTGTGGTACCCTAAACTGTGCCCTAATATCTCCCCATTCCCTAACCCTAACCCTAACCCGAATTCTATCCCTGACCCTCACCCGAAACCTTACCCTCACCCGTGCCCTAATCTTAACCAGGACACCAACACTAACTCGTGCCCTCACACATACGCTAACCCTTAATCGTTGTCGTACCCTAAACTGTACCCTAATCCCTCCCCATTCCCTAACACTAACCCTAAACCGAATCCTAACCCTGACCCTCACCTGAAGCCTTACCCTCACCCGTGCCCTAATCTTAACCAGGACACTAACACTAACCCTTGCCCTCACACGAACGCTAACCCTTAAGCACTGTCGTACCCTAAGCTGTACCCTAATCCCTCTGCTTTCCTTAACCCTAACCCTAACCCGAATCCTAACCCTGACCCTCACCCGAAGCCTTACCCTCACCCGTGCCCTAATCTTAACCAGGACACCAACACTAACTCGTGCCCTCACACGTACGCTAAACCTTAAGCGTTGTCGTACCCTAAATTGTACCCTAATCCCTCCCCATTCCTTAACCCTAACCCTAAACCCATCCCTAAACCTGACCCACTTCCGATGCCCTACCCTAACCAATGCCCTAATCTTAACCAGGACACAAACACTAACTCATGCCCTCAAACGTACGCTAACCCTTAAGCATTGTCGTACCCTATCCTGTACCCTAATCCCTCCCCATTCCTTAACCCTAACCCTAAGCGAAACCCTGAACGTGACCCTTTTCCGAGGCCTTACCCTCATCGGGGCCGTTGTCTTAACCAGTACACCAACACTAACTCGTGCCCTCACACTTACGCTAACCCTTAAGCATTGTCGTACCCTAACCTGTACCCTAATCCCTCTCCATTCCCTAACCCTAAACCTAACCCGAATCCTAACCCTGACCCTCACCCGAAGCCTTACCCTCACCCGTGCCCTAATCTTAACCAGGACACCAAGACTAACTCGTGCCCTCAAACGTACGCTAACACTAAACTGCAGCGGTACCCTAACCTGTACCCTAATCCCTCTCCATTCCCTAACCCTAACCCTAACCTGAAACCTAACCATGACACTCACCCGAAACTTTACCCTCACCCGTGTCCTAATTTTAACCAGTACATCAACACTAACCCATGCCCTCTAACGTACGCCAACCCTAAGCCATTGCCGTACCCTAACCTGTACACTAATCAATCCCCATTCCCTAACCCTAACCCTAACCCTAACCCTTAACGTGACCCTCTTCCGAGGCCTTACCCTCACCCGTGCCCTAATCGTAAGCAGTACACTAACACTAACTAGTGACCTCACACGTACGCTAAACCTTAAGCGTTGTGGTACCATAAACTATGCCCTAATATCTCCCCATTCCCTAACCCTAACCCTAACCCGAATTCTATCCCTGACCCTCACCCGAAACCTTACCCTCACCCGTGCCCTAATCTTAACCAGGACACCAACACTAACTCGTGCCCACACACGTACGCTAACCCTTAATCGCTTTCGTACCCTAAACTGTACCCTAATCCCTCCCCATTACCTAACCCTAACCCTAACCCGAATCCTAACCCTGACCCTCACCTGAAGCCTTACACTCACCCGTGCCCTAATCTTAACCAGGACACTAACACTAACCCTTGCCCTCACACGAACGCTAACCCTTAAGAACTGTCGTACCCTAAGCTGTACCCTAATCCCTCTGCATTCCTTAACCCTAACCCTAACCCGAATCCTAACCCTGACCCTCACCCGAAGCCTTACCCTCACCCGTGCCCTAATCTTAACCAGGACACCAACACTAACTCGTGCCCTCACACGTACGCTAAACCTTAAGCGTTGTCGTACCCTAAATTGTACCCTAATACCTCCCCATTCCTTAACCCTAACACTAACCCCATCCCTAAACCTGACCCACTTCCGATGCCCTACCCTAACCAATGCCCTAATCTTAACCAGTACACAAACACTAACTCATGCCCTCAAACGTACGCTAACCCTTAAGCATTGTCGTACCCTATCCTGTACCCTAATCCCTCCCCATTCCCTAACCCTAACCCTAAGCGAAACCCTGAACGTGACCCTTTTCCGAGGCCTTACCCTCATCGGTGCCGTTGTCTTAACCAGTACACCAACACTAACTCGTGCCCTCACACTTACGCTAACCCTTAAGCACTGTCGTACACTAACCTGTACCCTAATCCCTCTCCATTCCCTAACCCTAACCCTAACCCGAATCCTAACCCTGACCCTCACCCGAAGCCTTACCCTCACCCGTGCCCTAATCTTAACCAGGACACCAAGACTAACTCGTGCCCTCAAACGTACGCTAACACTAAACCGCAGCGGTACCCTAACCTTTACCCTAATCCCTCTCCATTCCCTAACCCTAACCCTAACCTGAAACCTAACCATGACACTCTCCCGAAACTTTACCCTCACCCGTGTCCTAATTTTAACCAGTACATCAACACTAAACCATGCCCTCTAACGTACGCCAACCCTAAGACATTGCCGTACCCTAACCTGTACCCTAATCAATCCCCATTCCCTAACCCTAACCCTAACCCTAACCCTTAACGTGACCCTCTTGCGAGGCCTTACCCTCACCCGTGCCCTAATCGTAAGCAGTACACTAACACTAACTAGTGACCTCACACGTACGCTAAACCTTAAGCGTTGTGGTACCCCAAACTGTGCCCTAATATCTCCCCATTCCTTAACCCTAACCCTAACCCGAATTCTATCCCTGACCCTCACCCGAAACCTTACCCTCACCCGTGCCCTAATCTTAACCAGGACACCAACACTAACTTGTGCTCTCACACGTATGCTAACCCTTAATCGTTGTCGTACCCTAAACTGTACCCTAATCCCTCCCCATTCCCTAACCCTAACCCTAACCCGAATCCTAACCCTGACCCTCACCTGAAGCCTTACCCTCACCCGTGCCCTAATCTTAACCAGGACACTAACACTAACCCTTGCCCTCACACGAACGCTAACCCTTAAGCACTGTCGTACCCTAAGCTGTACCCTAATCCCTCTGCATTCCTTAACCCTAACCCTAACGGAATCCTAACCCTGACCCTCACCCGAAGCCTTACCCTCACCCGTGCCCTAATCTTAACCAGGACACCAACACTAACTCCTGCCCTCACACGTACGCTAAACCTTAAGCGTTGTCGTACCTTAAATTGTACCCTAATCCCTCCCCATTCCTTAACCCTAACCCTAACCCCATCCCTAAACCTGACCCACTTCCGATGCCCTGCCCTAACCAATGCCCTAATCTTAACCAGTACACAAACACTAACTCATGCCCTCAAACGTACGCTAACCCTTAAGCATTGTCGTACCCTATCCTGTAACCTAATCCCTCCCCATTCCCTAACCCTAACCCTAAGCGAAACCCTGAACATGACCCTTTTCCGAGGCCTTACCCTCATCGGTGCCGTTGTCTTAACCAGTACACCAACACTAACTCGTGCCCTCACACTTACGCTAACCCTTAAGCATTGTTGTACCCTAACCTGTACCCTAATCCCTCTCCATTCCCTAACCCTAACCCTAACCCGAATCCTAACCCTGACCATCACCCGAAGCCTTACCCGCACCCGTGCCCTAATCTTAAACAGGACACCAAGACTAACTCGTGCCCTCAAACGTACGTTAACACTAAACCGCAGCGGTACCCTAACCTGTACCCTAATCCCTCTCCATTAACTAACCCTAACCCTAACCTGAAACCTAACCATGACACTCACCCGAAACTTTACCCTCACCCGTGTCCTAATTTTAACCAGTACATCAACACTAACCCATGACCTCTAACGTACGCCAACCCTAAGCCATTGCCGTACCCTAACCTGTACCCTAATCAATCCACATTCCCTAACCCTAACCCTAACCCTAACCCTTAACGTGACCCTCTTCCGAGGCCTTACCCTCACCCGTGCCCTAATCGTAAGCAGTACACTAACACTAACTAGTGACCTCACACGTATGCTAAACCTTAAGCGTTGTGGTACCCTAAACTGTGCCCTAATATCTCCCCATTCCCTAACCCTAACCCTAATCCGAATTCTATCCCTGACCCTCACCAGAAACCTTACCCGCACCCGTGCCCTAATCTTAACCAGGACACCAACACTAACTCGTGCCCTCACACGTACGCTAACCCTTAATCGCTTTCGTACCCTAAACTGTACCCTAATCCCTCCCCATTCCCTAACCCTAACCCTAACCCGAATCCTAACCCTGACCCTCACCTGAAGCCTTACCCTCACCCGTGCCCTAATCTTAACCAGGACACTAACACTAACCCTTGCCCTCACACGAACGCTAACCCTTAAGCACTGTCGTACCCTAAGCTGTACCCTAATCCCTCTGCATTCCTTAACCCTAACCCTAACGGAATCCTAACCCTGACCCTCACCCGAAGCCTTACCCTCACCCGTGCCCTAATCTTAACCAGGACACCAACACTAACTTGTGCTCTCACACGTACGCTAACCCTTAATCGTTGTCGTACCCTGAACTGTACCCTAATCCCTCCCCATTCCCTAACACTAACCCTAACCCGAATCCTAACCCTGACCCTCACCTGAAGCCTTACCCTCACCCGTGCCCTAATCTTAACCAGGACACTAACACTAACCCTTGCCCTCACACGAACGCTAACCCTTAAGCACTGTCGTACCCTAAGCTGTACCCTAATCCCTCTGCATTCCTTAACCCTAACCCTAACGGAATCCTAACCCTGACCCTCACCCGAAGCCTTACCCTCACCCGTGCCCTAATCTTAACCAGGACACCAACACTAACTCCTGCCCTCACACGTACGCTAAACCTTAAGCGTTGTCGTACCTTAAATTGTACACTAATCCCTCCCCATTCCTTAACCCTAACCCTAACCCCATCCCTAAACCTGACCCACTTCCGATGCCCTACCCTAACCAATGCCCTAATCTTAACCAGTACACAAACACTAACTCATGCCCTCAAACGTACGCTAACCCTTAAGCATTGTCGTACCCTATCCTGTAACCTAATCCCTCCCCATTCCCTAACCCTAACCCTAAGCGAAACCCTGAACATGACCCTTTTCCGAGGCCTTACCCTCATCGGTGCCGTTGTCTTAACCAGTACACCAACACTAACTCGTGCCCTCACACTTACGCTAACCCTTAAGCATTGTTGTACCCTAACCTGTACCCTAATCCCTCTCCATTCCCTAACCCTAACCCTAACCCGAATCCTAACCCTGACCATCACCCGAAGCCTTACCCGCACCCGTGCCCTAATCTTAAACAGGACACCAAGACTAACTCGTGCCCTCAAACGTACGTTAACACTAAACCGCAGCGGTACCCTAACCTGTACCCTAATCCCTCTCCATTCCCTAACCCTAACCCTAACCTGAAACCTAACCATGACACTCACCCGAAACTTTACCCTCACCCGTGTCCTAATTTTAACCAGTACATCAACACTAACCCATGACCTCTAACGTACGCCAACCCTAAGCCATTGCCGTACCCTAACCTGTACCCTAATCAATCCACATTCCCTAACCCTAACCCTAACCCTAACCCTTAACGTGACCCTCTTCCGAGGCCTTACCCTCACCCGTGCCCTAATCGTAAGCAGTACACTAACACTAACTAGTGACCTCACACGTATGCTAAACCTTAAGCGTTGTGGTACCCTAAACTGTGCCCTAATATCTCCCCATTCCCTAACCCTAACCCTAATCCGAATTCTATCCCTGACCCTCACCAGAAACCTTACCCGCACCCGTGCCCTAATCTTAACCAGGACACCAACACTAACTCGTGCCCTCACACGTACGCTAACCCTTAATCGCTTTCGTACCCTAAACTGTACCCTAATCCCTCCCCATTCCCTAACCCTAACCCTAACCCGAATCCTAACCCTGACCCTCACCTGAAGCCTTACCCTCACCCGTGCCCTAATCTTAACCAGGACACTAACACTAACCCTTGCCCTCACACGAACGCTAACCCTTAAGCACTGTCGTACCCTAAGCTGTACCCTAATCCCTCTGCATTCCTTAACCCTAACCCTAACCGAATCCTAACCCTGACCCTCACCCGAAGCCTTACCCTCACCCGTGCCCTAATCTTAACCAGGACACCAACACTAACTCGTGCCCTCACACGTACGCTAAACCTTAAGCGTTGTCGCACCCTAAATTGTACCCTAATCCCTCCCCATTCCTTAACCCTAACCCTAACCCCATCCCTAAACCTGACCCACTTCCGATGCCCTACCCTAACCAATGCCCTAATCTTAACCAGTACACAAACAGTAACTCATGCCCTCAAACGTACGCTAACCCTTAAGCATTGTCGTACCCTATCCTGTAACCTAATCCCTCCCCATTCCCTAACCCTAACCCTAAGCGAAACCCTGAACGTGACCCTTTTCCGAGGCCTTACCCTCATCGGTGCCGTTGTCTTAACCAGTACACCAACACTAACTCGTGCCCTCACACTTACGCTAACCCTTAAGCATTGTCGTACCCTAACCTGTACCCTAATCCCTCTCCATTCCCTAACCCTAACCCTAACCCGAATCCTAACCCTGACCCTCACCCGAAGCCTTACCCTCACCCGTGCCCTAATCTTAACCAGGACACCAAGACTAACTCGTGCCCTCAAACGTACGCTAACACTAAACCGCAGCGGTACCCAAACCTTTACCCTAATACCTCTCCATTCCCTAACCCTAACCCTAACCTGAAACCTAACCATGACACTCTCCCGAAACTTTACCCTCACCCGTGTCCTAATTTTAACCAGTACATCAACACTAAACCATGCCCTCTAACGTACGCCAACCCTAAGACATTGCCGTACCCTAACCTGTACCCTAATCAATCCCCATTCCCTAACCCTAACCCTAACCCTAACCCTTAACGTGACCCTCTTCCGAGGCCTTACCCTCACCCGTGCCCTAATCGTAAGCAGTACACTAACACTAACTAGTGACCTCACACGTACGCTAAACCTTAAGCGTTGTGGTACCCTAAACTGTGCCCTAATATCTCCCCATTCCTTAACCCTAACCCTAACCCGAATTCTATCCCTGACCCTCACCCGAAACCTTACCCTCACCCGTGCCCTAATCTTAACCAGGACACCAACACTAACTTGTGCTCTCACACGTATGCTAACCCTTAATCGTTGTCGTACCCTAAACTGTACCCTAATCCCTCCCCATTCCCTAACACTAACCCTAACCCGAATCCTAACCCTGACCCTCACCTGAAGCCTTACCCTCACCCGTGCCCTAATCTTAACCAGGACACTAACACTAACCCTTGCCCTCACACGAACGCTAACCCTTAAGCACTGTCATACCCTAAGCTGTACCCTAATCCCTCTGCATTCCTTAACCCTAACCCTAACGGAATCCTAACCCTGACCCTCACCCGAAGCCTTACCCTCACCCGTGCCCTAATCTTAACCAGGACACCAACACTAACTCCTGCCCTCACACGTACGCTAAACCTTAAGCGTTGTCGCACCCTAAATTGTACCCTAATCCCTCCCCATTCCTTAACCCTAACCCTAACCCCATCCCTAAACCTGACCCACTTCCGATGCCCTACCCTAACCAATGCCCTAATCTTAACCAGTACACAAACAGTAACTCATGCCCTCAAACGTACGTTAACCCTTAAGCATTGTCGTACCCTATCCTGTAACCTAATCCCTCCCCATTCCCTAACCCTAACCCTAAGCGAAACCCTGAACGTGACCCTTTTCCGAGGCCTTACCCTCATCGGTGCCGTTGTCTTAACCAGTACACCAACACTAACTCGTGCCCTCACACTTACGCTAACCCTTAAGCATTGTCGTACCCTAACCTGTACCCTAATCCCTCTCCATTCCCTAACCCTAACCCTAACCCGAATCCTAACCCTGACCCTCACCCGAAGCCTTACCCTCACCCGTGCCCTAATCTTAACCAGGACACCAAGACTAACTCGTGCCCTCAAACGTACGCTAACACTAAACCGCAGCGGTACCCTAACCTTTACCCTAATCCCTCTCCATTCCCTAACCCTAACCCTAACCTGAAACCTAACCATGACACTCTCCCGAAACTTTACCCTCACCCGTGTCCTAATTTTAACCAGTACATCAACACTAAACCATGCCCTCTAACGTACGCCAACCCTAAGACATTGCCGTACCCTAACCTGTTCCCTAATCAATCCCCATTCCCTAACCCTAACCCTAACCCTAACCCTTAACGTGACCCTCTTCCGAGGCCTTACCCTCACCCGTGCCCTAATCGTAAGCAGTACACTAACACTAACTAGTGACCTCACACGTATGCTAAACCTTAAGCGTTGTGGTACCCTAAACTGTGCCCTAATATCTCCCCATTCCCTAACCCTAACCCTAATCCGAATTCTATCCCTGACCCTCACCAGAAACCTTACCCGCACCCGTGCCCTAATCTTAACCAGGACACCAACACTAACTCGTGCCCTCACACGTACGCTAACCCTTAATCGCTTTCGTACCCTAAACTGTACCCTAATCCCTCCCCATTCCCTAACCCTAACCCTAACCCGAATCCTAACCCTGACCCTCACCTGAAGCCTTACCCTCACCCGTGCCCTAATCTTAACCAGGACACTAACACTAACCCTTGCCCTCACACGAACGCTAACCCTTAAGCACTGTCATACCCTAAGCTGTACCCTAATCCCTCTGCATTCCTTAACCCTAACCCTAACCGAATCCTAACCCTGACCCTCACCCGAAGCCTTACCCTCACCCGTGCCCTAATCTTAACCAGGACACCAACACTAACTCGTGCCCTCACACGTACGCTAAACCTTAAGCGTTGTCGCACCCTAAATTGTACCCTAATCCCTCCCCATTCCTTAACCCTAACCCTAACCCCATCCCTAAACCTGACCCACTTCCGATGCCCTACCCTAACCAATGCCCTAATCTTAACCAGTACACAAACAGTAACTCATGCCCTCAAACGTACGCTAACCCTTAAGCATTGTCGTACCCTATCCTGTAACCTAATCCCTCCCCATTCCCTAACCCTAACCCTAAGCGAAACCCTGAACGTGACCCTTTTCCGAGGCCTTACCCTCATCGGTGCCGTTGTCTTAACCAGTACACCAACACTAACTCGTGCCCTCACACTTACGCTAACCCTTAAGCATTGTCGTACCCTAACCTGTACCCTAATCCCTCTCCATTCCCTAACCCTAACCCTAACCCGAATCCTAACCCTGACCCTCACCCGAAGCCTTACCCTCACCCGTGCCCTAATCTTAAACAGGACACCAAGACTAACTCGTGCCCTCAAACGTACGCTAACACTAAACTGCAGCGGTACCCTAACCTGTACCCTAATCCCTCTCCATTTTGTAACCCTAACCCTAACCTGAAACCTAACCGTGACACTCACCCGAAACTTTACCCTCATCCGTGTCCTAATTTTAACCAGTACATCAACACTAACCCATGCCCTCTAACGTACGCCAACCCTAAGCCATTGCCGTACACTAACCTGTACCCTAATCAATCCCCATTCCCTAACCCTAACCCTAACCCGAATCCTAACCCTGACCCTCACCCGAAGCCTTACCCTCACCCGTGCCCTAATCTTAACCAGGACACCAACACTAACTCGTGCCCTCACACGTACGCTAAACCTTAAGCGTTGTCGTACCCTAAATTGTACCCTAATCCCTCCCCATTCCTTAACCCTAACCCTAACCCCATCCCTAAACCTGACCCACTTCCGATGCCCTACACTAACCAATGCCCTAATCTTAACCAGTACACAAACACTAACTCATGCCCTCAAACGTACGCTAACCCTTAAGCATTGTCGTACCCTATCCTGTACCCTAATCCCTCCCCATTCCCTAACCCTAACCCTAAGCGAAACCCTGAACGTGACCCTTTTCCGAGGCCTTACCCTCATCGGTGCCGTTGTCTTAACCAGTACACCAACACTAACTCGTGCCCTCACACTTACGCTAAACCTTAAGCATTGTCGTACCCTAACCTGTACCCTAATCCCTCTCCATTCCCTAACCCTAACCCTAACCCTAACCCTAACCAGAATCCTAACCCTGAACCTCACCCGAAGCCTTACCCTCACCCTTGCCCTAATCTTTACCAGGACACCAAGATTAACACGTGCCTTCAAACGTACGCTAACAGTAAACCGCAGCGGTACCCTAACCTGTACCCTAATCTCTCTCCATTCCCTAACCCTAACACTAACCTGAAACCTAACCATGACACTCACCCGAAACTTTACCCTCACCCGTGTCCTAATTTTAACCAGTACATCAACACAAACCCATGCCCTCTGACATACGCCAACCCTAAGCCATTGCCGTACCCTAACCTGTACCCTAATCAATCCCCATTCCCTAACCCTAACCCTAACCCTAACCCTTAACGTGACCCTCTTCCGAGGCCTTACCCTCACCCGTGCCCTAATCGTAAGCAGTACACTAACACTAACTAGTGACCTCACACGTACGCTAAACCTTAAGCGTTGTGGTACCCTAAACTGTGCCCTAATATCTCCCCAATCCCTAACCCTAACCCTAACCCGAATTCTATCCCTGACCCTCACCCGAAACCTTACCCTCACCCGTGCCCTAGTCTTAACCAGGACACCAACACTAACTTGTGCCCTCACACGTACGGTAACCCTTAATCGTTGTCGTACCCTAAACTGTACCCTAATCCCTCCCCATTCCCTAACCCTAACCCTAACCCGAATCCTAACCCTGACTCTCACCTGAAGCGTTACCCTCACCCGTGCCCTAATCTTAACCAGGACACTAACACTAACGCTTGCCCTCACACGAAAGCTAACCCTTAAGCACTGTCGTACCCTAAGCTGTACCCTAATCACTCTGCATTCCTTAACCCTAACCATAACCCGAATCCTAACCCTGACCTTCACCCGAAGCCTTACCCTCACCCGTGCCCTACTCTTAACCAGGACACCAACACTAACTCGTGCCCTCACACGTACGCTAAACCTTAAGCATTGTCGTACCCTAACCTGTACCCTAATCCCTCTCCATTCCCTAACCCTAACCCTAACCCGAATCCTAACCCTGACCCTCACCCGAAGCCTTACCCTCACCCGTGCCCTAATCTTAAACAGGACACCAAGACTAACTCGTGCCCTCAAACGTACGCTAACACTAAACTGCAGCGGTACCCTAACCTGTACCCTAATCCCTCTCCATTCCCTAACCCTAACCCTAACCTGAAACCTAACCGTGACACTCACCCGAAACTTTACCCTCATCCGTGTCCTAATTTTAACCAGTACATCAACACTAACCCATGCCCTCTAACGTACGCCAACCCTAAGCCATTGCCGTACACTAACCTGTACCCTAATCAATCCCCATTCCCTAACCCTAACCCTAAACCTAACCCTTAACGTGACCCTCTTCCGAGGCCTTACCCTCACCCGTGCCCTAATCGTAAGCAGTACACTAACACTAACTAGTGACCTCACACGTACGCTAAACCTTAAGCGTTGTGGAAACCTAAACTGTGCCCTAATATCTCCCCATTCCCTAACCCTAACCCTAACCCGAATTCTATCCCTGACCCTCACCCGAAACCTTACCCTCACCCGTGCCCTAATCTTAACCAGGACACCAACACTAACTCGTGCCCTCACACGTACGCTAAACCTTAAGCGTTGTCGTACCCTAAATTGTACCCTAATCCCTCCCCATTCCTTAACCCTAACCCTAACCCCATCCCTAAACATGACCCACTTCCGATGCCCTACCCTAACCAATGCCCTAATCTTAACCAGTACACAAACACTAACTCATGCCCTCAAACGTACGCTAACCCTTAAGCATTGTCGTACCTTATCCTGTACCCTAATCCCTCCCCATTCCCTAACCCTAACCCTAAGCGAAACCCTGAAAGTGACCCTTTTCCAAGGCCTTACCCTCATCGGTGCCGTTGTCTTAACCAGTATACCAACACTAACTCGTGCCCTCACACTTACGCTAACCCTTAAGAATTGTCGTACCCTAACCTGTACCCTAATCCCTCTCCATTCCCTTGCCCTAACCCTAACCCTAAACCTAACCCGAATCCTAACCCTGACCCTCACCCGAAGCCTTATCCTCACCCGTGCCCTGATCTTAACCAGGACACCAAGACTAACTTGTGCCCTCAAACGTACGCTAACACTAAACCGCAGCGGTACCCTAACCTGTACCCTACTCCCTCTCCATTCCCTAACCCTAACCCTAACCTGAAACCTAACCATGACACTCACCCGAAACTTTACCCTCACCCGTGTCCTAATTTTAACCAGTACATCAACACTAACCCATGCCCTCTAACGTACGCCAACCCTAAGCCATTGCCGTACCCTAACCTGTACACTAATCAATCCCCATTCCCTAACCCTAACCCTAACCCTAACCCTTAACGTGACCCTCTTCCGAGGCCTTACCCTCACCCGTGCCCTAATCGTAAGCAGTACACTAACACTAACTAGTGCCCTCACACGTACGCTAAACCTTAAGCGTTGTCGTACCCTAAATTGTACCCTAATCCCTCCCCATTCCTTAACCCTAACCCTAACCCCATCCCTAAACCTGACCCACTTCCGATGCCCTACCCTAACCAATGCCCTAATATTAACTAGTACACAAACACTAACTCATGCCCTGAAACGTACGCTAACCCTTAAGCATTGTCGTACCCTATCCTGTACCCTAATCCCTCCCCATTCCCTAACCCTAACCCTAACCCTAACCCTAACCCGAATCCTAACCCTGACCCTCACCCGAAGCCTTACCCTCACCCGTGCCCTAATCGTAAGCAGTACACTAACACTAACTAGTGACCTCACACGTACGCTAAACCTTAACCGTTGTGGTACCCTAAACTGTGCCCTAATATCTCCCCATTCCCTAACCCTAACCCTAACCGAATTCTATCCCTGACCCTCACCCGAAACCTTACCCTCACCCGTGCCCTAATCTTAACCAGGACACCAACACTAACTTGTGCCCTCACACGTACGCTAACCCTTAATCGTTGTCGTACCCTAAACTGTACCCTAATCCCTCCCCTTTCCCTAACCCTAACCCTAACCCGAATCCTAACCCTGACCCTCACCTGAAGCCTTACCCTCACCCGTGCCCTAATCTTAACCAGGACACTAACACTAAACCTTGCCCTCACACGAACGCTAACCCTTAAGCACTGTCGTACCCTAAGCTGTACCCTAATCCCTCTGCATTCCTTAACCCTAACACTAACCCGAATCCTAACCCTGACCCTCACCCGAAGCCTTACCCTCACCCGTGCCCTAATCTTAACCAGGACACCAACACTAACTCGTGCCCTCACACGTACGCTAAACCTTAAGCGTTGTCGTACCCTAAATTGTACCCTAATCCCTCCCCATTCCTTAACCCTAACCCTAACCCCATCCCTAAACCTGACCCACATCCTATGCCCTACCCTAACCAATGCTCAAATCTTAACCAGTACACAAACACTAACTCATGCCCTCAAACGTACGCTAACCCTTAAGCATTGTCGTACCCTATCCTGTACCCTAATCCCTCCCCATTCCCTAACCCTAACCCTAAGCGAAACCCTGAACGTGACCCTTTTCCGAGGCCTTACCCTCATCGGTGCCGTTGTCTTAACCAGTACACCAACACTAACTCGTGCCCTCACACTTACGCTAACCCTTAAGCATTTTCGTACCCTAAACTGTACCCTAATCCCTCTCCATTCCCTAACCCTAACCCTAACCCGAATCCTAACCCTGACCCTCACCCGAAGCCTTACCCTCACCCGTGCCCTGATCTTAACCAGGACACCAAGACTAAATTGTGCCCTCAAACGTACGCTAACACTAAACCGCAGCGGTACCCTAACCTGTACCCGAATCCCTCTCCATTCCCTAACCCTAACCCTAACCTGAAACCTAACCATGACACTCACCCGAAACTTTACCCTCACCCGTGTCCTAATTTTAACCAGTACATCAACACTAACCCATGCCCTCTAAAGTACGCCAACCCTAAGCCATTGCCGCACCCTAACCTGTACCCTAATCAATCCCCATTCCCTAACCCTAACCCTAACCCTAACCCTTAACGTGACCCGCTTCCGAGACCTTACCCTCACCCGTGCCCTAATCGTAAGCAGTACACTAACACTAACTAGTGACCTCACACGTACGCTAAAACTTAAGCGTTGTGGTACCCTAAACTGTGCCCTAATATTTCCCCATTCCCTAACCCTAACCCTAACCCGAATTCTATCCCTGACCCTCACCCGAAACCTTACCCTCACCCGTGCCCTAATCTTAACCAGGACACCAACACTAACTTGTGCCCTCACACGTACGCTAACCCTTAATCGTTGTTGTACCCTAAACTGTACCCTAATCCCTCCCCATTCCCTAACCCTAACCCTAACCCGAATCCTAACCCTGACCCTCACCTGAAGTCTTACCCTCACCCGTGCCCTAATCTTAACCAGGACACTAACACTAACCCTTGCCCTCACACGAACGCTAACCCTTAAGCACTGTCGTACCCTAAGCTGTACCCTAATCCCTCTGCATTCCTTAACCCTAACACTAACCCGAATCCTAACCCTGACCCTCACCCGAAGCCTTACCCTCACCCGTGCCCTAATCTTAACCAGGACACCAAGACTAACTCGTGCCCTCAAACGTACGCTAACACTAAACCGCAGGTGTACCCTAACCTGTACCCTAATCCCTCTCCATTCCCTAACACTAACCGTAACCTGAAACCTAACCATGACACTCACCCGAAACTTTACCCTCACCCGTGTCCTAATTTTAACCAGTACATCAACACTAACCCATGCCCTTTAAAGTACGTCAACCCTAAGCCATTGCCGTACCCTAACCTGTACCCTAATCAATCCCCATTCCCTAACCCTAACCCTAACCCTTAACGTGCTCCTCTTCCGAGGCCTTACCCTCACCCGTGCCCTAATCGTAAGCAGTACACTAACACTAACTAGTGACCTCACACGTACGCTAAACCTTAAGCGTTGTGGTACCCTAAACTGTGCCCTAATATCTCCCCATTCCCTAAACCTAACCCTAACCAGAATTCTATCCCTGACCCTCACCCGAAACCATACCCTCACCCGGGCCCTAATCTTAACCAGGACACCAACACTAACTCGTGCCCTCACACGTACGCTAACCCTTAATCGTTGTCGTACCCTAAACTGTACCCTAATCCCTCCCCATTCCCTAACCCTAACCCTAACCCGAATCCTAACCCTGACCCTCACCTGAAGCCTTACCCTCACCCGTGCCCTAATCTTAACCAGGACACTAACACTAACCCTTGCCCTCACACGAACGCTAACCCTTAAGCACTGTCGTACCCTAAGCTGTACCCTAATCCCTCTGCATTCCTTAACCCTTACCCTAACCCGAATCCTAACCCTGACCCTCACCCGAAGCCTTACCCTCACCCGTGCCCTAATCTTAACCAGGAAACCAACACTAACTCGTGCCCTCACACGTACGCTAAACCTAAAGCTTTGTCGTACCCTAAATTGTACCCTAATCCCTCCCCATTCCTTAACCCTAACCCTAACCCCATCCCTAAATCTGACCCACTTCCGATGCCCTATCCTAACCAATGCCCTAATCTTAACCAGTACACAAACACTAACTCATGCCCTCAAACGTACGCTAACCCTTAAGCATTGTCGTACCCTATCCTGTACCCTAATCCCTCCCCATTCCCTAAACCTAACCCTAAGCGAAACCCTGAACGTGACCCTTTTCCGAGGCCTTACCCTCATCGGTACCGTTGTCTTAACTAGTACACCAACACTAACTCCTGCCCTCACACTTACGCTAACCCTTAAGCATTGTCGTACCCTAACCTGTACCCTAATCCGTCTCCATTCCCTAACCCTAACCCTAACCCGAATCCTAACCCTGACCCTCACCCGAAGCCTTACCCTCACCCGAGCCCTAATCTTAACCAGGACACCAAGACTAACTCGTGCCCACAAACGTACGCTAACACTAAACCGCAGCGGTACCCTAACCTGTACCCTAATCCCTCTCCATTCCCTAACCCTAACCCTAACCTGAAACCTAAGCATGACACTCACCTGAAACTTTACCCTCACCCGTGTCCTAATTTTAACCAGTACATCAACACTAACCCATGCCCTCTAACGTACGCCATCCCTAAGCCATTGCCGTACCCTAACCTGTACCCTAATCAATCCCCATTCCCTAACCCTAACCCTAACCCTAACCCTTAACGTGACCCTCTTCCGAGGCCTTACCCTCACCCGTGCCCTAATCGTAAGCAGTACACTAACACTAACTAGTGACCTCAGACGTACGCTAAACCTTTAGCGTTGTGGTACCCTAAACTGTGCCCTAATATCTCTCCATTCCCTAACCCTAACCCTAACCCGAATTCTATCCCTGACCCTCACCCGAAACCTTACCCTCACCCGTGCCCTAATCTTAATCAGGACACCAACACTAACTCGTGCCCTCACACGTACGCTAAACCTTAATCGTTGTCATAACCTAAACTGTACCCTAATCCCTCCCCATTCCCTAACCCTAACCCTAACCCGAATCCTAACCCTGACCCTCAACTAAAGCCTTACCCTCACCCGTGCCCTAATCTTAACCAGGACACTAACACTAACCCTTGCCCTCACACGAACGCTAACCCTTAAGCACTGTCGTATCCTAAGCTGTACCCTAATCCCTCTGCATTCCTTAACCCTAAACCTAACCCGAATCCTAACCCTGACCCTCACCCGAAGCCTTACCCTCACCCCTGCCCTAATCTTATCCAGGACACCAAGACTAACTCGTGCCCTCAAACGTACGCTAACACTAATCCGCCGCTGTACCCTAACCTGTACCCTAATCCCTCTCCATTCCCTAACACTAACCCTAACCTGAAACCTAACCATGACACTCACCCGAAACTTTACCCTCACCCGTGTCCTAATTTTAACCAGTACATCAACACTAACCCATGCCCTTTAACGTACGTCAACCCTAAGCCATTGCCGTACCCTAACCTGTACCCTAATCAATCCCCATTCCCTAACCATAACCCTAGCCCTTAACGTGACCCTCTTCCGAGGCCTTACCCTCACCCGTGCCCTAATCGTAAGCTGTACACTAACACTAACTAGTGACCTCACACGTACGCTAAACCTTAAGCGTTGTGGTACCCTAAACTGTGCCCTAATATCTCCCCATTCCCTAAACCTAACCCTAACCAGAATTCTATCCCTGACCCTCACCCGAAACCATACACTCACCCGGGCCGTAATCTTAACCAGGACACCAAAACTAACTCGTGCCCTCACACGTACGCTAACCCTTAATCGTTGTCGTACCCTAAACTGTACCCTAATCCCTCCCCATTCCCTAACCCTAACCCTAACCCGAATCCTAACCCTGACCCTCACCTGAAGCCTTACCCTCACCCGTGCCGTAATCTTAACCAGGACACTAACACTAACCCTTGCCCTCACACGAACGCTAACCCTTAAGCACTGTCGTACCCTAAGCTGTACCCTAATCCCTCTGCATACCTTAACCCTAACCCTAACCCGAATCCTAACCCTGACCCTCACCCGAAGCCTTACCCTCACCCGTGCCCTAATCTTAACCAGGAAACCAACACTAACTCGTGCCCTCACACGTACGCTAAACCTAAAGCTTTGTCGTACCCTAAATTGTACCCTAATCCCTCCCCATTCCTTAACCCTAACCCTAACCCCATCCCTAAATCTGACCCACTTCCGATGCCCTACCCTAACCAATGCCCTAATCTTAACCAGTACACAAACACTAACTCATGCCCTCAAACGTACGCTAACCCTTAAGCATTGTCGTACCCTATCCTGTACCCTAATCCCTCCCCATTCCCTAACCCTAACCCTAAGCGAAACCCTGAACGTGACCCTTTTCCGAGGCCTTACCCTCATCGGTACCGTTGTCTTAACCAGTACACCAACACTAACTCGTGCCCTCACACTTACGCTAACCCTTAAGCATTGTCGTACCCTAACCTGTACCCTAATCCCTCTCCATTCCCTAACCCTAATCCTAACCCGAATCCTAACCCTGAACCTCACCCGAAGCCTTTCCCTCACCCGAGCCCTAATCTTAACCAGGACACCAAGTCTAACTCGTGCCCACAAACGTACGCTAACACTAAACCGCAGCGGTACCCTAACCTGAACCCTAATCCCTCTCCATTCTCTAACCCTAACCCTAACCTGAAACCTAACCATGACACTCACCCGAAACTTTACCCTCACCCGTGTCCTAATTTTAACCAGCACATCAACACTAACCCATGTCCTCTAACGTACGCCAACCCTAAGCCATTGCCGTACCCTAAACTGTACCCTAATCAATCCCCATTCCCTAACCCTAACCCTAACCCTTAACGTGACCCTCTTCCGAGGCCTTACCCTCACCCGTGCCCTAATCGTAAGCAGTACACTAACACTAACTAGTGACCTCACACGTACGCTAAACCTTAAGCGTTGTGGTACCCTAAACTGTGCCCTAATATCTCTCCATTCCCTAACCCTAACCCTAACCCGAATTCTATCCCTGACCCTCACCCGAAACCTTACCCTCACCCGTGCCCTAATCTTAATCAGGACACCAACACTAACTCGTGCCCTCACACGTACGCTAACCCTTAATCGTTGTCGTACCCTAAACTGTACCCTAATCCCTCCCCATTCCCTAACCCTAACCCTAACCCGAATCCTAACCCTGACCCTCACCTGAAGCCTTACCCTCACCCGTGCCCTAATCTTAACCAGGACACTAACACTAACCCTTGCCCTCACATGAACGCTAACCCTTAAGCACTGTCGTATCCTAAGCTGTACCCTAATCCCTCTGCATTCCTTAACCCTAACCCTAAACAGAATCCTAACCCTGACCCTCACCCGAAGCCTTACCCTCACCCGTGCCCTAATCTTAACCAGGACACCAACACTAACTCGTGCTCTCACACGTACGCTAAACCTAAAGCGTTGTCGTACCCTAAATTGTACCCTAATCCCTCCCCATTCCTTAACCCTAACCCTAACCCCATCCCTAAATCTGACCCACTTACGATGCCCTACCCTAACCAATGCCCTAATCTTAACCAGTACACAAACACTAACTCATGCCCTCAAACGTACGCTAACCCTTAAGCATTGTCGTACCCTATCCTGTACCCTAATCCCTCCCCATTCCCTAACCCTAACCCTAAGCGAAACCCTGAACGTGACCCTTTTCCGAGGCCTTACCCTCATCGGTGCCGTTGTCTTAACCAGTACACCAACACTAACTTGTGCCCTCACACTTACGCTAACCCTTAAGCATTTTCGTACCCTAACCTGTACCCTAATCCCTCTCCATTCCCTAACCCTAACCCTAACCCGAATCCTAACCCTGACCCTCACCCGAAGCCTTACCCTCACCCGTGCCCTAATCTTAACCAGGACCCCAAGACTAACTCGTGCCCTCAAACGTACGCTAACACTAAACCGCAGCGGTACCCTAACCTGTACCCTAATCCCTCTCCATTCCCTAACCCTAAACCTAACCTGAAACCTAACCATGACACTCACCCGAAACTTTACCCTCACCCGTGTCCTAATTTTAACCAGTACATCAATACTAACCCATGCCCTCTAACGTACGCCAACCCTAAGCCATTGCCGTACCCTAACCTGTACCCTAATCAATCCCCATTCCCTAACCCTAACCCTAAACCTAACCCTTAACGTGACCCTCTTCCGAGGCCTTACCCTCACCCGTGCCCTAATCATAAGCAGTACACTAACACTAACTAGTGACCTCACACGTACACTAAACCTTAAGCGTTGTGGTACCCTAAACTGTGCCCTAATATCTCCCCATTCCCTAACCCTAACCCTAACCCGAATTCTATCCCTGACCCTTACTCGAAACCTTACCCTCACCCGTGCCCTAATCTTAATCAGGACACCAACACTAACTCGTGCCCTCACACGTACGCTAACCCTTAATCGTTGTTGTATCCTAAACTGTACCCTAATCCCTCCCCATTCCCTAACCCTAACCCTAACCCGAATCCTAACCCTGACCCTCCCTTGAAGACTTACCCTCACCCGTGCCCTAATCTTAACCAGGACACTAACACTAACCCTTGCCCTCACACGAACGCTAACCCTTAAGCACTGTCGTACCCTAAGCTGTACCCTAATCCCTCTGCATTCCTTAACCCTAACCCTAACCCGAATCCTAACCCTGAACCTCACCCGAAGCCTTACCCTCACCCGTGCCCTAATCTTAACCAGGACACCAACACTAACACTTGCCCTCACACTTACGCTAACCCTTAAGCATTGTCGTACCCTAACCTGTACCCTAATCCCTCTCCATTCCCTAACACTAACCCTAACCTGAAACCTAACCATGACACTCACCCGAAACTTTACCCTCACCCGTGTCCTAATTTTAACCAGTACATCAACACTAACCCATGCCCTCTAACGTACGCCAACCCTAAGCCATTGCCGTACCCTAACCTGTACCCTAATCAATCCCCATTCCCTAACCCTAACCCTAACCCTAACCCTTAACGTGACATTCTTCCGAGGCCTTACCCTCACCCGTGCCCTAATCGTAAGCAGTACACTAACACTAACTAGTGACCTCACACGTACGCTAAACCTTAAGCGTTGTGGTACCCTAAACTGTGCCCTAATATCTCCCCATTCCCTAACCCTAACCCTAACCCGAATTCTATCCCTGACCCTCACCCGAAACCTTACCCTCACCCGTGCCCTAATCTTAACCAGGACACCAACACTAACTCGTGCCCTCACACATACGCTAACCCTTAATCGTTGTCGTACCCTAAACTGTACCCTAATCCCTCCCCATTCCCTAACACTAACCCTAAACCGAATCCTAACCCTGACCCTCACCTGAAGCCTTACCCTCACCCGTGCCCTAATCTTAACCAGGACACTAACACTAACCCTTGCCCTCACACGAACGCTAACCCTTAAGCACTGTCGTACCCTAAGCTGTACCCTAATCCCTCTGCTTTCCTTAACCCTAACCCTAACCCGAATCCTAACCCTGACCCTCACCCGAAGCCTTACCCTCACCCGTGCCCTAATCTTAACCAGGACACCAACACTAACTCGTGCCCTCACACGTACGCTAAACCTTAAGCGTTGTCGTACCCTAAATTGTACCCTAATCCCTCCCCATTCCTTAACCCTAACCCTAAACCCATCCCTAAACCTGACCCACTTCCGATGCCCTACCCTAACCAATGCCCTAATCTTAACCAGGACACAAACACTAACTCATGCCCTCAAACGTACGCTAACCCTTAAGCATTGTCGTACCCTATCCTGTACCCTAATCCCTCCCCATTCCTTAACCCTAACCCTAAGCGAAACCCTGAACGTGACCCTTTTCCGAGGCCTTACCCTCATCGGTGCCGTTGTCTTAACCAGTACACCAACACTAACTCGTGCCCTCACACTTACGCTAACCCTTAAGCATTGTCGTACCCTAACCTGTACCCTAATCCCTCTCCATTCCCTAACCCTAAACCTAACCCGAATCCTAACCCTGACCCTCACCCGAAGCCTTACCCTCACCCGTGCCCTAATCTTAACCAGGACACCAAGACTAACTCGTGCCCTCAAACGTACGCTAACACTAAACTGCAGCGGTACCCTAACCTGTACCCTAATCCCTCTCCATTCCCTAACCCTAACCCTAACCTGAAACCTAACCATGACACTCACTCGGAACTTTACCCTCACCCGTGTCCTAATTTTAACCAGTACATCAACACTAACCCATGCCCTCTAACGTACGCCAACCCTAAGCCATTGCCCTACCCTAACCTGTACCCTAATCAATCCCCATTCCCTAACCCTAACCCTAACCCTAACCGTTAACGTGACCCTCTTCCGAGGCCTTACCCTCACCCGTGCCCTAATCGTAAGCAGTACACTAACACTAACTAGTGACCTCACACGTACGCTAAACCTTAAGCGTTGTGGTACCCAAAACTGTGCCCTAATATCGCCCCATTCCCTAACCCTAACCCTAACCCGAATTCTATCCCTGACCCTCACCCGAAACCTTACCCTCACCCGTGCCCTAATCTTAACCAGGACACCAACACTAACTTGTGCCCTCACACGTACACTAACCCTTGATCGTTGTCGTACCCTAAACTGTACCCTAATCCCTCCCCATTCCCTAACCCTAAGCCTAACCCGAATCCTAACCCTGACCCTCACCTGAAGCCTTACCCTCACCCGTGCCCTAAACTTAACTACGACACTAACACTAACCCTTGCCCTCACACGAACGCTAACCCTTAAGCACTGTCGTACCCTAAGCTGTACCCTAATCCCTCTGCATTCCTCAACCCTAACCCTAACCCCATCCCTAAACCTGACCTACTTCCGATGCCCTACCCTAACCAATGCCCTAATCTTAACCAGTACACAAACACTAACTCATGCCCTCAAACGTACGCTAACCCTTAAGCATTGTTGTACCCTATCCTGTACCCTAATCCCTTTCCATTCCCTAACCCTAACCCTAAGCGAAACCCTGAACGTGACCCTTTTCCGAGGCCTTACCCTCATCGGTGCCGTTGTCTTAACCAGTACACCAAACCTAACTCGTGCCCTCACACTTACGCTAACCCTTAAGCATTGTCGTACCCTAACCTGTACCCTAATGCCTCTCCATTCCCTAACCCTAACCCTAACCCGAATCATAACTCTGACCCTCACCCGAAGACTTACCCTCACCTGTGCCCTAATCTTAACCAGGACACCAAGACTAACTCGTGCCCTCAAACGTACGTTAACACTAAACCGCAGCGGTACCCTAACCTCTACCCTAATCCCTCTCCATTCCCTAACCCTAACCCTAACCCGAATCCTAACCCTGACCCTCACCCGAAGCCTTACCCTCACCCGTGCCCTAATCTTAACCAGGACACCAAGACTAACTCATGCCCTCTAACGTACGCCAACCCTAAGCCATTGCCGTACCCTAACATGTACCCTAATCAATCCCCATTCCCTAACCCTAACCCTAACCCTAACCCTTAACGTGACCCTCTTCCGAGGCCTTACCCTCACCCGTGCCCTAATCGTAAGCAGTACACTAACACTAACTAGTGACCTCACACGTACGCTAAACCTTAAGCGTTGTGGTACCCAAAACTGTGCCCTAATATCTCCCCATTCCCTAACCCTAACCCTAACCCGAATTCTATCCCTGACCTTCACCCGAAACCTTACCCTCACCCGTGCCCTAATCTTAACCAGTACACAAACACTAACTCATGCCCTCAAACGTACGCTAACCCTTAAGAATTGTCGTACCCTATACTGTACCCTAATCCCTCCCCATTCCCTAACCCTAACCCTAAGCGAAACCCTGAACGTAACCGTTTTCCGAGGCCTTACCCTCATCGGTGCCCTTGTCTTAACCAGAACACCGACACTAACTCGTGCTCTCACACGAACGCTAACCCTTAAGCACTGTCGTACCCTAAGCTGTACCCTAATCCCTCTGCATTCCTTAACCCTAACCCTAACCCGAATCCTAACCCTGACCCTCACCCGAAACCTTACCCTCACCCGTGCCCTAATCTTAACCAGGACACCAACACTAACTCTTGCCCTCACACGTACGCTAAACCTTAAGCGTTGTCGTACCCTAAATGGTACCCTAATCCCTCCCCTTTCCTTAACCCTAACCCTAACTCCATCCCTAAACCTGACCCACTTCCGATGCCCTACCCTAACCAATGCCCTAATCTTAACCAGTACACAAACACTAACTCATGCCCTCAAACGTACGCTAACCCTTAAGCATTGTCGTACCCTATCCTGTACCCTAATGCCTCCCCATTCCCTAACCCTAACCCTAAGCGAAACCCTGAACGTGACCCTTTTCCGAAGCCTTACACTCATTGGTGCCCTTGTCTTAACCAGTACACCAACACTAACTCGTGCCCTCACACTTACGCTAACCCTTAAGCACTGTCGTACCCTAACATGTACCCTAATCTCTCTCCATTCCCTAACCCTAACTCTAACCCGAATCCTAACCCTGACCCTCACCCGAAGCCTTACCCTCACCCGTGCCCTACTCTTAACCAGGATACCAAGACTAACTCGTGCCCTCACACGTACGCTAACACTAAACCGCAGCGGTACCCTAACCTGTACCCTAACCCCTCTCCATTCCCTAACCCTAACCCTAACCTGAAACCTAACCATGACACTCACCCGAAACTTTACTCTCACCCGTGTCCTAATTTTAACCAGTACATCAACACTAACCCATGCCCTCTAACGTACGCTAACCCTAAGCCATTGCCGTACCCTAACCTGTACCCTAATCAATCCCCATTCGCTAACCCTAACCCTAACCCTAACCCTTAACGTGACCCTCTTCCGAGGCCTTACCCTCACCCGTGCCCTAATCGTAAGCAGTACACTAACACTAACTAGTGACCTCACACGTACGCTAAACCTTAAGCGTTGTGGTACCCTAAACTGTGCCCTAATATCTCCCCATTCCCTAACCCTAACCCTATCCCGAATTCTATCCCTGACCCTCACCCGAAACCTTACCCTCACCCGTGCCCTAATCTTAACCAGGACACCAACACTAACTCGTGCCCTCACACGTATGCTAACCCTTAATCATTGTCGTACCCTAAACTATACCCTAATCCCTCCCCATTCCCTAACCCTAACCCTAAACCGAATCCTAACCCTCACCCTCACCTGAAGCCTTACCCACACCCGTGCCCTAATCTTAACCAGGACACTAACACTAACCCTTGCCCTAACACGAACGCTAACCCTTAGGCACTGTCGTACCCTAAGCTGTACCCTAATCCCTCTGCATTCCTTAACCCTAACCCTAAAACGAATCCTAACCCTGACCCTCACCCGAAGCCTTACCCTCACCCGTGCCCTAATCTTAACCAGGACACCAACACTAACTCTTGCCCTCACACGTACGCTAAACCTTAAGCGTTGTCGTACCCTAAATTGTACCCTAATCCCACCCCATTCCTTAACCCTAACCCTAACCCCATCCCAAAACCTGACCCACTTCCGATGCCCTACCCTAACCAATGCCCTAATCTTAACCAGTACACAAACACTAATTCATGCCCTCAAACGTACGCTAACCGTTAAGCATTCTCGTACCCTATTCTGTACCCTAATGCCTCCCCATTCCCTAACCCTAACCCTAAGCGAAACCCTGAACGTGACCCTTTTCCGAAGCCTTACCCTCATTGGTGCCCTTGTCTTAACCAGTACACCAACACTAACTCGTGCCCTCACACTTACGCTAACACTTAAGCACTGTCGTACCCTAACATGTACCCTAATCCCTCTCCATTCCCTAACCCTAACTCTAACCCGAATCCTAACCCTGACCCTCACCCGAAGCCTTACCCTCACCTGTGCCCTACTCTTAACCAGGACACCAAGACTAACTCGTGCCCTCACACGTACGCTAACACTAAACCGCAGCGGTACCCTAACCTGTACCCTAATACCTCTCCATTCCCTAACCCTAACCCTAACCTGAAACCTAACCATGACACTCACCCGAAACTTTACTCTCACCCGTGTCCTAATTTTAACCAGTACATCAACACTAACCCATGCCCTCTAACGTACGCTAACCCTAAGCCATTGCCGTACCCTAACCTGTGCCCTAATCAATCCCCATTCCCTAACCCTAACCCTAACCCTAACCCTTAACGTGACCCTCTTCCGAGGCCTTACCCTCACCCGTGCCCTAATCGTAAGCAGTACACTAACACTAACTAGTGACCTCACACGTACGCTAAACCTTAAGCGTTGTGGTACCCTAAACTGTGCCCTAATATCTCCCCATTCCCTAACCCTAACCCTAATCCGAATTCTATCCCTGACCCTCACCCGAAACCTTACCCTCACCCGTGCCCTAATCTTAACCAGGACACCAACACTAACTCGTGCCCTCACACGTACGCTAACCCTTAATCATTGTCGTACCCTAAACTGTACCCTAATCCCTCCCCATTCCCTAACCCTAACCCTAACCCGAATCCTAACCCTGACCCTCACCTGAAGCCTTACCCTCACCCGTGCCCTAATCTTAACCAGGACACTAACACTAACCCTTGCCCTAACACGAACGCTAACCCTTAGGCACAGTCGTACCCTAAGCTGTACCCTAATCCCTCTGCATTCCTTAACCCTAACCCTAAAACGAATCCTAACCCTGACCCTCACCCGAAGCCTTAACCTCACCCGTGCCCTAATATTAACCAGGACACCAACACTAACTCTTGCCCTCACACGTACGCTAAACCTTAATCGTTGTCGTACCCTAAATTGTACCCTAATCCCTCCCCATTCCGTAACCCTAACCCTAACCCCATCCCTAAACCTGACCCACTTCCGATGCCCTTCCCTAACCAATGCCCTAATCTTAACCAGTACACAAACACTAACGCATGCCCTCAAACGTATTCTAACCCTTAGGCATTCTCGTACCGCATCCTGTACCCTAATCACTCCCCATTCCCTAAACCTAACCCTAAGCGAAACCCTGATCGTGACCCTTTTCCGAGGCCTTACCCTCATCGGTGTCCTTGTCTTAACCAGTACACCAACACTAACTCGTGCCCTCACACTTACGCTAACCCTTAAGCATTGTCGTACCCTAACCTGTACCCTAATCCCTCTCCATTCCCTAACCCAAACCCTAACCCGAATCCTAACCCTGACCCTCACCCGAAGCCTTACCCTCACCCGTGCCCTAATCTTAACCAGGACACCAAGACTAACTCGTGCCCTCACACGTACGCTAACACTAAACCACAGCGGTAACCTAACGTGTACCCTAATCCCTCTCCATTCCCTAACCCTAACCCTAACCTGAAACCTAACCATGACACTCACCCGAAACTTTACCCTCACCCGTGTCCTAATATTAACCAATATATCAACACTAACCCATGCCCTCTAACGTACGCAAACCCTAAGCCATTGCCTTACCCTAACCTGTACCCTAATCAATCCCCATTCCCTAACCCTAACCCTAACCCTAACCCTTAACGTGACCCTCTTCCGAGGCCTTACCCTCACCCGTGCCCTAATCGTGAGCAGTACACTAACACTAACTAGTGACCTCACACGTACGCTAAACCTTAAGCGTTGTGGTACCCTAAACTGTGCCCTAATATCTCCCCATTTCCTAACCCTAACCCTAACCCGAATTCTATCCCTGACCCTCACCCGAAACCTTACCCTCACCCGTGCCCTAATCTTAACCAGGACACCAACACTAACTAGTGACCTCACACGTACGCTAACCCTTAATCGTTGTCGGACACTAAACTGTACCCTAATCTCTCCCCATTCCCTAAACCTAACCCTAACCCGAATCCTAAACTTGACCCTCACCTGAAGTCTTACCCTCACCCGTGCCCTAAACTTAACCAGGATATTAACACTAACCCTTGCCCTAACACGAACGCTAACCCTTAGGCCCTGTCGTACCCTAAGCTGTACCCTAATCCCTCTGCATTCCTTAACCCTAACCCTAAAACGAATCCTAACCCTGACCCTCACCCGAAGCCTTACCCTCACCCGTGCCCTAATCTTAACCAGGACACCAACACTAACACTTGCCCTCACATGTACGCTAAACCTTAATCGTTGTCGTACACTAAATTGTACCCTAATCCCTCCCCATTCCTTAACCCTAACCCTAACCCCATCCCTAAACCTGACCCACTTCCGATGCCCTACCCTAACCAATGCCCTAATCTTAACCAGTACACAAACACTAACTCATGCCCTCAAACGTACGCTAACCCTTAAGCATTGTCGTACCCTATCCTGTACCCTAATCCCTCCCCATTCCCTAACACTAACCCTAAGCGAAACCCTGAACGTGACCCTTTTCCGAGGCCTTACCCTCATCGGTGCCCTTGTCTTAACAAGTCCAGCAACACTAACTCGTGCCCTCACACTTACGCTAACCCTTAAGCATTGTCGTACCATAACCTGTATCCTAATTCCTCTCCATTCCCTAACCGTAACCCTAACCCGAATCCTAACCCTGACCCTCACCCGAAGCCTTACCCTCACCCGTGCCCTAATCTTAACAAGGACACCAAGACTAACTCGTGCCCTCTCCCGTAAGCTAACACTAAACCGCAGCGGTACCCTAACCTGTACCTAAATCACTCTCCATTCCCTAACCTTAACAATAACCTGAAACCTAACCATGACACTCACCCGAAACTTTACCCTCACCCGTGTCATAATTTTAACCAGTACATCAACACTAACCCATGCCCTCTAACGTACGCTAACCCTAAGCCACTGCCGTACCCTAACCTGTACCCTAATCAATCCCCATTCCCTAACCCTAACCCTAACCCTAACCCTTAACGTGAACCTCTTCCGAGGCCTTACCCTCCCCCGTGCCCTAATCGTAAGCAGTACACTAACACTAACTAGTGACCTCACACGTACGCTACACCTTAAGCGTTGTGGTACCCTAAACTTTGAACTAATATCTCCCCATTCCCTAACCCTAACACTAACCCGAATCCTAACCCTGACCCTCACCTGAAGCCTTACCCTCACCCGTGCCCTAATCTTAACCAGGACACTAACACTAACCCTTGCCCTCACACGAACGCTAACCCTTAAGCACTGTCGTACCGTAAGCTGTACCCTAATCCCTCTGCATTCCTTAGCCCTAACCCTAACACGAATCCTAACCCTGACCCTCACCCGAAGCCTTACCCTCACCCGTGCCCTAATCTTAACCAGGACACCAACACTAACTCGTGCCCTCACATGTACGCTAAACCTTAAGCGTTGTCGTACCCTAAATTGTAACCTAATCCCTCCACATTCCTTAACCCTAACCCTAACCCCATCCCTAAACCTGAGCCACTTCCGATGCCCTACCCTAACCAATGCCCTAATCTTAACCAGTACACAAACACTAACTCATGCCCTCAAACGTACGCTAACCCTTAAGCATTGTCGTACCCTATCCTGTACCCTAATCCCTCCCCATTCCCTAACCCTAACCCTAAGCGAAACCCTGAAAGTGACCCTTTTCCGAGGCCTTACCCTCATCGGTGCCCTTGTCTTAACCAGTACACCAACACTAACTCGTGCCCTCACACTTTCGCTAACCTTTAGGCATTGTCGTGCCCTAACCTGTACCCTAATCCCTCTCCATTCCCTAACCCTAACCCTAACCCGAATCCTAACCCTGACCCTCACCCGAAGCCTTACCCTCACCCGTGCCCTAATCTTAACCAGGACACCAATACTAACTCGTGCCCTCACACGTACGCTAACACTAAACCACAGTGGTACCCTAACCTGTACCCTAATCCCTCTCCATTCCCTAACCCTAACCCTAACCTGAAACCTAACCATGACACTCACCCGAAACTTCACCCTCACCCGTGTCCTAATTTTAACCAGTACATCAACACTAAACCATGCCCTCTAACGTTCGCTAACCCTAAGCCATTGCCGTACCCTAACCTGTACCCTAATCAATCCCCATTCCCTAACCCTAACCCTAACCGTAACCCTTAACGTGACCCTCTTCCGAGGCCTTACCCTCACCCGTGCCCTAATCGTAAGCAGTACACTAACACTAACTAGTGACCTCACACGTACGCTAAACCTTAAGCGTTGTGGTACCCTAAACTGTGCCCTAATATCTCCCCATTCCCTAACCCTAACCCTAACCCGAATCCTAACCCTGACCCTCACCTGAAGCCTTACCCTCACCCGTGCCCTAAGCTTAACCAGGACACTAACACTAACCCTTGCCCTCACAAAAACCCTAACACTTAATCGTTGTCGTACCCTAAACTGTACCCTAATCCCTCCCCATTCCCTAACCCTAACCCTAACCCGAATCCTAACCCTGACCCTCACCTGAAGCCTTATCCTCACCCGTGCCCTAATCTTAACCAGGACACTAACACTAACCCTTGCCCTCACACAAACGCTAACCCTTAAGCACTGTCGTATCCTAAGCTGTACCCTAATCCCTCTGCATTCCTTAAAACTAACCCTAACACGAATCCTAACCCTGACCCTCACCCAAAGCCTTACTCTCACCCGTGCCCTAATCTTAACCAGGACACCAACACTAACTCGTGCTTTCACACGTACGCTAAACATTAAGCGTTGTCGTACCCTAAATTGTACCCTAATCAATCCCCATTCCTTAACCCTAACCCTAACCCCATCCCTAAACCTGACCCACTTCCGATGCCCTACCCTAACCAATGCCCTAATCTTAACCAGTACACAAACACTAACTCATGCCCTCAAACGTACGCTAACCCTTAAGCATTGTCGTACACTATCCTGTACCCTAATCCCTCCCCATTCCCTAACCCTAACCCTAACCGAAACCCTGAACGTGACCCTTTTCCGAGGCCTTACCCTCATCGGTGCCCTTGTCTTAACCAGTACACCAACACTAACTAGTGCCCTCACACTTACGCTAACCCTTAAGCATTGTCGTACCCTGACCTGTACCCTAATCCCTCTCCATTCCCTAACCCTAACCCTAACCCGAATCCTAACCCTGACCCTCACCCGAAGCCTTACCCTCACCCGTGCCCTAATCTTAACCAGGACACCAAGACTAACTCGTACCCTCACACGTACGCTAACACTAAACCGCAGTGGTACCCTAAGCTGTACCCTAATCCCTCTCCATTCCCTAACCCTAACCCTAACCTGAAACCTAACCATGACACTCACCCGAAACTTCACCCTCACCCGTGTCCTAATTTTAACCAGTACATCAACAGTAAACCATGCCCTCTAACGTACGCTAACCCTAAGCCATTGCCATACCCTAACCTGTACCCTAATCAATATCCATTCCCTAACCCTAACCCTAACCCTAACCCTTAACGTGACCCTCTTCCGAGGCCTTACCCTCACCCGTGCCCTAATCGTAAGCAGTACACTAACACTAACTAGTGACCTCACACGTACGCTAAACCTTAAGCGTTGTGGTACCCTAAACTGTGCCCTAATAACTCCCCATTCCCTAACCCTAACCCTCACCCGAATCCTAACCCTGACCCTCACCTGAAGCCTTACCCTCACCCGTGCCCTAATCTTAACCAGGACACTAACACTAACCCTTGCCCTCACACGAACGCTAACCCTTAAGCACTGTCGTACCCTAAACTGTACCCTAATCACTCTGCATTCCTTAACCCTAACCCTAACACGAATCCTAACCCTGACCCTCACCCGAAGCCTTACCCTCACCCGTGCCCTAATCTTAACCAGGACACCAACACTAACTCGTGCCCTCACACTTACACTAAACCTTAAGCATTGTCGTGCCCTAACCTGTACCCTAATCCCTCTCTATTCCCTAACCCTAACCCTAACCCGAATCCTAACCCTGACCCTCACCCGAAGCTTTACCCTCAACCGGTCCTAATTTTAACCAGTACATCAACACTAACCCATGCTCTCTAACGTACGCTCACCCTAAGCCATTGCCGTACCCTAACCTGTACCCTAATCAATCCCCATTCCTTAACCCTAACCCTAACCCCATCCCTAAACCTGACCCACTTCCAATGCCCTACCCTAATCAATGCCCTAATCTTAACCAGTACACAAACAGTAACTCATGCCCTCAAACGTACGCTAACCCTTTAGCATTGTCGTACACTATCCTGTACCCTAATCCCTCCCCATTCCCTAACACTAACCCTATGCGAAACCCTGAACGTGACCCTTTTCCGAGGCCTTACCCTCATCGCTGCCCTTGTCTTAACCAGTACACCAACACTAACTCGTGCCCTCACACTTACGCTAACCCTTAAGCATTGTCGTACCCTGACCTGTACCCTAATCCCTCTCCATTCCCTAACCCTAACCCTAACCCGAATCCTAACCCTCACCCTCACCCGAAGCCTTACCCTCACCCGTGCCCTAATCTTAACCAGGACACCAACACTAACTCGTGTCCTCACACGTACGCTAACACTAAACAGCAGTGGTACCCTAACCTGTACCCTAATCCCTCTCCATTCCCTAACCCTAACCCTAACCTGAAACCTAACCATGACACTCACCCCAAACTTCACCCTCACCCGTGTCCTAATTTTAACCAGTACATCAACAGTAAACCATGCCCTCTAACGTACGCTAACCCTAAGCCATTGCCGTACCCTAACCTGTACCCTAATCAATCCCCATTCCCTAACCCTAACCCTAACCCTAACCCTTAACGTGACCCTCTTCCGAGGCCTTACCCTCACCCGTGCCCTAATCGTAAGCAGTACACTAACACTAACTAGTGACCTCACACGTACGCTAAACCTTAAGCATTGTGGTACCCTAAACTGTGCCCTAATATCTCCCCATTCCCTAACCCTAACACTAATCCGAATTCTATCCCTGACCCTCACCCGAAACCTTACCCTCACCCGTGCCCTAATCTTAACCAGGACACTAACACTAACCCTTGCCCTCACACGAACGCTAACCCTTAAGCACTGTCGTACCCTAAGCTGTACCCTAATCCCTCTGCATTCCTTAACCCTAACCCTAACCCGAATCCTAACCCTGACCCTCACCCGAAGCCTTACCCTCACCCGTGCCCTAATCTTAACCAGGACACCAACACTAACTCGTGCCCTCACACGTACGCTAAACCTTAAGCGTTGTCATACACTAAATTGTACCCTAATCCCTCCCCATTCCTTAACCCTAACCCTAACCCCATCCCTAAACCTGACCCACTTCCGATGCCCTACCCTAACCAATGCCCTAATCTTAACCAGGACACTAACACTAACTCGTGCCCTCACACGTACGTCCACCCTTAATCGTTGTCGTACCCTAAACTGAACCCTAATCCCTCCCCATTCCCTAACCCTAACCCTAACCCGAATGCTAACCCTGACCCTCACCTGAAGCCTTACCCTCACACGTGCCCTAATCTTAACCTGGACACTAAAACTAACCCTTGCCCTCACACGAACGCTATCCCTTAAGCACTGTCGTACCCTAAGCTGTACCCTAATCCCTCTGCATTCCTTAACCCTAACCCTAACACGAATCCTAAACCTGACCCTCACCTAAAGCCTTACCCTCACCCGTGCCCTAATCTTAACCAGGACACCAACACTAACTCGTGCCCTCACACGTACGCTAAACGTTTAGCGTTGTCGTACCCTAAATTGTACTCTAATCCCTCCCCATTCCCTAACCCTAACCCTAAGCGAAACCCTGAACGTGACCCTTTTCCGAGGCCTTACTCTCATCGGTGCCCTTGTATTAACCAGTACACCAACACTAACTCGTGCCCTCACACTTACGCTAACACTTAAGCATTGTCGTACACTAACATGTACCCTACTCCCTCTCCATTCCCTAACCCTAACCCTAACCCGAATCTTAACCCTGACCCTCACCCGAAACCTTACCCTCACCCGTGCCCTAATCTTAACCAGGACAACAACACTAACTCGTGTCCTCACACGTACGCTAACACTTAATCGTTGTCGTACCCTAAACTGTACCCTAATCCCTCCCCATTCCCTAACCCTAACTCTAAGCGAAACCCTGAACGTGACCCTTTTCCGAAGCCTTACCCTCATCGGTGCCCTTGTCTTAACCAGTACACCAACACTAACTCGTGCCCTCACACTTACGCTAACACTTAAGCATTGTCGTACACTAACATGTACCCTAATACCTCTCCATTCCCTAACCCTAACCCTAACCCTAATCCTAACCCTGACCCTCATCCGAAGCCTTACCTTCACCCGTGCCCTAATCTTAACCAGGACACCAAGACTAACTCGTGCCCTCACACGTACGCTAACACTAAACCGCAGCGGTACCCTAACATGTACCCTAATCCCTCTCCATTCCCTAACCCTAACCCTAACCTGAAACATAACCATGACACTCTCCCGAAACTTTACCCTCACCCGTGTCCTAATTTTAACGAGTACATCAACACTAACCCATGCCCTCTAACATACGCCAGCCCTAAGCCATTGCCGTAACCTAACCTGTACCCTAATCAATCCCCATTCCCTAACCCTAACCCTAACCCTAACCCTTAACGTGACCCTCTTCCGAGGCCTTACCCTCACACGTGCCCTAATCGTAAGCAGTACACTAACACTAACTAGTGACCTCACACGTACGCTAAACCTTAAGCGTTGTGGTACCCTAAACTGTGCCCTAATATCTCCCCATTCCCTAACCCTAACCCTAACCCGAATTCTATCCCTGACCCTCACCCGAAACCTTACCCTCACCCGTGCCCTAATCTTAACCAGGACACTAACACTAACCCTTGCCCTCACACGAACGCTAACCCTTAAGCACTGTCGTACCCTAAGCTGTACCCTAATCCCTCTGCATTCCTTAACCCTAACCCTAACCCGAATCCTAACCCGACCCTCACCCGAAGCCTTACCCTCACCCGTGCCCTAATCTTAACCAGGACACCAACACTAACTCGTCCCCTCACAGGTACGCTAAACCTTAAGCGTTGTCGTACACTAAATTGTACCCTAATCCCTCCCCATTCCCTAACCCTAACCCTAACCCCATTCCTAAACGTGACCCACTTCCGATGCCCTACCCTAACCAATGCCCTGAACTTAACGAGTACACAAACACTAACTCATGCCCTCAAACGTACGCTAACCCTTAAGCATTGTCGTACCCTAACCTGTACCCTAATCCCTCCCCATTCCCTAACCCTAACCCTAACCGCAACCCTGAACGTGACCCTTTTCCGACGCCTTACCCTCATCGGTGCCGTTGCCTTAACCAGTACACCAACACTAATTCGTGCCCTCACACTTATGCTAACCCTTAAGCACTGTCGTACCCTAACCTGTACCCTAATCCCTCTCCATTCCCTAACCCTAACCCTAACCTGAAACCTAACCATGACACTCACCCGAAACTTTACCCTCACCCGTGCCCTAATCTTAACCAGGACACCAAGACTAACTCGTGCCCTCAAACGTACGCTAACACTAAACCGCAGCGGTACCCTAACCTGTACCCTAATCCCTCTCCATTCCCTAACCCTAACCCTAACCTGAAACCTAAACATGACACTCACCCGAAACTTTAACCTCACCCGTGTCCTAATTTTTACCAGTACATCAACACTAACCCATGCCCTCTAACATACGCCAACCCTAAGCCATTGTCGTACCCTAACCTGTACCCTAATCAATCCACATTCCCTAACCCTAACCCTTAACGTGACCCTCTTCCGAGGCCTTACCCTCACCCGTGCCCTAATCGTAAGCAGTACACTAACACTAACTAGTGACCTCACACGTACGCTAAACCTTAAGCGTTGTGGTACCCTAAACTGTGCCCTAATATCTCCCCATTCCCTAACCCTAACCCTAATCCGAATTCTATCCCTGACCCTCACCAGAAACCTTACCCGCACCCGTGCCCTAATCTTAACCAGGACACCAACACTAACCCGTGCCCTCACACGTACGCTAAACCTTAAGCGTTGTCGTATCCTAAATTGTACCCTAATCCCTCCCCATTCCTTAACCCTAACCCTAACCCCATCCCTAAACCTGACCCACTTCCGATGCCCTACCCTAACCAATGCCCTAATCTTAACCAGTACACAAACACTAACTCATGCCCTCAAACGTACGCTAACCCTTAAGCATTGTCGTACCCTATCCTGTACCCTAATCCCTCCCCATTCCCTAACCCTAGCCCTAAGCGAAACCCTGAACGTGACCCTTTTCCGAGGCCTTACCCTCATCGGTGCCGTTGTCTTAACCAGTACACCAACACTAACTCGTGCCCTCACACTTACGCTAAACCTTAAGCATTGTCGTACCCTAACCTGTACCCTAATCCCTCTCCATTCCCTAACCCTAACCCTAACCCTAACCCGAATCCTAACCCTGACCCTCACCCGAAGCCTTACCCTCACCCGTGCCCTAATCTTTACCAGGACACCAAGATTAACACGTGCCCTCAAACGTACGCTAACAGTAAACCGCAGCGGTACCCTAACCTGTACCCTAATCCCTCTCCATTCCCTAACCCTAACACTAACCTGAAACCTAACCATGACACTCACCCGAAACTTTACCCTCACCCGTGTCCTAATTTTATCCAGTACATCAACACTAACCCATGCCCTCTGACGTACGCCAACCCTAAGCCATTGCCGTACCCTAACCTGTACCCTAATCAATCCCCATTCCCTAACCCTAACCCTAACCCTAACCCTTAACGTGACCCTCTTCCGAGGCCTTACCCTCACCCGTGCCCTAATCGTAAGCAGTACACTAACACTAACTAGTGACCTCACACGTACGCTAAACCTTAAGCGTTGTGGTACCCTAAACTGTGCCCTAATATCTCCCCAATCCCTCACCCTAACCCTAACCCGAATTCTATCCCTGACCCTCACCAGAAACCTTACCCTCACCCGGGCCCTAATCTTAACCAGGACACCAACACTAACTTGTGCCCTCACACGTACGCTAACCCTTAATCGTTGTCGTACCCTAAACTGTACCCTAATCCCTCCCCATTCCCTACCCCTAACCCTAACCCTAATCCTAACCCTGACTCTCACCTGAAGCCTTACCCTCACCCGTGCCCTAATCTTAACCAGGACACTAACACTAACGCTTGCCCTCACTCGAACGCTAACCCTTAAGCACTGTCGTACCCTAAGCTGTACCCTAATCCCTCTGCATTCCTTAACCCTAACCATAACCCGAATCCTAACCCTGACCTTCACCCGTAGCCTTACCCTCACCCGTGCCCTAATCTTAACCAGGACACCAACACTAACTCGTGCCCTCACACGTACGCTAAACCTTAAGCGTTGTCGTACCCTAAATTGTACCCTAATCCCTCCCCATTCCTTAACCCTAACCCTAACCCCATCCCTAAACCTGACCCACTTCCGATGCCCTACCCTAACCAATGCCCTAATCTTAACCAGGACACAAACACTAACTCATGCCCTCAAACGTACGCTAAGCCTTAAGCATTGTCGTACCCTATCCTGTACCCTAATCCCTCCCCATTCCCTAACCCTAACCCTAAGCGAAACCCTGAACGTGACCCTTTTCCGAGGCCTTACCCTCATCGGTGCCGTTGTCTTAACCAGTACACCAACACTAACTCGTGCCCTCACACTTACGCTAACCCTTAAGCATTGTCGTACCCTAACCTGTACCCTAATCCCTCTCCATTCCCTAGCCCTAACCCTAACCCTAAACCTAACCCGAATCCTAACCCTGACCCTCACCCGAAGCCTTACCCTCACCCGTGCCCTGATCTTAACCAGGACACCAAGACTAACTTGTGCCCTCAAACGTACGCTAACACTAAACCGCAGCGGTACCCTAACCTGTACCCTACTCCCTCTCCATTCCCTAACCCTAACCCTAACCTGAAACCTAACCATGACACTCACCCGAAACTTTACCCTCACCCGTGTCCTAATTTTAACCAGTACATCAACACTAACCCATGCCCTCTAACGTACGCCAACCCTAAGCCATTGCCGTACCCTAACCTGTACCCTAATCAATCCCCATTCCCTAACCCTAACCCTAACCCTAACCCTTAACGTGACCCTCTTCCGAGGCCTTACCCTCACTCGTGCCCTAATCGTAAGCAGTACACTAACACTAACTAGTGACCTCACACGTACTCTAAACCTTAAGCGTTGTGGTACCCTAAACTGTGCCCTAATATCTCCCCATTCCCTAACCCTAACCCTAATCCGAATTCTATCCCTGACCCTCACCCGAAACCTTACCCTCACCCGTGCCCTAATCTTAACCAGGACACCAACACTAACTCGTGCCCTCACACGTACGCTAACCCTTAATCGTTGTCGTACCCTAAACTGTACCCTAATCCCTCCCCATTCCCTAACCCTAACCCTAACCCGAATCCTAACCCTGACTCTCACCTGAAGCCTTACCCTCACCCGTGCCCTAATCTTAACCAGGACACTAACACTAACCCTTGCCCTCACACGAACGCTAACCCTTAAGCACTGTCGTACCCTAAGCTGTACCCTAATCCCTCTGCATTCCTTAACCCTAACCCTAGCCCGAATCCTAACCCTGACCCTCACACGAAACCTTACCCTCACCCGTGCCCTAATCTTAACCAGGACACCAACACTAACTCGTGCCCTCACACGTACGCTAAACCTTAAGCGTTGTCGTACCCTAAATTGTACCCTAATCCCTACCCATTCCTTAACCCTAACCCTAAACCCATCCCTAAACCTGACCCACTTCTGATGCCCTACCCTAACCAATGCCCTAATCTTAACCAGTACACAAACACTAACTCATGCCCTCAAACGTACGCTAACCCTTAAGCATTGTCGTACCCTATCCTGTACCCTAATCCCTCCCCATTCCCTAACCCTAACCCTAAGCGAAACCCTGAACGTGACACTTTTCCGAGGCCTTACCCTCATCGGTGCCGTTGTCTTAACCAGTACACCAACACTAACTCGTGCCCTCACACTTACGCTAACCCTTAAGCATTGTCGTACCCTAACCTTTACCCTAATCCCTCTCCATTCCCTAACCCTAACCCTAACCCGAATCCTAATCCTGTCCCTCACCCGAAGCCTTACCCTCACCCGTGCCCTAATCTTAACCAGGACACCAAGACTAACTCGTGCCCTCAAACGTACGCTAACACTAAACCGCAGCGGTACCCTAACCTGTACCCTAATCCCTCTCCATTCCCTAACCCTAACCCTAACCTGAAACCTAACCATGACACTCACCCGAAACTTTACCCTCACCCGTGTCCTAATTTTAACCAGTACATCAACACGAACCCATGCCCTCTAACGTAGGCCAACCCTAAGCCATTGCCGTACCCTAACCTGTACCCTAATCAATCCCCATTCCCTAACCCTAACCCTAACCCTAACCCTTATCGTGACCCTCTTCCGAGGCCTTACCCTCACCCGTGCCCTAATCGTAAGCAGTACACTAACACTAACTAGTGACCTCACACGTACGCTAAACCTTAAGCGTTGTGGTACCCTAAACTGTGCCCTAATATCTCCCCATTCCCTAACCCTAACCCTAACCCGAATTCTATCCCTGACCCTCACCAGAAACCTTACCCGCACCCGTGCCCTAATCTTAACCAGGACACCAACACTAACTCGTGCCCTCACACGTACGCTAACCCTTAATCGCTTTCGTACCCTAAACTGTACCCTAATCCCTCCCCATTCCCTAACCCTAACCCTAACCCGAATCCTAACCCTGACCCTCACCTGAAGCCTTACCCTCACCCGTGCCCTAATCTTAACCAGGACACTAACACTAACCCTTGCCCTCACACGAACGCTAACCCTTAAGCACTGTCGTACCCTAAGCTGTACCCTAATCCCTCTGCATTCCTTAACCCTAACCCTAACCGAATCCTAACCCTGACCCTCACCCGAAGCCTTACCCTCACCCGTGCCCTAATCTTAACCAGGACACCAACACTAACTCGTGCCCTCACACGTACGCTAAACCTTAAGCGTTGTCGCACCCTAAATTGTACCCTAATCCCTCCCCATTCCTTAACCCTAACCCTAACCCCATCCCTAAACCTGACCCACTTCCGATGCCCTACCCTAACCAATGCCCTAATCTTAACCAGTACACAAACAGTAACTCATGCCCTCAAACGTACGCTAACCCTTAAGCATTGTCGTACCCTATCCTGTAACCTAATCCCTCCCCATTCCCTAACCCTAACCCTAAGCGAAACCCTGAACGTGACGCTTTTCCGAGGCCTTACCCTCATCGGTGCCGTAGTCTTAACCAGTACACCAACACTAACTCGTGCCCTCACACTTACGCTAACCCTTAAGCATTGTCGTACCCTAACCTGTACCCTAATCCCTCTCCATTCCCTAACCCTAACCCTAACCCGAATCCTAACCCTGACCCTCACCCGAAGCCTTACACTCACCCGTGCCCTAATCTTAAACAGGACACCAAGACTAACTCGTGCCCTCAAACGTACGCTAACACTAAACTGCAGCGGTACCCTAACCTGTACCCTAATCCCTCTCCATTCCCTAACCCTAACCCTAACCTGAAACCTAACCGTGACACTCACCCGAAACTTTACCCTCATCCGTGTCCTAATTTTAACCAGTACATCAACACTAACCCATGCCCTCTAACGTACGCCAACCCTAAGCCATTGCCGTACACTAACCTGTACCCTAATCAATCCCCATTCCCTAACCCTAACCCTAACCCGAATCCTAACCCTGACCCTCACCCGAAGCCTTACCCTCACCCGTGCCCTAATCTTAACCAGGACACCAACACTAACCCGTGCCCTCACACGTACGCTAAACCTTAAGCGTTGTCGTACCCTAAATTGTACCCTGATCCCTCCCCATTCCTTAACCCTAACCCTAACCCCATCCCTAAACCTGACCCACTTCCGATGCCCTACCCTAACCAATGCCCTAATCTTAACCAGTACACAAACACTAACTCATGCCCTCAAACGTACGCTAACCCTTAAGCATTGTCGTACGCTATCCTGTAACCTAATCCCTCCCCATTCCCTAACCCTAACTCTAAGCGAAACCCTGAACATGACCCTTTTCCGAGGCCTTACCCTCATCGGTGCCGTTGTCTTAACCAGTACACCAACACTAACTCGTGCCCTCACACTTACGCTAACCCTTAAGCATTGTTGTACCCTAACCTGTACCCTAACCCCTCTCCATTCCCTAACCCTAACCCTAACCCGAATCCTAACCCTGACCATCACCCGAAGCCTTACCCGCACCCGTGCCCTAATCTTAAACAGGACACCAAGACTAACTCGTGCCCTCAAACGTACGTTAACACTAAACCGCAGCGGTACCCTAACCTGTACCCTAATCCCTCTCCATTCCCTAACCCTAACCCTAACCTGAAACCTAACCATGACACTCACCCGAAACTTTACCCTCACCCGTGTCCTAATTTTAACCAGTACATCAACACTAACCCATGACCTCTAACGTACGCCAACCCTAAGCCATTGCCGTACCCTAACCTGTACCCTAATCAATCCACATTCCCTAACCCTAACCCTAACCCTAACCCTTAACGTGACCCTCTTCCGAGGCCTTACCCTCACCCGTGCCCTAATCGTAAGCAGTACACTAACACTAACTAGTGACCTCACACGTATGCTAAACCTTAAGCGTTGTGGTACCCTAAACTGTGCCCTAATATCTCCCCATTCCCTAACCCTAACCCTAATCCGAATTCTATCCCTGACCCTCACCAGAAACCTTACCCGCACCCGTGCCCTAATCTTAACCAGGACACCAACACTAACTCGTGCCCTCACACGTACGCTAACCCTTAATCGCTTTCGTACCCTAAACTGTACCCTAATCCCTCCCCATTCCCTAACCCTAACCCTAACCCGAATTCTAACCCTGACCCTCACCTGAAGCCTTACCCTCACCCGTGCCCTAATCTTAACCAGGACACTAACACTAACCCTTGCCCTCACACGAACGCTAACCCTTAAGCACTGTCGTACCCTAAGCTGTACCCTAATCCCTCTGCATTCCTTAACCCTAACCCTAACCGAATCCTAACCCTGACCCTCACCCGAAGCCTTACCCTCACCCGTGCCCTAATCTTAACCAGGACACCAACACTAACTCGTGCCCTCACACGTACGCTAAACCTTAAGCGTTGTCGCACCCTAAATTGTACCCTAATCCCTCCCCATTCCTTAACCCTAACCCTAACCCCATCCCTAAACCTGACCCACTTCCGATGCCCTACCCTAACCAATGCCCTAATCTTAACCAGTACACAAACAGTAACTCATGCCCCCAAACGTACGCTAACCCTTAAGCATTGTCGTACCGTATCCTGTAACCTAATCCCTCCCCATTCCCTAACCCTAACCCTAAGCGAAACCCTGAACGTGACCCTTTTCCGAGGCCTTACCCTCATCGGTGCCGTTGTCTTAACCAGTACACCAACACTAACTCGTGCCCTCACACTTACGCTAACCCTTAAGCATTGTCGTACCCTAACCTGTACCCTAATCCCTCTCCATTCCCTAACCCTAACCCTAACCCGAATCCTAACCCTGACCCTCACCCGAAGCCTTACCCTCACCCGTGCCCTAATCTTAAACAGGACACCAAGACTAACTCGTGCCCTCAAACGTACGCTAACACTAAACTGCAGCGGTACCCTAACCTGTACCCTAATCCCTCTCCATTCCCTAACCCTAACCCTAACCTGAAACCTAACCGTGACACTCACCCGAAACTTTACCCTCATCCGTGTCCTAATTTTAACCAGTACATGAACACTAACCCATGCCCTCTAACGTACGCCAACCCTAAGCCATTGCCGTACACTAACCTGTACCCTAATCAATCCCCATTCCCTAACCCTAACCCTAACCCGAATCCTAACCCTGACCCTCACCCGAAGCCTTACCCTCACCCGTGCCCTAATCTTAACCAGGACACCAACACTAACCCGTGCCCTCACACGTACGCTAAACCTTAAGCGTTGTCGTACCCTAAATTGTACCCTAATCCCTCCCCATTCCTTAACCCTAACCCTAACCCCATCCCTAAACCTGACCCACTTCCGATGCCCTACCCTAACCAATGCCCTAATCTTAACCAGTACACAAACACTAACTCATGCCCTCAAACGTACGCTAACCCTTAAGCATTGTCGTACCCTATCCTGTACCCTAATCCCTCCCCATTCCCTAAACCTAACCCTAAGCGAAACCCTGAACGTGACCCTTTTCCGAGGCCTTACCCTCATCGGTGCCGTTGTCTTAACCAGTACACCAACACTAACTCGTGCCCTCACACTTACGCTAATCCTTAAGCATTGTCGTACCCTAACCTGTACCCTAATCCCTCTCCATTCCCTAACCCTAACCCTAACCCTAACCCTAACCAGAATCCTAACCCTGAACCTCACCCGAAGCCTTGCCCTCACCCTTGCCCTAATCTTTACCAGGACACCAAGATTAACACGTGCCTTCAAACGTACGCTAACAGTAAACCGCAGCGGTACCCTAACCTGTACCCTAATCTCTCTCCATTCCCTAACCCTAACACTAACCTGAAACCTAACCATGACACTCACCCGAAACTTTACCCTCACCCGTGTCCTAATTTTAACCAGTATATCAACACAAACCCATGCCCTCTGACATACGCCAACCCTAAGCCATTGCCGTACCCTAACCTGTACCCTAATCAATCCACATTCCCTAACCCTAACCCTAACCCTAACCCTTAACGTGACCCTCTTCCGAGGCCTTACCCTCACCCGTGCCCTAATCGTAAGCAGTACACTAACACTAACTAGTGACCTCACACGTACGCTAAACCTTAAGCGTTGTGGTACCCTAAACTGTGCCCTAATATCTCCCCAATCCCTAACCCTAACCCTAACCCGAATTCTATCCCTGACCCTCACCCGAAACCTTACCCTCACCCGTGCCCTAATCTTAACCAGGACACCAACACTAACTTGTGCCCTCACACGTACGGTAACCCTTAATCGTTGTCGTACCCTAAACTGTACCCTAATCCCTCCCCATTCCCTAACCCTAACCCTAACCCGAATCCTAACCCTGACTCTCACCTGAAGCGTTACCCTCACCCGTGCCCTAATCTTAACCAGGACACTAACACTAACCCTTGCCCTCACACGAAAGCTAACTCTTAAGCACTGTCGTACCCTAAGCTGTACCCTAATCCCTCTGCATTCCTTAACCCTAACCCTAGCCCGAATCCTAACCCTGACCCTCACCCGAAGCCTTACCCTCACCCGTGACCTAATCTTAACCAGGACACCAACTCTAACTCGTGCCCTCACACGTACGCTAAACCTTAAGCGTTGTCGTACCCTAAATTGTACCCTAATCCCTCCCCATTCCTTAACCCTAACCCTAAACCCATCCCTAAACCTGACCCACTTCTGATGCCCTACCCTAACCAATGCCCTAATCTTAACCAGTACACAAACACTAACTCATGCCCTCAAACGTACACTAACCCTTAAGCATTGTCGTACCCTATCCTGTACCCTAATCCCTCCCCATTCCCTAACCCTAACCCTAAGCGAAACCCTGAACGTGACACTTTTCCGAGGCCTTACCCTCATCGGTGCCGTTGTCTTAACCAGTACACCAACACTAACTCGTGCCCTCACACTTACGCTAACCCTTAAGCATTGTCGTACCCTAACCTTTACCCTAATCCCTCTCCATTCCCTAACCCTAACCCTAACCCGAATCCTAATCCTGTCCCTCACCCGAAGCCTTACCCTCACCCGTGCCCTAATCTTAACCAGGACACCAAGACTAACTCGTGCCCTCAAACGTACGCTAACACTAAACCGCAGCGGTACCCTAACCTGTACCCTAATCCCTCTCCATTTCCTAACCCTAACCCTAACCTGAAACCTAACCATGACACTCACCCGAAACTTTACCCTCACCCGTGTCCTAATTTTAAACAGTACATCAACACTAACCCATGCCCTCTAACGTAGGCCAACCCTAAGCCATTGCCGTACCCTAACCTGTACCCTAATCAATCCCCATTCCCTAACCCTAACCCTAACCCTAACCCTTAATGTGACCCTCTTCCGAGGCCTTACCCTCACCCGTGCCCTAATCGTAAGCAGTACACTAACACTAACTAGTGCCCTCACACGTACGCTAAACCTTAAGCGTTGTCGTACCCTAAATTGTACCCTAATCCCTCCCCATTCCTTAACCCTAACCCTAACCCCATCCCTAAACCTGACCCACTTCCGATGCCCTACCCTAACCAATGCCCTAATCTTAACTAGTACACAAACACTAACTCATGCCCTGAAACGTACGCTAACCCTTAAGCATTGTCGTACCCTATCCTGTACCCTAATCCCTCCCCATTCCCTAACCCTAACCCTAACCCTAACCCTAACCCGAATCCTAACCCTGACCCTCACCCGAAGCCTTACCCTCACCCGTGCCCTAATCGTAAGCAGTACACTAACACTAACTAGTGATCTCACACGTACGCTAAACCTTAACCGTTGTGGTACCCTAAACTGTGCCCTAATATCTCCCCATTCCCTAACCCTAACCCTAACCGAATTCTATCCCTGACCCTCACCCGAAACCTTACCCTCACCCGTGCCCTAATCTTAACCAGGACACCAACACTAACTTGTGCCCTCACACGTACGCTAACCCTTAATCGTTGTCGTACCCTAAACTGTACCCTAATCCCTCCCCTTTCCCTAACCCTAACCCTAACCCGAATCCTAACCCTGACCCTCACCTGAAGCCTTACCCTCACCCGTGCCCTAATCTTAACCAGGACACTAACACTAAACCTTGCCCTCACACGAACGCTAACCCTTAAGCACTGTCGTACCCTAAGCTGTACCCTAATCCCTCTGCATTCCTTAACCCTAACACTAACCCGAATCCTAACCCTGACCCTCACCCGAAGCCTTACCCTCACCCGTGCCCTAATCTTAACCAGGACACCAACACTAACTCGTGCCCTCACACGTACGCTAAACCTTAAGCGTTGTCGTACCCTAAATTGTACCCTAATCCCTCCCCATTCCTTAACCCTAACCCTAACCCCATCCCTAAACCTGACCCACATCCTATGCCCTACCCTAACCAATGCTCAAATCTTAACCAGTACACAAACACTAACTCATGCCCTCAAACGTACGCTAACCCTTAAGCATTGTCGTACCCTATCCTGTACCCTAATCCCTCCCCATTCCCTAACCCTAACCCTAAGCGAAACCCTGAACGTGACCCTTTTCCGAGGCCTTACCCTCATTGGTGCCGTTGTCTTAACCAGTACACCAACACTAACTCGTGCCCTCACACTTACGCTAACCCTTAAGCATTGTCGTACCCTAAACTGTACCCTAATCCCTCTCCATTCCCTAACCCTAACCCTAACCCGAATCCTAACCCTGACCCTCACCCGAACCCTTACCCTCACCCGTGCCCTGATCTTAACCAGGACACCAAGACTAAATTGTGCCCTCAAACGTACGCTAACACTAAACCGCAGCGGTACCCTAACCTGTACCCGAATCCCTCTCCATTCCCTAACCCTAACCCTAACCTGAAACCTAACCATGACACTCACCCGAAACTTTACCCTCACCCGTGTCCTAATTTTAACCAGTACATCAACACTAACCCATGCCCTCTAAAGTACGCCAACCCTAAGCCATTGCCGCACCCTAACCTGTACCCTAATCAATCCCCATTCCCTAACCCTAACCCTAACCCAAACCCTTAACGTGACCCTCTTCCGAGACCTTACCCTCACCCGTGCCCTAATCGTAAGCAGTACACTAACACTAACTAGTGACCTCACACGTACGCTAAACCTTAAGCGTTGTGGTACCCTAAACTGTGCCCTAATATTTCCCCATTCCCTAACCCTAACCCTAACCCGAATTCTATCCCTGACCCTCACCCGAAACCTTACCCTCACCCGTGCCCTAATCTTAACCAGGACACCAACACTAACTTGTGCCCTCACACGTACGCTAACCCTTAATCGTTGTTGTACCCTAAACTGTACCCTAATCCCTCCCCATTCCCTAACCCTAACCCTAACCCGAATCCTAACCCTGACCCTCACCTGAAGTCTTACCCTCACCCGTGCCCTATTCTTAACCAGGACACTAACACTAACCCTTGCCCTCACACGAACGCTAACCCTTAAGCACTGTCGTACCCTAAGCTGTACCCTAATCCCTCTGCATTCCTTAACCCTAACACTAACCCGAATCCTATCCCTTACCCTCACCCGAAGCCTTACCCTCACCCGTGCCCTAATCTTAACCAGGACACCAAGACTAACTCGTGCCCTCACACGTACGCTAAACCTAAAGCTTTGTCGTACCCTAAATTGTACCCTAATCCCTCCCCATTCCTTAACCCTAACCCTAACCCCATCCCTAAATCTGACCCACTTCCGATGCCCTATCCTAACCAATGCCCTAATCTTAACCAGTACACAAACACTAACTCATGCCCTCAAACGTACGCTAACCCTTAAGCATTGTCGTACCCTATCCTGTACCCTAATCCCTCCCCATTCCCTAAACCTAACCCTAAGCGAAACCCTGAACGTGACCCATTTCCGAGGCCTTACCCTCATCGGTACCGTTGTCTTAACTAGTACACCAACACTAACTCCTGCCCTCACACTTACGCTAACCCTTAAGCATTGTCGTACCCTAACCTGTACCCTAATCCGTCTCCATTCCCTAACCCTAACCCTAACCCGAATCCTAACCCTGACCCTCACCCGAAGCCTTACCCTCACCCGAGCCCTAATCTTAACCAGGACACCAAGACTAACTGGTGCCCACAAACGTACGCTAACACTAAACCGCAGCGGTACCCTAACCTGTACCCTAATCCCTCTCCATTCCCTAACCCTAACCCTAACCTGAAACCTAACCATGACACTCACCTGAAACTTTACCCTCACCCGTGTCCTAATTTTAACCAGTACATCAACACTAACCCATGCCCTCTAACGTACGCAAACCCTAAGCCATTGCCGTACCCTAACCTGTACCCTAATGAATCCCCATTCCCTAACCCTAACCCTAACCCTAACCCTTAACGTGACCCTCTTCCGAGGCCTTACCCTCACCCGTGCCCTAATCGTAAGCAGTACACTAACAGTAACTAGTGACCTCAGACGTACGCTAAACCTTAAGCGTTGTGGTACCCTAAACTGTGCCCTAATATCTCTCCATTCCCTAACCCTAACCCTAACCCGAATTCTATCCCTGACCCTCACCCGAAACCTTACCCTCACCCGTGCCCTAATCTTAATCAGGACACCAACACTAACTCGTGCCCTCACACGTACGCTAACCCTTAATCGTTGTCATAACCTAAACTGTACCCTAATCCCTCCCCATTCCCTAACCCTAACCCTAACCCGCATCCTAACCCTGACCCTCACCTGAAGCCTTACCCTCACCCGTGCCCTAATCTTAACCAGGACACTAACACTAACCCTTGCCCTCACACGAACGCTAACCCTTAAGCACTGTCGTATCCTAAGCTGTACCCTAATCCCTCTGCATTCCTTAACCCTAAACCTAACCCGAATCCTAACCCTGACCCTCACCCGAAGCCTTACCCTCACCCCTGCCCTATTCTTATCCAGGACAACAAGACTAACTCGTGCCCTCAAACGTACGCTAACACTAATCCGCCGCTGTACCCTAACCTGTACCCTAATCCCTCTCCATTCCCTAACACTAACCCTAACCTGAAACCTAACCATGACACTCACCCGAAACTTTACCCTCACCCGTGTCCTAATTTTAACCAGTACATCAACACTAACCCATGCCCTTTAACGTACGTCAACCCTAAGCCATTGCCGTACCCTAACCTGTACCCTAATCAATCCCCATTCCCTAACCATAACCCTAGCCCTTAACGTGACCCTCTTCCGAGGCCTTACCCTCACCCGTGACCTAATCGTAAGCTGTACACTAACACTAACTAGTGACCTCACACGTACGCTAAACCTTAAGCGTTGTGGTACCCTAAACTGTGCCCTAATATCTCCCCATTCCCTAAACCTAACCCTAACCAGAATTCTATCCCTGACCCTCACCCGAAACCATACACTCACCCGGGCCGTAATCTTAACCAGGACACCAAAACTAACTCGTGCCCTCACACGTACGCTAACCCTTAATCGTTGTCGTACCCTAAACTGTACCCTAATCCCTCCCCATTCCCTAACCCTAACCATAACCCGAATCCTAACCCTGACCCTCACCTGAAGCCTTACCCTCACCCGTGCCCTAATCTTAACCAGGACACTAACACTAACCCTTGCCCTCACACGAACGCTAACCCTTAAGCACTGTCGTACCCTAAGCTGTACCCTAATCCCTCTGCATTCCTTAACCCTAACCCTAACCCGAATCCTAACCCTGACCCTCACCCGAAGCCTTACCCTCACCCGTGCCCTAATCTTAACCAGGAAACCAACACTAACTCGTGCCCTCACACGTACGCTAAACCTAAAGCTTTGTCGTACCCTAAATTGTACCCTAATCCCTCCCCATTCCTTAACCCTAACCCTAACCCCATCCCTAAATCTGACCCACTTCCGATGCCCTACCCTAACCAATGCCCTAATCTTAACCAGTACACAAACACTAACTCATGCCCTCAAACGTACGCTAACCCTTAAGCATTGTCGTACCCTATCCTGTACCCTAATCCCTCCCCATTCCCTAACCCTAACCCTAAGCGAAACCCTGAACGTGACCCTTTTCCGAGGCCTTACCCTCATCGGTACCGTTGTCTTAACCAGTACACCAACACTAACTCGTGCCCTCACACTTACGCTAACCCTTAAGCATTGTCGTACCCTAACCTGTACCCTAATCCGTCTCCATTCCCTAACCCTAATCCTAACCCGAATCCTAACCCTGACCCTCACCCGAAGCCTTTCCCTCACCCGAGCCCTAATCTTAACCAGGACACCAAGTCTAACTCGTGCCCACAAACGTACGCTAACACTAAACCGCAGCGGTACCCTAACCTGAACCCTAATCCCTCTCCATTCTCTAACCCTAACCCTAACCTGAAACCTAACCATGACACTCACCCGAAACTTTACCCTCACCCGTGTCCTAATTTTAACCAGCACATCAACACTAACCCATGCCCTCTAACGTACGCCAACCCTAAGCCATTGCCGTACCCTAAACTGTACCCTAATCAATCCCCATTCCCTAACCCTAACCCTAACCCTTAACGTGACCCTCTTCCGAGGCCTTACCCTCACCCGTGCCCTAATCGTAAGCAGTACACTAACACTAACTAGTGACCTCACACGTACGCTAAACCTTAAGCGTTGTGGTACCCTAAACTGTGCCCTAATATCTCTCCATTCCCTAACCCTAACCCTAACCCGAATTCTATCCCTGACCCTCACCCAAAACCTTACCCTCACCCGTGCCCTAATCTTAATCAGGACACCAACACTAACTCGTGCCCTCACACGTACGCTAACCCTTAATCGTTGTCGTACCCTAAACTGTACCCTAATCCCTCCCCATTCCCTAACCCTAACCCTAACCCGAATCCTAACCCTGACCCTCACCTGAAGCCTTACCCTCACCCGTGCCCTAATCTTAACCAGGACACTAACACTAACCCTTGCCCTCACACGAACGCTAACCCTTAAACACTGTCGTATCCTAAGCTGTACCCTAATCCCTCTGCATTCCTTAACCCTAACCCTAAACAGAATCCTAACCCTGACCCTCACCCGAAGCCTTACCCTCACCCGTGCCCTAATCTTAACCAGGACACCAACACTAACTCGTGCTCTCACACGTACGCTAAACCTAAAGCGTTGTCGTACCCTAAATTGTACCCTAATCCCTCCCCATTCCTTAACCCTAACCCTAACCCCATCCCTAAATCTGACCCTCTTACGATGCCCTACCCTAACCAATGCCCTAATCTTAACCAGTACACAAACACTAACTCATGCCCTCAAACGTACGCTAACCCTTAAGCATTGTCGTACCCTATCCTGTACCCTAATCCCTCCCCATTCCCTAACCCTAACCCTAAGCGAAACCCTGAACGTGACCCTTTTCCGAGGCCTTACCCTCATCGGTGCCGTTGTCTTAACCAGTACACCAACACTAACTTGTGCCCTCACACTTACGCTAACCCTTAAGCATTGTCGTACCCTAACCTGTACCCTAATCCCACTCCATTCCCTAACCCTAACCCTAACCCGAATCCTAACCCTGACCCTCACCCGAAGCCTTACCCTCACCCGTGCCCTAATCTTAACCAGGACCCCAAGACTAACTCGTGCCCTCAAACGTACGCTAACACTAAACCGCAGCGGTACCCTAACCTGTACCCTAATCCCTCTCCATTCCCTAACCCTAAACCTAACCTGAAACCTAACCATGACACTCACCCGAAACTTTACCCTCACCCGTGTCCTAATTTTAACCAGTACATCAATACTAACCCATGCCCTCTAACGTACGCCAACCCTAAGCCATTGCCGTACCCTAACCTGTACCCTAATCAATCCCCATTCCCTAACCCTAACCCTAAACCTAACCCTTAACGTGACCCTCTTCCGAGGCCTTACCCTCACCCGTGCCCTAATCGTAAGCAGTACACTAACACTAACTAGTGACCTCACACGTACACTAAACCTTAAGCGTTGTGGTACCCTAATCTGTGCCCTAATATCTCCCCATTCCCTAACCCTAACCCTAACCCGAATTCTATCCCTGACCCTTACTCGAAACCTTACCCTCACCCGTGCCCTAATCTTAATCAGGACACCAACACTAACTCGTGCCCTCACACGTACGCTAACCCTTAATCGTTGTTGTATCCTAAACTGTACCCTAATCCCTCCCCATTCCCTAACCCTAACCCTAACCCGAATCCTAACCCTGACCCTCACTTGAAGCCTTACCCTCACCCGTGCCCTAATCTTAACCAGGACACTAACACTAACTCTTGCCCTCACACGAACGCTAACCCTTAAGCACTGTCGTACCCTAAGCTGTACCCTAATCCCTCTGCATTCCTTAACCCTAACCCTAACCCGAATCCTAACCCTGAACCTCACCCGAAGCCTTACCCTCACCCGTGCCCTAATCTTAACCAGGACACCAACACTAACTCTTGCCCTCACACTTACGCTAACCCTTAAGCATTGTCGTACCCAAACCTGTACCCTAATCCCTCTCCATTCCCTAACCCTAACCCTAACCTGAAACCTAACCATGACACTCACCCGAAACTTTACCCTCACCCGTGTCCTAATTTTAACCAGTACATCAACACTAACCCATGCCCTCTAACGTACGCCAACCCTAAGCCATTGCCGTACCCTAACCTGTACCCTAATCAATCCCCATTCCCTAACCCTAACCCTAACCCTAACCCTTAACGTGACATTCTTCCGAGGCCTTACCCTCACCCGTGCCCTAATCGTAAGCAGTACACTAACACTAACTAGTGACCTCACACGTACGCTAAACCTTAAGCGTTGTGGTACCCTAAACTGTGCCCTAATATCTCCCCATTCCCTAACCCTAACCCTAACCCGAATTCTATCCCTGACCCTCACCCGAAACCTTACCCTCACCCGTGCCCTAATCTTAACCAGGACACCAACACTAACTCGTGCCCTCACACATACGCTAACCCTTAATCGTTGTCGTACCCTAAACTGTACCCTAATCCCTCCCCATTCCCTAACACTAACCCTAAACCGAATCCTAACCCTGACCCTCACCTGAAGCCTTACCCTCACCCGTGCCCTAATCTTAACCAGGACACTAACACTAACCCTTCCACTCACACGAACGCTAACCCTTAAGCACTGTCGTACCCTAAGCTGTACCCTAATCCCTCTGCTTTCCGTAACCCTAACCCTAACCCGAATCCTAACCCTGACCCTCACCCGAAGCCTTACCCTCACCCGTGCCCTAATCTTAACCAGGACACCAACACTAACTCGTGCCCTCACACGTACGCTAAACCTTAAGCGTTGTCGTACCCTAAATTGTACCCTAATCCCTCCCCATTCCTTAACCCTAACCCTAAACCCATCCCTAAACCTGACCCACTTCCGATGCCCTACCCTAACCAATGCCCTAATCTTAACCAGGACACAAACACTAACTCATGCCCTCAAACGTACGCTAACCCTTAAGCATTGTCGTACCCTATCCTGTACCCTAATCCCTCCCCATTCCTTAACCCTAACCCTAAGCGAAACCCTGAACGTGACCCTTTTCCGAGGCCTTACCCTCATCGGTGCCGTTGTCTTAACCAGTACACCAACACTAACTCGTGCCCTCACACTTACGCTAACCCTTAAGCATTGTCGTACCCTAACCTGTACCCTAATCCCTCTCCATTCCCTAACCCTAAACCTAACCCGAATCCTAACCCTGACCCTCACCCGAAGCCTTACCCTCACCCGTGCCCTAATCTTAACCAGGACACCAAGACTAACTCGTGCCCTCAAACGTACGCTAACACTAAACTGCAGCGGTACCCTAACCTGTACCCTAATCCCTCTCCATTCCCTAACCCTAACCCTAACCTGAAACCTAACCATGACACTCACCCGAAACTTTACCCTCACCCGTGTCCTAATTTTAACCAGTACATCAACACTAACCCATGCCCTCTAACGTACGCCAACCCTAAGCCATTGCCGTACCCTAACCTGTACACTAATCAATCCCCATTCCCTAACCCTAACCCTAACCCTAACCCTTAACGTGACCCTCTTCCGAGGCCTTACCCTCACCCGTGCCCTAATCGTAAGCAGTACACTAACACTAACTAGTGACCTCACACGTACGCTAAACCTTAAGCGTTGTGGTACCCTAAACTATGCCCTAATATCTCCCCATTCCCTAACCCTAACCCTAACCCGAATTCTATCCCTGACCCTCACCCGAAACCTTACCCTCACCCGTGCCCTAATCTTAACCAGGACACCAACACTAACTCGTGCCCACACACGTACGCTAACCCTTAATCGCTTTCGTACCCTAAACTGTACCCTAATCCCTCCCCATTACCTAACCCTAACCCTAACCCGAATCCTAACCCTGACCCTCACCTGAAGCCTTACACTCACCCGTGCCCTAATCTTAACCAGGACACTAACACTAACCCTTGCCCTCACACGAACGCTAACCCTTAAGAACTGTCGTACCCTAAGCTGTACCCTAATCCCTCTGCATTCCTTAACCCTAACCCTAACCCGAATCCTAACCCTGACCCTCACCCGAAGCCTTACCCTCACCCGTGCCCTAATCTTAACCAGGACACCAACACTAACTCGTGCCCTCACACGTACGCTAAACCTTAAGCGTTGTCGTACCCTAAATTGTACCCTAATACCTCCCCATTCCTTAACCCTAACACTAACCCCATCCCTAAACCTGACCCACTTCCGATGCCCTACCCTAACCAATGCCCTAATCTTAACCAGTACACAAACACTAACTCATGCCCTCAAACGTACGCTAACCCTTAAGCATTGTCGTACCCTATCCTGTACCCTAATCCCTCCCCATTCCCTAACCCTAACCCTAAGCGAAACCCTGAACGTGACCCTTTTCCGAGGCCTTACCCTCATCGGTGCCGTTGTCTTAACCAGTACACCAACACTAACTCGTGCCCTCACACTTACGCTAACCCTTAAGCACTGTCGTACACTAACCTGTACCCTAATCCCTCTCCATTCCCTAACCCTAACCCTAACCCGAATCCTAACCCTGACCCTCACCCGAAGCCTTACCCTCACCCGTGCCCTAATCTTAACCAGGACACCAAGACTAACTCGTGCCCTCAAACGTACGCTAACACTAAACCGCAGCGGTACCCTAACCTTTACCCTAATCCCTCTCCATTCCCTAACCCTAACCCTAACCTGAAACCTAACCATGACACTCTCCCGAAACTTTACCCTCACCCGTGTCCTAATTTTAACCAGTACATCAACACTAAACCATGCCCTCTAACGTACGCCAACCCTAAGACATTGCCGTACCCTAACCTGTACCCTAATCAATCCCCATTCCCTAACCCTAACCCTAACCCTAACCCTTAACGTGACCCTCTTGCGAGGCCTTACCCTCACCCGTGCCCTAATCGTAAGCAGTACACTAACACTAACTAGTGACCTCACACGTACGCTAAACCTTAAGCGTTGTGGTACCCCAAACTGTGCCCTAATATCTCCCCATTCCTTAACCCTAACCCTAACCCGAATTCTATCCCTGACCCTCACCCGAAACCTTACCCTCACCCGTGCCCTAATCTTAACCAGGACACCAACACTAACTTGTGCTCTCACACGTATGCTAACCCTTAATCGTTGTCGTACCCTAAACTGTACCCTAATCCCTCCCCATTCCCTAACCCTAACCCTAACCCGAATCCTAACCCTGACCCTCACCTGAAGCCTTACCCTCACCCGTGCCCTAATCTTAACCAGGACACTAACACTAACCCTTGCCCTCACACGAACGCTAACCCTTAAGCACTGTCGTACCCTAAGCTGTACCCTAATCCCTCTGCATTCCTTAACCCTAACCCTAACGGAATCCTAACCCTGACCCTCACCCGAAGCCTTACCCTCACCCGTGCCCTAATCTTAACCAGGACACCAACACTAACTCCTGCCCTCACACGTACGCTAAACCTTAAGCGTTGTCGTACCTTAAATTGTACCCTAATCCCTCCCCATTCCTTAACCCTAACCCTAACCCCATCCCTAAACCTGACCCACTTCCGATGCCCTGCCCTAACCAATGCCCTAATCTTAACCAGTACACAAACACTAACTCATGCCCTCAAACGTACGCTAACCCTTAAGCATTGTCGTACCCTATCCTGTAACCTAATCCCTCCCCATTCCCTAACCCTAACCCTAAGCGAAACCCTGAACATGACCCTTTTCCGAGGCCTTACCCTCATCGGTGCCGTTGTCTTAACCAGTACACCAACACTAACTCGTGCCCTCACACTTACGCTAACCCTTAAGCATTGTTGTACCCTAACCTGTACCCTAATCCCTCTCCATTCCCTAACCCTAACCCTAACCCGAATCCTAACCCTGACCATCACCCGAAGCCTTACCCGCACCCGTGCCCTAATCTTAAACAGGACACCAAGACTAACTCGTGCCCTCAAACGTACGTTAACACTAAACCGCAGCGGTACCCTAACCTGTACCCTAATCCCTCTCCATTAACTAACCCTAACCCTAACCTGAAACCTAACCATGACACTCACCCGAAACTTTACCCTCACCCGTGTCCTAATTTTAACCAGTACATCAACACTAACCCATGACCTCTAACGTACGCCAACCCTAAGCCATTGCCGTACCCTAACCTGTACCCTAATCAATCCACATTCCCTAACCCTAACCCTAACCCTAACCCTTAACGTGACCCTCTTCCGAGGCCTTACCCTCACCCGTGCCCTAATCGTAAGCAGTACACTAACACTAACTAGTGACCTCACACGTATGCTAAACCTTAAGCGTTGTGGTACCCTAAACTGTGCCCTAATATCTCCCCATTCCCTAACCCTAACCCTAATCCGAATTCTATCCCTGACCCTCACCAGAAACCTTACCCGCACCCGTGCCCTAATCTTAACCAGGACACCAACACTAACTCGTGCCCTCACACGTACGCTAACCCTTAATCGCTTTCGTACCCTAAACTGTACCCTAATCCCTCCCCATTCCCTAACCCTAACCCTAACCCGAATCCTAACCCTGACCCTCACCTGAAGCCTTACCCTCACCCGTGCCCTAATCTTAACCAGGACACTAACACTAACCCTTGCCCTCACACGAACGCTAACCCTTAAGCACTGTCGTACCCTAAGCTGTACCCTAATCCCTCTGCATTCCTTAACCCTAACCCTAACGGAATCCTAACCCTGACCCTCACCCGAAGCCTTACCCTCACCCGTGCCCTAATCTTAACCAGGACACCAACACTAACTTGTGCTCTCACACGTACGCTAACCCTTAATCGTTGTCGTACCCTAAACTGTACCCTAATCCCTCCCCATTCCCTAACACTAACCCTAACCCGAATCCTAACCCTGACCCTCACCTGAAGCCTTACCCTCACCCGTGCCCTAATCTTAACCAGGACACTAACACTAACCCTTGCCCTCACACGAACGCTAACCCTTAAGCACTGTCGTACCCTAAGCTGTACCCTAATCCCTCTGCATTCCTTAACCCTAACCCTAACGGAATCCTAACCCTGACCCTCACCCGAAGCCTTACCCTCACCCGTGCCCTAATCTTAACCAGGACACCAACACTAACTCCTGCCCTCACACGTACGCTAAACCTTAAGCGTTGTCGTACCTTAAATTGTACACTAATCCCTCCCCATTCCTTAACCCTAACCCTAACCCCATCCCTAAACCTGACCCACTTCCGATGCCCTACCCTAACCAATGCCCTAATCTTAACCAGTACACAAACACTAACTCATGCCCTCAAACGTACGCTAACCCTTAAGCATTGTCGTACCCTATCCTGTAACCTAATCCCTCCCCATTCCCTAACCCTAACCCTAAGCGAAACCCTGAACATGACCCTTTTCCGAGGCCTTACCCTCATCGGTGCCGTTGTCTTAACCAGTACACCAACACTAACTCGTGCCCTCACACTTACGCTAACCCTTAAGCATTGTTGTACCCTAACCTGTACCCTAATCCCTCTCCATTCCCTAACCCTAACCCTAACCCGAATCCTAACCCTGACCATCACCCGAAGCCTTACCCGCACCCGTGCCCTAATCTTAAACAGGACACCAAGACTAACTCGTGCCCTCAAACGTACGTTAACACTAAACCGCAGCGGTACCCTAACCTGTACCCTAATCCCTCTCCATTCCCTAACCCTAACCCTAACCTGAAACCTAACCATGACACTCACCCGAAACTTTACCCTCACCCGTGTCCTAATTTTAACCAGTACATCAACACTAACCCATGACCTCTAACGTACGCCAACCCTAAGCCATTGCCGTACCCTAACCTGTACCCTAATCAATCCACATTCCCTAACCCTAACCCTAACCCTAACCCTTAACGTGACCCTCTTCCGAGGCCTTACCCTCACCCGTGCCCTAATCGTAAGCAGTACACTAACACTAACTAGTGACCTCACACGTATGCTAAACCTTAAGCGTTGTGGTACCCTAAACTGTGCCCTAATATCTCCCCCTTCCCTAACCCTATCCCTAATCCGAATTCTATCCCTGACCCTCACCAGAAACCTTACCCGCACCCGTGCCCTAATCTTAACCAGGACACCAACACTAACTCGTGCCCTCACACGTACGCTAACCCTTAATCGCTTTCGTACCCTAAACTGTACCCTAATCCCTCCCCATTCCCTAACCCTAACCCTAACCCGAATCCTAACCCTGACCCTCACCTGAAGCCTTACCCTCACCCGTGCCCTAATCTTAACCAGGACACTAACACTAACCCTTGCCCTCACACGAACGCTAACCCTTAAGCACTGTCGTACCCTAAGCTGTACCCTAATCCCTCTGCATTCCTTAACCCTAACCCTAACCGAATCCTAACCCTGACCCTCACCCGAAGCCTTACCCTCACCCGTGCCCTAATCTTAACCAGGACACCAACACTAACTCGTGCCCTCACACGTACGCTAAACCTTAAGCGTTGTCGCACCCTAAATTGTACCCTAATCCCTCCCCATTCCTTAACCCTAACCCTAACCCCATCCCTAAACCTGACCCACTTCCGATGCCCTACCCTAACCAATGCCCTAATCTTAACCAGTACACAAACAGTAACTCATGCCCTCAAACGTACGCTAACCCTTAAGCATTGTCGTACCCTATCCTGTAACCTAATCCCTCCCCATTCCCTAACCCTAACCCTAAGCGAAACCCTGAACGTGACCCTTTTCCGAGGCCTTACCCTCATCGGTGCCGTTGTCTTAACCAGTACACCAACACTAACTCGTGCCCTCACACTTACGCTAACCCTTAAGCATTGTCGTACCCTAACCTGTACCCTAATCCCTCTCCATTCCCTAACCCTAACCCTAACCCGAATCCTAACCCTGACCTTCACCCGAAGCCTTACCCTCACCCGTGCCCTAATCTTAACCAGGACACCAAGACTAACTCGTGCCCTCAAACGTACGCTAACACTAAACCGCAGCGGTACCCTAACCTTTACCCTAATACCTCTCCATTCCCTAACCCTAACCCTAACCTGAAACCTAACCATGACACTCTCCCGAAACTTTACCCTCACCCGTGTCCTAATTTTAACCAGTACATCAACACTAAACCATGCCCTCTAACGTACGCCAACCCTAAGACATTGCCGTACCCTAACCTGTACCCTAATCAATCCCCATTCCCTAACCCTAACCCTAACCCTAACCCTTAACGTGACCCTCTTCCGAGGCCTTACCCTCACCCGTGCCCTAATCGTAAGCAGTACACTAACACTAACTAGTGACCTCACACGTACGCTAAACCTTAAGCGTTGTGGTACCCTAAACTGTGCCCTAATATCTCCCCATTCCTTAACCCTAACCCTAACCCGAATTCTATCCCTGACCCTCACCCGAAACCTTACCCTCACCCGTGCCCTAATCTTAACCAGGACACCAACACTAACTTGTGCTCTCACACGTATGCTAACCCTTAATCGTTGTCGTACCCTAAACTGTACCCTAATCCCTCCCCATTCCCTAACACTAACCCTAACCCGAATCCTAACCCTGACCCTCACCTGAAGCCTTACCCTCACCCGTGCCCTAATCTTAACCAGGACACTAACACTAACCCTTGCCCTCACACGAACGCTAACCCTTAAGCACTGTCATACCCTAAGCTGTACCCTAATCCCTCTGCATTCCTTAACCCTAACCCTAACGGAATCCTAACCCTGACCCTCACCCGAAGCCTTACCCTCACCCGTGCCCTAATCTTAACCAGGACACCAACACTAACTCCTGCCCTCACACGTACGCTAAACCTTAAGCGTTGTCGCACCCTAAATTGTACCCTAATCCCTCCCCATTCCTTAACCCTAACCCTAACCCCATCCCTAAACCTGACCCACTTCCGATGCCCTACCCTAACCAATGCCCTAATCTTAACCAGTACACAAACAGTAACTCATGCCCTCAAACGTACGTTAACCCTTAAGCATTGTCGTACCCTATCCTGTAACCTAATCCCTCCCCATTCCCTAACCCTAACCCTAAGCGAAACCCTGAACGTGACCCTTTTCCGAGGCCTTACCCTCATCGGTGCCGTTGTCTTAACCAGTACACCAACACTAACTCGTGCCCTCACACTTACGCTAACCCTTAAGCATTGTCGTACCCTAACCTGTACCCTAATCCCTCTCCATTCCCTAACCCTAACCCTAACCCGAATCCTAACCCTGACCCTCACCCGAAGCCTTACCCTCACCCGTGCCCTAATCTTAACCAGGACACCAAGACTAACTCGTGCCCTCAAACGTACGCTAACACTAAACCGCAGCGGTACCCTAACCTTTACCCTAATCCCTCTCCATTCCCTAACCCTAACCCTAACCTGAAACCTAACCATGACACTCTCCCGAAACTTTACCCTCACCCGTGTCCTAATTTTAACCAGTACATCAACACTAAACCATGCCCTCTAACGTACGCCAACCCTAAGACATTGCCGTACCCTAACCTGTACCCTAATCAATCCCCATTCCCTAACCCTAACCCTAACCCTAACCCTTAACGTGACCCTCTTCCGAGGCCTTACCCTCACCCGTGCCCTAATCGTAAGCAGTACACTAACACTAACTAGTGACCTCACACGTATGCTAAACCTTAAGCGTTGTGGTACCCTAAACTGTGCCCTAATATCTCCCCATTCCCTAACCCTAACCCTAATCCGAATTCTATCCCTGACCCTCACCAGAAACCTTACCCGCACCCGTGCCCTAATCTTAACCAGGACACCAACACTAACTCGTGCCCTCACACGTACGCTAACCCTTAATCGCTTTCGTACCCTAAACTGTACCCTAATCCCTCCCCATTCCCTAACCCTAACCCTAACCCGAATCCTAACCCTGACCCTCACCTGAAGCCTTACCCTCACCCGTGCCCTAATCTTAACCAGGACACTAACACTAACCCTTGCCCTCACACGAACGCTAACCCTTAAGCACTGTCATACCCTAAGCTGTACCCTAATCCCTCTGCATTCCTTAACCCTAACCCTAACCGAATCCTAACCCTGACCCTCACCCGAAGCCTTACCCTCACCCGTGCCCTAATCTTAACCAGGACACCAACACTAACTCGTGCCCTCACACGTACGCTAAACCTTAAGCGTTGTCGCACCCTAAATTGTACCCTAATCCCTCCCCATTCCTTAACCCTAACCCTAACCCCATCCCTAAACCTGACCCACTTCCGATGCCCTACCCTAACCAATGCCCTAATCTTAACCAGTACACAAACAGTAACTCATGCCCTCAAACGTACGCTAACCCTTAAGCATTGTCGTACCCTATCCTGTAACCTAATCCCTCCCCATTCCCTAACCCTAACCCTAAGCGAAACCCTGAACGTGACCCTTTTCCGAGGCCTTACCCTCATCGGTGCCGTTGTCTTAACCAGTACACCAACACTAACTCGTGCCCTCACACTTACGCTAACCCTTAAGCATTGTCGTACCCTAACCTGTACCCTAATCCCTCTCCATTCCCTAACCCTAACCCTAACCCGAATCCTAACCCTGACCCTCACCCGAAGCCTTACCCTCACCCGTGCCCTAATCTTAACCAGGACACCAAGACTAACTCGTGCCCTCAAACGTACGCTAACACTAAACTGCAGCGGTACCCTAACCTGTACCCTAATCCCTCTCCATTTTGTAACCCTAACCCTAACCTGAAACCTAACCGTGACACTCACCCGAAACTTTACCCTCATCCGTGTCCTAATTTTAACCAGTACATCAACACTAACCCATGCCCTCTAACGTACGCCAATCCTAAGCCATTGCCGTACACTAACCTGTACCCTAATCAATCCCCATTCCCTAACCCTAACCCTAACCCGAATCCTAACCCTGACCCTCACCCGAAGCCTTACCCTCACCCGTGCCCTAATCTTAACCAGGACACCAACACTAACTCGTGCCCTCACACGTACGCTAAACCTTAAGCGTTGTCGTACCCTAAATTGTACCCTAATCCCTCCCCATTCCTTAACCCTAACCCTAACCCCATCCCTAAACCTGACCCACTTCCGATGCCCTACCCTAACCAATGCCCTAATCTTAACCAGTACACAAACACTAACTCATGCCCTCAAACGTACGCTAACCCTTAAGCATTGTCGTACCCTATCCTGTACCCTAATCCCTCCCCATTCCCTAACCCTAACCCTAAGCGAAACCCTGAACGTGACCCTTTTCCGAGGCCTTACCCTCATCGGTGCCGTTGTCTTAACCAGTACACCAACACTAACTCGTGCCCTCACACTTACGCTAAACCTTAAGCATTGTCGTACCCTAACCTGTACCCTAATCCCTCTCCATTCCCTAACCCTAACCCTAACCCTAACCCTAACCAGAATCCTAACCCTGAACCTCACCCGAAGCCTTACCCTCACCCTTGCCCTAATCTTTACCAGGACACCAAGATTAACACGTGCCTTCAAACGTACGCTAACAGTAAACCGCAGCGGTACCCTAACCTGTACCCTAATCTCTCTCCATTCCCTAACCCTAACACTAACCTGAAACCTAACCATGACACTCACCCGAAACTTTACCCTCACCCGTGTCCTAATTTTAACCAGTACATCAACACAAACCCATGCCCTCTGACATACGCCAACCCTAAGCCATTGCCGTACCCTAACCTGTACCCTAATCAATCCCCATTCCCTAACCCTAACCCTAACCCTAACCCTTAACGTGACCCTCTTCCGAGACCTTACCCTCACCCGTGCCCTAATCGTAAGCAGTACACTAACACTAACTAGTGACCTCACACGTACGCTAAACCTTAAGCGTTGTGGTACCCTAAACTGTGCCCTAATATCTCCCCAATCCCTAACCCTAACCCTAACCCGAATTCTATCCCTGACCCTCACCCGAAACCTTACCCTCACCCGTGCCCTAATCTTAACCAGGACACCAACACTAACTTGTGCCCTCACACGTACGGTAACCCTTAATCGTTGTCGTACCCTAAACTGTACCCTAATCCCTCCCCATTCCCTAACCCTAACCCTAACCCGAATCCTAACCCTGACTCTCACCTGAAGCGTTACCCTCACCCGTGCCCTAATCTTAACCAGGACACTAACACTAACGCTTGCCCTCACACGAAAGCTAACCCTTAAGCACTGTCGTACCCTAAGCTGTACCCTAATCACTCTGCATTCCTTAACCCTAACCATAACCCGAATCCTAACCCTGACCTTCACCCGAAGCCTTACCCTCACCCGTGCCCTACTCTTAACCAGGACACCAACACTAACTCGTGCCCTCACACGTACGCTAAACCTTAAGCATTGTCGTACCCTAACCTGTACCCTAATCCCTCTCCATTCCCTAACCCTAACCCTAACCCGAATCCTAACCCTGACCCTCACCCGAAGCCTTACCCTCACCCGTGCCCTAATCTTAAACAGGACACCAAGACTAACTCGTGCCCTCAAACGTACGCTAACACTAAACTGCAGCGGTACCCTAACCTGTACCCTAATCCCTCTCCATTCCCTAACCCTAACCCTAACCTGAAACCTAACCGTGACACTCACCCGAAACTTTACCCTCATCCGTGTCCTAATTTTAACCAGTACATCAACACTAACCCATGCCCTCTAACGTACGCCAACCCTAAGCCATTGCCGTACACTAACCTGTACCCTAATCAATCCCCATTCCCTAACCCTAACCCTAAACCTAACCCTTAACGTGACCCTCTTCCGAGGCCTTACCCTCACCCGTGCCCTAATCGTAAGCAGTACACTAACACTAACTAGTGACCTCACACGTACGCTAAACCTTAAGCGTTGTGGAAACCTAAACTGTGCCCTAATATCTCCCCATTCCCTAACCCTAACCCTAACCCGAATTCTATCCCTGACCCTCACCCGAAACCTTACCCTCACCCGTGCCCTAATCTTAACCAGGACACCAACACTAACTCGTGCCCTCACACGTACGCTAAACCTTAAGCGTTGTCGTACCCTAAATTGTACCCTAATCCCTCCCCATTCCTTAACCCTAACCCTAACCCCATCCCTAAACCTGACCCACTTCCGATGCCCTACCCTAACCAATGCCCTAATCTTAACCAGTACACAAACACTAACTCATGCCCTCAAACGTACGCTAACCCTTAAGCATTGTCGTACCCTATCCTGTACCCTAATCCCTCCCCATTCCCTAACCCTAACCCTAAGCGAAACCCTGAAAGTGACCCTTTTCCAAGGCCTTACCCTCATCGGTGCCGTTGTCTTAACCAGTATACCAACACTAACTCGTGCCCTCACACTTACGCTAACCCTTAAGAATTGTCGTACCCTAACCTGTACCCTAATCCCTCTCCATTCCCTTGCCCTAACCCTAACCCTAAACCTAACCCGAATCCTAACCCTGACCCTCACCCGAAGCCTTATCCTCACCCGTGCCCTGATCTTAACCAGGACACCAAGACTAACTTGTGCCCTCAAACGTACGCTAACACTAAACCGCAGCGGTACCCTAACCTGTACCCTACTCCCTCTCCATTCCCTAACCCTAACCCTAACCTGAAACCTAACCATGACACTCACCCGAAACTTTACCCTCACCCGTGTCCTAATTTTAACCAGTACATCAACACTAACCCATGCCCTCTAACGTACGCCAACCCTAAGCCATTGCCGTACCCTAACCTGTACACTAATCAATCCCCATTCCCTAACCCTAACCCTAACCCTAACCCTTAACGTGACCCTCTTCCGAGGCCTTACCCTCACCCGTGCCCTAATCGTAAGCAGTACACTAACACTAACTAGTGCCCTCACACGTACGCTAAACCTTAAGCGTTGTCGTGCCCTAAATTGTACCCTAATCCCTCCCCATTCCTTAACCCTAACCCTAACCCCATCCCTAAACCTGACCCACTTCCGATGCCCTACCCTAACCAATGCCCTAATATTAACTAGTACACAAACACTAACTCATGCCCTGAAACGTACGCTAACCCTTAAGCATTGTCGTACCCTATCCTGTACCCTAATCCCTCCCCATTCCCTAACCCTAACCCTAACCCTAACCCTAACCCGAATCCTAACCCTGACCCTCACCCGAAGCCTTACCCTCACCCGTGCCCTAATCGTAAGCAGTACACTAACACTAACTAGTGACCTCACACGTACGCTAAACCTTAACCGTTGTGGTACCCTAAACTGTGCCCTAATATCTCCCCATTCCCTAACCCTAACCCTAACCGAATTCTATCCCTGACCCTCACCCGAAACCTTACCCTCACCCGTGCCCTAATCTTAACCAGGACACCAACACTAACTTGTGCCCTCACACGTACGCTAACCCTTAATCGTTGTCGTACCCTAAACTGTACCCTAATCCCTCCCCTTTCCCTAACCCTAACCCTAACCCGAATCCTAACCCTGACCCTCACCTGAAGCCTTACCCTCACCCGTGCCCTAATCTTAACCAGGACACTAACACTAAACCTTGCCCTCACACGAACGCTAACCCTTAAGCACTGTCGTACCCTAAGCTGTACCCTAATCCCTCTGCATTCCTTAACCCTAACACTAACCCGAATCCTAACCCTGACCCTCACCCGAAGCCTTACCCTCACCCGTGCCCTAATCTTAACCAGGACACCAACACTAACTCGTGCCCTCACACGTACGCTAAACCTTAAGCGTTGTCGTACCCTAAATTGTACCCTAATCCCTCCCCATTCCTTAACCCTAACCCTAACCCCATCCCTAAACCTGACCCACATCCTATGCCCTACCCTAACCAATGCTCAAATCTTAACCAGTACACAAACACTAACTCATGCCCTCAAACGTACGCTAACCCTTAAGCATTGTCGTACCCTATCCTGTACCCTAATCCCTCCCCATTCCCTAACCCTAACCCTAAGCGAAACCCTGAACGTGACCCTTTTCCGAGGCCTTACCCTCATCGGTGCCGTTGTCTTAACCAGTACACCAACACTAACTCGTGCCCTCACACTTACGCTAACCCTTAAGCATTTTCGTACCCTAAACTGTACCCTAATCCCTCTCCATTCCCTAACCCTAACCCTAACCCGAATCCTAACCCTGACCCTCACCCGAAGCCTTACCCTCACCCGTGCCCTGATCTTAACCAGGACACCAAGACTAAATTGTGCCCTCAAACGTACGCTAACACTAAACCGCAGCGGTACCCTAACCTGTACCCGAATCCCTCTCCATTCCCTAACCCTAACCCTAACCTGAAACCTAACCATGACACTCACCCGAAACTTTACCCTCACCCGTGTCCTAATTTTAACCAGTACATCAACACTAACCCATGCCCTCTAAAGTACGCCAACCCTAAGCCATTGCCGCACCCTAACCTGTACCCTAATCAATCCCCATTCCCTAACCCTAACCCTAACCCTAACCCTTAACGTGACCCGCTTCCGAGACCTTACCCTCACCCGTGCCCTAATCGTAAGCAGTACACTAACACTAACTAGTGACCTCACACGTACGCTAAAACTTAAGCGTTGTGGTACCCTAAACTGTGCCCTAATATTTCCCCATTCCCTAACCCTAACCCTAACCCGAATTCTATCCCTGACCCTCACCCGAAACCTTACCCTCACCCGTGCCCTAATCTTAACCAGGACACCAACACTAACTTGTGCCCTCACACGTACGCTAACCCTTAATCGTTGTTGTACCCTAAACTGTACCCTAATCCCTCCCCATTCCCTAACCCTAACCCTAACCCGAATCCTAACCCTGACCCTCACCTGAAGTCTTACCCTCACCCGTGCCCTAATCTTAACCAGGACACTAACACTAACCCTTGCCCTCACACGAACGCTAACCCTTAAGCACTGTCGTACCCTAAGCTGTACCCTAATCCCTCTGCATTCCTTAACCCTAACACTAACCCGAATCCTAACCCTGACCCTCACCCGAAGCCTTACCCTCACCCGTGCCCTAATCTTAACCAGGACACCAAGACTAACTCGTGCCCTCAAACGTACGCTAACACTAAACCGCAGGTGTACCCTAACCTGTACCCTAATCCCTCTCCATTCCCTAACACTAACCGTAACCTGAAACCTAACCATGACACTCACCCGAAACTTTACCCTCACCCGTGTCCTAATTTTAACCAGTACATCAACACTAACCCATGCCCTTTAAAGTACGTCAACCCTAAGCCATTGCCGTACCCTAACCTGTACCCTAATCAATCCCCATTCCCTAACCCTAACCCTAACCCTTAACGTGCTCCTCTTCCGAGGCCTTACCCTCACCCGTGCCCTAATCGTAAGCAGTACACTAACACTAACTAGTGACCTCACACGTACGCTAAACCTTAAGCGTTGTGGTACCCTAAACTGTGCCCTAATATCTCCCCATTCCCTAAACCTAACCCTAACCAGAATTCTATCCCTGACCCTCACCCGAAACCATACCCTCACCCGGGCCCTAATCTTAACCAGGACACCAACACTAACTCGTGCCCTCACACGTACGCTAACCCTTAATCGTTGTCGTACCCTAAACTGTACCCTAATCCCTCCCCATTCCCTAACCCTAACCCTAACCCGAATCCTAACCCTGACCCTCACCTGAAGCCTTACCCTCACCCGTGCCCTAATCTTAACCAGGACACTAACACTAACCCTTGCCCTCACACGAACGCTAACCCTTAAGCACTGTCGTACCCTAAGCTGTACCCTAATCCCTCTGCATTCCTTAACCCTTACCCTAACCCGAATCCTAACCCTGACCCTCACCCGAAGCCTTACCCTCACCCGTGCCCTAATCTTAACCAGGAAACCAACACTAACTCGTGCCCTCACACGTACGCTAAACCTAAAGCTTTGTCGTACCCTAAATTGTACCCTAATCCCTCCCCATTCCTTAACCCTAACCCTAACCCCATCCCTAAATCTGACCCACTTCCGATGCCCTATCCTAACCAATGCCCTAATCTTAACCAGTACACAAACACTAACTCATGCCCTCAAACGTACGCTAACCCTTAAGCATTGTCGTACCCTATCCTGTACCCTAATCCCTCCCCATTCCCTAAACCTAACCCTAAGCGAAACCCTGAACGTGACCCTTTTCCGAGGCCTTACCCTCATCGGTACCGTTGTCTTAACTAGTACACCAACACTAACTCCTGCCCTCACACTTACGCTAACCCTTAAGCATTGTCGTACCCTAACCTGTACCCTAATCCGTCTCCATTCCCTAACCCTAACCCTAACCCGAATCCTAACCCTGACCCTCACCCGAAGCCTTACCCTCACCCGAGCCCTAATCTTAACCAGGACACCAAGACTAACTCGTGCCCACAAACGTACGCTAACACTAAACCGCAGCGGTACCCTAACCTGTACCCTAATCCCTCTCCATTCCCTAACCCTAACCCTAACCTGAAACCTAAGCATGACACTCACCTGAAACTTTACCCTCACCCGTGTCCTAATTTTAACCAGTACATCAACACTAACCCATGCCCTCTAACGTACGCCATCCCTAAGCCATTGCCGTACCCTAACCTGTACCCTAATCAATCCCCATTCCCTAACCCTAACCCTAACCCTAACCCTTAACGTGACCCTCTTCCGAGGCCTTACCCTCACCCGTGCCCTAATCGTAAGCAGTACACTAACACTAACTAGTGACCTCAGACGTACGCTAAACCTTTAGCGTTGTGGTACCCTAAACTGTGCCCTAATATCTCTCCATTCCCTAACCCTAACCCTAACCCGAATTCTATCCCTGACCCTCACCCGAAACCTTACCCTCACCCGTGCCCTAATCTTAATCAGGACACCAACACTAACTCGTGCCCTCACACGTACGCTAAACCTTAATCGTTGTCATAACCTAAACTGTACCCTAATCCCTCCCCATTCCCTAACCCTAACCCTAACCCGAATCCTAACCCTGACCCTCACCTGAAGCCTTACCCTCACCCGTGCCCTAATCTTAACCAGGACACTAACACTAACCCTTGCCCTCACACGAACGCTAACCCTTAAGCACTGTCGTATCCTAAGCTGTACCCTAATCCCTCTGCATTCCTTAACCCTAAACCTAACCCGAATCCTAACCCTGACCCTCACCCGAAGCCTTACCCTCACCCCTGCCCTAATCTTATCCAGGACACCAAGACTAACTCGTGCCCTCAAACGTACGCTAACACTAATCCGCCGCTGTACCCTAACCTGTACCCTAATCCCTCTCCATTCCCTAACACTAACCCTAACCTGAAACCTAACCATGACACTCACCCGAAACTTTACCCTCACCCGTGTCCTAATTTTAACCAGTACATCAACACTAACCCATGCCCTTTAACGTACGTCAACCCTAAGCCATTGCCGTACCCTAACCTGTACCCTAATCAATCCCCATTCCCTAACCATAACCCTAGCCCTTAACGTGACCCTCTTCCGAGGCCTTACCCTCACCCGTGCCCTAATCGTAAGCTGTACACTAACACTAACTAGTGACCTCACACGTACGCTAAACCTTAAGCGTTGTGGTACCCTAAACTGTGCCCTAATATCTCCCCATTCCCTAAACCTAACCCTAACCAGAATTCTATCCCTGACCCTCACCCGAAACCATACACTCACGCGGGCCGTAATCTTAACCAGGACACCAAAACTAACTCGTGCCCTCACACGTACGCTAACCCTTAATCGTTGTCGTACCCTAAACTGTACCCTAATCCCTCCCCATTCCCTAACCCTAACCCTAACCCGAATCCTAACCCTGACCCTCACCTGAAGCCTTACCCTCACCCGTGCCGTAATCTTAACCAGGACACTAACACTAACCCTTGCCCTCACACGAACGCTAACCCTTAAGCACTGTCGTACCCTAAGCTGTACCCTAATCCCTCTGCATACCTTAACCCTAACCCTAACCCGAATCCTAACCCTGACCCTCACCCGAAGCCTTACCCTCACCCGTGCCCTAATCTTAACCAGGAAACCAACACTAACTCGTGCCCTCACACGTACGCTAAACCTAAAGCTTTGTCGTACCCTAAATTGTACCCTAATCCCTCCCCATTCCTTAACCCTAACCCTAACCCCATCCCTAAATCTGACCCACTTCCGATGCCCTACCCTAACCAATGCCCTAATCTTAACCAGTACACAAACACTAACTCATGCCCTCAAACGTACGCTAACCCTTAAGCATTGTCGTACCCTATCCTGTACCCTAATCCCTCCCCATTCCCTAACCCTAACCCTAAGCGAAACCCTGAACGTGACCCTTTTCCGAGGCCTTACCCTCATCGGTACCGTTGTCTTAACCAGTACACCAACACTAACTCGTGCCCTCACACTTACGCTAACCCTTAAGCATTGTCGTACCCTAACCTGTACCCTAATCCCTCTCCATTCCCTAACCCTAATCCTAACCCGAATCCTAACCCTGAACCTCACCCGAAGCCTTTCCCTCACCCGAGCCCTAATCTTAACCAGGACACCAAGTCTAACTCGTGCCCACAAACGTACGCTAACACTAAACCGCAGCGGTACCCTAACCTGAACCCTAATCCCTCTCCATTCTCTAACCCTAACCCTAACCTGAAACCTAACCATGACACTCACCCGAAACTTTACCCTCACCCGTGTCCTAATTTTAACCAGCACATCAACACTAACCCATGTCCTCTAACGTACGCCAACCCTAAGCCATTGCCGTACCCTAAACTGTACCCTAATCAATCCCCATTCCCTAACCCTAACCCTAACCCTTAACGTGACCCTCTTCCGAGGCCTTACCCTCACCCGTGCCCTAATCGTAAGCAGTACACTAACACTAACTAGTGACCTCACACGTACGCTAAACCTTAAGCGTTGTGGTACCCTAAACTGTGCCCTAATATCTCTCCATTCCCTAACCCTAACCCTAACCCGAATTCTATCCCTGACCCTCACCCGAAACCTTACCCTCACCCGTGCCCTAATCTTAATCAGGACACCAACACTAACTCGTGCCCTCACACGTACGCTAACCCTTAATCGTTGTCGTACCCTAAACTGTACCCTAATCCCTCCCCATTCCCTAACCCTAACCCTAACCCGAATCCTAACCCTGACCCTCACCTGAAGCCTTACCCTCACCCGTGCCCTAATCTTAACCAGGACACTAACACTAACCCTTGCCCTCACATGAACGCTAACCCTTAAGCACTGTCGTATCCTAAGCTGTACCCTAATCCCTCTGCATTCCTTAACCCTAACCCTAAACAGAATCCTAACCCTGACCCTCACCCGAAGCCTTACCCTCACCCGTGCCCTAATCTTAACCAGGACACCAACACTAACTCGTGCTCTCACACGTACGCTAAACCTAAAGCGTTGTCGTACCCTAAATTGTACCCTAATCCCTCCCCATTCCTTAACCCTAACCCTAACCCCATCCCTAAATCTGACCCACTTACGATGCCCTACCCTAACCAATGCCCTAATCTTAACCAGTACACAAACACTAACTCATGCCCTCAAACGTACGCTAAGCCTTAAGCATTGTCGTACCCTATCCTGTACCCTAATCCCTCCCCATTCCCTAACCCTAACCCTAAGCGAAACCCTGAACGTGACCCTTTTCCGAGGCCTTACCCTCATCGGTGCCGTTGTCTTAACCAGTACACCAACACTAACTTGTGCCCTCACACTTACGCTAACCCTTAAGCATTTTCGTACCCTAACCTGTACCCTAATCCCTCTCCATTCCCTAACCCTAACCCTAACCCGAATCCTAACCCTGACCCTCACCCGAAGCCTTACCCTCACCCGTGCCCTAATCTTAACCAGGACCCCAAGACTAACTCGTGCCCTCAAACGTACGCTAACACTAAACCGCAGCGGTACCCTAACCTGTACCCTAATCCCTCTCCATTCCCTAACCCTAAACCTAACCTGAAACCTAACCATGACACTCACCCGAAACTTTACCCTCACCCGTGTCCTAATTTTAACCAGTACATCAATACTAACCCATGCCCTCTAACGTACGCCAACCCTAAGCCATTGCCGTACCCTAACCTGTACCCTAATCAATCCCCATTCCCTAACCCTAACCCTAAACCTAACCCTTAACGTGACCCTCTTCCGAGGCCTTACCCTCACCCGTGCCCTAATCATAAGCAGTACACTAACACTAACTAGTGACCTCACACGTACACTAAACCTTAAGCGTTGTGGTACCCTAAACTGTGCCCTAATATCTCCCCATTCCCTAACCCTAACCCTAACCCGAATTCTATCCCTGACCCTTACTCGAAACCTTACCCTCACCCGTGCCCTAATCTTAATCAGGACACCAACACTAACTCGTGCCCTCACACGTACGCTAACCCTTAATCGTTGTTGTATCCTAAACTGTACCCTAATCCCTCCCCATTCCCTAACCCTAACCCTAACCCGAATCCTAACCCTGACCCTCCCTTGAAGACTTACCCTCACCCGTGCCCTAATCTTAACCAGGACACTAACACTAACCCTTGCCCTCACACGAACGCTAACCCTTAAGCACTGTCGTACCCTAACCTGTACCCTAATCCCTCTCCATTCCCTAACCCTAATCCTAACCCGAATCCTAACCCTGAACCTCACCCGAAGCCTTTCCCTCACCCGAGCCCTAATCTTAACCAGGACACCAAGTCTAACTCGTGCCCACAAACGTACGCTAACACTAAACCGCAGCGGTACCCTAACCTGAACCCTAATCCCTCTCCATTCTCTAACCCTAACCCTAACCTGAAACCTAACCATGACACTCACCCGAAACTTTACCCTCACCCGTGTCCTAATTTTAACCAGCACATCAACACTAACCCATGTCCTCTAACGTACGCCAACCCTAAGCCATTGCCGTACCCTAAACTGTACCCTAATCAATCCCCATTCCCTAACCCTAACCCTAACCCTTAACGTGACCCTCTTCCGAGGCCTTACCCTCACCCGTGCCCTAATCGTAAGCAGTACACTAACACTAACTAGTGACCTCACACGTACGCTAAACCTTAAGCGTTGTGGTACCCTAAACTGTGCCCTAATATCTCTCCATTCCCTAACCCTAACCCTAACCCGAATTCTATCCCTGACCCTCACCCGAAACCTTACCCTCACCCGTGCCCTAATCTTAATCAGGACACCAACACTAACTCGTGCCCTCACACGTACGCTAACCCTTAATCGTTGTCGTACCCTAAACTGTACCCTAATCCCTCCCCATTCCCTAACCCTAACCCTAACCCGAATCCTAACCCTGACCCTCACCTGAAGCCTTACCCTCACCCGTGCCCTAATCTTAACCAGGACACTAACACTAACCCTTGCCCTCACATGAACGCTAACCCTTAAGCACTGTCGTATCCTAAGCTGTACCCTAATCCCTCTGCATTCCTTAACCCTAACCCTAAACAGAATCCTAACCCTGACCCTCACCCGAAGCCTTACCCTCACCCGTGCCCTAATCTTAACCAGGACACCAACACTAACTCGTGCTCTCACACGTACGCTAAACCTAAAGCGTTGTCGTACCCTAAATTGTACCCTAATCCCTCCCCATTCCTTAACCCTAACCCTAACCCCATCCCTAAATCTGACCCACTTACGATGCCCTACCCTAACCAATGCCCTAATCTTAACCAGTACACAAACACTAACTCATGCCCTCAAACGTACGCTAAGCCTTAAGCATTGTCGTACCCTATCCTGTACCCTAATCCCTCCCCATTCCCTAACCCTAACCCTAAGCGAAACCCTGAACGTGACCCTTTTCCGAGGCCTTACCCTCATCGGTGCCGTTGTCTTAACCAGTACACCAACACTAACTTGTGCCCTCACACTTACGCTAACCCTTAAGCATTTTCGTACCCTAACCTGTACCCTAATCCCTCTCCATTCCCTAACCCTAACCCTAACCCGAATCCTAACCCTGACCCTCACCCGAAGCCTTACCCTCACCCGTGCCCTAATCTTAACCAGGACCCCAAGACTAACTCGTGCCCTCAAACGTACGCTAACACTAAACCGCAGCGGTACCCTAACCTGTACCCTAATCCCTCTCCATTCCCTAACCCTAAACCTAACCTGAAACCTAACCATGACACTCACCCGAAACTTTACCCTCACCCGTGTCCTAATTTTAACCAGTACATCAATACTAACCCATGCCCTCTAACGTACGCCAACCCTAAGCCATTGCCGTACCCTAACCTGTACCCTAATCAATCCCCATTCCCTAACCCTAACCCTAAACCTAACCCTTAACGTGACCCTCTTCCGAGGCCTTACCCTCACCCGTGCCCTAATCATAAGCAGTACACTAACACTAACTAGTGACCTCACACGTACACTAAACCTTAAGCGTTGTGGTACCCTAAACTGTGCCCTAATATCTCCCCATTCCCTAACCCTAACCCTAACCCGAATTCTATCCCTGACCCTTACTCGAAACCTTACCCTCACCCGTGCCCTAATCTTAATCAGGACACCAACACTAACTCGTGCCCTCACACGTACGCTAACCCTTAATCGTTGTTGTATCCTAAACTGTACCCTAATCCCTCCCCATTCCCTAACCCTAACCCTAACCCGAATCCTAACCCTGACCCTCCCTTGAAGACTTACCCTCACCCGTGCCCTAATCTTAACCAGGACACTAACACTAACCCTTGCCCTCACACGAACGCTAACCCTTAAGCACTGTCGTACCCTAAGCTGTACCCTAATCCCTCTGCATTCCTTAACCCTAACCCTAACCCGAATCCTAACCCTGAACCTCACCCGAAGCCTTACCCTCACCCGTGCCCTAATCTTAACCAGGACACCAACACTAACTCTTGCCCTCACACTTACGCTAACCCTTAAGCATTGTCGTACCCTAACCTGTACCCTAATCCCTCTCCATTCCCTAACACTAACCCTAACCTGAAACCTAACCATGACACTCACCCGAAACTTTACCCTCACCCGTGTCCTAATTTTAACCAGTACATCAACACTAACCCATGCCCTCTAACGTACGCCAACCCTAAGCCATTGCCGTACCCTAACCTGTACCCTAATCAATCCCCATTCCCTAACCCTAACCCTAACCCTAACCCTTAACGTGACATTCTTCCGAGGCCTTACCCTCACCCGTGCCCTAATCGTAAGCAGTACACTAACACTAACTAGTGACCTCACACGTACGCTAAACCTTAAGCGTTGTGGTACCCTAAACTGTGCCCTAATATCTCCCCATTCCCTAACCCTAACCCTAACCCGAATTCTATCCCTGACCCTCACCCGAAACCTTACCCTCACCCGTGCCCTAATCTTAACCAGGACACCAACACTAACTCGTGCCCTCACACATACGCTAACCCTTAATCGTTGTCGTACCCTAAACTGTACCCTAATCCCTCCCCATTCCCTAACACTAACCCTAAACCGAATCCTAACCCTGACCCTCACCTGAAGCCTTACCCTCACCCGTGCCCTAATCTTAACCAGGACACTAACACTAACCCTTGCCCTCACACGAACGCTAACCCTTAAGCACTGTCGTACCCTAAGCTGTACCCTAATCCCTCTGCTTTCCTTAACCCTAACCCTAACCCGAATCCTAACCCTGACCCTCACCCGAAGCCTTACCCTCACCCGTGCCCTAATCTTAACCAGGACACCAACACTAACTCGTGCCCTCACACGTACGCTAAACCTTAAGCGTTGTCGTACCCTAAATTGTACCCTAATCCCTCCCCATTCCTTAACCCTAACCCTAACCCCATCCCTAAACCTGACCCACTTCCGATGCCCTACCCTAACCAATGCCCTAATCTTAACCAGGACACAAACACTAACTCATGCCCTCAAACGTACGCTAACCCTTAAGCATTGTCGTACCCTATCCTGTACCCTAATCCCTCCCCATTCACTAAGCCTAACCCTAAGCGAAACCCTGAACGTGACCCTTTTCCGAGGCCTTACCCTCATCGGTGCCGTTGTCTTAACCAGTACACCAACACTAACTCGTGCCCTCACACTTACGCTAACCCTTAAGCATTGTCGTACCCTAACCTGTACCCTAATCCCTCTCCATTCCCTAACCCTAACCCTAACCCTAATCCTAACCCTGACCCTCACCCGAAGCCTTACCCTCACCCGTGCCCTAATCTTAACCAGGTCACCAAGACTAACTCATGCCCTCAAACGTACGCTAACACTAAACCGCAGCGGTACCCTAACCTGTACCCTAATCCCTCTCCATTCCCTAACCCTAACCCTAACCTGAAACCTAACCATGACACTCACCCGAAACTTTACCCTCACCCGTGTCCTAATTTTAACAAGTACATCAACAATAACCCATGCCCTCTAACGTACGCCAACCCTAAGCCATTGCCGTACCCTAACCTGTACACTAATCAATCCCCATTCCCTAACCCTAACCCTAACCCTAACCCTTAACGTGACCCTCTTCCGAGGCCTTACCCTCACCCGTGCCCTAATCGTAAGCAGTACACTAACACTAACTAGTGACCTCACACGTACGCTAAACCTTAAGCATTGTGGTACCCTAAACTGTGCCCTAATATCTCCCCATTCCCTAACCTAACCCTAACCCGAATTCTATCCCTGACCCTCACCCGAAACCTTACCCTCACCCGTGCCCTAATCTTAACCAGGACACCAACACTAACTCGTGCCCTCACACGTACGCTAACCCTTAATCATTGTCATACCCTAAACTGTACCCTAATCCCTCCCCATTCCCTAACCCTAACCCTAACCCGAATCCTAACCCTGACCCTCACCTGAAGCCTTACCCTCACCCGTGCCCTAATCTTAACCAGGACACTAACACTAACCCCTGCCCTCACACGAACGCTAGCCCTTAAGCACTGTCGTACCCTAAGCTGTACCCTAATCCCTCTGCATTCCTTAACCCTAACCCTAACCCGAATCCTAACCGTGAACCTCACCCGAAGCCTTACCCTCACCCGTGCCCTAATCTTAACCAGGACACCAACACTAACTCGTGCCCTCACACGTATGCTAAACCTTAAGCGTTGTCGTACCCTAAATTGTACCCTAATCCCTCCCCATTCCTTAACCCTAACCCTAACCCCATCCCTAAACCTGACCCACTTCCGATGCCCTACCCTAACCAATGCCCTAATCTTAACCAGGACACAAACACTACCTCATGCCCTCAAACGTACGCTAACCCTTAAGCATTGTCGTACCCTATCCTGTACCCTAATCCCTCCCCATTCCCTAACCCTAACCTTAAGCGAAACCCTGAACGTGACCCTTTTTGAGGCCTTACCCTCATCGGTGCCGTTGTCTTAACCAGTACACCAACACTAACTCGTGCCCTCACACTTACGCTAACCCTTAAGCATTGTCGTACCCTAACCTGTACTCTAATCCCTCTCCATTCCCTAACCCTAACCCTAACCCGAATCCTAACCCTGACCCTCACCCGAAGCCTTACCCTCACCCGTGCCCTAATCTTAACCAGGACACCAAGACTAACTCGTGCCCTCAAACGTACGCTAACACTAAACCGCAGCGGTACCCTAACCTGTACCCTAATCCCTCTCCATTCCCTAACCCTAACCCTAACCTGAAACCTAACCATGACACTCACCCGAAACTTTATCCTCATCCGTGTCCTAATTTTAACCAGTACATCAACAGTAACCCATGCCCTCTAACGTACGCCAACCCTAAGCCATTGCCGTACCCTAACCTGTACCCTAATCAATCCCCATTCCCTAACCCTAATCATAACCCTAACCCTTAACGTGACCCTCTTCCGAGGCCTTACCCTCACCCGTGCCCTAATCGTAAGCAGTACATTAACACTAACTAGTGACCTCACACGTACGCTAAACCTTAAGCGTTGTGGTACCCTAAACTGTGCCCTAATATCACCCCATTCCCTAACCCTAACCCTAACCCGAATTCTATCCCTGACCCTCACCCGAAATCTTACCCTCACCCGTGCCCTAATCTTAACCAGGACACCAACACTAACTCGTGCCCTCACACGTACGCTAACCCTTAATCGTTGTCGTACCCTAAACTGTACCCTAATCCCTCCCCATTCCCTAACCCTAACCCTAACCCGAATCCTAACCCTGACCCTCACCTGAAGCCTTACCCTCACCCGTGCCCTAATCTTAACCAGGACACTAACACTAACCCTTGCCCTCACACGAACGCTAACCCTTAAGCACTGTCGTACCCTAAGCTGTACCCTAATCCCTCTGCATTCCTTAACCCTAACCCTAACACGAATCCTAACCCTGACCCTCACCCGAAGCCTTACCCTCACCCGTGCCCTAATCTTAACCAGGACACCAACACTAACTCGGGCCCTCACACGTACGCTAAACCTTAAGCGTTGTCGTACCCTAAATTGTACCCTAATCCTTCCCCATTCCTTAACCCTAGCCCTAACCCCATCCCTAAACCTGACCCACTTCCGATGCCCTACCCTAACCAATGCCCTAATCTTAACCAGGACACAAACACTAACTCATGACCTCAAACGTACGCTAACCCTTAAGCATTGTCGTACCCTATCCTGTACCCTAATCCCTCCCCATTCACTAAGCCTAACCCTAAGCGAAACCCTGAACGTGACCCTTTTCCGAGGCCTTACCCTCATCGGTGCCGTTGTCTTAACCAGTACACCAACACTAACTCGTGCCCTCACACTTACGCTAACCCTTAAGCATTGTCGTACCCTAACCTGTACCCTAATCCCTCTCCATTCCCTAACCCTAACCCTAACCCTAATCCTAACCCTGACCCTCACCCGAAGCCTTACCCTCACCCGTGCCCTAATCTTAACCAGGTCACCAAGACTAACTCATGCCCTCAAACGTACGCTAACACTAAACCGCAGCGGTACCCTAACCTGTACCCTAATCCCTCTCCATTCCCTAACCCTAACCCTAACCTGAAACCTAACCATGACACTCACCCGAAACTTTACCCTCACCCGTGTCCTAATTTTAACAAGTACATCAACAATAACCCATGCCCTCTAACGTACGCCAACCCTAAGCCATTGCCGTACCCTAACCTGTACACTAATCAATCCCCATTCCCTAACCCTAACCCTAACCCTAACCCTTAACGTGACCCTCTTCCGAGGCCTTACCCTCACCCGTGCCCTAATCGTAAGCAGTACACTAACACTAACTAGTGACCTCACACGTACGCTAAACCTTAAGCATTGTGGTACCCTAAACTGTGCCCTAATATCTCCCCATTCCCTAACCTAACCCTAACCCGAATTCTATCCCTGACCCTCACCCGAAACCTTACCCTCACCCGTGCCCTAATCTTAACCAGGACACCAACACTAACTCGTGCCCTCACACGTACGCTAACCCTTAATCATTGTCATACCCTAAACTGTACCCTAATCCCTCCCCATTCCCTAACCCTAACCCTAACCCGAATCCTAACCCTGACCCTCACCTGAAGCCTTACCCTCACCCGTGCCCTAATCTTAACCAGGACACTAACACTAACCCCTGCCCTCACACGAACGCTAGCCCTTAAGCACTGTCGTACCCTAAGCTGTACCCTAATCCCTCTGCATTCCTTAACCCTAACCCTAACCCGAATCCTAACCGTGAACCTCACCCGAAGCCTTACCCTCACCCGTGCCCTAATCTTAACCAGGACACCAACACTAACTCGTGCCCTCACACGTATGCTAAACCTTAAGCGTTGTCGTACCCTAAATTGTACCCTAATCCCTCCCCATTCCTTAACCCTAACCCTAACCCCATCCCTAAACCTGACCCACTTCCGATGCCCTACCCTAACCAATGCCCTAATCTTAACCAGGACACAAACACTACCTCATGCCCTCAAACGTACGCTAACCCTTAAGCATTGTCGTACCCTATCCTGTACCCTAATCCCTCCCCATTCCCTAACCCTAACCTTAAGCGAAACCCTGAACGTGACCCTTTTTGAGGCCTTACCCTCATCGGTGCCGTTGTCTTAACCAGTACACCAACACTAACTCGTGCCCTCACACTTACGCTAACCCTTAAGCATTGTCGTACCCTAACCTGTACTCTAATCCCTCTCCATTCCCTAACCCTAACCCTAACCCGAATCCTAACCCTGACCCTCACCCGAAGCCTTACCCTCACCCGTGCCCTAATCTTAACCAGGACACCAAGACTAACTCGTGCCCTCAAACGTACGCTAACACTAAACCGCAGCGGTACCCTAACCTGTACCCTAATCCCTCTCCATTCCCTAACCCTAACCCTAACCTGAAACCTAACCATGACACTCACCCGAAACTTTATCCTCATCCGTGTCCTAATTTTAACCAGTACATCAACAGTAACCCATGCCCTCTAACGTACGCCAACCCTAAGCCATTGCCGTACCCTAACCTGTACCCTAATCAATCCCCATTCCCTAACCCTAATCATAACCCTAACCCTTAACGTGACCCTCTTCCGAGGCCTTACCCTCACCCGTGCCCTAATCGTAAGCAGTACATTAACACTAACTAGTGACCTCACACGTACGCTAAACCTTAAGCGTTGTGGTACCCTAAACTGTGCCCTAATATCACCCCATTCCCTAACCCTAACCCTAACCCGAATTCTATCCCTGACCCTCACCCGAAATCTTACCCTCACCCGTGCCCTAATCTTAACCAGGACACCAACACTAACTCGTGCCCTCACACGTACGCTAACCCTTAATCGTTGTCGTACCCTAAACTGTACCCTAATCCCTCCCCATTCCCTAACCCTAACCCTAACCCGAATCCTAACCCTGACCCTCACCTGAAGCCTTACCCTCACCCGTGCCCTAATCTTAACCAGGACACTAACACTAACCCTTGCCCTCACACGAACGCTAACCCTTAAGCACTGTCGTACCCTAAGCTGTACCCTAATCCCTCTGCATTCCTTAACCCTAACCCTAACACGAATCCTAACCCTGACCCTCACCCGAAGCCTTACCCTCACCCGTGCCCTAATCTTAACCAGGACACCAACACTAACTCGGGCCCTCACACGTACGCTAAACCTTAAGCGTTGTCGTACCCTAAATTGTACCCTAATCCTTCCCCATTCCTTAACCCTAGCCCTAACCCCATCCCTAAACCTGACCCACTTCCGATGCCCTACCCTAACCAATGCCCTAATCTTAACCAGGACACAAACACTAACTCATGACCTCAAACGTACGCTAACCCTTAAGCATTGTCGTACCCTATCCTGTACCCTAATCCCTCCCCATTCACTAAGCCTAACCCTAAGCGAAACCCTGAACGTGACCCTTTTCCGAGGCCTTACCCTCATCGGTGCCGTTGTCTTAACCAGTACACCAACACTAACTCGTGCCCTCACACTTACGCTAACCCTTAAGCATTGTCGTACCCTAACCTGTACCCTAATCCCTCTCCATTCCCTAACCCTAACCCTAACCCGAATCCTAACCCTGACCCTCACCCGAAGCCCTACCCTCACCCGTGCCCTAATCTTAACCAGGACCCCAAGACTAACTCGTGCCCTCAAACGTACGCTAACACTAAACCGCAGCGGTACCCTAACCTGTACCCTAATCCCTCTCCATTCCCTAACCCTAACCCTAACCTGAAACCTAACCATGACACTCACCCGAAACTTTACCCTCACCCGTGTCTTAATTTTAACAAGTATATCAACAATAACCCATGCCCTCTAACGTACGCCAACCCTAAGCTTTTGCCGTACCCTAACCTGTACACTAATCAATCCCCATTCCCTAACCCTAACCCTAACCCTAACCCTTAACGTGACCCTCTTCCGAGGCCTTACCCTCACCCGTGCCCTAATCGTAAGCAGTACACTAACACCAACTAGTGACCTCACACGTACACTAAACCTTAAGCGTTGTGGTACCCTAAACTGTGCCCTAATATCTCCCCATTCCCTAACCTAACCCTAACCCGAATTCTATCCCTGACCCTCACCCGAAACCTTACCCTCACCCGTGCCCTAATCTTAACCAGGACACCAAAACTAACTCGTGCCCTCACACGTACGCTAACCCTTAATCGTTGTCGTACCCTAAACTGTACCCTAATCCCTCCCCATTCCCTAACCCTAACCCTAACCCGAATCCTAACCCTGACCCTCACCTGAAGCCTTACCTTCACCCGTGCCCTAATCTTAACCAGGACACTAACACTAACCCCTGCCCTAACACGAACGCTAACCCTTAAGCACTGTCGTACCCTAAGCTGTACCCTAATCCCTCTGCATTCCTTAACCCTAACCCTAACCCGAATCCTAACCGTGAACCTCACCCGAAGCCTTACCCTCACCCGTGCCCTAATCTTAACCAGGACACCAACACTAACTCGTGCCCTCACACGTACGCTAAACCTTAAGCGTTGTCGTACCCTAAATTGTACCCTAATCCCTCCCCATTCCTTAACCCTAACCCTAACCCCATCCCTAAACCTGACCCACTTCCGATGCCCTACCCTAACCAATGCCCTAATCTTAACCAGGACACAAACACTAACTCATGCCCTCAAACGTACGCTAGCCCTTAAGCATTGTCGTACCCTATCCTGTACCCTAATCCCTCCCCATTCCCTAACCCTAACCCTAAGCGAAACCCTGAACGTGACCCTTTTCCGAGGCCTTACCCTCATCGGTGCCGTTGTCTTAACCAGTACACCAACACTAACTCGTGCCCTCACACTTACGCTAACCCTTAAGCATTGTCGTACCCTAACCTGTACCCTAATCCCTCTCCATTCCCTAACCCTAACCCTAACCCGAATCCTAACCCTGACCCTCACCCGAAGCCTTACCCTCACCCGTGCCCTAATCTTAACCAGGACCCCAAGACTAACTCGTGCCCTCAAACGTACGCTAACACTAAACCGCAGCGGTACCCTAACCTGTACCCTAATCCCTCTCCATTCCCTAACCCTAAACCTAACCTGAAACCTAACCATGACACTCACCCGAAACTTTACCCTCACCCGTGTCCTAATTTTAACCAGTACATCAACACTAACCCATGCCCTCTAACGTAAGCCAACCCTAAGCCATTGCCGTACCCTAACCTGTACCCTAATCAATCCCCATTCCCTAACCCTAACCCTAAACCTAACCCTTAACGTGACCCTCTTCCGAGGCCTTACCCTCACCCGTGCCCTAATCGTAAGCAGTACACTAACACTAACTAGTGACCTCACACGTACGCTAAACCTTAAGCGTTGTGGTACCCAAAACTGTGCCCTAATATCGCCCCATTCCCTAACCCTAACCCTAACCCGAATCCTAACCCTGACCCTCACCTGAAGCCTTACCCTCACCCGTGCCCTAATCTTAATCAGGACACCAACAATAACTCGTGCCCTCACACGTACGCTAACACTTAATCGTTGTTGTACCCTAAACTGTACCCTAATCCCTTCCCATTCCCTAACCCTAACCCAAACCCGAATCCTAACCCTGACCCTCACTTGAAGCCTTACCCTCACCCGTGCCCTAATCTTAACCAGGACACTAACACTAACCCTTGCCCTCACACGAACGCTAACCCTTAAGCACTGTCGTACCCTAAGCTGTACCCTAATCCCTCTGCATTCCTTAACCCTAACCCTAGCCCGAATCCTAGCCCTGAACCTCACCCGAAGCCTTACCCTCACCCGTGCCCTAATCTTAACCAGGACACCAACACTAACTCGTGCCCTCACACTTACGCTAACCCTTAAGCATTGTCGTACCCTAACCTGTACCCTAATCCCTCTCCATTCCCTAACCCTAACCCTAACCCGAATCCTAACCCTGACCCTCACCCGAAGCCTTACCCTCACCCGTGCCCTAATCTTAACCAGGACACCAAGACTAACTCGTGCCCTCACACGTACGGTAACACTAAACCGCAGCGGTACCCTAACCTGTACCCTAATCCCTCTCCATTCCCTAACCCTAACCCTAACCTGAAACGTAACCATGACACTCACCCGAAACTTTACCCTCACCCGTGTCCTAATTTTAACCAGTACATCAACACTAACCCATGCCCTCTAACGTACGCCAACCCTAAGCTATTGCCGTACCCTAACCTGTACCCTAATCCCTCCCCATTCCCTAACCCTAACCTTAACCCGAATCCTAACCCTGACCCTCACTTGAAGCCTTACCCTCACCCGTGCCCTAATCTTAACCAGGACACTAACACTAACCCTTGCCCTCACACGAACGCTAACCCTTAAGCACTGTCGTACCCTAAGCTGTACCCTAATCCCTCTGCATTCGTTAACCCTAACCCTAACCCGAATCCTAGCCCTGAACCTCACCCGAAGCCTTACCCTCACCCGTGCCCTAATCTTAACCAGGACACCAACACTAACTCGTGCCCTCACACGTACGCTAAACCTTAAGCGTTGTCGTACCCTAAATTGTACCCTAATCCCTCCATATTCCTTAACCCTAACCCTAACCCCATCCCTAAACTTGACCCACTACCGATGCCCTACCCTAACCAATGCCCTTATCTTAACAAGTTCACAAACACTAACTCATGCCTTCAAACGTACGCTAACCCTTAAGAATTGTCGTACCCTAACCTGTACCCTAATCCCTCTCCATTCCCTAACCCTAACCCTAACCCGAATCCTAACCCTGACCCTCACCCGAAGCCTTACCCTCACCCGTGCCCTAATCTTAACCAGGACACCAAGACTAACTCGTGCCCTCACACGTACGGTAACAGTAAACCGCAGCGGTACCCTAACTTGTACCCTAATCCCTCTCCATTCCCTAACCCTAACCCTAACCTGAAACGTAACCATGACACTCACCCGAAACTTTACCCTCACCCGTGTCCTAATTTTAACCAGTACATCAACACTAACCCATGCCCTCTAACGTACGCCAACCCTAAGCCATTGCCGTACCCTAACCTGTACCCTAATCAATCCCCATTCCCTAACCCTAACCCTAACCCTAACCCTTAACGTGACATTCTTCCGAGGCCTTACCCTCACCCGTGCCCTAATCGTAAGCAGTACACTAACACTAACTAGTGACCTCACACGTACGCTAAACCTTAAGCGTTGTGGTACCCTAAACTGTGCCCTAATATCTCCCCATTCCCTAACCCTAACCCTAACCCGAATTCTATCCCTGACCCTCACCCGAAACCTTACCCTCACCCGTGCCCTAATCTTAACCAGGACACCAACACTAACTCGTGCCCTCACACGTACGTTAACCCTTACTCGTTGTCGTACCCTAAATTGTACCCTAATCCCTCCCCATTCCCTAACCCTAACCCTAAACCGAATCCTAACCCTGACCCTCACCTGAAGCCTTACCCTCACCCGTGCCCTAATCTTAACCAGGACACTAACACTAACACTTGCCCTCACACGACGCTAACCCTTAAGCACTGTCGTACCCTAAGCTGTACCCTAATCCCTCTGCATTCCTTAACCCTAACCCTAACCCGAATCCTAACCCTGACCCTCACCCGAAGCCTTACCCTCACCCGTGCCCTAATCTTAACCAGGACACCAACACTAACTCATGCCCTCACACGTACGCTAAACCTTAAGCGTTGTCGTACCCTAAATTGTACCCTAATCCCTCCCCATTCCTTAACCCTAACCCTAACCCCATCCCTAAACCTGACCCACTTCCTATGCCCTACCCTAACCAATGCCCTAATCTTAACGAGGACACAAACACTAACTCATGCCCTCAAACGTACGCTAACCCTTAAGCATTGTCGTACCCTATCCTGTACCCTAATCCCTCCACATTCCTTAACCCTAACCCTAAGCGAAACCCTGAACGTGACCTTTTTCCGAGGCCTTACCCTCATCGGTGCCGTTGTCTTAACAAGTACACCAAAACTAACTCGTGGCCTCACACTTACGCTAACCCTTAAGCATTGTCGTACCCTAACCTGTACCCTAATCCCTCTCCATTCCCTAACCCTAACCCTAACCCGAATCCTAACCCTGACCCTCACCCGAAGCCTTACCCTCACCCGTGCCCTAATCTTAACCAGGACACCAAGACTAACTCGTGCCCTCAAACGTACGCTAACACTAAACCGCAGCGGTACCCTAACCTGTACCCTAATCCCTCTCCATTCCCTAACCCTAACCCTAACCTGAAACCTAACCATGACACTCACCCGAAACTTTACCCTCACCCGTGTCCTAATTTTAACCAGTACATCAACACTAACCCATGCCCTCTAACGTACGCCAACCCTAAGCCATTGCCGTACCCTAACCAGTACCCTAATCAATCCCCATTCCCTAACCCTAACCCTAACCCTTAACGTGACCCTCTTCCGAGGCCTTACCCTCACCCGTGCCCTAATCGTAAGCAGTACACTAACACTAACTAGTGACCTCTCACGTACGCTAAACCTTAAGCGTTGTGGTACCCTAAACTCTGCCCTAATATCTCCCCATTCCCTAACCCTAAACCTAACCCGAATTCTATCCCTGACCCTCACCCGAAACCTTACCCTCACCCGTGCCCTTATCTTAACCAGGACACCAACACTAACTCGTGCCCTCACACGTACGCTAACCCTTAATCGTTGTCGTACCCTAAACTGTACCCTAATCCCTCCCCATTCCCTAACCCTAACCCTAAACCGAATCCTAACCCTGACCCTCACCTGAAGCCTTACCCTCACCCGTGCCCTAATCTTAACCAGGACACTAACACTAACCCTTGCCCTCACACGAACGCTAACCCTTAAGCACTGTCGTACCCTAAGCTGTACCCTAATCCCTCTGCATTCCTTAACCCTAACCCTAACCCGAATCCTAACCCTGACCCTCACCCGAAGCCTTACCCTCACCCGTGCCCTAATCTTAACCAGGACACCAACACTAACTCGTGCCCTCACACGTACGCTAAACCTTAAGCGTTGTCATACCCTAAATTGTACCCTAATCCCTAGCCATTCCTTAACCCTAACCCTAACCCCATCCCTAAACCTGACCCACTTCCGATGCCCTACCCTAACCAATGCCCTAATCTTAACCAGGACACAAACACTAACTCATGCCCTCAAACGTACGGTAACCCTTAAGCATTGTCGTACCCTATCCTGTACCCTAATCCCTCCCCATTCCCTAACCCTAACCCTAAGCGAAACCCTGAACGTGACCCTTTTCCGAGGCCTTACCCTCATCGGTGCCGTTGTCTTAACCAGTACACCAACACTAACTCGTGCCCTCACACTTACGCTAACCCTTAAGCATTGTCGTACCCTAACCTGTACCCTAATCCCTCTCCATTCCCTAACCCTAACCCTAACCCGAATCCTAACCCTGACCCTCACCCGAAGCCTTACCCTCACCCGTGCCCTAATCTTAACCAGGACACCAAGACTAACTCGTGCCCTCAAACGTACGCTAACACTAAACCGCAGCGGTACCCTAACCTGTACCCTAATCCCTCTCCATTCCCTAACCCTAACCCTAACCTGAAACCTAACCATGAAACTCACCCGAAACTTTACCCTCACCCGTGTCCTAATTTTAACCAGTACATCAACACTAACCCATGCCCTCTAACGTACGCCAACCCTAAGCCATTACCGTACCCTAACCTGTACCCTAATCAATCCCCATTCCCTAACCCTAACCCTAACCCTAACCCTTAACGTGACATTCTTCCGAGGCCTTACCCTCACCCGTGCCCTAATCGTAAGCAGTACACTAACACTAACTAGTGACCTCACACGTACGCTAAACCTTAAGCGTTGTGGTACCCTAAACTGTGCCCTAATATCTCCCCATTCCCTAACCCTAACCCTAACCCGAATTCTATCCCTGACCCTCACCCGAAACCTTACCCTCACCCGTGCCCTAATCTTAACCAGGACACCAACACTAACTCGTGCCCTCACACGTACGTTAACCCTTACTCGTTGTCGTACCCTAAATTGTACCCTAATCCCTCCCCATTCCCTAACCCTAACCCTAAACCGAATCCTAACCCTGACCCTCACCTGAAGCCTTACCCTCACCCGTGCCCTAATCTTAACCAGGACACTAACACTAACACTTGCCCTCACACGAACGCTAACCCTTAAGCACTGTCGTACCCTAAGCTGTACCCTAATCCCTCTGCATTCCTTAACCCTAACCCTAACCCGAATCCTAACCCTGACCCTCACCCGAAGCCTTACCCTCACCCGTGCCTTAATCTTAACCAGGACACCAACACTAACTCATGCCCTCACACGTACGCTAAACCTTAAGCGTTGTCGTACCCTAAATTGTACCCTAATCCCTCCCCATTCCTTAACACTAACCCTAACCCCATCCCTAAACCTGACCCACTTCCTATGCCCTACCCTAACCAATGCCCTAATCTTAACGAGGACACAAACACTAACTCATGCCCTCAAACGTACGCTAACCCTTAAGCATTGTCGTACCCTATCCTGTACCCTAATCCCTCCACATTCCTTAACCCTAACCCTAAGCGAAACCCTGAACGTGACCCTTTTCCGAGGCCTTACCCTCATCGGTGCCGTTGTCTTAACAAGTACACCAAAACTAACTCGTGGCCTCACACTTACGCTAACCCTTAAGCATTGTCGTACCCTAACCTGTACCCTAATCCCTCTCCATTCCCTAACCCTAACCCTAACCCGAATCCTAACCCTGACCCTCACCCGAAGCCTTACCCTCACCCGTGCCCTAATCTTAACCAGGACACCAAGACTAACTCGTGCCCTCAAACGTACGCTAACACTAAACCGCAGCGGTACCCTAACCTGTACCCTAATCCCTCTCCATTCCCTAACCCTAACCCTAACCTGAAACCTAACCATGACACTCACCCGAAACTTTACCCTCACCCGTGTCCTAATTTTAACCAGTACATCAACACTAACCCATGCCCTCTAACGTACGCCAACCCTAAGCCATTGCCGTACCCTAACCAGTACCCTAATCAATCCCCATTCCCTAACCCTAACCCTAACCCTAACCCTTAACGTGACCCTCTTCCGAGGCCTTACCCTCACCCGTGCCCTAATCGTAAGCAGTACACTAACACTAACTAGTGACCTCTCACGTACGCTAAACCTTAAGCGTTGTGGTACCCTAAACTCTGCCCTAATATCTCCCCATTCCCTAACGCTAAACCTAACCCGAATTCTATCCCTGACCCTCACCCGAAACCTTACCCTCACCCGTGCCCTTATCTTAACCAGGACACGAACACTAACTCGTGCCCTCACACGTACGCTAACCCTTAATCGTTGTCGTCCCCTAAACTGTACCCTAATCCCTCCCCATTCCCTAACCCTAACCCTAAACCGAATCCTAACCCTGACCCTCACCTGAAGCCTTACCCTCACCCGTGCCCTAATCTTAACCAGGACACTAACACTAACCCTTGCCCTCACACGAACGATAACCCTTAAGCACTGTCGTACCCTAAGCTGTACCCTAATCCCTCTGCATTCCTTAACCCTAACCCTAACCCGAATCCTAACCCTGACCCTCACCCGAAGCCTTACCCTCACCCGTGCCCTAATCTTAACCAGGACACCAACACTAACTCGTGCCCTCACACGTACGCTAAACCTTAAGCGTTGTCATACCCTAAATTGTACCCTAATCCCTAGCCATTCCTTAACCCTAACCCTAACCCCATCCCTAAACCTGACCCACTTCCGATGCCCTACCCTAACCAATGCCCTAATCTTAACCAGGACACAAACACTAACTCATGCCCTCAAACGTACGCTAACCCTTAAGCATTGTCGTACCCTATCCTGTACCCTAATCCCTCCCCATTCCCTAACCCTAACCCTAAGCGAAACCCTGAACGTGACCCTTTACCGAGGCCTTACCCTCATCGGTGCCGTTGTCTTAACCAGTACACCAACACTAACTCGTGCCCTCACACTTACGCTAACCCTTAAGCATTGTCGTACCCTAACCTGTACCCTAATCCCTCTCCATTCCCTAACCCTAACCCTAACCCGAATCCTAACCCTGACCCTCACCCGAAGCCTTACCCTCACCCGTGCCCTAATCTTAACCAGGACACCAAGACTAACTCGTGCCCTCACACGTACGCTAACACTAAACCGCAGCGGTACCCTAACCTGTACCCTAATCCCTCTCCATTCCCTAACCCTAACCCTAACCTGAAACCTAACCATGAAACTCACCCGAAACTTTACCCTCATCCGTGTCCTAATTTTAACCAGTACATCAACAGTAACCCATGCCCTCTAACGTACGCCAACCCTAAGCCATTGCCGTACCCTAACCTGTACCCTAATCAATCCCCATTCCCTAACCCTAACCCTAACCCGAATCCTAACCCTGACACTCACCCGAAGCCTTACCCTCACCCGTGCCCTAATCTTAACCAGGACACCAACACTAACTTGTGCCCTCACACGTACGCTAAGCCTTAATCGTTGTGGTACCCTAAACTGTACCCTAATCCCTCCACATTCCCTAACCCTAACCCTAACCCGAATCCTAACCCTGACCCTCACCTGAAGCCTTACCCTCACCCGTGCCCTAATCTTAACCAGGACACTAACACTAACCCTTGCCCTCACAGGAACGCTAACCCTTAAGCACTGTCGTACCCTAAGCTGTACCCTAATCCCTCTGCATTCGTTAACCCTAACCCTAACCCGAATCCTAACCCTGACCCTCTCCCGAAGCCTTACCCTCACCCGTGCCCTAATCTTAACCAGGACACCAACACTAACTCGTGCCCTCACACGTACGCTAAACCTTAAGCGTTGTCGTACCCTAAATTGTACCCTAATCCCTCCATATTCCTTAACCCTAACCCTAACCCCATCCCTAAACTTGACCCACTACCGATGCCCTACCCTAACCAATGCCCTTATCTTAACAAGTTCACAAACACTAACTCATGCCTTCAAACGTACGCTAACCCTTAAGCATTGTCGTACCCTATCCTGTACCCTAATCCCTCCCCATTCCCTAACCCTAACCCTAAGCGAAACCCTGAACGTGACCCTTTTCCGAGGCCTTACCCTCATCGGTGCCGTTGTCTTAACCAGTACACCAACACTAACTCGTGCCCTCACACTTACGCTAACCCTTAAGCATTGTCGTACCCTAACCTGTACCCTAATCCCTCTCCATTCCCTAACCCTAACCCTAACCCGAATCCTAACCCTGACCCTCACCCGAAGCCTTACCCTCACCCGTGCCCTAATCTTAACCAGGATACCAAGACTAACTCGTGCCCTCAAACGTACGCTAACACTAAACCGCAGCGGTACCCTAACCTGTACCCTAATCCCTCTCCATTCCCTAACCCTAACCCTAACCTGAAACCTAACCATGAAACTCACCCGAAACTTTACCCTCACCCGTGTCCTAATTTTAACCAGTACATCAACACTAACCCATGCCCTCTAACGTACGCCAACCCTAAGCCATTGCCGTACCCTAACCTGTACCCTAATCAATCCCCATTCCCTAACCCTAACCCTAACCCTAACCCTTAACGTGACATTCTTCCGAGGCCTTACCCTCACCCGTGCCCTAATCGTAAGCAGTACACTAACACTAACTAGTGACCTCACACGTACGCTAAACCTTAAGCGTTGTGGTACCCTAAACTGTGCCCTAATATCTCCCCATTCCCTAACCCTAACCCTAACCCGAATTCTATCCCTGACCCTCACCCGAAACCTTACCCTCACCCGTGCCCTAATCTTAACCAGGACACCAACACTAACTCGTGCCCTCACACGTACGTTAACCCTTACTCGTTGTCGTACCCTACATTGTACCCTAATCCCTCCCCATTCCCTAACCCTAACCCTAAACCGAATCCTAACCCTGACCCTCACCTGAAGCCTTACCCTCACCCGTGCCCTAATCTTAACCAGGACACTAACACTAACACTTGCCCTCACACGAACGCTAACCCTTAAGCACTGTCGTACCCTAAGCTGTACCCTAATCCCTCTGCATTCGTTAACCCTAACCCTAACCCGAATCCTAACCCTGACCCTCTCCCGAAGCCTTACCCTCACCCGTGCCCTAATCTTAACCAGGACACCAACACTAACTCGTGCCCTCACACGTACGCTAAACCTTAAGCGTTGTCATACCCTAAATTGTACCCTAATCCCTAGCCATTCCTTAACCCTAACCCTAACCCCATCCCTAAACCTGACCCACTTCCGATGCCCTACCCTAACCAATGCCCTAATCTTAACCAGGACACAAACACTAACTCATGCCCTCAAACGTACGGTAACCCTTAAGCATTGTCGTACCCTATCCTGTACCCTAATCCCTCCCCATTCCCTAACCCTAACCCTAAGCGAAACCCTGAACGTGACCCTTTACCGAGGCCTTACCCTCATCGGTGCCGTTGTCTTAACCAGTACACCAACACTAACTCGTGCCCTCACACTTACGCTAACCCTTAAGCATTGTCGTACCCTAACCTGTACCCTAATCCCTCTCCATTCCCTAACCCTAACCCTAACCCGAATCCTAACCCTGACCCTCACCCGAAGCCTTACCCTCACCCGTGCCCTAATCTTAACCAGGACACCAAGACTAACTCGTGCCCTCAAACGTACGCTAACACTAAACCGCAGCGGTACCCTAACCTGTACCCTAATCCCTCTCCATTCCCTAACCCTAACCCTAACCTGAAACCTAACCATGAAACTCACCCGAAACTTTACCCTCATCCGTGTCCTAATTTTAACCAGTACATCAACAGTAACCCATGCCCTCTAACGTACGCCAACCCTAAGCCATTGCCGTACCCTAACCTGTACCCTAATCAATCCCCATTCCCTAACCCTAACCCTAACCCGAATCCTAACCCTGACACTCACCCGAAGCCTTACCCTCACCCGTGCCCTAATCTTAACCAGGACACCAACACTAACTTGTGCCCTCACACGTACGCTAAGCCTTAATCGTTGTGGTACCCTAAACTGTACCCTAATCCCTCCACATTCCCTAACCCTAACCCTAACCCGAATCCTAACCCTGACCCTCACCTGAAGCCTTACCCTCACCCGTGCCCTAATCTTAACCAGGACACTAACACTAACCCTTGCCCTCACAGGAACGCTAACCCTTAAGCACTGTCGTACCCTAAGCTGTACCCTAATCCCTCTGCATTCGTTAACCCTAACCCTAACCCGAATCCTAACCCTGACCCTCTCCCGAAGCCTTACCCTCACCCGTGCCCTAATCTTAACCAGGACACCAACACTAACTCGTGCCCTCACACGTACGCTAAACCTTAAGCGTTGTCGTACCCTAAATTGTACCCTAATCCCTCCATATTCCTTAACCCTAACCCTAACCCCATCCCTAAACTTGACCCACTACCGATGCCCTACCCTAACCAATGCCCTTATCTTAACAAGTTCACAAACACTAACTCATGCCTTCAAACGTACGCTAACCCTTAAGCATTGTCGTACCCTATCCTGTACCCTAATCCCTCCCCATTCCCTAACCCTAACCCTAAGCGAAACCCTGAACGTGACCCTTTTCCGAGGCCTTACCCTCATCGGTGCCGTTGTCTTAACCAGTACACCAACACTAACTCGTGCCCTCACACTTACGCTAACCCTTAAGCATTGTCGTACCCTAACCTGTACACTAATCCCTCTCCATTCCCTAACCCTAACCCTAACCTGAAACCTAACCATGACACTCACCCGAAACTTTACCCTCACCCGTGTCCTAATTTTAACCAGTACATCAACACTAACCCATGCCCTCTAACGTACGCCAACCCTAAGCCATTGCCGTACCCTAACCTGTACCCTAATCAATCCCCATTCCCTAACCCTAACCCTAACCCTAACCCTTAACGTGACCCTCTTCCGAGGCCTTACCCTCACCCGTGCCCTAATCGTAAGCAGTACACTAACACTAACTAGTGACCTCACACGTACGCTAAACCTTAAGCGTTGTGGTACCCTAAACTGTGCCCTAATATCTCCCCATTCCCTAACCCTAACCCTAACCCGAATTCTATCCCTGACCCTCACCCGAAACCTTACCCTCACCCGTGCCCTAATCTTAACCAGGACACCAACACTAACTTGTGCCCTCACACGTACGCTAACCCTTAATCGTTGTCTTACCTTAAACTGTACCCTAATCCCTCCCCATTCCCTAACCCTAACCCTAACCCGAATCCTAACCCTGACCCTCACCTGAAGCCTTACCCTCACCCGTGCCCTAATCTTAACCAGGACACTAACACTAACCCTTGCCCTCACACGAACGCTAACCCTTAAGCACTGTCGTACCCTAAGCTGTACCCTAATCCCTCTGCATTCCTTAACCCTAACCCTAACCCGAATCCTAACCTTGACCCTCACCTGAAGCCTTACCCTCACCCGTGCCCTAATCTTAACCAGGACACCAACACTAACTCGTGCCCTCACACGTACGCTAAACCTTAAGCGTTGTCGTACCCTAAATTGTACCCTAATCCCTCCCCATTCCTTAACCCTAACCTTAACCCCATCCCTAAACCTGACCCACTTCCGATGCCCTACCCTAACCAATGCCCTTATCTTAACCAGTACACAAACACTAACTCATGCCCTCAAATGTACGCTAACCCTTAAGCATTGTCGTACCCTATCCTGTACCCTAATCGCTCCCCATTCCCTAACCCTAACCCTAAGCGAAACCCTGAACGTGACCCTTTTCCGAGGCCTTACCCTCATCGGTGCCGTTGTCTTAACCAGTACACCAACACTAACTCGTGCCCTCACACTTACGCTAACCCTTAAGCATTGTCGTACCCTAACCTGTACACTAATCCCTCTCCATTCCCTAACCCTAACCCTAACCCGAATCCTAACCCTGACACTCACCCGAAGCCTTACCCTCACCCGTGCCCTAATCTTAACCAGGACACCAACACTAACTTGTGCCCTCACACGTAGGCTAAGCCTTAATCGTTGTGGTACCCTAAACTGTACCCTAATCCCTCCACATTCCCTAACCCTAACCCTAACCCGAATCCTAACCCTGACCCTCACCTGAAGCCTTACCCTCACCCGTGCCCTAATCTTAACCAGGACACTAACACTAACCCTTGCCCTCACAGGAACGCTAACCCTTAAGCACTGTCGTACCCTAAGCTGTACCCTAATCCCTCTGCATTCGTTAACCCTAACCCTAACCCGAATCCTAACCCTGACCCTCACCCGAAGCCTTACCCTCACCCGTGCCCTAATCTTAACCAGGACACCAACACTAACTCGTGCCCTCACACGTACGCTAAACCTTAAGCGTTGTCGTACCCTAAATTGTACCCTAATCCCTCCATATTCCTTAACCCTAACCCTAACCCCATCCCTAAACTTGACCCACTTCCGATGCCCTACCCTAACCAATGCCCTTATCTTAACCAGTTCACAAACACTAACTCATGCCTTCAAACGTACGCTAACCCTTAAGCATTGTCGTACCCTTTCCTGTACCCTAATCCCTCCCCATTCCCTAACCCTAACCCTAAGCGAAACCCTGAACGTGACCCTTTTCCGAGGCCTTACCCTCATCGGTGCCGTTGTCTTAACCAGTACACCAACACTAACTCGTGCCCTCACACTTACGCTAACCCTTAAGCATTGTCGTACCCTAACCTGTACACTAATCCCTCTCCATTCCCTAACCCTAACCCTAACCTGAAACCTAACCATGACACTCACCCGAAACTTTACCCTCACCCGTGTCCTAATTTTAACCAGTACATCAACACTAACCCATGCCCTCTAACGTACGCCAACCCTAAGCCATTGCCGTACCCTAACCTGTACCCTAATCAATCCCCATTCCCTAACCCTAACCCTAACCCTAACCCTTAACGTGACCCTCTTCCGAGGCCTTACCCTCACCCGTGCCCTCATCGTAAGCAGTACACTAACACTAACTAGTGACCTCACACGTACGCTAAACCTTAAGCGTTGTGGTACCCTAAACTGTGCCCTAATATCTCCCCATTCCCTAACCCTAACCCTAACCCGAATTCTATCCCTGACCCTCACCCGAAACCTTACCCTCACCCGTGCCCTAATCTTAACCAGGACACCAACACTAATTTGTGCCCTCACACGTACGCTAACCCTTAATCGTTGTCGTACCCTAAACTGTACCCTAATCCCTCCCCATTCCCTAACCCTAACCCTAACCCGAATCCTAACCCTGACCCTCACCCGAAGCCTTACCCTCACCCGTGCCCTAATCTTAACCAGGACACCAACACTAACTCGTGCCCTCACACGTACGCTAAACCTTAAGCGTTGTCGTACCCTAAATTGTACCCTAATCCCTCCCCATTCCTTAACCCTAACCCTAACCCCATCCCTAAACCTGACCCACTTCCGATGCCCTACCCTAACCAATGCCCTAATCTTAACCAGTACACAAACACTAACTCATGCCCTCAAACGTACGCTAACCCTTAAGCATTGTCGTACCCTATCCTGTTCCCTAATCCCTCCCCATTCCCTAACCCTAACCCTAAGCCAAACCCTGAACGTGACCCTTTTCCGAGGCCTTACCCTCATCGGTGCCGTTGTCTTAACCAGTACACCAACACTAACTCGAGCCCTCACACTTACGCTAACCCTTAAGCATTCTCGTACCCTAACCGGTACCCTAATCCCTCTCCATTCCCTATCCCTAACCCTAACCCGAATCCTAACCATGACCCTCACCCGAAGCCTTACCCTCACCCATGCCCTAATCTTAACCAGGACACCAACACTAACTTGTGCCCTCACACGTACGCTAACCCTTAATCGTTGTCGTACCCTAAACTGTACCCTAATCCCTCCCCATTCCCTAACCCTAACCCTAACCCGAATCCTAACCCTGACCCTCACCCGAAGCCTTACCCTCACCCGTGCCCTAATCTTAACCAGGACACCAACACTAACTTGTGCCCTCACACGTACGCTAAGCCTTAATCGTTGTCGTACCCTAAACAGTACCCTAATCCCTCCCCATTCCCTAACCCTAACCCTAACCCGAATCCTAACTCTGACCCTCACCTGAAGCCTTACCCTCACCCGTGCCCTAATCTTAACCAGGAAACTAACACTAACCCTTGCCCTCACACGAACGCTAACCCTTAAGCACTGTCGTACCCTAAGTGGTACCCTAATCCCTCTGCATTCCTTAACCCTAACCCTAACCCGAATCCTAACCCTGACCCTCACCCGAAGCCTTACCCTCACCCGTGTCCTAATCTTAACCAGGACACCAACACTAACTCGTGCCCTCACACGTACGCTAAACCTTAAGCGTTGTCGTACCCTAAATTGTACCCTAATCCCTCCCCATTCCTTAACCCTAACCCAACCCCATCCCTAAACCTGACCCACTTCCGATGCCCTACCCTAACCAATGCTCTAATCTTAACCAGTACACAAACACTAACTCATGCCCTCAAACGTAAGCTAACCCTTAAGCATGGTCGTACCCTATCCTGTACCCTAATCCCTCCCCATTCCCTAACCCTAACCCTAAGCGAAACCCTGAACGTGACCCTTTTCCGAGACCTTACCCTCATCGGTGCCGTTGTCTTAACCAGTACACCAACACTAACTCGTGCCCTCACACTTACGCTAACCCTTAAACATTGTCGTACCCTAACCTGTACCCTAATCCCTCTCCATTCCCTAACCCTAACCCAAACCCGAATCCTAACCCTGACCCTCACCCGAAGCCTTACCCTCACCCGTGCCCTAATCTTAACCAGGACACCAAGACTAACTCGTGCCCTCTAACGTACGCCAACCCTAAGCCATTGCCGTACCCTAACATGTACCCTAATCAATCCCCATTCCATAACCCTAACCCTAACCCTAACCCTTAACGTGACCCTCTTCCGAGGCCTTACCCTCACCCGTGTCCTAATTTTAACCAGTACATCAACACTAACCCATGCCCTCTAACGTACGCCAACCCTAAGCCATTGCCGTACCCTAACATGTACCCTAATCAATCCCCATTCCCTAACCCTAACCCTAACCCTAACCCTTAACGTGACCCTCTTCCGAGGCCTTACCCTCACCCGTGCCCTAATCGTAAGCAGTACACTAACACTAACTAGTGACCTCACACGTACGCTAAACCTTAAGCGTTGTGGTACCCAAAACTGTGCCCTAATATCGCCCCATTCCCTAACCCTAACCCTAAACCGAATCCTAACCCTGACCCTCACCTGAAGCCTTACCCTCACCCGTGCCCTAATCTTAACCAGGACACTAACACTAAACCTTGCCCTCACACGAACACTAACCCTTAAGCACTGTCGTACCCTAAGCTGTACCCTAATCCTTCTGCATTCCTTAACCCTAACCCTAACCCGAATCCTAACCCTGACCCTCACCCGAAGCCTTACCCTCACCCGTGCCCTAATCTTAACCAGGACACCAACACTAAATCGTGCCCTCACACGTACGCTAAACCTTAAGCGTTGTCGTACCCTAAATTGTACCCTAATCCCTCCCCATTCCTTAACCCTAACCCTAACCCCATCCCTAAACCTGACCCACTTCCGATGCCCTACACTAACCAATGCCCTAATCTTAACCAGTACACAAACACTAACTCATGCCCTCAAACGTACGCTAACCCTTAAGCATTGTCGTACACTATCCTGTACCCTAATCCCTCCCCATTCCCTAACCCTAACCCTAAGCGAAACCCTGAACGTGACCCTTTTCCGAGGCCTTACCCTCATCGGTGCCATTGTCTTAACCAGTACACCAACACTAACTCGTGCCCTCACACTTACACTAACCCTTAAGCATTGTCGTACCCTAAGCTGTACCCTAATCCCACTCCATTCCACAAACCTAACCCTAACCCGAATCCTAACCCTGACCCTCACCCGAAGCCTTACCCTCACCCGTGCCCTAATCTTAACCAGTACACCAAGACTAACTCGGGCCCTCACACGTACGCTAACACTAAACCGCAGCGGTACCCTAACCTGTACCCGAATCCCTCTCCATTACCTAACCCTAACCCTAACCTGAAACCTAACCATGACACTCACCCGAAACTTTACCCTCACCCGTGTCCTAATTTTAACCAGTACATCAACACTAACCCATGCCATCTAACATATGCCAACCCTAAGCCATTGCCGTACCTTAACCTGTACCCTAATCAATCCCCATTCCCTAACCCTAACCCTAACCCTTAACGTGACCCTCTTCCGAGGCCTTACCCTCACCCGTGCCCTAATCGTAATCAGTACACTAACACTAACTAGTGACCTCACACGTACGCTAAACCTTAAGCGTTGTGGTACCCTAAACTGTGCCCTAATATCTCCCCATTCCCTAACCCTAACCCTAACCCGAATTCTATCCCTGACCCTCACCCGAAACCTTACCCTCACCCGTGCTCTTATCGTAACCAGGACACCAACACTAACTTGTGCCCTCACACGTACGCTAGCCCTTAATCGTTTTCGTACCCTAAACTGTACCCTAATCCCTCCCCATTCCCTAACCCTAACCCTAACCCGAATCCTAACCCTGACCCTCACCTGAAGCCTTACCCTCACCCGTGCTCTAATCTTAACCAGGACACTAACACTAACCCTTGCCCTCACACGAACGCTAACCCTTAAGCACTGTCGTACCCTAAGCTGTAACCTAATCCCTCTGCATTCCTTAACCCTAAGCCTTACCCGAATCCTAACCCTGACCCTCACCCGAAGCCTTACCCTCACCCGTGCCCTAATCTTAACCAGAACACCAACACTAACTCGTCCCCTCACACGTACGCTAAACCTTAAGCGTTGTCGTACCTTAAATTGTACCCTAATCCCTCCCCATTCCTTAACCCTAACCCTAACGCCATCCCTAAACCTGACCCACTTCCGATGCCCTACCCTAACCAATGCCCTAATCTTAACCAGTACACAAACACTAACTCATGCCCTCAAACGTACGCTAACCCTTAAGCATTGTTGTACCCTATCCTGTACCCTAATCCCTTTCCATTCCCTAACCCTAACCCTAAGCGAAACCCTGAACGTGACCCTTTTCCGAGGCCTTACCCTCATCGGTGCCGTTGTCTTAACCAGTACACCAAACCTAACTCGTGCCCTCACACTTACGCTAACCCTTAAGCATTGTCGTACCCTAACCTGTACCCTAATGCCTCTCCATTCCCTAACCCTAACCCTAACCCGAATCATAACTCTGACCCTCACCCGAAGACTTACCCTCACCTGTGCCCTAATCTTAACCAGGACACCAAGACTAACTCGTGCCCTCAAACGTATGCTAACACTAAACCACAGCGGTACCCTAACCTCTACCCTAATCCCTCTCCATTCCCTAACCCTAACCCTAACCCGAATCCTAACCCTGACCCTCACCCGAAGCCTTACCCTCACCCGTGCCCTAATCTTAACCAGGACACCAAGACTAACTCGTGCCCTCTAACGTACGCCAACCCTAAGCCATTGCCGTACCCTAACATGTACCCTAATCAATCCCCATTCCATAACCCTAACCCTAACCCTAACCCTTAACGTGACCCTCTTCCGAGGCCTTACCCTCACCCGTGTCCTAATTTTAACCAGTACATCAACACTAACCCATGCCCTCTAACGTACGCCAACCCTAAGCCATTGCCGTACCCTAACATGTACCCTAATCAATCCCCATTCCCTAACCCTAACCCTAACCCTAACCCTTAACGTGACCCTCTTCCGAGGCCTTACCCTCACCCGTGCCCTAATCGTAAGCAGTACACTAACACTAACTAGTGACCTCACACGTACGCTAAACCTTAAGCGTTGTGGTACCCAAAACTGTGCCCTAATATCGCCCCATTCCCTAACCCTAACCCTAAACCGAATCCTAACCCTGACCCTCACCTGAAGCCTTACCCTCACCCGTGCCCTAATCTTAACCAGGACACTAACACTAAACCTTGCCCTCACACGAACACTAACCCTTAAGCACTGTCGTACCCTAAGCTGTAACCTAATCCTTCTGCATTCCTTAACCCTAACCCTAACCCGAATCCTAACCCTGACCCTCACCCGAAGCCTTACCCTCACCCGTGCCCTAATCTTAACCAGGACACCAACACTAAATCGTGCCCTCACACGTACGCTAAACCTTAAGCGTTGTCGTACCCTAAATTGTACCCTAATCCCTCCCCATTCCTTAACCCTAACCCTAACCCCATCCCTAAACCTGACCCACTTCCGATGCCCTACACTAACCAATGCCCTAATCTTAACCAGTACACAAACACTAACTCATGCCCTCAAACGTACGCTAACCCTTAAGCATTGTCGTACCCTATCCTGTACCCTAATCCCTCCCCATTCCCTAACCCTAACCCTAAGCGAAACCCTGAACGTGACCCTTTTCCGAGGCCTTACCCTCATCGGTGCCGTTGTCTTAACCAGTACACCAACACTAACTCGTGCCCTCACACTTACACTAACCCTTAAGCATTGTCGTACCCTAAGCTGTACCCTAATCCCACTCCATTCCACAAACCTAACCCTAACCCGAATCCTAACCCTGACCCTCACCCGAAGCCTTACCCTCACCCGTGCCCTAATCTTAACCAGTACACCAAGACTAACTCGGGCCCTCACACGTACGCTAACACTAAACCGCAGCGGTACCCTAACCTGTACCCGAATCCCTCTCCATTACCTAACCCTAACCCTAACCTGAAACCTAACCATGACACTCACCCGAAACTTTACCCTCACCCGTGTCCTAATTTTAACCAGTACATCAACACTAACCCATGCCATCTAACATATGCCAACCCTAAGCCATTGCCGTACCTTAACCTGTACCCTAATCAATCCCCATTCCCTAACCCTAACCCTAACCCTAACCCTTAACGTGACCCTCTTCCGAGGCCTTACCCTCACCCGTGCCCTAATCGTAATCAGTACACTAACACTAACTAGTGACCTCACACGTACGCTAAACCTTAAGCGTTGTGGTACCCGAAACTGTGCCCTAATATCTCCCCATTCCCTAACCCTAACCCTAACCCGAATTCTATCCCTGACCCTCACCCGAAACCTTACCCTCACCCGTGCCCTTATCGTAACCAGGACACCAACACTAAGTTGTGCCCTCACACGTACGCTAACCCTTAATCGTTGTCGTACCCTAAACTGTACCCTAATCCCTCCCCATTCCCTAACCCTAACCCTAACCCGAATCCTAACCCTGACCCTCACCTGAAGCCTTACCCTCACCCGTGCTCTAATCTTAACCAGGACACTAACACTAACCCTTGCCCTCACACGAACGCTAACCCTTAAGCACTGTCGTACCCTAAGCTGTACCCTAATCCTTCTGCATTCCTTAACCCTAACCCTAACCCGAATCCTAACCCTGACCCTCACCCGAAGCCTTACCCTCACCCGTGCCCTAATCTTAACCAGGACACCAACACCAAATCGTGCCCTCACACGTACGCTAAACCTTAAGCGTTGTCGTACCCTAAATTGTACCCTAATCCCTCCCCATTCCTTAACCCTAACCCTAACCCCATCCCTAAACCTGACCCACTTCCGATGCCCTACACTAACCAATGCCCTAATCTTAACCAGTACACAAACACTAACTCATGCCCTCAAACGTACGCTAACCCTTAAGCATTGTCGTACCCTATCCTGTACCCTAATCCCTCCCCATTCCCTAACCCTAACCCTAAGCGAAACCCTGAACGTGACCCTTTTCCGAGGCCTTACCCTCATCGGTGCCGTTGTCTTAACCAGTACACCAACACTAACTCGTGCCCTCACACTTACACTAACCCTTAAGCATTGTCGTACCCTAAGCTGTACCCTAATCCCACTCCATTCCACAAACCTAACCCTAACCCGAATCCTAACCCTGACCCTCACCCGAAGCCTTACCCTCACCCGTGCCCTAATCTTAACCAGTACACCAAGACTAACTCGGGCCCTCACATGTACGCTAACACTAAACCGCAGCGGTACCCTAACCTGTACCCGAATCCCTCTCCATTACCTAACCCTAACCCTAACCTGAAACCTAACCATGACACTCACCCGAAACTTTACCCTCACCCGTGTTCTAATTTTAACCAGTACATCAACACTAACCCATGCCATCTAACATATGCCAACCCTAAGCCATTGCCGTACCTTAACCTGTACCCTAATCAATCCCCATTCCCTAACCCTAACCCTAACCCTAACCCTTAACGTGACCCTCTTCCGAGGCCGTACCCTCACCCGTGCCCTAATCGTAATCAGTACACTAACACTAACTAGTGACCTCACACGTACGCTAAACCTTAAGCGTTGTGGTACCCTAAACTGTACCCTAATATCTCCCCATTCCCTAACCCTAACCCTAACCCGAATTCTATCCCTGACCCTCACCCGAAACCTTACCCTCACCCGTGCCCTTATCGTAACCAGGACACTAACACTAACCCTTGCCCTCACACGAACGCTAACCCTTAAGCACTGTCGTACCCTAAGCTGTACACTAATCCCTTGGCATTCCTTAACCCTAACCCTAACCCGAATCCTAACCCTGAGCCTCATCCTAAGCCTTACCCTCACCCGTGCCCTAATCTTAACCAGGACACCAACTCTAACTGGTGCCCTCACACGTACGCTAAACCTTAAGCGTTGTCGTACCCTAAATTGTACCCTAATCCCTCCCCATTCCTTAACCCTAACCCTAACCCCATCCCTAAACCTGACCCACTTCCGATGCCCTACCCTAACCAATGCCCTAATCTTAACCAGTACACAAACACTAACTCATGCCCTCAAACGTACGCTAACCCTTAAGCATTGTCGTACCCTATCCTGTACCCTAATCCCTCCCCATTCCCTAACCCTAACCCTAAGCGAAACCCTGAACGTGACCCTTTTCCGAGGCCTTACCCTCATCGGTGCCGTTGTCTTAACCAGTACACCAACACTAACTCGTGCCCTCACACTTACGCTAACCCTTAAGCATTGTCGTACCCTAAACTGTACCTTAATCCTTCTCCATTCCCTAACCCTAACCCTAACCCGAATCCTAACCCTGACCCTCACCCGAAGTCTTACCCTCACCCGTGCCCTAATCTTAAAAAGGAAACCAAGACTAACTCGTGCCCTCACACGTACGCTAACACTAAACCGCAGCGGTACCCTAACCTGTACCCTAATCCCTCCCCATTCCCTAACCCTAACCCTAACCGGAAACCTAACCATGACACTCACCCGAAACTTTACCCTCACCCGTGTCCTAATTTTAACCAGTACATCAACACTAACCCATGCCCTCTGACGTACGCTAACCCTAAGCCATTGCCGTACCATAACCTGTACCCTAATCAATGCCCATTCCCTAACCCTAACCCTAACCCTAACCCTTAACGTGACCCTCTTCCGAGGCCTTTCCCTCCCCCGTGCCCTAATCGTAAGCAGTACACTAACACTAACTAGTGACCTCACACGTACGCTAAACCTTAAGCGTTGTGGTACCCTAAACTGTGCCCTAATATCTCCCCATTCCATAACCCTAACCATAACCCGAATTCTATCCCTGACCCTCACCCGAAACCTTACCCTCACCCGTACCCTATTCTTAACCAGGACACCAACACTAACTCGTGCCCTCACACGTACGCTAACCCTTAATCGTTGTCGTACCCTAAACTGTACCCTAATCCCTCCCCATTCCCTAACCCTAACCCTAACCCGAATCATAACCCTGACCCTCACCTGAAGCCTTACCCTCACCCGTGCCCTAATCTTAACCAGGACACTAACACTAACCCTTGCCCTCACACGAACGCTAACCCTTAAGCACTGTCGTACCCTAAGCTGTACCCTAATCCCTCTGCATTCCTTAACCCTAACCCTAACACGAATCCTAACCCTGACCCTCACCCGAAGCCTTACCCTCACCCGTGCCCTAATCTTAACCAGGACACCAACACTAACTCGTTCCCTCACACGTACGCTAAACCTTAAGCGTTGTCGTACCCTAAATTGTAACCTAATCCCTCCCCATTCCTTAACCCTAACCCTAACCCCATCCCTAAACTTGACCCACTTCTGATGCCCTACCCTAACCAATGCCCTAATCTTAACCAGTACACAAACACTAACTCATGCTCTCAAACGTACGCTAACCCTTAAGCATTGTCGTACCCTATCCTGTATCCTAATCCCTCCCCATTCCCTAACCCTAACCCTAAGCGAAACCCTGAACGTGACCCTTTTCCGAGGCCTTACCCTCATCGGTGCCCTTGTCTTAACCAGTACACCAACACTAACTCGTGCCCTCACACTTATGCTAACCCTTAAGCACTGTCATACACTAACCTGTACCCTAATCCCTCTCCATTCCCTAACCCTAACCCTAACCCGAATCCTAACTCTGACCCTCACCCGAAGCCTTACCCTCACCCGTGCCCTAATCTTAACCAGGACACCAAGACTAACTCGTGCCCTCACACTTACGCTAACACTAAACCGCAGCGGTACCCTAACCTGTACCCTAATACCTCTCAATTCCCTAACCCTAACCCTAACCTGAAACCTAACCATGACACTCACCCGAAACTTTACCCTCACCCGTGTCCTAATTTTAACCAGTACATCAACACTAAGCCATGCACTCTAACGTACGCTAACCCTAAGCCATTGCCGTACACTAACCTGTACCCTAATCAATCGCCATTCCCTAACCCTAACCCTAACCCTAACCCTTAACGTGACCCTCTTCCGAGACCTTACCCTCCCCCGTGCCCTAATCGTAAGCAGTACACTAACACTAGCTAGTGACCTCGACGTACGCTAAACCTTAAGCGTTGTGGTACCCTAAACTGTGCCTTAATATCTCCCCATTCCCTAACCCTAACCCTAACCCGAATCCTAACCCTGACCCTCACCTGAAGCCTTATCCTCACCCGTGCCCTAATCTTAACCAGAACACTATCACTAAACCTTGCCCTCACACGAACGCTAACCCTTAAGCACTGTCGTACCCTAAGCTGTACCCTAATCCCTCTGCATTCCTTAACCCTAACCCTAACACGAATCCTAACCCTGACCCTCACCCGTAGCCTTACCCTCACCCGTGCCCTAATCTTAACCAGGACACCAACACTAAATCGTGCCCTCACACGTTAGCTAAACCTTAAGCGTTGTCGTACCCTAAATTGTAACCTAATCCCTCCCCATTCCTTAACCCTAACCCTAACCCCATCCCTAAACCTGACCCACTTCCGATGCCCTACCCTAACCAATGCCCTAATCTTAACCAGTACACAAACACTAACTCATGCCCTCAAACGTACGCTAACCCTTAAGCATTGTCGTAACCTATCCTGTACCCTAATCCCTCCCCATTCCCTAACCCTAACCCTATGCGAAACCCTGAACGTGACCCTTTTCCGAGGCCTTACCCTCATCGGTGCCCTTGTCTTAGCCAGTACACCAACACTAACTCGTGCCCTCACACTTACGCTAACCCTTAGGCATTGTTGTACCCTAACCAGTGCCCTAATCCCTCTCCATTCCCTAAACCGAACCCTAACCCGAATCCTACCCCTGAACCTCACCCGAAGCCTTACCCTCACCCGTGCCCTAATCTTAACCAGGACACCAAGACAAACTCGTGCCCTCACACGTACGCTAACACTAAACTGCAGCGGTAACCTAACCTGTACCCTAATCCCTCTCCATTCCCTAAACCTAACCCTAACCTGAAACCTAACCATGACACTCACCCAAAACTTTACCCTCACCCGTGTCCTAATTTTAACCAGTACATCAACACTAACCCATGCCCTCTAACGTACGCTAACCCTAAGCCATTGCCGTACCCTAACCTGTACCCTAATCAATCCCCATTCCCTAACCCTAACCCTAAGCGAAACCCTGAACGTAACCGTTTTCCGAGGCCTTACCCTCATCGGTGCCCTTGTCTTAACCAGAACACCAACACTAACTCGTGCCCTCACACGAACGCTAACCCTTAAGCACTGTCGTACCCTAAGCTGTACCCTAATCCCTCTGCATTCCTTAACCCTAACCCTAACCCGAATCCTAACCCTGACCCTCACCCGAAACCTTACCCTCACTCGTGCCCTAATCTTAACCAGGACACCAACACTAACTCTTGCCCTCACACGTACGCTAAACCTTAAGCGTTGTCGTACCCTAAATGGTACACTAATCCCTCCCCATTCCTTAACCCTAACCCTAACTCCATCCCTAAACCTGACCCACTTCCGATGCCCTACCCTAACCAATGCCCTAATCTTAACCAGTACACAAACACTAACTCATGCCCTCAAACGTACGCTAACCCTTAAGCATTGTCGTACCCTATCCTGTACCCTAATGCCTCCCCATTCCCTAACCCTAACCCTAAGCGAAACCCTGAACGTGACCCTTTTCCGAAGCCTTACCCTCATTGGTGCCCTTGTCTTAACCAGTACACCAACACTAAATCGTGCCCTCACACTTACGCTAACCCTTAAGCACTGTCGTACCCTAACATGTACCCTAATCCCTCTCCATTCCCTAACCCTAACTCTAACCCGAATCCTAACCCTGACCCTCACCCGAAGCCTTACCCTCACCCGTGCCCTACTCTTAACCAGGATACCAAGACTAACTCGTGCCCTCACACGTACGCTAACACCAAACCGCAGCGGTACCCTAACCTGTACCCTAACCCCTCTCCATTCCCTAACCCTAACCCTAACCTGAAACCTAACCATGACCCTCACCCGAAGCCTTACCCTCACCCGTGCCCTAATCTTAACCAGGAAACCAAGACTAACTCGTGCCCTCACACGTACGCTAACACTAAACCACAGCGGTAACCTAACGTGTACCCTAATCCCTCTCCATTCCCTAACCCTAACCCTAACCTGAAACCTAACCATGACACTCACCCGAAACTTTACCCTCACCCGTCTCCTAATTTTAACCAATATATCAACACTAACCCATGCCCTCTAACGTACGCAAACCCTAAGCCATTGCCTTACCCTAACCTGTACCCTAATCAATCCCCATTCCCTAACCCTAACCCTAACCCTAACCCTTAACGTGACCCTCTTTCGAGGCCTTACCCTCACCCGTGCCCTAATCGTAAGCAGTACACTAACACTAACTAGTGACCTCACACGTACGCTAAACCTTAAGCGTTGTGGTACCCTAAACTGTGCCCTAATATCTCCCCATTTCCTAACCCTAACCCTAACCCGAATTCTATCCCTGACCCTCACCGGAAACCTTACCCTCACCCGTGCCCTAATCTTAACCAGGACACCAACACTAACTAGTGACCTCACACGTACGCTAACCCTTAATCGTTGTCGGACCCTAAACTGTACCCTAATCCCTCCCCATTCCCTAAACCTAACCCTAACCCGAATCCTAACCTTGACCCTCACCTGAAGTCTTACCCTCACCCGTGCCCTAAACTTAACCAGGATATTAACACTAACCCTTGCCCTAACACGAACGCTAACCCTTAGGCCCTGTCGTAACCTAAGCTGTACCCTAATCCCTCCGCATTCCTTAACCCTATCCCTAAAACGAATCCTAACCCTGACCCTCACCCGAAGCCTTACCCTCACCCGTGCCCTAATCTTAACCAGGACACCAACACTAACACTTGCCCTCACACGTACGCTAAACCTTAATCGTTGTCGTACACTAAATTGTACCCTAATCCCTCCCCATTCCTTAACCCTAACCCTAACCCCATCCCTAAACCTGACCCACTTCCGATGCCCTACCCTAACGAATGCCCTAATCTTAACCAGTACACAAACACTAACTCATGCCCTCAAACGTACGCTAACCCTTAAGCATTGTCGTACCCTATCCTGTACCCTAATCCCTCCCCATTCCCTAACACTAACCCTAAGCGAAACCCTGAACGTGACCCTTTTCCGAGGCCTTACCCTCATCGGTGCCCTTGTCTTAACCAGTACAGCAACACTAACTCGTGCCCTCACACTTACGCTAACCCTTAAGCATTGTCGTACCATAACCTGTATCCTAATTCCTCTCCATTCCCTAACCCTAACCCTAACCCGAATCCTAACCCTGACCCTCACCCGAAGCCTTACCCTCACCCGTGCCCTAATCTTAACAAGGACACCAAGACTAACTCGTGCCCTCTCCCGTACGCTAACACTAAACCGCAGCGGTACCCTAACCTGTACCTAAATCCCTCTCCATTCCCTAACCTTAACAATAACCTGAAACCTAACCATGACACTCACCCGAAACTTTACCCTCACCCGTGTCCTAATTTTAACCAGTACATCAACACTAACCCATGCCCTCTAACGTACGCTAACCCTAAGCCACTGCCGTACCCTAACCTGTACCCTAATCAATCCCCATTCCCTAACCCTAACCCTAACCCTAACCCTTAACGTGAACCTCTTCCGAGGCCTTACCCTACCCCGTGCCCTAATCGTAAGCAGTACACTAACACTAACTAGTGACCTCACACGTACGCTAAACCTTAAGCGTTGTGGTACCCTAAACTTTGCCCTAATATCTCCCCATTCCCTAACCCTAACCCTAACCCGAATCCTAACCCTGACCCTCACCTGAAGCCTTACCCTCACCCGTGCCCTAATCTTAACCAGGACACTAACACTAACCCTTGCCCTCACACGAACGCTAACCCTTAAGCACTGTCGTACCGTAAGCTGTACCCTAATCCCTCTGCATTCCTTAACCCTAACCCTAACACGAATCCTAACCCTGACCCTCACCCGAAGCCTTACCCTCACCAGTGCCCTAATCTTAACCAGGACACCAACACTAACTCGTGTCCTCACATGTACGCTAAACCTTAAGCGTTGTCGTACCCTAAATTGTAACCTAATCCCTCCCCATTCCTTAACCCTAACCCTAACCCCATCCCTAAACCTGAGCCACTTCCGATGCCCTACCCTAACCAATGCCCTAATCTTAACCAGTACACAAACACTAACTCATGCCCTCAAACGTACGCTAACCCTTAAGCATTGTCGTACCCTATCCTGTACCCTAATCCCTCCCCATTCCCTAACCCTAACCCTAAGCGAAACCCTGAACGTGACCCTTTTCCGAGGCCTTACACTCATCGGTGCCCTTGTCTTAACCAGTACACCAACACTAACTCGTGCCCTCACACTTACGCTAACCTTTAGGCATTGTCGTTCCCTAACCAGTACCCTAATCCCTCTCCATTCCCTAACCCTAACCCTAACCCGAATCCTAACCCTGACCCTCACCCGAAGCCTTACCTTCACCCGTGCCCTAATCTTAACCAGGACACCAAGACTAACTCGTGCACTCACACATACGCTAACACTAAACCGCAGCGGTACCCTAACCTGTACCCTAATCCCTCTCCATTCCCTAACCCTAACCCTAACCTGAAACCTAACCATGACACTCACCCGAAACTTTACCCTCACCCGTGTCCTAATTTTAACCAGTACATCAACACTAACCCATGCCCTCTAACGTACGCTAACCCTAAGCTATTGCCGTACCCTAACCTGTACCCTAATCAATCCCCATTCCCTAACCCTAACCCTAACCCTAACCCTTAATGTGACCCTCTTCCGAGGCCTTACCCTCACCCGTGCCCTAATCGTAAGCAGTACACTAACACTAACTAATGACCTCACACGTACGCTAAACCTTAAGCGTTGTGGTACCCTAAACTGTGCCCTAATATCTCCCCATTCCCTAACCCTAACCCTAACCCGAATTCTATCCCTGACCCTCACCCGAAACCTTACCCTCACCCGTGCCCTAATCTTAACCAGGACACCAACACTAACTCGTTCCCTCACACGTACGCTAACCCTTAATCCTTGTCGTACCCTAAACTGTACCCTAATCCCTCCCCATTCCCTAACCCTAACCCTAACCCGAATCCTAACCCTGACCCTCACCTGAAGCCTTACCCTCACCCGTGCCCAAATCTTAACCAGGACACTAACACTAACCCATGCCCTCACACAAACGCTAACCCTTAAGCACTGTCGTATCCTAAGCTGTACCCTAATCCCTCTGCATTCCTTAACCCTAACCTTAACACGAATCCTAACCCTGACCCTCACCCAAAGCCTTACCCTCACCCGTGCCCTAATCTTAACCAGGACACCAACATTAACTCGTGCTCTCACACGTACGCTAAACCTTAAGCGTTGTCGTACCCTAAATTGTACCCTAATCCCTCCCCATTCATTAACCCTATCCCTAACCCCAACCCTAAACCTGACCCACTTCCGATGCCCTACCCTAACTAAAGCCCTAATCTTAACCAGTACACAAGCACTAACTCATGCCCTCAAATGTACGCTAACCCTTAAGCATTGTCGTACCCTATCCTGTACACTAATCCCTCCCCATTCCCTAACCCTAACCCTAACCCGAATCCTAACCCTGACACTCATCCGAAGCCTTACCCTCACCCATGCCCTAATCTCAACCAGGCCACCAACACTAACTCGTGCCCTCACACGTACGTCCACCCTTAATCGTTGTCGTACCCTAAACTGTACCCTAATCCCTCCCCATTCCCTAACCCTAACCCTAACCGGAATCCTAACCCTGACCCTCACCTGAAGCCTTACCCTCACCCGTGCCCTAATCTTAACCAGGACACTAAAACTAACCCTTGCCCTCACATGAACGCTATCCCTTAAGCACTGTCGTACCCTAAGCTGTACCCTAATCCCTCTGCATTCCTTAACCCTAACCCTAACACGAATCCTAACCCTGACCCTCACCCAAAGCCTTACCCTCACCCGTGCCCTAATCTTAACCTGGACACCAACACTAAATCGTGCCCTCACACGTATGCTAAACCTTTAGCGTTGTCGTACCCTATCCTGTACCCTAATCCCTCCCCATTCCCTAACCCTAACCCTAAGCGAAACCCTGAACGTGACCCGTTTCCAAGGCCTTACCCTCATCGGTGCCTTTGTCTTAACTAGTACACCAACACTAACTCGTGCCCTCACACTTACGCTAACCCTTAAGCATTGTCGTACCCTAACCTGTACCCTAATCCCTCTCCATTCCCTAACCCTAACCCTAACCTGAAACCTAACCATGACACTCACCCGAAACTTTACCCTCACCCGTGTCCTAATTTTAATCAGTACATCAACACTAACCCATGCCCTCTAACATACGCTAACCCTAAGCCATTGCCGTACCCTAACCTGTACCCTAATCAATCCCCATTCCCTAACCCTAACCATAACCCTAACCTTAACGTGACCATCTTCCGAGGCCTTACTCTCACCCGTGCCCTAATCGTAAGCAGTACAATAACACTAACTAGTGACCTCACACGTACGCTAAACCTTAAGCGTTGTGGTACCCTAAACTGTGCCCTAATATCTCCCCATTCCCTAACCCTAAACCTAACCCGTATTCTATCCCTGACCCTCACCCGAAATCTTACCCTCACCCGTGCCCTAATCGTAAGCAGTACACTAACACTAACTAGTGACCTCACACGTACGCTAAACCTTAAGCGTTGTGGTATCCTAAACTGTGCCCTAATATCTCCCCATTCCCTAACCCTAACCCTAACCCGAATCCTAACTCTGGCCCTCACCTGAAGCCTTACCATCACCCGTGCCCTAATCTTAACCAGGACACTAACACTAACCCTTGCCCTCACACGAACGCTAACCCTTAAGCACTGTCGTACCCTAAGCTGTACCCTAATCCCTCTGCATTCCTTAACCCTAACCCTAACACGAATCCTAACCCTGACCCTCACCCGTAGCCTTACCCTCACCCATGCCCTAATCTTAACGAGGACACCAACACTAACTCGTGCCCACACACGTACGCTAAACCTTAAGCGTTGTCGTACCCTAAATTGTACCCTAATCCCTCCCCATTCCTTAACCCTAACCCTAACCAGATCCCTAAACCTGACCCACTTCCGATGCCCTACCCTAACCAATGCCCTAACCTCAACCAGTACAGAAAGACTAACTCATGCCCTCAAACGTACGCTAACCCTTAAGCATTGTCGTACCCTATCCTGTACCCTAATCCCTCCCCATTCCCTAACCCTAACTCTAAGCGAAACCCTGAACGTGACCCTTTTCCGAGGCCTTACCCTCATCGGTGCCCTTGTCTTAACCAGTACACCAACACTAACTCGTGCCCTCACACTTACGCTAACACTTAAGCATTGTCGTACACTAACATGTACCCTAATACCTCTCCATTCCCTAACTCTAACCCTAACCCTAATCCTAACCCTGACCCTCATCCGAAGCCTTACCCTCACCCGTGCCCTAATCTTAACCAGGACACCAAGACTAACTCGTGCCCTCACACGTACGCTAACACTAAACCGCAGCGGTACCCTAACCTGTACCCTAATCCCTCTCCATTCCCTAACCCTAACCCTAACCTGAAACATAACCATGACACTCTCCCGAAACTTTACCCTCACCCGTGTCCTAATTTTAACCAGTACATCAACACTAACCCATGCCCTCTAACGTACGCTAACCCTAAGCCATTGCCGTACCCTAACCTGTACACTAATCAATCTCCATTCCCTAACCCTAAACCTAACCCTAACCCTTAACGTGACCATCTTCCGAGGCCTTACCCTCACCCGTGCCCTAATCGTAAGCAGTACACTAACACTAACTACTGACCTCATACGTACGCTAACTCTTAATCGTTGTCGTACCCTAAACTGTACCCTAATCCCTCCCCATTCCCTAACCCTAACCCTAACCCGAATCCTAACCCTGACCCTCACCTGAAGCCTTACCCTCACCCGTGCCCTAATCTTAACCAGGACACTAACACTAACCTTTGCCCTCACACGAACGCTAACCCTTAAGCACTGTCGTACCGTAAGCTGTACCCTAATCCATCTGCATTCCTTAACCCTAACCCTAACCCGAATCCTAACCCTGACCCTCACCTGAAGCCTTACCCTCACCCGTGCCCTAATCTTAACCAGGACACCAACACTAACTCGTGCCCACACACGTACGCTAATCCTTAAGCGTTGTCGTACCCTAAATTGTACCCTAATCCCTCCCCATTCCTTAACCCTAACCCTAACCCCATCCCTAAAATTGACCCACTTCCGATGCCCTACCTTAACCAATGCCCTAATCTTAACCAGTACACAAACACTAACTCATGCCCTCAAACGTACGCTAACCCTTAAGCATTGTCGTACCCTATCCTGTACCCTAATGCCTCCCCATTCCCTAACCCTAACCCTAAGCGAAACCCTGAACGTGACCCTTTTCCGAGGCCTTACCCTCATCGGTGCCCTTGTCTTAACCAGTACACCAACACTAACTCGTGCCCTCACACTTACGCTAACCCTTAAGCATTGTCGTACCCTAACATGTACCCTAATCCCTCTCCATTCCCTAAACCTAACCCTAACCCGAATCCTAACCCTGACCCTCACCCGAAGCCTTACCCTCGCCCGTGCCCTAATCTTAACCAGGACACCAAGACTAACTCGTGCCCTCAAACGTACGCTATCACTAAACCGCAGCGGTTCCCTAACCTGTACCCTAATCCCTCTCCATTCCCTAACCCTAACCCTAACCTGAAACCTAACCATGACACTCACCCGAAACTTTACCCTCACCCGTGTCCTAATTTTAACCAGTACATCAACACTAACCCATGCCCTCTAACGTACGCTAACTCTAAGCCATTGCCGTACCCTAACCTGTACCCTAATCAATCCCCATTCCCTAACCCTAACCCTAACCCTAACCCTTAACGTGACCCTCTTCCGAGGCCTTACCCTCACCCGTGCCCTAATCGTAAGCAGTACACTAACACTAACTAGTGACCTCACACGTACGCTAAACCTTAAGCGTTGTGGTACCCTAAACTGTGCCCTAATATCTCCCCATTCCGTAACCCTAACCCTAACACGAATTCTATCCCTGACCCTCACCCGAAGCCTTACCCTCACCCGTGCCCTAATCGTAAGCAGTACACCAACACTAACTCGTGCCCTCACACGTACGCTAACCCTTAATCGTTGTCGTACCCTAAACTGTACCCTAATCCCTCCCCATTCCCTAACCCTAACCCTAAACCGAATCCTAACTCTGACCCTCACCTGAAGCCTTACCCTCACCCATGCCCTAATCTTAACCAGGACACTAACACTAACCCTTGCCCTCACACGAACGCTAACCCTTAAGAACTGTCGTACCCTAAGCTGTACCCTAATCCCTCTGCATTCCTTAAACTTAACCCTAACACGAATCCTAACCCTGACCATCACCCGAAGCCTTACCCTCACCCGTGCCCTAATCTTAACCAGGACACCAACACTAACTCGTGCCCTCACACGTACGCTAAACCTTAAGCGTTGTCGTACCCTATCCTGTACCCTAATCTCTCCCCATTCCCTAACCCTAACCCTAAGCGAAACCCTTAACGTGACCCTTTTCCGAGGCCTTACCCTCATCGGTGCTTTTGTCTTAACCAGTACACCAACACTAACTCGTGCCCTCACACTTACGCTAACCCTTAAGCATTGTCGTACCCTAACCTGTACCCTAATCACTCTCCATTCCCTAACCCTAACCCTAACCTGAAACCTAACCATGACACTCACCCGAAACTTTACCCTCACCCGTGTCCTAATTTTAATCAGTACGTCAACACTAACCCATGCCCTCTAACGTACGCTAACCCTAAGCCATTGCCGTACCCTAACCTCTACCCTAATCAATCCCCATTCCCTAACCCTAACCATAACCGTAACCTTAACGTGACCCTCTTCCGAGGCCTCACCCTCACCCGTGCCCTAATCGTAAGCAGTACACTACCACTAACTAGTGACATCACACGTACGCTAAACCTTAAGCGTTGTGGTACCCTAAACTGTGCCCTAATATCTCCCCATTCCCTAACCCTAAACCTAACCCGTATTCTATCCCTGACCCTCACCCGAAACCTTACCCTCACCCGTGCCCTAATCTTAACCAGGACACCAGCACTAACTCGTGCCCTCACACGTACGCTAAACCTTAAGCGTTGTGGTACCCTAAACTGTGCCCTACTATATCCCCATTCCCTAACCCTAACCCTAACCCGAATTCTATCCCTGACTCTCACCCGAAACCTTACCCTCACCCGTGCCCTAATCTTAACCAGGACACCAACACTAACTCGTGCCCTCACACGTACGCTAACCCTTAATCGTTGTCGTACCCTAAACTGTACCCTAATCCCTCCCCATTCCTTAACCCTAACCCTAACCCCATCCCTAAAACTGACCCACTTCCGATGCCCTACCCTAACCAATGCCCTAATCTTAACCAGTACACAAACAATAACTCATGCCCTCAAACGTACGCTAACCCTTAAGCATTGTCGTAGCCTATCCTCTACCCTAATGCCTCCCCATTCCCTAACCCTAACCCTAAGCGAAACCCTGAACGTGACCCTTTTCCGAGGCCTTACCCTCATCGGTGCCCTTGTCTTAACCAGTACACCAACACTAACTCGTGCCCTCACACTTACGCTAACCCTTAAGCATTGTCGTACCCTAACATGTACCCTAATCCCTCTCCATTCCCTACCCCTAACCCTAACCCGAATCCTAACCCTGACCCTCACCCGAAGCCTTACCCTCGCCCGTGCCCTAATCTTAACCAGGACACCAAGACTAACTCGTGCCCTCAAACGTACGCTATCACTAAACCGCAGCGGTACCCTAACCTGTACTCTAATCCCTCTCCATTCCCTAACCCTAACCCTAACCTGAAACCTAACCATGACACTCACCGGAAACTTTACCCTCACCCGTGTCCTAATTTTACCCAGTACATCAACACTAACCCATGCCCTCTAACGTACGCTAACCCTAAGCCATTGCCGTACCCTAACCTGTACCCTAATCAATCCCCATTCACTAACCCTAACCCTAACCCTAACCCTTAACGTGACCCTCTTCCGAGGCCTTACCCTCACCCGTGCCCTAATCGTAAGCAGTACACTAACACTAACTAGTGACCTCACACGTACGCTAAACCTTAAGCATTGTGGTACCCTAAACTGTGCCCTAATATCTCCCCATTCCCTAACCCTAACCCTAACACGAATTCTATCACTGACCCTCACCCGTGCCCTAATCTTAACCAGGACACCAACACTAACTCGTGCCCTCACACGTACGCTAACCCTTAATCGTTGTCGTACCCTAAACTGTACCCTAATCCCTCCCCATTCCCTAACCCTAACCCTAACCCGAATCCTAACTCTGACCCTCACCTGAAGCCTTACCCTCACCCGTGCCCTAATCTTAACCAGGACACTAACACTAACCCTTGCCCTCACACGAACGCTAACCCTTAAGCACTGTCGTACCCTAAGCTGTACCCTAATCCCTCTGCTTTCCTTAACCCTAACCCTAACAAGAATCCTAACCCTGACCCTCACCCAAAGCCTTACCCTCACCCGTGCCTAATTTTAACCAGGACACCAACACTAACTCGTGCCCTCACACGTACGCTAAACCTTAAGCGTTGTCGTACCCTAAATTGTACCCTAATCCCTCCCCATTCCTTAACCCTAACCCTAACCAGATCCCTAAACCTGACCCACTTCCGATGCCCTACCCTAACCAATGCCCTAACCTCAACCAGTACACAATGACTAACTCATGCCCTCAAACGTACGCTAACCCTTAAGCATTGTCGTACCCTATCCTGTACCCTAATCCCTCCCCATTCCCTAACCCTAACTCTAAGCGAAACCCTGAACGTGACCCTTTTCCGAGGCCTTACCCTCATCGGTGCCCTTGTCTTAACCAGTACACCAACACTAACTCGTGCCCTCACACTTACGCTAACACTTAACCATTGTCGTACACTAACATGTACCCTAATCCCTCTCCATTCCCTAACCCTAACCCTAACCCGAATCCTAACCCTGACCCTCACCCGAAGCTTTACCCTCACCCGTGCCCTAATCTTAACCAGGACACCAAGACTAACTCGTGCCCTCACACGTACGCTAACACTAAACGGCAGCGGTACCCTAACCTGTACCCTAATCCCTCTCCATTCCCTAACCCTAACCCTAACCTGAAACCTAACCATGACACTCACCCGAAACTTTACCCTCACCCGTGTCCTAATTTTAACCAGTACATCAACACTAACCCATGCCCTCTAACGTACGCTAACCCTAAGCCATTGCCGTACCCTAACCTGTACCCTAATCAATCCCCATTCCCTAACCCTAACCCTAAACCTAACCCTTAACGTGACCCTCTTCCGAGGCCTTAGCCTCACCCGTGCCCTAATCGTAAGCAGTACACTAACACTAACTAGTGACCTCACACGTACGCTAAACCTTAAGCGTTGTGGTACCCTAAACTGTGCCCTAATATCTACCCATTCCCTAACCCTAACCTTAACCCGAATTCTATCCCTGACCCTCACCCGAAACCTTACCCTCACCCGTGCCCTAATCTTAACCAGGACACCAACACTAACTCGTGCCCTCACACGTACGCTAACACTTAATCGTTGTCGTACCCTAAACTGTACCCTAATCCCTCCCCATTCCCTAACCCTAACCCTAACCCGAATCCTAACTCTGACCCTCACCTGAAGCCTTACCCTCACCCGTGCCCTAATCTTAACCAGGACACTAACACTAACCCTTGCCCTCACACGAACGCTAACCCTTAAGCACTGTCGTATCCTAAGCTGTACCCTAATCCCTCTGCATTCCTTAACCCTAAACCTGACACGAATCCTAACCATTACCCTCACCCGAAGCCTTACCCTCACCCGTGCCCTAATCTTAACCAGGACACCAACACTAACTCGTGCCCTCACACGTACGCTAAACCTTAAGCGTTGTCGTACCCTAAATTGTACCCTAATCCCTCCCCATTCCTTAACCCTAACCCTAACCAGATCCCTAAACCTGACCCACTTCCGATGCCCTACCCTAACCAATGCCCTAACCTCAACCAGTACACAATGACTAACTCATGCCCTCAAACGTACGCTAACCCTTAAGCATTGTCGTACCCTATCCTGTACCCTAATCCCTCCCCATTCCCTAACCCTAACTCTAAGCGAAACCCTGAACGTGACCCTTTTCCGAGGCCTTACCCTCATCGGTGCCCTTGTCTTAACCAGTACACCAACACTAACTCGTGCCCTCACACTTACGCTAACACTTAACCATTGTCGTACACTAACATGTACCCTAATCCCTCTCCATTCCCTAACCCTAACCCTAACCCGAATCCTAACCCTGACCCTCACCCGAAGCTTTACCCTCACCCGTGCCCTAATCTTAACCAGGACACCAAGACTAACTCGTGCCCTCACACGTACGCTAACACTAAACGGCAGCGGTACCCTAACCTGTACCCTAATCCCTCTCCATTCCCTAACCCTAACCCTAACCTGAAACCTAACCATGACACTCACCCGAAACTTTACCCTCACCCGTGTCCTAATTTTAACCAGTACATCAACACTAACCCATGCCCTCTAACGTACGCTAACCCTAAGCCATTGCCGTACCCTAACCTGTACCCTAATCAATCCCCATTCCCTAACCCTAACCCTAAACCTAACCCTTAACGTGACCCTCTTCCGAGGCCTTAGCCTCACCCGTGCCCTAATCGTAAGCAGTACACTAACACTAACTAGTGACCTCACACGTACGCTAAACCTTAAGCGTTGTGGTACCCTAAACTGTGCCCTAATATCTACCCATTCCCTAACCCTAACCCTAACCCGAATTCTATCCCTGACCCTCACCCGAAACCTTACCCTCACCCGTGCCCTAATCTTAACGAGGACACCAACACTAACTTGTGCCCTCACACGTACGCTAAACCTTAAGCATTGTCGTTCCCTAAATTGTACCCTAATCCCTCCCCATTCCTTAACCCTAACCCTAACCCCATCCCTAAACCTGACCCACTTCCGATGCCCTACCCTAACCAATGCCCTAATCTTAACCAGTACACAAACACTAACTCATGCCCTCAAATGTACGCTAACCATTAAGCATTGTCGTACCCTATCCTGTACCCTAATCCCTCCCCATTCCCTAACCCTAACCCAAAGCGAAACAGTGAACGTAACCCTTTTCCAAGGCCTTACCCACATCGGTGCCCTTGTCTTAACCAGTACACCAACACAAACTCGTGCCCTCACACTTACGCTAACACTTAAGCATTGTCGTACCCTGACCTGTACCCTTATCCCTCTCCATTCCCTCACCCTAACCCTAACCCGAATCCTAACCCTGACACTCACCCGAAACCTTACCCTCACCCGTGCCTTAATCTTAACCAGGACACCAAGACTAACTCGTGCCCTCACACGTACGCTAACACTAAACCGCAGCGGTACCCTAACCTGTACCCTAATCCCTCTCAATTTCCTAACCCTAACCCTAACCTGAAACCTAACCATGACACTCACCCGAAACTTTACCCTCACCCGTGTCCTAATTTTAACCAGTACATCAACACTAACCCATGCCCTCTAACGTACGCTAACCCTAAGCCAATGCCGTACCCTAACCTGTACCCTAATCAATCCCCATTCCCTAACCCTAACCCTAACCCTAACCCTGACCCTCACCTGAAGCCTTACCCTCACCCGTGCCCTAATCTTAACCAGGACACCAACACTAACTCGTGCTCTCACACGTACGCTAACCGTTAATCGTTGTCGTACCCTAAACTGTACCCTAATCACTCCCCATTCCCTAACCCTAACCCTAACCCCAATCCTAACACTGACCCTCACCTGAAGCCTTACCCTCACCCGTGCCCTAATCTTAACCAGGACACTAACACTAACCCTTGCCCTCACACAAACGCTAACCCTTAAGCACTGTCGTACCCTAAGCTGTACCCTAATCCCTCTGCATTCCTTAACCCTAACCCTAACACGAATCCTAACCCTGACCCTCACCCGAAGCCTTACCCTCACCCGTGCCCTAATCTTAACCAGGACACCAACACTAACTCGTGCCCTCACACGTACGCTAAACCTTAAGCGTTGTCGTACCCTAAATTGTACCCTAATCCCTCCCCATTCCTTAACCCTAACCCTAACCCCATCCCTAAACCTGACCCACTTCCGATGCCCTACCCTAACCAATGCCCTAAACTCAACCAGTACACAAAGACCAACTCATGCCCTCAAACGTACGCTAACCCTTAAGCATTGTCGTACCCTATCCTGTAACCTAATCCCTCCCCATTCCCTAACCCTAACCCTAAGCGAAACCCTGAACGTGACCCTTTTCCGAGGCCTTACCCTCATCGGTGCCCTTGTCTTAACCAGTACACCAACCCTAACTCGTACCCTCACACTTACGCTAACACTTAAGCATTGTCGTACACTAACATGTACCGTAATCCCTCTCCATTCCCTAACCCTAACCCTAACCCGAATCCTAACCCTGACCCTCACCCGAAGCCTTACCCTCACCCGTGCCCTAATCTTAACCAGGACACCAGGACTAACTCGTGCCCTCACACGTACGCTAACACTAAACCGCAGCGGTACCCTAACCTGTACCCTAATCCCTCTCCATTCCCTAACCCTAACCCTAACCTGAAACCTAACCATGACACTCACCCGAAACTTTACCCTCACCCGTGTCCTAATTTTAACCAGTACATCAACACTAACCCATGCCCTCTAACGTACGCTAATCCTAAGCCATTGCCGTACCCTAACCTGTACCCTAATCAATCCCCATTCCCTAACCCTAACCCTAACCCTTAACGTGACCCTCTTCCAAGGCCTTACCCTCTCCCGTGCTCTAATCGTAAGCAGTACACTAACACTAACTAGTGACCTCACACGTACGATAATCCTTAAGCGTTGTGGTACCCTAAACTGTTCCCTAATATCTCCCCATTCCCTAACCCTAACCCTAACCCGAATTCTATCCCTGACCCTCACCCGAAACCTTACCCTCACCCGTGCCCTAATCTTAACCAGGACACCAACACTAACTCGTGCCCTCACACGTACGCTAACCCTTAATCGTTGTCGTACCCTAAACTGTACCCTAATCCCTCCCCATTCCCTAACCCTAACCCTAACCCGAATCCTAACCCTGACCCTCACCTGAAGCCTTACCCTCACCAGTGCCCTAATCTTAACCAGGACACTAACACTAACCCTTGCCCTCACACGAACGCTAACCCTTAAGCATTGTCGTACCCTAAGCTGTACCCTAATCCCTCTGCATTCCTTAACTCTAACCCTAACCCGAATCCTAACCCTGACCCTCACCAGAAGCCTTACCCTCACCCGTGCCCTAATCTTAACCAGGACACCAACACTAACTCGTGCCCTCACACGTACGCTAAACCTTAAGCGTTGTCGTACCCTAAATTGTACCCTAATCCCTCCCCATTTCCTTAACCCTAACCCTAACCCCATCCCTAAACCTGACCCACTTCCGATGCCCTACCCTAACCAATGTCCTAACCTCAACCAGTACACAAAGACTAACTCATGCCCTCAAACGTACGCTAACCCTTAAGCATTGTCGTACCCTATCCTGTACCCTAATCCCTCCCCATTCCCTAACCCTAACCCAAGCGAAACCCTGAACGTGACCCTTTTCCGAGGCCTTACCCTCATCGGTGCCCTTGTCTTAACCAATACACCAACACTAACTCGTGCCCTCACACTTACGCTAACACTTAAGCATTGTCGTACACTAACATGTACCCTAATCCCTCTCCATTCCCTAACCCTAACCCTAACCGAATCCTAACCCTGACCCTCACCCGAAGCCTTACCCTCACCCGTGCCCTAATCTTAACCAGGACACCAAGACTAACTCGTGCCCTCACACGTACGCTAACACTAAACCTCAGCGGTACCCTAACCTGTACCCTAATCACTCTCCATTCCCTAATCCTAACCCTAACCTGAAACCTAACCATGACACTCACCCGAAACTTTACCCTCACCCGTGTCCTAATTTTAACCAGTACATCAACACTAACCTATGCCTTCTAACGTACGCTAACCCTAAGCCATTGCCGTACCCTAACCTGTACCCTAATCAATCCCCATTCCCTAACCCTAACCATAACCCTAACCCTTAACGTGACCCTCTTCCGAGGCCTTACCCTCACCCGTGCCCTAATCGTAAGCAGTACACTAACACTAACTAGTGACCTCACACGTACGCTAAACCTTAAGCGTTGTGGTACCCTAAACTGTGCCCTAATATCTCCCCATTCCCTAACCCTAACCCTAACCCGAATTCTATCCCTGACCCTCACCCGAAACCTTACCCTCACCCGTGCGCTAATCTTAACCAGGACACCAACACTAACTCGTGCCCTCAGACGTACGCTAACCCTTATTCGTTGTCGTACCCTAAACTGTACCCTAAACCCTCCCCATTCCATAACCCTAACCCTAACCCGAATCCTAACCCTGACCCTCACCTGAAGCCTTACCCTCACCCGTGCCCTAATCTTAACCAGGACACTAACACTAACCCTTGCACTCACACGAACGCTAACCCTTAAGGACTGTCTTACCCTAAGCTGTACCCTAATCCCTCTGCATTCCTTAACCCTAACCGTAACCCGAATCCTAACCCTGACCCTCACCCGAAGCCTTACCCTCACCCGTGCCCTAATCTTAACCAGGACACCAACACTAACTCGTGCCCTCACACGTACGCTAAACCTTAAGCGTTGTCGTACCCTAAATTGTACTCTAATCCCTCACCATTCCTTAACCCTAACCTTAACCCCATCCCTAAACCTGACCCGCTTACGATGCCCTACCCTAACCAATGCCCTAACCTTAACCAGTACACAAACACTAACTCATGCCCTCAAACGTACGCTAACCCTTAAGCATTGTCGTACCCTATCCTGTACCCTAATCCCTCCCCATTCCCTAACCCTAACCCTAAGCGAAACCCTGAAAGTGAGAATTTTCCGAGGCCTAACCCACATTGGTGCCCTTGTCTTAACCAGTACACCAACACTAACTCGTGCCCTCACACTTACTCTAACCCTTAAGCATTCTCGTACCCTAACCTGTACCCTAATCCCTCTCCATTCCCTAACCCTAACCCTAACCTGAAACCTAACCATGACACTCACCCGAAACTTTACCCTCACCCGTGTCCTAATTTTAACCAGTACATCAACACTAACCCATGCCCTCTAACGTACGCTAACCCTAAGCCATTGCCGTACACTAACCTGTACCCTAATCCCTCCCCATTCCCTAACCCTAACCCTAACCCGAATCCTAATCCTGACCCTCACCTGAAGCCTTACCCTCACCCGTGCCCTAATCTTAACCAGGACACTAACACTAACCCTTGCCCTCACACGAACGCTAACCCTTAAGCACCGTCGTACCCTAAATTGTACCCTAATCCCTCTGCATTCCTTAACCCTAACCCTAACCCGAATCCTAACCCTGACACTCACCCGAAGGCTTACCCTCACCCGTGCCCTAATCTTAACCAGGACACCAACACTAATTAATGCCCTCACACGTACGCTAAACCTTAAGCGTTGTCGTACCCTATCCTGTACCCTAATCCCTCCCCATTCCCTAACCCTAACCCTAAGCGAAACCCTGAACGTGACCCGTTTCCAAGGCCTTACCCTCATCGGTGCCTTTGTCTTAACTAGTACACCAACAGTAACTCGTGCCCTCACACTTACGCTAACCCTTAAGCATTGTCGTACCCTAACCTGTACCCTAATCCCTCTCCATTCCCTAACCCTAACCCTAACCTGAAACCTAACCATGACACTCACCCGAAACTTTACCCTCACCCGTGTCCTAATTTTAATCAGTACATCAACACTAACCCATGCCCTCTAACATACGCTAACCCTAAGCCATTGCCGTACCCTAACCTGTACCCTAATCAATCCCCATTCCCTAACCCTAACCATAACCCTAACCTTAACGTGACCATCTTCCGAGGCCTTACCCTCACCCGTGCCCTAATCGTAAGCAGTACAATAACACTAACTAGTGACCTCACACGTACGCTAAACCTTAAGCGTTGTGGTATCCTAAACTGTGCCCTAATATCTCCCCATTCCCTAACCCTAACCCTAACACGAATTCTACCCCTGATCCTCACCCGAAACCTTACCCTCACCCGTGCCCTAATCTTAACCAGGACACCAACACTAACTCGTGCCCTCACACGTACGCTAACCCTTAATCGTTGTCGTACCCTAAACTGTACCCTAATCCCTCCCCATTCCCTAACCCTAACCCTAACCCGAATCCTAACTCTGGCCCTCACCTGAAGCCTTACCATCACCCGTGCCCTAATCTTAACCAGGACACTAACACTAACCCTTGCCCTCACACGAACGCTAACCCTTAAGCACTGTCGTACCCTAAGCTGTACCCTAATCCCTCTGCATTCCTTAACCCTAACCCTAACACGAATCCTAACCCTGACCCTCACCCGTAGCCTTACCCTCACCCATGCCCTAATCTTAACGAGGACACCAACACTAACTCGTGCCCACACACGTACGCTAAACCTTAAGCGTTGTCGTACCCTAAATTGTACCCTAATCCCTCCCCATTCCTTAACCCTAACCCTAACCAGATCCCTAAACCTGACCCACTTCCGATGCCCTACCCTAACCAATGCCCTAACCTCAACCAGTACAGAAAGACTAACTCATGCCCTCAAACGTACGCTAACCCTTAAGCATTGTCGTACCCTATCCTGTACCCTAATCCCTCCCCATTCCCTAACCCTAACTCTAAGCGAAACCCTGAACGTGACCCTTTTCCGAGGCCTTACCCTCATCGGTGCCCTTGTCTTAACCAGTACACCAACACTAACTCGTGCCCTCACACTTTCGCTAACACTTAAGCATTGTCGTACACTAACATGTACCCTAATACCTCTCCATTCCCTAACTCTAAACCTAACCCTAATCCTAACCCTGACCCTCATCCGAAGCCTTACCCTCACCCGTGCCCTAATCTTAACCAGGACACCAAGACTAACTCGTGCCCTCACACGTACGCTAACACTAAACCGCAGCGGTACCCTAACCTGTACCCTAATCCCTCTCCATTCCCTAACCCTAACCCTAACCTGAAACATAACCATGACACTCTCCCGAAACTTTACCCTCACCCGTGTCCTAATTTTAACCAGTACATCAACACTAACCCATGCCCTCTAACGTACGCTAACCCTAAGCCATTGCCGTACCCTAACCTGTACACTAATCAATCTCCATTCCCTAACCCTAAACCTAACCCTAACCCTTAACGTGACCATCTTCCGAGGCCTTACCCTCACCCGTGCCCTAATCGTAAGCAGTACACTAACACTAACTACTGACCTCATACGTACGCTAACTCTTAATCGTTGTCGTACCCTAAACTGTACCCTAATCCCTCCCCATTCCCTAACCCTAACCCTAACCCGAATCCTAACCCTGACCCTCACCTGAAGCCTTACCCTCACCCGTGCCCTAATCTTAACCAGGACACTAACACTAACCTTTGCCCTCACACGAACGCTAACCCTTAAGCACTGTCGTACCGTAAGCTGTACCCTAATCCATCTGCATTCCTTAACCCTAACCCTAACCCGAATCCTAACCCTGACCCTCACCTGAAGCCTTACCCTCACCCGTGCCCTAATCTTAACCAGGACACCAACACTAACTCGTCCCCACACACGTACGCTAATCCTTAAGCGTTGTCGTACCCTAAATTGTACCCTAATCCCTCCCCATTCCTTAACCCTAACCCTAACCCCATCCCTAAACCTGACCCACTTCCGATGCCCTACCTTAACCAATGCCCTAATCTTAACCAGTACACAAACACTAACTCATGCCCTCAAACGTACGCTAACCCTTAAGCATTGTCGTACCCTATCCTGTACCCTAATGCCTCCCCATTCCCTAACCCTAACCCTAAGCGAAACCCTGAACGTGACCCTTTTCCGAGGCCTTACCCTCATCATTGCCCTTGTCTTAACCAGTACACCAACACTAACTCGTGCCCTCACACTTACGCTAACCCTTAAGCATTGTCGTACCCTAACATGTACCCTAATCCCTCTCCATTCCCTAAACCTAACCCTAACCCGAATCCTAACCCTGACCCTCACCCGAAGCCTTACCCTCGCCCGTGCCCTAATCTTAACCAGGACACCAAGACTAACTCGTGCCCTCAAACGTACGCTATCACTAAACCGCAGCGGTTCCCTAACCTGTACCCTAATCCCTCTCCATTCCCTAACCCTAACCCTAACGTGAAACCTAACCATGACACTCACCCGAAACTTTACCCTCACCCGTGTCCTAATTTTAACCAGTACATCAACACTAACCCATGCCCTCTAACGTACGCTAACCCTAAGCCATTGCCGTACCCTAACCTGTACCCTAATCAATCCCCATTCCCTAACCCTAACCCTAACCCTAACCCTTAACGTGACCCTCTTCCGAGGCCTTACCCTCACCCGTGCCCTAATCGTAAGCAGTACACTAACACTAACTAGTGACCTCACACGTACGCTAAAACTTAAACGTTGTGGTACCCTAAACTGTGCCCTAATATCTCCCCATTCCGTAACCCTAACCCTAACACGAATTCTATCCCTGACCCTCAACCGAAGCCTTACCCTCACCCGTGCCCTAATCGTAAGCAGTACACCAACACTAACTCGTGCCCTCACACGTACGCTAACCCTTAATCGTTGTCGTACCCTAAACTGTACCCTAATCCCTCCCCATTCCCTAACCCTAACCCTAACCCGAATCCTAACTCTGACCCTCACCTGAAGCCTTACCCTCACCCGTGCCCTAATCTTAACCAGGACACTAACACTAACCCTTGCCCTCACACGAACGCTAACCCTTAAGAACTGTCGTACCCTAAGCTGTACCCTAATCCCTCTGCATTCCTTAACCTTAACCCTAACACGAATCCTAACCCTGACCATCACCCGAAGCCTTACCCTCACCCGTGCCCTAATCTTAACCAGGACACCAACACTAACTCGTGCCCTCACACGTACGCTAAACCTTAAGCGTTGTCGTACCCTATCCTGTACCCTAATCCCTCCCCATTCCCTAACCCTAACCCTAAGCGAAACCCTTAACGTGACCCTTTTCCGAGGCCTTACCCTCATCGGTGCTTTTGTCTTAACCAGTACACCAACACTAACTCGTGCCCTCACACTTACGCTAACCCTTAAGCATTGTCGTACCCTAACCTGTACCCTAATCACTCTCCATTCCCTAACCCTAACCCTAACCTGAAACCTAACCATGACACTCACCCGAAACTTTACCCTCACCCGTATCCTAATTTTAATCAGTACGTCAACACTAACCCATGCCCTCTAACGTACGCTAACCCTAAGCCATTGCCGTACCCTAACCTCTACCCTAATCAATCCCCATTCCCTAACCCTAACCATAACCGTAACCTTAACGTGACCCTCTTCCGAGGCCTCACCCTCACCCGTGCCCTAATCGTAAGCAGTACACTAACACTAACTAGTGACATCACACGTACGCTAAACCTTAAGCGTTGTGGTACCCTAAACTGTGCCCTAATATCTCCCCATTCCCTAACCCTAAACCTAACCCGTATTCTATCCCTGACCCTCACCCGAAACCTTACCCTCACCCGTGCCCTAATCTTAACCAGGACACCAGCACTAACTCGTGCCCTCACACGTACGCTAAACCTTAAGCGTTGTGGTACCCTAAACTGTGCCCTACTATATCCCCATTCCCTAACCCTAACCCTAACCCGAATTCTATCCCTGACTCTCACCCGAAACCTTACCCTCACCCGTGCCCTAATCTTAACCAGGACACCAACACTAACTCGTGCCCTCACACGTACGCTAACCCTTAATCGTTGTCGTACCCTAAACTGTACCCTAATCCCTCCCCATTCCCTAACCCTAACCCTAACCCGAATCCTTATCCTGACCCTCACCTGAAGCCTTACCCTCACACGTGCCCTAATCTTAACCAGGACACTAATACTAACCTTTACCCTCACACGAAGGCTAACCCTTAAGCACTGTCGTACCCTAAGCTGTACCCTAATCTATCTGCATTCCTTAACCCTAACCCTAACCCGAATCCTAACCCTGACCCTCACCTGAAGCCTTACCCTCAACCGTGCCCTAATTTTAACCAGGACACCAACACTAACTCGTGCCCTCACACGTACGCTAAACCTTAAGCGTTGTCGTACCCTAAATTGTATCCTAATCCCTCCCCATTCCTTAACCCTAACCCTAACCCCATCCCTAAAACTGACCCACTTCCGATGCCCTACCCTAACCAATGCCCTAATCTTAACCAGTACACAAACAATAACTCATGCCCTCAAACGTACGCTAACCCTTAAGCATTGTCGTAGCCTATCCTCTACCCTAATGCCTCCCCATACCCTAACCCTAACCCTAAGCGAAACCCTGAACGTGACCCTTTTCCGAGGCCTTACCCTCATCGGTGCCCTTGTCTTAACCAGTACACCAACACTAACTCGTGCCCTCACACTTACGCTAACCCTTAAGCATTGTCGTACCCTAACATGTACCCTAATCCCTCTCCATTCCCTACCCCTAACCCTAACCCGAATCCTAACCCTGACCCTCACCCGAAGCCTTAGCCTCGCCCGTGCCCTAATCTTAACCAGGACACCAAGACTAACTCGTGCCCTCAAACGTACGCTATCACTAAACCGCAGCGGTACCCTAACCTGTACTCTAATCCCTCTCCATTCCCTAACCCTAACCCTAACCTGAAACCTAACCATGACACTCACCGGAAACTTTACCCTCACCCGTGTCCTAATTTTAACCAGTACATCAACACTAACCCATGCCCTCTAACGTACGCTAACCCTAAGCCATTGCCGTACCCTAACCTGTAACCTAATCAATCCCCATTCACTAACCCTAACCCTAACCCTAACCCTTAACGTGACCCTCTTCCGAGGCCTTACCCTCACCCGTGCCCTAATCGTAAGCAGTACACTAACACTAACTAGTGACCTCACACGTACGCTAAACCTTAAGCATTGTGGTACCCTAAACTGTGCCCTAATATCTCCCCATTCCCTAACCCTAACCCTAACACGAATTCTATCACTGACCCTCACCCGAAACCTTACCCTCACCCGTGCCCTAATCTTAACCAGGACACCAACACTAACTCGTGCCCTCACACGTACGCTAACCCTTAATCGTTGTCGTACCCTAAACTGTACCCTAATCCCTCCCCATTCCCTAACCCTAACCCTAACCCGAATCCTAACTCTGACCCTCACCTGAAGCCTTACCCTCACCCGTGCCCTAATCTTAACCAGGACACTAACACTAACCCTTGCCCTCACACGAACGCTAACCCTTAAGCACTGTCGTACCCTAAGCTGTACCCTAATCCCTCTGCTTTCCTTAACCCTAACCCTAACAAGAATCCTAACCCTGACCCTCACCCAAAGCCTTACCCTCACCCGTGCCTAATTTTAACCAGGACACCAACACTAACTCGTGCCCTCACACGTACGCTAAACCTTAAGCGTTGTCGTACCCTAAATTGTACCCTAATCCCTCCCCATTCCTTAACCCTAACCCTAACCAGATCCCTAAACCTGACCCACTTCCGATGCCCTACCCTAACCAATGCCCTAACCTCAACCAGTACACAATGACTAACTCATGCCCTCAAACGTACGCTAACCCTTAAGCATTGTCGTACCCTATCCTGTACCCTAATCCCTCCCCATTCCCTAACCCTAACTCTAAGCGAAACCCTGAACGTGACCCTTTTCCGAGGCCTTACCCTCATCGGTGCCCTTGTCTTAACCAGTACACCAACACTAACTCGTGCCCTCACACTTACGCTAACACTTAACCATTGTCGTACACTAACATGTACCCTAATCCCTCTCCATTCCCTAACCCTAACCCTAACCCGAATCCTAACCCTGACCCTCACCCGAAGCTTTACCCTCACCCGTGCCCTAATCTTAACCAGGACACCAAGACTAACTCGTGCCCTCACACGTACGCTAACACTAAACGGCAGCGGTACCCTAACCTGTACCCTAATCCCTCTCCATTCCCTAACCCTAACCCTAACCTGAAACCTAACCATGACACTCACCCGAAACTTTACCCTCACCCGTGTCCTAATTTTAACCAGTACATCAACACTAACCCATGACCTCTAACGTACGCTAACCCTAAGCCATTGCCGTACCCTAACCTGTACCCTAATCAATCCCCATTCCCTAACCCTAACCCTAAACCTAACCCTTAACGTGACCCTCTTCCGAGGCCTTAGCCTCACCCGTGCCCTAATCGTAAGCAGTACACTAACACTAACTAGTGACCTCACACGTACGCTAAACCTTAAGCGTTGTGGTACCCTAAACTGTGCCCTAATATCTACCCATTCCCTAACCCTAACCCTAACCCGAATTCTATCCCTGACCCTCACCCGAAACCTTACCCTCACCCGTGCCCTAATCTTAACCAGGACACCAACACTAACTCGTGCCCTCACACGTACGCTAACACTTAATCGTTGTCGTACCCTAAACTGTACCCTAATCCCTCCCCATTCTCTAACCCTAACCCTAACCCGAATCCTAACTCTGACCCTCACCTGAAGCCTTACCCTCACCCGTGCCCTAATCTTAACCAGGACACTAACACTAACCCTTGCCCTCACACGAACGCTAACCCTTAAGAACTGTCGTACCCTAAGCTGTACCCTAATCCCTCTGCATTCCTTAACCTTAACCCTAACACGAATCCTAACCCTGACCATCACCCGAAGCCTTACCCTCACCCGTGCCCTAATCTTAACCAGGACACCAACACTAACTCGTGCCCTCACACGTACGCTAAACCTTAAGCGTTGTCGTACCCTATCCTGTACCCTAATCCCTCCCCATTCCCTAACCCTAACCCTAAGCGAAACCCTTAACGTGACCCTTTTCCGAGGCCTTACCCTCATCGGTGCTTTTGTCTTAACCAGTACACCAACACTAACTCGTGCCCTCACACTTACGCTAACCCTTAAGCATTGTCGTACCCTAACCTGTACCCTAATCACTCTCCATTCCCTAACCCTAACCCTAACCTGAAACCTAACCATGACACTCACCCGAAACTTTACCCTCACCCGTGTCCTAATTTTAATCAGTACGTCAACACTAACCCATGCCCTCTAACGTACGCTAACCCTAAGCCATTGCCGTACCCTAACCTCTACCCTAATCAATCCCCATTCCCTAACCCTAACCATAACCGTAACCTTAACGTGACCCTCTTCCGAGGCCTCACCCTCACCCGTGCCCTAATCGTAAGCAGTACACTAACACTAACTAGTGACATCACACGTACGCTAAACCTTAAGCGTTGTGGTACCCTAAACTGTGCCCTAATATCTCCCCATTCCCTAACCCTAAACCTAACCCGTATTCTATCCCTGACCCTCACCCGAAACCTTACCCTCACCCGTGCCCTAATCTTAACCAGGACACCAGCACTAACTCGTGCCCTCACACGTACGCTAAACCTTAAGCGTTGTGGTACCCTAAACTGTGCCCTACTATATCCCCATTCCCTAACCCTAACCCTAACCCGAATTCTATCCCTGACTCTCACCCGAAACCTTACCCTCACCCGTGCCCTAATCTTAACCAGGACACCAACACTAACTCGTGCCCTCACACGTACGCTAACCCTTAATCGTTGTCGTACCCTAAACTGTACCCTAATCCCTCCCCATTCCCTAACCCTAACCCTAACCCGAATCCTTATCCTGACCCTCACCTGAAGCTTTACCCTCACACGTGCCCTAATCTTAACCAGGACACTAATACTAACCTTTACCCTCACACGAACGCTAACCCTTAAGCACTGTCGTACCCTAAGCTGTACCCTAATCTATCTGCATTCCTTAACCCTAACCCTAACCCGAATCCTAACCCTGACCCTCACCTGAAGCCTTACCCTCAACCGTGCCCTAATTTTAACCAGGACACCAACACTAACTCGTGCCCTCACACGTACGCTAAACCTTAAGCGTTGTCGTACCCTAAATTGTATCCTAATCCCTCCCCATTCCTTAACCCTAACCCTAACCCCATCCCTAAAACTGACCCACTTCCGATGCCCTACCCTAACCAATGCCCTAATCTTAACCAGTACACAAACAATAACTCATGCCCTCAAACGTACGCTAACCCTTAAGCATTGTCGTAGCCTATCCTCTACCCTAATGCCTCCCCATTCCCTAACCCTAACCCTAAGCGAAACCCTGAACGTGACCCTTTTCCGAGGCCTTACCCTCATCGGTGCCCTTGTCTTAACCAGTACACCAACACTAACTCGTGCCCTCACACTTACGCTAACCCTTAAGCATTGTCGTACCCTAACATGTACCCTAATCCCTCTCCATTCCCTACCCCTAACCCTAACCCGAATCCTAACCCTGACCCTCACCCGAAGCCTTACCCTCGCCCGTGCCCTAATCTTAACCAGGACACCAAGACTAACTCGTGCCCTCAAACGTACGCTATCACTAAACCGCAGCGGTACCCTAACCTGTACTCTAATCCCTCTCCATTCCCTAACCCTAACCCTAACCTGAAACCTAACCATGACACTCACCGGAAACTTTACCCTCACCCGTGTCCTAATTTTAACCAGTACATCAACACTAACCCATGCCCTCTAACGTACGCTAACCCTAAGCCATTGCCGTACCCTAACCTGTACCCTAATCAATCCCCATTCACTAACCCTAACCCTAACCCTAACCCTTAACGTGACCCTCTTCCGAGGCCTTACCCTCACCCGTGCCCTAATCGTAAGCATTACACTAACACTAACTAGTGACCTCACACGTACGCTAAACCTTAAGCATTGTGGTACCCTAAACTGTGCCCTAATATCTCCCCATTCCCTAACCCTAACCCTAACACGAATTCTATCACTGACCCTCACCCGAAACCTTACCCTCACCCGTGCCCTAATCTTAACCAGGACACCAACACTAACTCGTGCCCTCACACGTACGCTAACCCTTAATCGTTGTCGTACCCTAAACTGTACCCTAATCCCTCCCCATTCCCTAACCCTAACCCTAACGCGAATCCTAACTCTGACCCTCACCTGAAGCCTTACCCTCACCCGTGCCCTAATCTTAACCAGGACACTAACACTAACCCTTGCCCTCACACGAACGCTAACCCTTAAGCACTGTCGTAACCTAAGCTGTACCCTAATCCCTCTGCTTTCCTTAACCCTAACCCTAACAAGAATCCTAACCCTGACCCTCACCCAAAGCCTTACCCTCACCCGTGCCTAATTTTAACCAGGACACCAACACTAACTCGTGCCCTCACACGTACGCTAAACCTTAAGCGTTGTCGTACCCTAAATTGTACCCTAATCCCTCCCCATTCCTTAACCCTAACCCTAACCAGATCCCTAAACCTGACCCACTTCCGATGCCCTACCCTAACCAATGCCCTAACCTCAACCAGTACACAATGACTAACTCATGCCCTCAAACGTACGCTAACCCTTAAGCATTGTCGTACCCTATCCTGTACCCTAATCCCTCCCCATTCCCTAACCCTAACTCTAAGCGAAACCCTGAACGTGACCCTTTTCCGAGGCCTTACCCTCATCGGTGCCCTTGTCTTAACCAGTACACCAACACTAACTCGTGCCCTCACACTTACGCTAACACTTAACCATTGTCGTACACTAACATGTACCCTAATCCCTCTCCATTCCCTAACCCTAACCCTAACCCGAATCCTAACCCTGACCCTCACCCGAAGCTTTACCCTCACCCGTGCCCTAATCTTAACCAGGACACCAAGACTAACTCGTGCCCTCACACGTACGCTAACACTAAACGGCAGCGGTACCCTAACCTGTACCCTAATCCCTCTCCATTCCCTAACCCTAACCCTAACCTGAAACCTAACCATGACACTCACCCGAAACTTTACCCTCACCCGTGTCCTAATTTTAACCAGTACATCAACACTAACCCATGACCTCTAACGTACGCTAACCCTAAGCCATTGCCGCACCCTAACCTGTACCCTAATCAATCCCCATTCCCTAACCCTAACCCTAAACCTAACCCTTAACGTGACCCTCTTCCGAGGCCTTAGCCTCACCCGTGCCCTAATCGTAAGCAGTACACTAACACTAACTAGTGACCTCACACGTACGCTAAACCTTAAGCGTTGTGGTACCCTAAACTGTGCCCTAATATCTACCCATTCCCTAACCCTAACCCTAACCCGAATTCTATCCCTGACCCTCACCCGAAACCTTACCCTCACCCGTGCCCTAATCTTAACCAGGACACCAACACTAACTCGTGCCCTCACACGTACGCTAACACTTAATAGTTGTCGTACCCTAAACTGTATCCTAATCCCTCCCCATTCCCTAACCCTAACCCTAACCCGAATCCTAACTCTGACCCTCACCTGAAGCCTTACCCTCACCCGTGCCCTAATCTTAACCAGGACATTAACACTAACCCTTGCCCTCACACGAACGCTAACCCTTAAGCACTGTCGTATCCTAAGCTGTACCCTAATCCCTCTGCATTCCTTAACCCTAAACCTGACACGAATCCTAACCATTACCCTCACCCGAAGCCTTACCCTCACCCGTGCCCTAATCTTAACCAGGACACCAACACTAACTCGTGCACTCACACGTACGCTAAACCTTAAGCGTTGTCGTACCCTAAATTGTACCCTAATCCCTCCCCATTCCTTAACCCTAACCCTAACCAGATCCCTAAACCTGACCCACTTCCGATGCCCTACCCTAACCAATGCCCTAACCTCAACCAGTACACAATGACTAACTCATGCCCTCAAACGTACGCTAACCCTTAAGCATTGTCGTACCCTATCCTGTACCCTAATCCCTCCCCATTCCCTAACCCTAACTCTAAGCGAAACCCTGAACGTGACCCTTTTCCGAGGCCTTACCCTCATCGGTGCCCTTGTCTTAACCAGTACACCAACACTAACTCGTGCCCTCACACTTACGCTAACACTTAACCATTGTCGTACACTAACATGTACCCTAATCCCTCTCCATTCCCTAACCCTAACCCTAACCCGAATCCTAACCCTGACCCTCACCCGAAGCTTTACCCTCACCCGTGCCCTAATCTTAACCAGGACACCAAGACTAACTCGTGCCCTCACACGTACGCTAACACTAAACGGCAGCGGTACCCTAACCTGTACCCTAATCCCTCTCCATTCCCTAACCCTAACCCTAACCTGAAACCTAACCATGACACTCACCCGAAACTTTACCCTCACCCGTGTCCTAATTTTAACCAGTACATCAACACTAACCCATGCCCTCTAACGTACGCTAACCCTAAGCCATTGCCGTACCCTAACCTGTACCCTAATCAATCCCCATTCCCTAACCCTAACCCTAAACCTAACCCTTAACGTGACCCTCTTCCGAGGCCTTAGCCTCACCCGTGCCCTAATCGTAAGCAGTACACTAACACTAACTAGTGACCTCACACGTACGCTAAACCTTAAGCGTTGTGGTACCCTAACTGTGCCCTAATATCTACCCATTCCCTAACCCTAACCCTAACCCGAATTCTATCCCTGACCCTCACCCGAAACCTTACCCTCACCCGTGCCCTAATCTTAACCAGGACACCAACACTAACTCGTGCCCTCACACGTACGCTAACACTTAATCGTTGTCGTACCCTAAACTGTACCCTAATCCCTCCCCATTCCCTAACCCTAACCCTAACCCGAATCCTAACTCTGACCCTCACCTGAAGCCTTACCCTCACCCGTGCCCTAATCTTAACCAGGACACTAACACTAACCCTTGCCCTCACACGAACGCTAACCCTTAAGCACTGTCGTACCCTAAGCTGTACCCTAATCCCTCTGCATTCCTTAACCCTAAACCTGACACGAATCCTAACCATTACCCTCACCCGAAGCCTTACCCTCACCCGTGCCCTAATCTTAACCAGGACACCAACACTAACTCGTGCACTCACACGTACGCTAAACCTTAAGCGTTGTCGTACCCTAAATTGTACCCTAATCCCTCCCCATTCCTTAACCCTAACCCTAACCAGATCCCTAAACCTGACCCACTTCCGATGCCCTACCCTAACCAATGCCCTAACCTCAACCAGTACACAATGACTAACTCATGCCCTCAAACGTACGCTAACCCTTAAGCATTGTCGTACCCTATCCTGTACCCTAATCCCTCCCCATTCCCTAACCCTAACTCTAAGCGAAACCCTGATCGTGACCCTTTTCCGAGGCCTTACCCTCATCGGTGCCCTTGTCTTAACCAGTACACCAACACTAACTCGTGCCCTCACACTTACGCTAACACTTAACCATTGTCGTACACTAACATGTACCCTAATCCCTCTCCATTCCCTAACCCTAACCCTAACCCGAATCCTAACCCTGACCCTCACCCGAAGCTTTACCCTCACCCGTGCCCTAATCTTAACCAGGACACCAAGACTAACTCGTGCCCTCACACGTACGCTAACACTAAACGGCAGCGGTACCCTAACCTGTACCCTAATCCCTCTCCATTCCCTAACCCTAACCCTAACCTGAAACCTAACCATGACACTCACCCGAAACTTTACCCTCACCCGTGTCCTAATTTTAACCAGTACATCAACACTAACCCATGCCCTCTAACGTACGCTAACCCTAAGCCATTGCCGTACCCTAACCTGTACCCTAATCAATCCCCATTCCCTAACCCTAACCCTAAACCTAACCCTTAACGTGACCCTCTTCCGAGGCCTTAGCCTCACCTGTGCCCTAATCGTAAGAAGTACACTAACACTAACTAGTGACCTCACAGGTACGCTAAACCTTAAGCGTTGTGGTACCCTAAACTGTGCCCTAATATCTACCCATTCCCTAACCCTAACCCTAACCCGAATTCTATCCCTGACCCTCACCCGAAACCTTACCCTCACCCGTGCCCTAATCTTAACCAGGACACCAACACTAACTCGTGCCCTCACACGTACGCTAACACTTAATCGTTGTCGTACCCTAAACTGTACCCTAATCCCTCCCCATTCCCTAACCCTAACCCTAACCCGAATCCTAACTCTGACCCTCACCTGAAGCCTTACCCTCACCCGTGCCATAATCTTAACCAGGACACTAACACTAACCCTTGCCCTCACACGAACGCAAACCCTTAAGCACTGTCGTACCCTAAGCTGTACCCTAATCCCTCTGCATTCCTTAACCCTAACCCTGACACGAATCCTAACCCTGACCCTCACCCGAAGCCTTACCCTCACCCGTGCCCTAATCTTAACCAGGACACCAACACTAACTCGTGCACTCACACGTACGCTAAACCTTAAGCGTTGTTGTACCCTAAATTGTACCCTAATCCCTCCCCATTCCTTAACACTAACCCTAACCCCATCCCTAAACCTGACCCACTTCCGATGCCCTACGCTAACCAATGCCCTAACCTCAACCAGTACACAAAGACTAACTCATGCCCTCAAACGTACGCTAACCCTAAAGCATTGTTGTACCCTATCCTGTACCCTAATCCCTCCCCATTCCCTAACCCTAACCCTAAGTGAAACCCTGAACGTGACACTTTTCCGAGGCCTTACCCTCATCGGTGCCCTTGTCTTAACCAGTACACCAACACTAACTCGTGCCCTCACACTTACGCTAACACTTAAGCATTGTCGTACACTAATATGTACCCTAATCCCTCTCCATTCCCTAACCCTAACCCTAACCCGAATCCTAAACCTGACCCTCACCCGAAGCCTTACCCTCACCCGCGCCCTAATCTTAACCAGGACACCAAAACTAACTCGTGCCCTCACACGTACGCTAACACTAAACCGCAGCGGTACCCTAACCTGTACCCTAATCCCTCTCCATTCCCTAACCCTAACCCTAACCTGAAACCTAACCATGACACTCACCCGAAACTTTACCCTCACCCGTGTTCTAATTTTAACCAGTACATCAACACTAACCCATGCCCTCTAACGTACGCTAACCCTAAGCCATTGCCGTACCCTAACCTGTACCCTAATCCCTCTCCATTCCCTAAACCTAACCTGAAACCTAACCATGACACTCACCCGAAACTTTACCCTCACCCGTGTTCTAATTTTAACCAGTACATCAACACTAACCCATGCCCTCTAACGTACGCTAACCCTAAGCCGTTGCCGTACCCTAACCTGTACCCTAATCAATCCCCATTCCCTAACCCTAACCGTAACCCTAACCCTTAACGTAACCCTCTTCCGAGCCCTTACCCTCACCCGTGCCCTAATCGTAAGCAGTACACTAACACTAACTAGTGACCTCACACGTACGCTAAACCTTAAGTGCTGTGGTACCCTAAAGTGTGCCCTGATATCTCCCCATTCCCTAACCCTAACCCTAACACGAATTCTATCCCTGACCCTCACCCGAAACCTTACCCTCACCCGTGCCCTAATCTTAACCAGGACACCAACACTAACTCGTGCCCTCACACGTAAGCTAAACCTTAATCGTTGTCGTACCCTAAACTGTACCCTAATCCCTCCCCATTCCCTAACCCTAACCCTAACCCGAATCCTAACCCTGACCCTCACCTGAAGCCTTACCCTCACCAGTGCCCTAATCTTAACCAGGACACCAACACTAACTCTTGCCCTCACACGTACGCTAAACCTTAATCGTTGTCGTACCCTAAATTGTACCCTAATCCCTCCCCATTCCTTAACCCTAACCCTAACCCCATCCCTAAACCTGACCCACTTCCGATGCCCTACCCTAACCAATGCCCTAACCTCAACCAGTACACAAAGACTAACTCATGCCCTCAAACGTACGCTAACCCTTAAGCATTGTCGTACCCTATCCTGTACCCTAATCCCTCCCCATTCCCTAACCCTAACCCTAAGCGAAAACCTGAACGTGACCCTTTTCCGAGGCCTTACCCTCATCGGTGCCCTTGTCTTAACCAGTACACCAACACTAACTCGTGCCCTCACACTTACGCTAACACTTAAGCATTGTCGTACACTAACATGTACCCTAATCCCTCTCCATTCCCTAACCCTAACCCTAACCTGAAACCTAACCATGACACTCACCCGAAAGTTTACCCTCACCCGTGTCCTAATTTTAACCAGTACATCAACACTAACCCATGCCCTCTAACGTACGCTAACCCTAAGCCATTGCCGTACCCTAACCTGTACCCTAATCAATCCCCATCCCCTAACCCTAACCCTAAACCTTAACGTGACCCTCTTCCGAGGCCTTAGCCTCACCCGTGCCCTAATCGTAAGCAGTACACTAACACTAACTAGTGACCTCACACGTACGCTAAACCTTAAGCATTGTGGTACCCTAAACTGTGCCCTAATATCTCCCCATTCCCTAACCCTAACCCTAACCCGAATTCTATCCCTGACCCTCACCCGAAACCTTACCCTCACCCGTGCCCTAATCTTAACCAGGACACCAACACTAACTCGTGCCCTCACACGTTCACTAACCCTTAATCGTTGTCATACCCTAAACTGTACCCTAATCCCTCTCCATTCCCTAACCCTAACCATAACCCGAATCCTAACCCTGACCCTCACCCGAAGCCTTACCCTCACCCGTGCCCTAATCTTAACCAGGACACCAACACTAACTCGTGCCCTCACACGTACGCTAAACCTTAAGCGTTGTCGTACCCTAAATTGTACCTAATCCCTCCCCATTCCTTAACCCTAACCCTAACCCCATCCCTAAACCTGACCCACTTCCGATGCCCTACCCTAACCAATGTCCTAACCTTAACCAGTACACAAACACTAACTCTTGCCCTCAAACGTACGCTAACCCTTAAGCATTTTCGTACCCTATCCTGTACCCTAATCCCTCCCCATTCCCTAACCCTAACCCTAAGCGAAACCCTGAACGTGACCCTTTTCTGAGGCCTTACGCTCACCCGTGCCCTAATCTTAACCAGGACACCAACACTAACTCGTGCCCTCACATGTACGCTAACCCTTAATTCTTGACGCACCCTGGGCTGTACCCCAATCCCTCCCCATTCCCTAACCCTAACCCTAACCCGAATCCTAACCCTGACCCTCACCTGAAGCCTTACCCTCACCCGTGCCCTAATCTTAACCAGGACACTAACACTAACCCTTATCCTCACACGAACGCTAACCCTTAAGCACTGTCGTACCCGAAGCTGTACCCTAATCCCTCTGCATTCCTTAACCCTAACCGTAACACGAATCCTAACCCTGACCCTCACCCGAAACCTTACCCTCACCCTTGCCCTAATCTTAACCAGGACACCAACACTAACTCGTGCCCTCACACGTACGCTAAGCCTTAAGCGTTCTCGTACCCTAAATTGTACCCTAATCCCTCCCCATTCCTTAACCCTAACCTTAACCCCATCCCTAAACCAGACCTACTTCCGATGCCCTACCCTAACCAATGCCCTAACCTTAACCAGTACACAAACACTAACTCATGCCCTCAAACGTACGCTAACCCTGAAGCATTGTCGTACCCTATCCTGTACCCTAATCCCTCCCCATTCCCTAACCCTAACCCTAAGCGAAACCCTCAACGTGACCCTTTTCCGAGGCCTTACCCTCATCGGTGCCCTTGTCTTAACCAGTACACCAACACTAACTCATGCCCTCACACTTTCGCTAACCCTTAAGCATTGTCGTACCCTAACATGTACCCTAAACCCTCTCCATTCCCTAACCCTAACCCTAACCCGAATCCTAACCCAGACCCTCACCCGAAGCCTTACCCTCACCCGTGCCCTAATCTTAAGCAGGACACCAAGACTAACTCGTGCCCTCACACGTATGCTAACACTAAACCGCAGCGGTACCCTAACCTGTACCCTAATCCCTCTCCATTCCCTAACCCTAACCCTAACCTGAAACTTAACCATGACACTCACCCGAAACTTTACCCTCACCCGTGTCCTAATTTTAACCAGTACATCAACACTAACCCATGCCCTCTAACGTACGCTAACCCTAAGCCATTGCCGTACCCTAACCTGTACCCTAATCAATCCCCATTCCCTAACCCTAACCCTAAACCTAACCCTTAACCTGACCGTCTTCCGAGGCCTTATCCTCACCCGTGCCCTAATCGTAAGCAGTACACTAACACTAACTAGTGACCTCACACGTACGCTAAACCTTAAGCGTTGTGGTACCCTAAACTGTGACCTAATATCTCCCCATTCCCTAACCCTAATCCTAACCCGAATTCTATCCCTGACCCTCACCCGAAACCTTACCCTCACCCGTGCCCTAATCTTAACCAGAACACCAACACTAACTCGTGCCCTCACACGTACGCTAACCCTTAATCGTTGTCGTATCCTAAACTCTACCCTAATCCCTCCCCATTCCCTAACCCTAACCCTAACCAGAATCCTAACCCTGACCCTCACCTGAAGCCTTACCCTCACCCGTGCCCTGATCTTAACCAGGACACCAAGACTAACTCGTGCCCTCACACGTACGCTAACACTAAACCGCAGCGGTACCCTAACCTGTACCCTAATCCCTCTCCATTCCCTAACCCTAACCTGAAACCTAACCATGACACTCACCCGAAACTTTACCCTCACCCGTGTTCTAATTTTAACCAGTACATCAACACTAACCCATGCCCTCTAACGTACGCTAACCCTAAGCCGTTGCCGTACCCTAACCTGTACCCTAATCAATCCCCATTCCCTAACCCTAACCGTAAACCTAACCCTTAACGTGACCCTCTTCCGAGGCCTTACCCTCACCGGTGCCATAATCGTAAGCAGTACACTAACACTAACTAGTGACCTCACACGTACGCTAAACCTTAAGCGTTGTGGTACCCTAAACTGTGCCCTAATATCTCCCCATTCACTAACCCTAACCCTAACCCGAATTCTATCCCTGACCCTCACCCAAAACCTTACCCTCACCCGTGCCCTAATCTTAACCAGGACACCCACACTAACTCGTACCCTCACACGTACGCTAACCCTTAATCGTTGTCGTACCCTAAACTGTACCCTAATCCCTCCCCATTCCTTAACCCTAACCCTAACCCGAAACCTAACCCTGACCCTGACCTGAAGCCTTACCCTCACCAGTGCCCTAATCTTAACCAGGACACTAACACTAACCCTTGCCCTCACACGAACCTTAAACCTTAAGAACTGTCGTACCCTAAGCTGTACCCTAATCCCTCTGCATTCCTTAACCCTAACCCTAACAAGAATCCTAACCCTGACCCTCACCCGTAGCCTTACCCTCACCCATGCCCTAATCTTAACGAGGACACCAACACTAACTAGTGCCCTCACATGTACGCTAAACCTTAAGCGTTGTCGTACCCTAAATTGTACCCTAATCCCTCCCCATTCCTTAACCCTAACCCTAACCCCATCCCTAAACCTGACCCACTTCCGATGCCCTACGCTAACCAATGCCCTAATCTTAACCAGTACACAAGCAGTAACTCATGCCCTCAAACGTACGCTAACCCTTAAGCATTGTCGTACCCTATCCTGTACCCTAATCCCTCCCCATTCCCTAACCCTAACCCTAAGCGAAACCCTGAACGTGACCCTTTTCCGAGGCCTTACCCTCATCGGGGCCCTTGTCTTAACCAGTACACCAACACTAACTCGTGCCCTCACACTTACGCTAACCCTTAAGCATTGTCGTACCCTAACATGTACCCTAATCCCTCTCCATTCCCTAACCCTAACCCTAACCCGAATCCTAACCCTGACCCTCACCCGAAGCCGTACCCTCGCCCGTGCCCTAATCTTAACCAGGACACCAAGATTAACCCGTGCCCTCACACGTACGCTATCACTAAACCGCAGCGGTACCCTAACATGTACCCTAATCCCTCTCCATTCCCTAACGCTAACCCTAACCTGAAACCTAACCATGACACTCACCCGAAACTTTACCCTCACCCGTGTCCTAATTTTAACCAGTACATCAACACTAACCCATGCCCTCTAACGTACGCTAACCCTAAGCCATTGCCGTACCCTAACCTGTACCCTAATCAATCCCCATCCCCTAACCCTAACCCTAAACCTTAACGTGACCCTCTTCCGAGGCCTTAGCCTCACCCGTGCCCTAATCGTAAGCAGTACACTAACACTAACTAGTGACCTCACACGTACGCTAAACCTTAAGCATTGTGGTACCCTAAACTGTGCCCTAATATCTCCCCATTCCCTAACCCTAACCCTAACCCGAATTCTATCCCTGACCCTCACCCGAAACCTTACCCTCACCCGTGCCCTAATCTTAACCAGGACACCAACACTAACTCGTGCCCTCACACGTACACTAACGCTTAATCGTTGTCATACCCTAAACTGTACCCTAATCCCTCTCCATTCCCTAACCCTAACCCTAACCCGAATCCTAACCCTGACCCTCACCCGAAGCCTTACCCTCACCCGTGCCCTAATCTTAACCAGGACACCAACACTAACTCGTGCCCTCACACGTACGCTAAACCTTAAGCGTTGTCGTACCCTAAATTGTACCTAATCCCTCCCCATTCCTTAACCCTAACCCTAACCCCATCCCTAAACCTGACCCACTTCCGATGCCCTACCCTAACCAATACCCTAACCTTAACCAGTACACAAACACTAACTCTTGCCCTCAAACGTACGCTAACCCTTAAGCATTGTCGTACCCTATCCTGTACCCTAATCCCTCCCCATTCCCTAACCCTAACCCTAAGCGAAACCCTGAACGTGACCCTTTTCTGAGGCCTTACTCTCACCCGTACCCTAATCTTAACCAGGACACCAACACTAACTCGTGCCCTCACACGTACGCTAACCCTTAATCGTTGTCGTACCCTAAACTGTACCCTAATCCCTCCCCATTCCCTAACCCTAACCCTAACCCGAATCCTAACTCTGACCCTCACCTGAAGCCTTACCCTCACCCGTGCCCTAATCTTAACCATTACACTAACACTAACCCTTGCCCTCACACGAACGCTAACCCTTAAGCACTGTCGTACCCTAAGCTGTACCCTAATCCCTCTGCATTCCTTAACCCTAACCCTAACACGAATCCTAACCCTGACCCTCACCCGAAGCCTTACCCTCACCCGTGCCCTAATCTTATCCAGGACACCAACACTAACTCGTGCCCTCACACGTAGGCTAAACCTTAAGCGTTGTCGTACCCCAAATTGTACCCTAATCCCTCCCCATTCCTTAACCCTAACCCTAAACCCATCCCTAAACCTGACCCACTTCCGATGCCCTACCCTAACCAATGCCCTAATCTTAACCAGGACACAAACACTAACTCATGCCCTCAAACGTACGCTAACCCTTAAGCATTGTCGTACCCTATCCTGTACCCTAATCCCTCCCCATTCCCTAACCCTAACCATAAGCGAAACCCTGAACGTGACCCTTTTCCGAGGCCTTACCCTCATCGGTGCCCTTGTCTTAACCAGTACACCAACACTAACTCGTGCCCTCACACTTACGCTAACACTTAAGCACTGTCGTACACTAACATGTACCCTAAACCCTCTCCATTCCGTAACCCTAACCCTAACCGAATCCTAAAAATGACCCTCACCCGAAGCCTTACCCTCACCCGTGCCCTAATCTTAACCAGGACACCAAGACTAACTCGTGCCCTCACACGTACGCTAACACTAAACCGCAGCGGTACCCTAACCTGTACCCTAATCCCTCTCCATTCCCTAACCCTAACCCTAACCTGAAACCTAACCATGACACTCACCCGAAACTTTACCCTCACCCGTGTTCTAATTTTAACCAGTACATCAACCCTAACCCATGCCCTCTAACGTACGCTAACCCTAAGCCATTGCCGTACCCTAACCTGTACCCTAATCAATCCCCATTACCTAATCCTTACCCTAACCCTAACCCTTAACGTGACCCTCTTCCGAGGCCTTACCCTCACCCGTGCCCTAATTGTAAGCAGTACACTAACACTAACTCGTGACCTCACACGTACGCTAAACCTTAAGCGTTGTGGTACCCTAAACTGTGCCCTAATATCTCCCCATTCCCTAACCCTAACCCTAACCCGAATTCTATCCCTGACCCTCACCCCAAACCTTACCCTCACCCGTGCCCTAATCTTAACCAGGACACCAACACTAACTCGTGCCCTCACACGTACGCTAACCCTTAATCGTTGTCGTACCCTAAACTGTACCCTAAGCCCTCCCCATTCCCAAACCCTAACCCTAACCAGAATCCTAACCCTGACCCTCACCTGAAGCCTTACCCTCACCCGTGCCCTAATCTTAACTAGGACACTAACACTAACCTTTGCTCTCACACGAACGCTAACCCTTAAGCACTGTCGTACCCTAAGCTGTACCCTAATCCATCTGCATTCCTTAACCCTAACCCTAAACCTAACCCTAATCCTAACCCTGACCTTCACCCGAAGCCTTACCCTCACCCGTGCCCTAATCTTAACCAGGACACCAACACTATCTCGTGCCCTCACACGTACGCTAAACCTTAAGCGTTGTCGTACCCTAAATTGTACCCTAATCCCTCCCCATTCCTTAACCCTAACCCTAACCCCATCCCTAAAACTGACCCACTTCCGATGCCCTACACTAACCAATGTCCTAATCTTAACCAGTACACAAACACTAACTCATGCCCTCAAACGTACGCTAACCCTTAAGCATTAACGTACCCTATCCTGTACCCTATTGCCTCCCCATTCCCTAACCCTAACCCTAAGCGAAACCCTGAACGTGACCCTTTTCCGAGGCCTTACCCTCATCGGTGCCCTTGTCTTAACCAGTACACCAACACTAACTCTTGCCCTCACACTTACGCTAACCCTTAAGCATTGTCGTACCCTAACATGTACCCTAATCCCTCTCCATTCCCTAACCCTAACCCTAACCCGAATCCTAACCCTGACGCTCACCCGAAGCCTTACCCTCGCCCGTGCCCTAATCTTAACCAGGACACCAAGATTAACTCGTGCCCTCACACGTACGCTATCACTAAACCGCAGCGGTACCCTCACCTGTACCCTAATCCCTCTCCATTCCCTAACCCTAACCTGAAACCTAACCATGACACTCACCCGAAACTTTACCCTCACCCGTGTCCTAATTTTAACCAGTACATCAACACTAACCCATGCCCTCTAACGTACGCTAACGCTAAGCCATTGCCGTACCCTAACCTGTACCCTAATCAATCCCCATTCCCTAACCCTAACCCTAACCCTAACCCTTAACGTGACCCTCTTCCGAGGCCTTACGCTCACCCGTGCCCTAATCGTAAGCAGTACACTAACACTAACTAGTGACCTCACACGTATGCTAAAATTAAGCTTTGTGGTACCGTAAACTGTGCCCTAATATCTCCCCATTCCCTAACCCTAACCCTAACCCGTATTCTATCCCTGACCCTCACCCGAAACCTTACCCTCACCCGTGCCCTAATCTTAACCAGGACACCAACACTAACTCGTGCCCTCACACGTACGCTAACCCTTAATCGTTGTCGTACCCTAAACTGTACCCTAATCCCTCCCCATTCCCTAACCCTAACCCTAACCCGAATCCTAACTCTGACCCTCACCTGAAGCCTTACCCTCACCCGTGCCCTAATCTTAACCAGGACACTAACACTAACCCTTGCCCTCACAAGAACACTAACCCTTAAGCACTGTCGTACCCTAAGCTGTACCCTAATCCCTCTGCATTCCTTAACCCTAACCCTAACACGAATCCTAACCCTGACCCTCACCCGAAGCCTCACCCTCACCCGTGCCCTAATCTTAACCAGGACACCAACACTAACTCGTGCCCTCACACGTACGGTAAACCTTAAGCGTTGTCGTACCCTAAATTGTACCCTAATCCCTCCCCATTCCTTAACCCTAACCCTAACCCCATCCCTAAACCTGACCCACTTCCGATGCCCTACCCTAACCAATGCCCTAACCTCAACCTGTACACAAAGACTAACTCATGCCCTCAAACGTACGCTAACCCTTAAGCATTGTCGTACCCTATCCTGTACCCTAATCCCTCCCCATTCCCTAACCCTAACCCTAAGCGAAACCCTTAACGTGACCCTTTTCCGAGGCCTTACCCTCATCGGTGCCCTTGTCTTAACCAGTACACCAACACTAACTCGTGCCCTCACACTTACGCTAACACTTAAGCACTGTCGTATACTAACATGTACCCTAATCCCTCTCCATTCCCTAACCCTAACCCTAACCCGAATCCTAAACCTGACCCTCACCCGAAGCCTTACCCTCACCCGTGCCCTAATCTTAACCAGGACACCAAGACTAACTCGTGCCCTCACACGTACGCTAACACTAAACCGCAGCGGTGCCCTAACCTGTACCCTAATCCCTCTCCATTCCCTAACCCTAACCCTAACCTGAAACCTAACCATGACACTCACCCGAAACTTTACCCTCACCCGTGTCCTATGTTTAACCAGTACATCAACCCTAAACCATGCCCTCTAACGTACGCTAACCCTAAGCCATTGCCGTACCCTAACCTGTACCCTAATCAATCCCCATTACCTAATCCTTACCCTAACCCTAACCCTTAACGTGACCCTCTTCCGAGGCCTTACCCTGACCCGTGCCCTAATCGTAAGCAGTACACTAACACTAACTAGTGACCTCACACGTACGCTAAACCTTAAGCGTTGTGGTACCCTAAACTGTGCCCTAATATCTCCCCATTCCCAAACCCTAACCCTAACCCGAATTCTATCCCTGACCCTCACCCCAAACCTTACCCTCACCCGTGCCCTAATCTTAACCAGGACACCAACACTAACTCGTGCCCTCACACGTACGCTAACCCTTAATCGTTCTCGTACCCTAAACTGTACCCTAATCCCTCCCAATTCCCAAACCCTAACCCTATCCAGAATCCTAACCCTGACCCTCACCTGAAGCCTTACCCTCACCCGTGCCCTAATCTTAACTAGGACACTAACACTAACCTTTGCCCTCACACGAACGCTAACCCTTAAGCACTGTCGTACCCTAAGCTGTACCCTAATCCATCTGCATTCCTTAACCCTAACCCTAAACCTAACCCTAATCCTAACCATGACCCTCACCCGAAGCCTTACCCTCACCCGTGCCCTAATCTTAACCAGGACACCAACACTAACTCGTGCCCTCACACATACGCTAAACCTTAAGCGTTGTCGTACCCTAAATTGTACCCTAATCCCTCCCCATTCCTTAACCCTAACCCTAACCCCATCCCTAAAACTGACCCACTTCCGATGCCCTACCCTAACCAATGCCCTAATCTTAACCAGTACACAAACACTAACTCATGCCCTCAAACGTACGCTAACCCTTAAGCATTGACGTACCCTATCCTGTACCCTATTGCCTCCCCATTCCCTAACCCTAACCCTAAGCGAAACCCTGAACGTGACCCTTTTCCGAGGCCTTACCCTCATCGGTGCCCTTGTCTTAACCAGTACACCAACACTAACTCGTGCCCTCACACTTACGCTAACCCTTAAGCATTGTCGTACGCTAACATGTACCCTAATCCCTCTCCATTCCCTAACCCTAACCCTGACCCTCACCCGAAGCCTTACCCTCGCCCGTGCCCTAATCTTAAACAGGACACCAAGATTAACTCGTGCCCTCACACGTACGCTATCACTAAACCGCAGCGGTACCTTAACCTGTACCCTAATCCCTCTCCATTCCCTATCCCTAACCCTAACCTGAAACCTAACCATGACACTCAACCGAAACTTTACCCTCTCCCGTGTCCTAATTTTAACCAGTACATCAACACTAACCCATGCCCTCTAACGTACGCTAACCCTAAGCCATTGCCGTACCCTAACCTGTACCCTAATCAATCCCCATTCCCTAACCCTAACCCTAACCCTTAACGTGACCCTCTTCCGAGGCCTTAGCCTCACCCGTGCCCTAATCGTAAGCAGTACACTAACACTAACTAGTGACCTCACACGTACGCTAAACCTTAAGCGTTGTGGTACCCTAAACAGTGCCCTAATATCTCCCCATTCCCTAACCCTAACCCTAACCCGAATTCTATCCCTGACCCTCACCCGAAACCTTACCCTCACCCGTGCCCTAATCTTAACCAGGACACCAACACTAACTCGTGCCCTCACACGTACACTAACCCTTAATCGTTGTCATACCCTAAACTGTACCCTAATCCCTCTCCATTCCCTAACCCTAACCCTAACCCGAATCCTAACCCTGACCCTCACCCGAAGCCTTACCCTCACCCGTGCCCTAAACTTAACCAGGACACCAACACTAACTCGTGCCCTCACACGTATGCTAAACCTTAAGCGTTGTCGTACCCTAAATTGTACCCTAATCCCTCCCCATTCCTTAACCCTAACCCTAACCCCATCCCTAAACCTGACCCACTTCCGATGCCCTACCCTAACCAATGCCCTAACCTTAACCAGTACACAAACACTAACTCATGCCCTCAAACGTACGCTAACCCTTAAGCATTGTCATACCCTATACTGTACCCTAATCCCTCCGCATTCCCTAACCCTAACCCTAAGCGAAACCCTGAACGTGACCCTTTTCTGAGGCCTTACCCTCATCGGTGCTTTGTCTTAACCAGTACACCAACACTAACTCGTGCCCTCACACTTACGCTAACCCTTAAGCATTGTCGTACCCTAACCTGTACCCTAATCCCTCTCCATTCCCGAACACTAACCCTAACCCGAATCCTAACCCTGACCCTCACCCGAAGCCTTATCCTCACCCGTGCCCTAATCTTAACCAGGTCACCAAGACTAACTTGTGCCCTCACACGTATGCTAACACTAAACCACAGCGGTACCCTAACCTGTACCCTAATGCCTCTCCATTCCCTAACCCTAACCCTAACCTGAATCCTAACCATGACACTCACCCGAAACTTTACCCTCACCCGTGTCTTAATTTTAACCAGTACATCAACACTAACCCATGCCCTCTATCGTACGCTAACCCTAAGCCATTGCCGTACACTAACCTGTGCCCTAAGCAATCCCCATTCCCTAACCCTAGCCCTAACCCTAACCCTTAACGTGACACTCTTCCCAGGCCTCACCCTCACCCGTGCCCTAATCGTAAGCAGTACACTAACACTAACTAGTGACCTGAAACGTACGCTAAACCTTAAGCGTTGTGGTACCGTAAACTGTGCCCTAATAGCTCCCCATTCCCTAACCCTAACCCTAACCCGAATTCTATCCCTGAGCCTCACCCTAAACCTTACCCTCACCCGTGCCCTAATCTTAACCAGGACACCAACACTAACTCGTGCCCTCACACGTACACTAACCCTTAATCGTTGTCGTACCCTATACTGTACCCTAATCCCTCCCCATTCCCTAACACTAACCCTAACCCGGATCCTAACCCTGACCCTCACCTGAAGCCTTACCCTCACCCGTGCCATAATCTTAACCAGGACACTAACACTAACCCTTGCCCTCACACGAACGCTAACCCTTAAGCACTGTCGTACCCTAAGCTGTACCCTAATCCCTCTGCATTCCTTAACCCTATCCCTAAACCGAATCCTAACCCTGACCCTCACCCGAAGCCTTACCCTCATCCGTGCACTAATCTTAACCAGGACACCAACACTAACTCGTGCCCTCACACGTACACTAAACCTTAAGCGTTGTCGTACCCTAAATTGTACCCTAATCCCTCCCCATTCCTTAACCCTAACCCTAACCCCATCTCTAAACCTGACCCACTTCCGATGCCCTACCCTAACCAATGCCCTAACCTTAACCAGTACACAAACACTAACTCATGCTCTCAAACGTACGCTAACCCTTAAGCATTGTCGTACCCTATCCTGTACCCTAATCCCTCCCAATTCGCTAACCCTAACCCTAAGCGAAAGACTGAACGTGACCCTTTTCCGAGGCCTTACCCTCATCGGTGCCCTTGTCTTAACCAGTACACCAACACTAACTCGTGCCCTCACACTTACGCTAACCCTTAAGCATTGTCGTACCCTAACCTGTACCCTAATCCCTCTCCATTCCCTAACCCTAACCCTAACCCGAATCCTAACCCTGACCCTCACCCGAAGCCTTACCCTCACCCGTTCCCTAATCTTAACCAGGACACCAAGACTAACTCGTGACCTCACACGTACGCTAACACTAAACCGCAGCGGTACCCTAACCTGTACCCTAATCCCTCTCCATTCCCGAACCCTAACCGTAACCTGAAACCTAACCATGACACTCACCCGAAACTTTACCCTCATCCGTGTCCTAATTTTAACCAGTACATCAACACTAACCCATGCCCTCTAACGTACGCTAACCCTAAGACATTGCCGTACCCTAACCTGTACCCTAATCAATCCCCATTCCCTAACCCTAACCCTAACCCGAATCCTAAACCTGACCCTCACCCGAAGCCTTACCCTCACCCGTGCCCTAATCTTAACCAGGACACCAAGACTAACTCGTGCCCTCACACGTACGCTAAACCTTAAGCGTTGTCGTACCCTATCCTGTACCCTAATCCCTCCCCATTCCCTAACCCTAACCCTAAGCGAAACCCTGAACGTGACCCTTTTCCAAAGCCTTACCCTCATCGGTGCCTTTGTCTTAACCAGTACACCAACACTAACTCGTGCCCTCACACTTACGCTAACCCTTAAGCATTGTCGTACCCTAACCTGTACCCTAATCCCTCTCCATTCCCGAACCCTAACCCTAACCCGAATACTAAACCTGACCCTCACCCGAAGCCTTACACTCTCCCGTGCCCTAATCTTAACCAGGACACCAAGACTAACTCGTGCCCTCACACGTATGCTAACACTAAACCGCAGCAGTACCCTAACCTGTACCCTAATCCCTCTCCATTCCCTAACCCTAACCCTAACCTGAAACCTAACCATGACACTCACCCGAAACTTTACCCTCACCCGTGTCCTAATTTTAACCAGTACATCAACACTAACCCATGCCCTCTAACGTACGCTAAACCCTAAGCCATTGCCGTACACTAACCTGTACCCTAATCAATCCCCATTCCCTAACCCTAACCATAACCCTAACCTTAACGTGACCCTCTTCCGAGGCCTTACCCTCACCCGTGCCCTAATCGTAAGCAGTACACTAACACTAACTAGTGACCTCACACGTACGCTAAACCTTAAGCGTTGTGGTACCCTAAACTGTGCCCTAATATCTCCCCATTCCCTAACCCTAAACCTAACCCGAATTCTATCCGTGACCCTCACCCGAAACCTTACCCTCACCCGTGCCTTAATCTTAACCAGGACACCAACACTAACTCCTGCCCTCACACGTACGCTAAACCTTAATCGTTGTCGTACCCTAAACTGTACCCTAATCCCTCCCCATTCCCTAACCCTAACCCTAACCCGAATCCTAACCCTGACCCTCACCTGAAGCCTTACCCTCACCCATGCCCTAATCTTAACCAGGACACCAAGACTAACTCGTGCCCTCACACGTATGCTAACACTAAACCGCAGCGCTACCCTAACCTGTACCCTAATCCCTCTCCATTCCCTAACCCTAACCCTAACCTGAACCCTAAACCTGACCCTCACCCGAAACCTTACACTCACCCGTGCCTTCATCTTAACCAGTTCACCAACACTAACCCGTGCCCTCACACGTACACGAATCCTAAACCCCTGCAGTACAGTAATCTGTACCCTAATCCCTCCTCATTCAATAAAACTAACCCTAACACCCACCCTAACCCTGACTCTCACCCGAAGCCTTACCCTCACCTGTTCCCTAATCTTGACCATGACATCAACACTAACTTGTGCCCTCAAACGTATGATAACCCTGAACAGTTTCCGTACCCTAAACTTTACAATAGTCCCACCCTATTTCCTAACCCTAACCCTAACCCGAATCCTAACCCTGACCCTCACCTGAAGCCTTACCCTCACCCGTGACCTAATCTTAACACATACACCAATACTAACCAGTGCAATCACAAGTACACGAACCGTAAAACGTTGCTGTACCCTAACTTGTAACCTAATCCCTCCCCATTGCCTAACCCTAACCCTAACCCTAATCCTGTCCGTCACCGAAGCCTTACCCTCACCTGTGCCCTAATCTTAACCAGTACATCAACACTAACTTGTGCCCCCAAATGTACGATAAACATAAACCATTGCCGTAACCTAACCTGTACCCTAAATCTCCCCATTCCCTAACACTAACACTAAACCGAACCCTTAACCTGACCCTCACCCAAAGCCTTACACTCACCCGTGCCCTAGTTTTAACCAGTACACCAAGACTAACCCGTGCCCTCACACGTACGCTAAACCTAAACTGTAGCCGTACACTAACCTGTACCCTAATCCCTCCCCATTCCCTACCACTAACCCTCAACTGAACCCTAACCCTGACCCTCAAACGAAGACTTACCCTCACTTGTGCCATAATCTTAACCAGGACATGCACACTAACCTCTGCCCTCAAACGTACGATAACCCTAAACCGTTGCCTTACCATCACCTGTAACCTAATCCCTACCCATTGCCTCACTCTAACCCGAACCCGAACCCTAAAACTGTCTCTCACCCGAAGCCTCACCCTGCCCCCTGCCCTAATCTTAACCAGTACACCAACACTAAACTGTGCTCTCACATGTACGCTAACATTAAACAGCAGCCGTACCCTAAACTTTACCCTAATCCCTCCACATTCCCTAACCCTAACGCTAAGCCAAACCCTAACCCTGACCCTCACCCGAAGCCTTACCGTCACCCGTGCCCTAATCTTAACCAGTACAACAATACTAAACCGTGCCCTCACACTTACGCAAATTATTAACCACTGCCATGCCCTAACCTGTGCCCTAATCCCTTCCCATTCCCTAACCCTAACCCAAAACAAAAACATCTGCTGTACACTAACCTGTACCCTAATCCCTCCCCATTCCCTAACCTTAACCCTAACCCGAGGCATAACCCTGACTCTCACCTGAAGCCTTACCCTCACATGTGCCCTAATCTTAATCAGTACATCAACATTAACCTGTGCCCTCACACGTACACTAAGCGAAAAGCTTTGCCATACCATAACATGTATCCTAATTCCTCCGCATTCCCTAATCCTAACCCTAACCCGAACCCTAACACTGACCCTCACCCGAAGCTTTACCCTCACCCGTGCTCTAATATTAACCAGTACACCAGCACTAAACATTGCCCTCACACGTACGCTATCGCTAAACCTTTGCCGTTCCCTTACCTGTACCCTAAACCCTCCCTATTCCCTAACCCTAACCCTAAACCGAACCCTTAACCTGACACTCACCCGATGCCTTACACTCACCCGTGCCTTAATCTTAATCAGTTCACCAACACTAACCCGTTCCCTCAGATGTACGCTAAACCTAAGCCGTTGTCGTACCCTAACCTGTATCCTAATTCCTCCCCATTCCATAACTCTAACCCTAACACGAACCCTAACACTGACCCTCCCCTGAATCCTTACCCTCAACTGTGCCCTAATCTTAACCAGCACAACCATACTAAACCGTGCCCTAACACGTACACAAAACCTTAACCGTTGCCATGCCCTACACTATACCCTAAGCCCTCCACATTCCCTAACCCTAACCAAAACCCAAACCCTAACCCTGTCCCTCACCCTCACCCTAACCCTCACCTGTGCCCTTATCTTAACAAGTACACCAACACTAACCAGTGCCCTCACATGTACGCTAATCCTAAACTGTTGCCGAACCCTAACCTGTATCCTAAACCCTCCCCATTCCCTAACAGTAACCCTAACCCGAACCGTAAGCCTGACCCTCACCCGAAGCCTTACCCTCACCCGTGCCCTAATCTTAACCAGTACACCAAAACTAACACATGCCCTCACACGTATGCAAACCCTAAACCGTTGTCGTAACCTAAAATATACCCTAATCCCTCCCCATTGCCTAACCTTAACCCTGACCCGAATCCTAACCCTGTCACTCACCCGAAGCCTTACCCTCACCCGGGCCCTAATATTAACCAGTACACAACACTAACCTGTGCCCTCACACGTATGCTAATCCTAAACCATTGCATTACCCTAACCTATACCCTAATCCCTCCCAATTCCCTAACCCGAATCCTTACCCTGATCCATACCCGAAGCCTTACACTCACCTATGCCCTTATCTTAACCAGTAAACCAACAGTAACCTCTGCCCTCAAACGTACTATAACCCTAAACCGTTGCCTTACCATAACCTGTAACCTAATCCCTCCCCATTGCCTCACCCTAACCCGAACCCGAACCCTAAAACTGTCATTCACCCGAAGCCTCACCCTGCCCCCTGCCCTAATCTTAACCAGTACAACAACACTAACACGTGCCCTCACACCTACGGTAACCCTAACCATTGTTCTAACCTAAATTGTACCCTAAACCCTCCATATTCCCTAACCCTAACCCTAAGCCAAAACCTAACTCTGACTTTCTCCCGAAGCCAAACCGTCACCCGTGCCCTAATCTTAACCAGTACTCCACACTAGTCCGTGCCCTCACACGTACGCTAACCTTAAACCGTTGCCATACCCTAAGTTGTAGCCTGGTTCCACCCCATTCCCTAACCCTAACACTAACCCGAACCCTAACCCTGACCCTCACCTGGAGCCTAACCCTCACCCGTGCCCTAATCTTACACAGTAAACCAATATCAACACGTGCCCTCACACGTACATGAACCCTAAACCGTTGTCGTACTCTAACCTGTAACCTAATCCCTCCCCATTGCCTAACCCGAACCCTAATCCTGTCCCTCATCTGAAGACTTACCCTCACCGGTGCCCTAATATTAACCAGCACACCAACACTAACCCATGCTCACACACTTAGGCTAACCCTTAAGCATTTTCGTACCCTAAACTATACCCTAATCCCTCCTCATTCCCTAACCCGAACCCGAACCCGAACCCTAACCCTGACCCTCACCCGAAACCTTACCCTCACCCGTGCCTTATTCTTAACCAGTACACCAATAATAAACCATGCCCTAACACGTACACGAAATCTTTACAGTTGCCATGCCCTAAACAGTACCCTAAACCCCCCCATTCCCTAACCCTAACCCAAAACCAAACCCTACCCCTGTCCCTCACCCGAAGGCTTACCCTCACCTGTGCCCTAATCTTAACTAGTACATCAACACTAAACAGTGCTCTCACACGTACGCTAACCCTTAACCGTTTCTGAACCCTAACCTGTATCCTGATCCCTCCCAATTCCCTAACACTAACCCTAGCCCAAACTCTAACTATGACCCTAACCCGAAGTCTTACCCTCACCTGTGCCATAATGTTAACCAGTACATCGACACTAAACTGTGCCCTCAAACGTGCGCTAACCCTAAACCATTGTCGTAACCTAACCTGTACCCTAATCCCACCCCATTCCCTAACGCTAACCCGAATCCTAAACCTGATCGTCACCCGAAGCCTTACCCACACCCATTCCCTAATCTTAACCAGTACACCAATACTAACCCGTGCCCTCACACGTATGCTAACACTTAAACATCACAGTGGCCTAACCTGTACCCTAAACCCTTCCCATTCCCTAAACCTAACCCTAACACAAACCCTAAACCTGTCCCTCACCCGAAGTCTAACCCTGACACGTGCACTAATCTTAACCAGTACACCAACACTAACCCGTGCCCTCACACATACGCGAACCCTAAACCGTTGCCGAACCCTAACCTGAATCCTAATCCCTCCCCATTCCCTAACACTAAGCCTAACCCAAAACAATGACCCTGAAACGAAGCCTTACACTCACGTGTGCAGTAATTTTAACAAGTACACCAACACTAACCCATTCCCTCAAACGTATGCTAACCATAAACTGCAGCCGTACTCTAACCTGAACCCTAATCCGTCCCCATTCCCGAACCCTAACCCTAACCCTGACCCTACCCGAAGTCTTACCCTCACCCGTGCCCTAATGTTAACCAGTATATCAACACTAATCCATGCCCTCAAACTTACGAAAACCCTAAACCGTTGCCGTACTCTAACCTGTACCCTAATCCCTCCCCATTCAATAACCCTAACCCTAACCCGAACCCTAACCCTGACCCTCACCGGAAGCCTTATCCTCACTCGTGCCCTAAACTTAACCAGTACACCAACACTAATCCATGCCCTCACACGTACGTTAACCCTAAACCCTTTCCGTACCCTAAGCTCTACTCCAGTCCCACCCCATTCCCTAAAACTAACCCTAACCCGAAACCTAACCTTGACTCTCACCTAAATCCTTACCCTCACCCGTGCCGTAAACTTAACCAGTAATCCAATACTAACCCATGCCCTCACACGTACACGAACCCTAAACCGTTGCTGTACCCTAACCTGTAACCTAATCCCTCCCCATTGCCTAAACCTAATCCTAACCCGAACCCTAATCCTGTCCCTCACCCGACGCCTTACCCTCACCCGTGCCCTAATCTTAACCAGTACACCAACACTAACCAGTGCCCTCACACGTACGCTAATCCTTAAGCGGTATCATACCCTAAAATGTATTCTAATCCCTCCCCGTTCCCTAACCCTAACCCGAACCCTAATCCTGTCCCTCACCCGAAGCCTTACCCTCACCCATGCCCTAATCTTAAACAGTACACCAGTACGAAACTGTGCTCTCACTTGTATACGAACCCTAAACCGCTGCCGTACACTAACCTGTACCTAATCCCTCCCCATTCCCTACCACTAATCCTAACCCGAACCCTAACCCTGACCCTCACCAGAAGCCTTACCCTCAACTGTGCCATAATCTTAACCAGGACATGAAAACTAACCTGTGCCCTCAAACGTACGATAACCCTAAACCGTTGCCGTACCATAACCTGTAAACTAATCTCTCCCCATTACCTAACCCTAAACCTAACCCGAACCCTAAACCTGTCACTCACCCGAAGCCTTACCCTACTCCGTACCCTAACCTTAGCCAGTACACCAACACTAACCCGTGCCCTCACACGTACGCTAACCCTAAACCGTTGCCGTACCCTAACCTGTACCCTAATTACTCCCCATTCCCTAACCCTAGCCCTAACAAGAATCCTAATCCTGTCCCTCACCCGAAGCCTTACCCTCAACCGTGCCCTAATCTTACCCAGTACAACCATAATAAATCGTGCCCTAACACTTACGTGAAACCTTAACCGTTGCCATGACCTAAACTGTACCCTAAACCCTCCCCATTCCCTAACCCTAAACCAAACCCAAACCCTAACTCCGACCCTCACCCAAAACCTAACGCTCACCTGTGCACTTATCTTATCCAGTACACCAACACTAACCAGTGCCCTCACACGTATGCTAACCCTAAACTGTTGCCAAACCCTAAACTGTATCCTAATCCCTCCCCATTCCCTAACACTATCCCTACCCGAACCCTAACGCTGACCCTCACGTGAAGCCTTAACCTCCCCCGTGCCCTAATCTTAACCAGTACACCAACACTAACCCATGCCCTCACACGTACACTAACCCTAAACCACAGCCGTACCCTAAACTGTACCCTAATCCCTCCGCATTCACTAACACTAACCCTAACCCGAACCCTAAACCTGACCCTCACCCAAAGCCTTTCCCTCACCTGTGGCCTTATCTTAACCAGTACATAAACACTAACCCATGCCCTCAAACGTACGCTAACCCTAAACCGTTGCCGTGCTCTAACCTTTACCCTAATCCCTCCCCATTCCTTAACCCTAACACTCACCCGAACACTAACCCTGACCCTCACCTGAAGCCTTACCCTCACCAGTGCCCTAATCTTAAACAGTACACCAACACTAACCCGTGCCCTCACAAGTACGCTAACCCTAAAGAGTTGTCGTACCCTAACCTATACCCTAATCCCTCTCCATTCCCTAACCCTAACCCTAACCAAAACCGTAACCCTGTCTATCACCCTAAGCCTTACCCTCACCCGGACCCTAATCTTAACCAGTACACAAACACTAATCCATGCCCTCACACGTACGCTAAACCAAAACCGTTGCAGTACCCTAAACTATACCCTAATCCCTACCCATTCCCTATCCCGAAACCTAAACCTGACCCTCAACAGAAGCCTGACACTCACCGATGCCCTAATCTTAACCAGTACAACAACACTAACCCATGCCCTCACACGTACGCTCACCCAAACCACTGCCGTACAGTAACCTGTACCTTAATCTCTCCCCATTCCCTACCACTAAACCTAACCCAAACCCCAACGCTGACCCTCACCTGTAATCTTACCCTCAACTGTGCCATAATCTTAACCAGGACATGCACAATAACCTGTGCCCTCAAACGTACGATAACCCTAAACTGTTGCCATACCGTAGTCTGTAACCTAATCCCTCCCCATTGCCTAACGCTAACCCTAACGCCAACTCTAATCCTGTCCCACAGCCGAAGCCTTACCCTCACCCGTGCCTTAATCTTAACCAATACACCAATACTCAACCTTGCCCTCACACATACACGTACCCTAAACCGTTGCCGTACCCTAACCTGTAACCTAATCACTCCCCACTGCCTAACCCTAACCCTAACGTGAACTCTAATCCTGTCCCACACCCAAAGCCTTACCCTCACCCGTGCCCTAAACTGAACGAGTACACCAATTCTAAATAGTGCCCTCACATGTACGCAATCCCTTAAGCGCTGTCGTACCCTAAACTATACCGTAATCCCTCCCCATTCCCTAACTCTAAACCTAACCCGAACACTAAACCTGGCCCTCACCTGAAGCCTTACACTCACCTGTTAACTAATCTTAACCAATACATGAACACTAAACTGTGCCCTCAAACATACTCTAACGCAAATCCGTTGCCGTACCCTAACCTGTACCGTGATCCCACCCCATTCCCTTACCGTAAACCTGAGCCGAACCCTAACCCTGACCCTCACCCGAAGCCTTACACTCACCCGTTCCCTAATCTTAACCAGTACACCAGTACTAACCAGTGTCCTCACACGTACGCTAACGCTAAACCGTTGCCATACCCTAATCTGTATCCTAATTCCTCCCCATTCCTTAACCCTAACCCGAACCTGAACCATTAACCGGACCCTCACCCGAAGCCTTACACTCACTCGTGCCTTAATCTTAGCCAATACACCAAAACTAACCCGTGCGCTCACACGTACGCTAACCCTAAACCGTTGCCGTACCCTAACCTGTATCCTAATTCCTCCCCATTCCTTAACCCTAACCCTAACCTAAACCCTAACCCTGAACCTCAGCCTAATCCTTACCCTCACCCATGCCCTAATCTTAACCAGTACATCAACACTAACCCATGCCCTCCAACGTACGCTATCCGTAAACCGTTGCCGTACCCTAACCTGTACCCTATCCCTTCCATATTCCCTAAGCCTAACCCTAACACAAACCCTAACCCTAAAACTCTTCTGATACCTTACCCTCACCCGTGCCCTAATCTTAACAGGAACACGAACATTTATCCGTGCCCTCATACATACGCTAACCTAACACCTTTGCCTTACCCTAACCTATACCCTAATAGCTCCCCATTCCCTAACCCTAACCCTATCCCGAACCCTAACCCTGTCCCTCATCAGAAGCCTTACCCTCACCCGGGCCCTAATCTTAACCAGTACACAAACACTAACCCATGCCCTCACACGTATGCTAACCCTAAACCGCTGCCATACAGTAACCTGTACCCTAAGCCCTCCACATTCCCTAACCCTAACCCTAACCCGAACACTAACCCTGACCCTCACCCGAAGCCTTACACTCACCTGTGACCTAATCTTAACCAGTACATGAACACTAGCCTGTGCCCTCAAACCTACGCTCAACAAAATCCGTTGCTGTACCCTAACCTGTACCCTGATCCCACCCTATTCCCTAACCATAACCCTATCCCGAACCCTAACGCTGACCCTCACCCGAAGCCTTACCCTCACCCGTTCCCTAATCTTAACCGGTACATCAACGCTAAACCATGCCCTCACAGGTACACTAACCCTAAATCTCTGCCGTAAACTAACCTGTACCCTAATCCCTGCCCATTCCCTAACACTAACCCTAACCCGAAACCTAACCCTGACCCTCACCTGTGCCTTAATCTTAACCAGTACATCAACACTAACCTGTGTCCTTACACGTACGCTAACTCTAAACTGTTGCCGTACACTAAACTGTATCCTAATTCCTCCCCATTCTCTAACCCTAACACGAACCCGAACCCTAACCCTGACCTTCACCCAAAGCTTTACCCACACCCGTGCCCTAATCTTAACCAGTACACCAACACTAACCAGTGCCCTCACACGTACGCTAACCCTAAACTGTTGCTCTACCCTAACCTGTACCGTAATCCCTCCCCATTCCCTAACCATAAACCTGACCCGAACCATAACCCTGACCCTCACACGAAGCCTTACCCTCACCCTTGCCCTAATATTAACCAGTACACCCACACTAACCCGTGCCCTCTCAAGTACGCTAACCCTAAACCGTTGTCATAACCTAACCTATACCCTAATCCCTCCCCATTCCCTAACCCTAACCCAAACCTGAAACCTAACCCTGTCACTCACCAGAAGCCTAACCCTAACCCGGGGCCTAATCTTAAGCAGTATACAAACACTAACCTGTGCCCTCACACTCACGCTAATCATAAACCGTTGCAGTACACTAACCTATACCCTAATCCCTTCCCATTGCCTAACCATAATCCTAACCTGAACACTTATGGTGACCATCACATGAAGCCTTACACTCACCCATGCCCTTATCTTAACCAGGACACAAATACTAAACCGTGTCCTCACACGTACACTCACCCTAAATCTCTGCTGTACACTAACCTGTACCCTAATCCCTCCCCATTCCCTAACAGTAACCCTAACTCGAACCCTAACCCAGACCCTCACCCGAAGCCTTACCCTCACATGTGCCCTAATCTTAACCAGTACACCAACAGTAACCCGTACCCTCACACGTTCGCTAACCCTAAACCGTCGCACTACCCTAACCTATACCCTACTCCCTCCCCATTCCCTAACCCTAACCCGAACCTGAACCCTAACCCTGTCCCTCACCCGAAGCCTTACCCTCACCCGGGCCCTAATCTTAACCAGTACACAAACGCTAACCTGTGCCCTCACATGTATGCTAACCCTAAACCGTTGCAGTACCCTAACCTGTACCCTAAACCCACCCCATTCCCTAACCCTAACCCTAACCTGAACCCTAACCCTGACCCTCACCTGACGCCTTACCCTAACCCGTGCCCTAATCTTAACCAGTACACCAATACTAAACCGTGCCCTCACACATACACGAACCCTTATCCGTTGTCATACCCTAAACTGTACTCTAATCTCTCCCCATTCCCTAACCCTAACCCTAACCCAAACCCTAACCCTGACCCTCATCTGAAACCTTACACTCACCTGTGACCTTATCTTAACCAGTACATGAACACTAACCTGTGCCCTCAAACCTACGCTAACCTAAATCCGTTTCCATACCCTAACCTGTACCCTGATCCCACCCCATTCACTAACCCTAACCCTAAGCAAAACCCTATCCCTGACGCCCACCCGAAGCCTTACCCTCACTTGTGCCCGAATCTTAACCAGTACATCACTAAACCATGCCTTCACATGTACACTAAAGCTAAACCGTTTCCCTCCCTACCTTTTCCCTAAACCTTCACCATTCCCTAAACCTAACCCTAACCCTGACACTCACCCGAAGCCTTATTCTTACCCGTGCCCTAATCTTAACCAATACACCAACACTAACCCATGCCCTCACACGTACCCTAACCTGTACCCTAAACCTTCCCAATTCCCTAACCCTAACCCTAAACCAAACCCTGAACCTGACCCTCACTCAAAGCCTTATCCTCACCCGTGCCCTAATCTTAAACAATACACGAAAACTAACACGTGGTCTCACACGTACGCTAACCCTAAACCATTTCCGTACACTAATCTGTACCCTCATCCTTCCCCATTATCTAACCTTAACCTGAACTCTAACAATGACCCTCATCTGAAGCCTTACTATCACCCGTGCCTTAAAATTATCCAGTACACCAACACTAACCCGTGCCCTCACAGGTATGCTAACCCTAAACCACTGCAGTACCCTAACCTGTACTCTAATCCTCTGCCATTACCTAAACCTAACCCTAACCTGTAACCTAACTATGACCCTCACCCGAAGCCTTACCCTCACCTGTTCTATAATCTTAACCAGTACAACAACACTAACCCATGCCTTCATATGTACGCTAACCCTTAACCGTTCTCGTAACCTAGCCTGTACACTAAATTCGTCCCATTCCCTAACCCTAACCCCAACCCTAACACTGAACCTCACCCAAAGCCTTGCCCTCACACGTGCCCTAATCCTAACCCGTACACACTGACCCATGCCCTCAAACATACGCCAACCCTAAACTGTTGCCGTACCATAAACTGTACTCTAATCCCTCCCTATTACCTAACACTAACCCGAACCCAAACCCTTAACCTGACACTCACCAGAAGCTTTACCCTCACCGGTGCCCAAATCCTAACCTGTAAACCAACACTAACCAGTGCCCTCACTCGTACTCTAACCCTAAACTGTTGCTGTCCCCTAACCTGTACCCTAGTCCCTCCCCATTCCCTAATCCTAACCCTAACCTGAAACCTAAACATGACCCTCACCTGAAGCCATAACCTCACCCGTGCCCTAATCTTAATGTGTACACCAACATTAACCCATACCCTCACACCTACCCTAACCCTAAACCGTTGCCGTGCCCTCACCTGTACCCTAAACCCTTCCCGTTCCCTAACCATAACCCTAACACGAACCCTAACGCTGACCCTGAACCAAAGCCTTACCCTCACCCTTGCCCTAATCTTAACAGTACACCAACACTAACCCATGCCCTCACACGTACGCTAACCCTAAACCATTGCTGTACTCTCACCTGTACCCTAAACACTCCCCATTCCCTAACCCTAACCCTAAACCAAAACCTAACCCTGACCTTCACGTGAAGCCTTACGCTCACCAGTGCCCTAAATACTCCCCGTGCGCTAAACCTAACCCTAACTCGAACCCTAACACTGACACTCTCCCAAAGCCTTACCCTCGAACCATTGCCCTAATCCTAAAATATACACCAAAAATAACCCATGCCCTCTCACGTACTCTAACCCAAATCTATTGCTGTACGTTAACCAGTATTACAAAACACAACAGTCTCACATTTACAAAAGAAACTTATGCTTGCTTAAGGGGAAAGGAGAGTGGGGAGGCTGCATAAAACCAGAGGTTGACATTAGTACAGATACCATTCCATAAGCTAAGCATATATTAGACAAGACCTACTCCTTGCTCAACCAAATGGATTCAACACCCTTTATTCAAGGCCTAGGAATATACCTGAGTACGAAGAAACTTAAAACCCATATATTTACAGGTCTCCGTAAGAAAATCATGTGTGTGTACAACGGTATAAACACAGCAGTGAAAATAAGTTAAAGCCCATTATAAAGATAAATTTTAAAAACAAAACACAAAGACTGTGAAATAGAGAGAAATTCTTAAATTATTCATTCTGAGCTTACATTAAAGTTGGATTTACCACCTCTACATCCAAAGCTGAGGTAGATATAAGGCTGGACACTTGGGGCTGATAGGATTGGTGAGGTTTGGTGAGCGAATGCAGACCCTTTCATGGAATAGTGGATGGTACCCATTCCATAGGTCCCAAATCTTCAGGTTTAAGGTATTAATCCTTCAGCTAAAATATGCATGAAAAACCCAGAATATGGTGCAACAAGTGACCAGGCAAAATTTCTAAAACTCATCTCAATTTTCACCCCCTGGTACTTGGGTTCGCCATTCCAGATGCTTTATTAACACTCTCCCCACTTGGAGAGTCAGTACCTTTAACCTCTTGTTTGGTATACTTAGCAATTTCTGTGGAAGATGAACAGGGATATGGAGAACCAATGAGCGAATAACTCTATGTGTTTGGAGGGGCACATTGTACTCTGATTTCCCACCAGTAATAAGAATTCACCAAAGGCTCAGTGTGCCGTGCCAGAACCAAATTAGGGCCAGAAGCAATTCTTGGGTTTCGCAGTCAGCTAACAAGAAAGCAAGTTGAACAAAGGAGCTTAGGGGTACTGTAATTCACAATCCTGAAAAGTTACAAATGACCCCTATCATCTAAAAATTTATTGAAGGAAGGCTGTGAAGAGTAATTGAACACGAGGCAAAATTGCAGAAAACGGATATCAGGTGGTAGATAAGAATTGCTCTGAAAGCATAGGAAAAGAGGCAGCACTTCGATAATGATGCACTTGACCAAAAAGGGCATATGCGTTTTTTCCTGAATATATTCTGGAAAAAACGCAAATGCCCTTTTTGGCCAACCAGCAAGCCTGAAATGGAAATCCGCACTACAATGAAGTCTCACTTCCCACAGCTCAAAAGGGCCGTCCGAAAAAATTGTAAAATCCAGAGAGGCAAGACAGGCCATGGAGAACCAGTCGCCTTGTTATGCTGATGAGTGTGATGTAAATTGCCAACAGCCACTCTGGAGAAGTGTATGGTGTTTCCTGGGACAAATAAAAAACCAAGCTACAGAGCCTACGGCACTTCCATTTATGGTGCTATAGATTTGGAAAGTTTAAATGAAAAAAACAAAGCCACACTAAAGTTGGGGGTTGCTCTGTTTACGAGAACGTTGACTAGGGTACAACTTCAATAGCCCAGAAAGAGAAAAATGGATATAGAAGTTGTGGTACTTACCTACAATGGAATATCACTCAACAATAAAATCAATGGCATCGGGACAGTAGCAGCATAAATGAGTGGATTTAGGTATGATGGTTCTAAGTGAAATAAGTCACACAGAAAAAGAAACATCATAAGATATCACTAATACCGGGAATGTAAACACGGCTACGCATGAACTGCATTACAAAACACAACAGAGTCTCCCATTTACAAAAGAAACTTATGCTTGCTTAAGGGGAAAGGTGAGCTGGGAGGCTGCATAAAACCAGAGGTTGACATTAGTACAGATACCGTTCAATAAGCCAAATATATATTAGACAAGACCTACTCTTTGTTCAACGAAATGGACTCAACACCCCTTATTCAATGTCTAGGAATATACCTGAGTACGAAGAAACTTAAAACCCATATACTTATAGGTCTCCGTAAGAGAATCATGTGTGTGTAAAATGGCATAAACACAGCAGTGAATATAATCTAAATCCCATTATAAAAATAAATTTTAAAAATAAAGCACAAAAACTGTGAAATAGAGAGAAATTCTTAAATAATTCATTCAGGGCTTGCATTAAACTTGGATTTACCACCTCTACATCCACAGTTGGGGGAGATATAAGGTTGGTCACTTGGGGCCGATAGAATTGCTGAGGTTGGGTGAGCAAAAGCAGACCCTTTCATGTAATAGTGCATGCTACCTATTCCATAGTTCCCAAATCTCCAGGTTTAAGGGATTTATCCTTCATCTAAAATATGCATGGAAAACCCAGAATATGGTCCAACAAGTGACCAGGTAAAATTTCTAAAACTCATCTCAGCTTTCAGCCTCTGATACACAGGTTCACCATTCCAGACGTTCTCCCCACTTGGAGAATCAGTGCCTTTAACCTCTTGTTTGGCACAGTTTGCAATTTCTGTGGAAGATGAACAGTAATATGGAGAACCAATGAGGGACCAACTCTATGTGATTGGACCGGCACATTGTACTCTGATTTCCCACCAGGAAGAAGAATTCACCAAAGGCTCAGTGTGCCATGCCAGAACCAAATTAGGGCCTGAAGCAATTCTTTAGTTTTGCGGTCAGCTCACAAGAAAGCGAGTTGAACAAAGGAGCTTAGGGGCACTGTAATTCACAATCCTGCAGAGATACAAATGACCCCTATCATCCGAAAATTTACTGAAGGAAGGCTGGGAAGAGGATTTGAACACAGGGCAGAATTGCAGAAAAGAGATATCAGGTGGTAGATTAGAATTGCTCTGAAAGCATAGGAAAAGGGGCAGCACTTCGATAATTATGCACTTGGCCAAAAAGGGCATATGCGTTTTTTCCTGAATATATTCAGGAAAAAAACGCATATGCTCTTTTTGGCCAACTCAGCAAGCCTGCAATGGAAATCTGCTCTACAATGAAGTCTCACGTCCCACCGCTCAAAAGGGCAGCCCAAAAAACGTGTAAAATCCAGATAGGCCGGACAGGCCATGGAGAACTGGCAGACTTGTTATGTTAATGTACGGGATGTAAGTTGCCACCAGCCACACTGCAGAAGTGTATGGTGTTTCCTGGAACATATAAAAAAACAAGTGACAGAGCCTGGGGCACTTCCATTTATGGTCCTATAGATTAGGAAAAATTAAATAAAAAAGACACAGCCACACCAAAGGTTGGGGCTGCTCTCTTTACAAGAACTTTTCTGTGGTACAACTTCAATAGCCCAGAAAGGGAAAAATGGATATAGTTGTTGTGGTACTTACGTACAATGTAATATCACTCAGCAATGAAATCCATGTCATCTGGCCCATAGGAACAAAATCAGTTGATTTTCGTATGATGTTTCTAAGTTAAATAAGTCACATAGAAAAAGAAACATCATAAGATTCCAGTAGTACTGGGAATGTAAACATGGGTACACATGAACTGAATTACAAAACAGAACAGAGTCTCACATTTACAAAAGGAACTATGCTTGCCTAAGGGGAAGGTTGAATTGCGAGGCTGCATAAAACCAGGGGTTGAAATTAGTACAGATACCTTTCTATAAGCCAATATGTATTATACAAGACCTACCCCTTGCTCAACGAAATGGACTCAACACCCCTTATTTAGTGGTTTGGAATATAACTGACTACTAAGAAACTTCAAACCTATGTATTTATATGTTTCTGTAAGACAATCCTCTGTGTGTACGGTGCCATAAACACAGCAGTGAAAATCAGACAAATCCCACTATAAAAATAAATTTCAAAAACAAAACACAATGACTGTGCAATAGAGAGAAATTCTTAAATAATTCATTTAGGGCTTGTGATGAAACCTGGATTTACCACAACTACATCTGCAGCTGAGGGAGATATAAGGCTGGACACTTGTGGTTGATAGAATTGGTGAGATTTGTTGAGAAAATGCAGACACTTTGATGTAATAGTGCTTGGTACACATTCTATGGGTCCCAAATCTCCAGGTTTAAGGGATTCATCATTCAGCTAAAATATGCATGGGAAACGCAGAGTATGGTCCACAATGTAATCAGGCAAAGTTTCTAAAACTCATCTCAGTTTTGGCCCCCTGGTACTCGGGTTCAGCATTCCACATACTTTACTAACATTCTCCCCACTTGGAGAGTCAGTGTCTTTAAACTCCTGTTTTCACAGCTTGCAAATTCTGCAGAAGATGAACAGGAATCAGGGGAACCAATGAGTGACTAACTCTATGTCTTTGGACGGACACATTGAACTCTGATTTCCCACCAGGAAGAAAAAATCACCAAATGCTCTGCATGGTGTGCTGGAACCAGTTTAGTGCCTGAAGCAATTCTGCGGTTTGCGGCCAGGTCACAAGAAAGTGACTTGAAAAAAGGAGCTTAGGGCTACTGTATTTCACAAACGTGCAGAGTTATAAAGGACAACTATCATCCAAAATATATTGAAATAAGGCTGTGAAGATGAGTTGAATGCCAGACACAATTGCAGGAAACAGATTTCACGAGGTATATTGGAATTGCATTTAAAGCATATGAAAAGAGGCAGAACTTCAACATTGATGTACTTGGCCAAAAAGTGTGTATGCGTTTTTTTCCTGAATATATTCAGGAAAAAACTCGTACGTCCTTTTTGGCCAACCAAGCAACCGTGCAATGGATATCCACACTACAATGAAGTCTCTCTTCCCACTGGTCAGAACAGACATCTGAAAAATTCTATGAACCAGAAAGGCAGGACAGCCTATGGAGAACAGGGAGCTTTTTTATGCTGATGTTCAGGATGTAAATTGCCAAGAGCCACTCTGGAGAAGTGTATGGTGTTTCCTGAAACATCTAAAAAATCAAGCTACAGAGCGTAAGGCACTTCCTCTTATGTTCCTATATTTTAGGAACATTTAAACAAAAACCACAGCCACCCTAAAATTTGGGAATGCTCTGTTTACAAGAACCTCAACTACAGTACAACTTCAATAGCTCAGAAAGAGAAAAATGGATATAGAAATTGTGCTACTTACGTACAATGGAATGTCAGGCAGCAGTGAAATCAATGTCATCAGGCCCGTAGCAGCATAATGAGTGGATTTAGGTATGATGATTCTAAGTGAAATAAGTTACACAGATAAAGAAACATCATAAGATATCACTAATATCAGGAATGTAAACACGACTACACATGAACTGTATTACAAAACACAACAGAGTCTCACATTTAGAAAATAAACTTTTGCTTGCTTAAGGGGAATGGTGGGTTGGGAGGCTGCATAAAACCAGAGGTTGAAATTTGTACAGATACTTCTTTATAAGCCAAATATATATCAGAAGAGACCTACTCCTTGCTGAACGAAATGGACTCAACACCCCGTATTCAATGCATAAGAATATACCTGACTATGAAGAAACGTAAAACCCATGTATTTATAGGTGTCTGTAAGAGAATCATGTGTGTGTACAGTGGCATAAACACAGCAGTGAAAATCAGCTAAATCCCACTATAAAAATAAATTTCAAAACCGAAACACAAAGACTTTGTAATAGAGAGAATTTCTTAAATAATTCATTGAGGGCTTGTGATGAAACCTGGATTTAACACATCTACATCCACAGCTGGGGGAGATATAAGGCAGGACACTTGCGGCTGATAGGATTGAAGAGGTTTGGTGAGCAAATGCCGAATATTTGTTTAATAGTCCATGGTACCCATTCCATGGGTCCCAAATCTCCAGATTTAAGGGATTCATCTTTCAGCTAAAATATGCATGGGAAACGCAGAGTGTGATACAACATGTGATCAGGAAAAGTTTCTAAAACACATCTCAGGTTTTACACGCTGGTACTCGCGTTTGCCATTCCAGATGCTTTATTAACACTCGCACCTCTTCGGGAGTCTGTGCCTTTAACCTCCTGTTTGGCACAGTTTGCAATTTCTGCACAAGACAAACAGTGATAGGGAGAACCAATGACCAACTAACTCTACGTGTTTTGACGGGCACATTGAACTCTGATTTCCAAACTGGAAAAATAATTCACCAAAGGCTCAGCATGGTTTGCTGGAACCAGATTAGTGCCTGAAGCAATTCTGCCATTTTGCGGCCAGCTCACAAGAAAGCGAGTTTAAAAAAGGAGCTTAAGGGCACTGTAATTCACAAACCTTCAGTTATAAAGAGAACTTTCATCCAAAAATATATTGACGTAAGGCTGTGAAGAGGACTTGAATGCTAGGCAGAATTGCAGGAAACCAATTTCACGTAGTAAACTGGAATTGCTCTGAAAGCATAGGAAAAGAGGCAGCACTTCGACAATGATGCACTTGGCCAAAAAGGGTGTATACGTTTTTATCCTGAATATATTCAGGAAGAAACACATATGCCCTTTCTGGCCAAGCAAGGAAACCGGCAATGGAAATCCACACTACAATGAAGTCTCACTTCCCACTGCTTAAAAGGGTCGTCTGAACAAAGTGTAAAATCCAGAGAGGCAGGACAGGCCATGGATAACAGGGAGCTTTGTTATGATGATTGTTGAGATGTAAATTGCCAACAGGTACTCTGGAGAAGTGTATGGTGTTTCCTCAAACATCTAAAAATCAAAGCCACAGAGCCTAGGGCACTTCCACTTATGGCCCTGTAGCTTAGGAAAATTAAACGAGGAAGACACAGCCACCCCAATATTTAGGGCTGCTGTGTTTACAGCAACCTCAACTACAGTATAACTTACATATCCTGGAAAGAAAAAAATGGATAAAGACATTGTGCTACTTACGTACAATGAAATATCACTCAGCAATGATATCAATGTAATCAGGCCTGTAAAAGCAAAATGAATGGATTTCGGTACAATGATTCTAAGTGAACTAAGCCACACAGAAAAAGAAAATTATTATAAGGTATCAATAATAAAGGGAATGTAAGCTTGGCTACATATGAACTGAATTACAAAACAGGACAGAGTCTCACAGTTGGGAAACAATTTTATGCTTGTTTAAGGGGAAAGTTGAGTTGGGGTGCGGCATAAAACCAGAGATTGAAATGAGCCCAAATGCCGTTCCATAAGCCGAGTATGTAATAGAGAGGACCTACTCCTTGCTCAAAGAAATAAACTCAACAATGAGGTATCACCTCACACCTGTTAGAATGGGCATTATCAGAAATTCTACAAATAACAAGTGCTCAAATGGTATGGAGAAAAAGAAACCTCTTCCACTATTGTTGGGAATGTAAATTGATACAGTCACTATAGAGAACAGTATGGAGGTTCCTTAACAACTAACCATAAATTGCCATATGATCCAGCCATCCCACTACTGAGCATATATCCAGACAAAACCATAAATCGAGAGGAGACTTTCACCACAAAGTTCATTGCATCACTATAATAGCCAGGTAATTGAAGCAACATAAATGTCCACAGACACACGAATGCATAAAGAGATGGTACATATATAAAATGGAATATTACTCAGCCATAAGAAGGAATGAAATTGGATCATTTGTAGAGATGTCGATGGATATAGAGACTGTCATAGAGAGTGAAGTATGTCAGAAAGAGAAAAACAAATATTGTATATTAATGCATATATGTGGAACCTAGAAAAATTGTGCAGATGAACCAGTTTGCAAGGCAGAAATAGAACAACAGATGTAGAGAAAAAACATATGGACATCAAGTGGGAAAAGCTGTGGTGGGTAGGTGGTGGGAGGAATTGAGAGATTCAGATTGGCATGTATACATTTATATGTATAAAATAGATAACCAATAAAAACCTTCTATATAAAAAACTAAAATATATTTCAAAATTTAAAAAAAAAAAATTAAAATTTAAAACAGAAAAAAAGGTTCTTCCCTTCACATACGTGTATTTATATGAATACATTATTTCCATGCTTATATCTGTAAATAACAAAAAGAGGAATAAAATCTACCTAGAACCCAAAATGAAAAAAAAAAAAAAAAAAACTAAACAGAACCCACCAGTTACACAGAGGAAAACTGTATCAGAGCACTTGCTCCAGTTGTAAACAATTCTGAAGTTGGTCAGTGGTGGGGAATCATCTCCCATTCAGCCAGCAGCCCCCACGCAACAAGCGTCCTCATTGTAAAGCTGGGGGACTGTGCCGAGGCCTCTGTGAGGAAACTTGAGCTGAGCCACAGGCCAGCTGCTGCTGAACTGTTCCCACCCTTCCCAGATAAAACACCTGAATATGTGCAAGGACTTGAAAGCCTAGAGGAAGGGCCATGGAGCCACAAAAGTGACAGCATGCCGGCTGACTTGGTGCCTGAAGGCCAGCCAGGATGGTCCTCGCCCTGGGTGCTCTTCTGGAAGCTTTCCATTTCCCTGCCTGAGAATCCCCTCCTGTCCCGCTCCCACTGCTTTTTTCCTTCCTCACCTCGGCCCAGGGAAAAATTCCAGCAGCAGTTATGGGTGACACATCCTCTTCTTTAGCAGGTGGCAGCCTGGAAACTGCTGCAGAAAGTCCAGCAGAGACCAACTCACACTAGGCAACTCACAAAGCCGTGGCCTCTCAATCCCTCCCACCAGCCCAACCCCGAGACTACTGACAGGGCAGAGAATATGGTGTCAGGCAGAGCTGCAGGGGCTCTTACTGCCTGGAGCGGTGTTTATATTGACCTCAAAACAGGTACACCTGGGCAGGGCTGGCCGGATTGGTCAGACTGCACAGGTCATCCAATCCTCACTACTCAGGGGCTCACAGTTGCAGAAAATTGACCTTGCTGAACCGGCCAGCTCGAAGGAACAGGTGTAGGCTCTTGAAAGTCTGGATACACAAGGGGCTGCAGCTCTGGTTTGTTTTCTAGTTATTTTATCTGGCCCATGAGTGGGAGACAACTTCAAGAAAATCCTCTCCTAATGAAAGGAACACAGAAGTCAGGGAGAGGAGGGGTGGGTGGTGGCTGGAGGCAGAAGCCTGGTGCCCTGGGTGCAGTGGAAGTCTCTGGAAGACCAGGCAGAAGGAGACCCTACAGAGTGATGCCTATGGTCACAGACATGTCGGAGCTGCTGTTTGTTAGTTCAAGTCCTGCTCTGAGGTGTTCTGTGTCAGCTCTGAGAGACAGGTGAGCTGGGGTTGCTCTGCAATGAGGGTTATGTGCACGGTTCCTGTTTGCCCAGCCCTGCCACGGTACCTCCGTATCCTGGGAGGGGCCTGACCATGAGAGCCCAATGGGCTGGGGTGGGGGTGGGGTACCTGCCCAGGTGAGCTCCATATCCTGGTATTGGCCTGACCACGAGAGACAAATGGGCTGCTGGGGACCTAGTAAAGGATGTCAGGACAATCAGTTATGCCACCAAGGGTATACCTCCAGTAGTTCCTAATTCCTACACACTGCTAGTCATTCTACCAACCACCAGGACATGGTGTTCCGTATTAGACTTCAATGATGCCTTCTTTTGTATTCCATTAGTCCCAGAGTCACAAGAAATTTTGCCTTGTGAGTGGCAGGACTCAGCATACAACCAAAACAATACTGCTGGGCCGTCTCACCCCAAGGGTACAAAAATTCCCACACCATCTTTGGGAAAGCTTAGCTAAAGACCTAAAAGTTCTACCTCTGGAAAAGGAAACCCTCCTTCAATATGCAGACGCCATTCTGATTGCCAGCCCTACTAAGGAGGCCTCTAAACTACCAAGCCAATATAGGATAGAAGTTGTCCAAGAAAAAGCTCAAATATCACACACTAAGGTGACCTGCCTGGGCTTCATTCTCACAGAAGGTCTGAGAAGCCCATCCCAAGAAAGGGAAGAAACCATTTGCAGCCTTAGTCCTTCTAAAAGTACAAGACAGCTTAGGAGTTCCTGGGGAGGCTGGGGTTTGCTGCATCTGGATCCCAAACTACAGTCTAATAGCTGGGCCTCTATATGAAAAACTGAAAGGAAAAGATGATGATCCTTTTGAATCAGCTAAATAGAATCCAGAAGTGGTCTTTCAAGAATGGAAAGAGCAGCCAATTCAGACCCTTGACCTGGAACTCCCTAATTTAGCTAAACCCTTTGACTTTTACATTCCTGGTGAAAGGTGAATCGCCATTGGAGTATTAGTGCAAAAACTGGGACCACTTGAAAAGGAACAACGCAAGAATGCATTCCAGGTAGGATAAACTACGGTCACCAAGGGGCTTGGTCCACCACAACATCTGGCCAAGATACTGGCAGTATCTAAAAACCTGGAAATCAGCAGCCTGAAAGGCAACCTCGCTCATAAAGAAAAAAGGACCCCACGTGTTGATCCTAACCACCAAACATGCCTTGAGGTTGCAAGGTTCACTCCATGAGCACACTGACCTCGAGTGAGGAGGCCCTCCAACTCCAACATCCAGAGAGACAACCGGGGGCAAGGGGGCCCCATGGCGACTCGAGTAACCATCATTTTACCTGGAGTTTCTCTCAGAAAACAAGAGTTGGTAAAAAAAGAGTAGACTACTGCTTTCAGGACTTACTGCACCCAGAGGGGAGCTAATAAGCTTGGCAGGGGAACAGTATATCACACTGTCACCATAGAAAAGCCTACAGCCACCATGATGATGGTGGCCAATAAGACCGGCTGGACTCCTGGCTACCTCAAAAGGCTGTTGACTCAGTGTCCATCATGGTCCTGGATCACCACTGACCCTGGACTGACTGGGAATTGAGCAGGCAAGGCTCTGACACCTGGTACTGTTTTTACATTAATTCAGGGGCCTAATTGAAGAAAACAAAGACTACTGGTCAGAACATCTAGGCTGGCAGAAACGGTCAGCCTAAGGTGGCCTAACAAATGTGGGGTGGGGTAAAACCTCCCCCCACAGTGTCTCTGCACATACCTTTCCTGTACCCTTAAAGGTCATTAGAATCTATAACACTTCCAATGCTTGTACTCTGGTGGACGAGCAAGGGGGCAGCAGCCCTGGGGACAATCAATCTCACCTGCAGGCTGCTGGGGAGAAGTTCTGACCCTCACCCCCGGGTATGAGGGCTCCCAACTCAGCACTCAGCAGTTACAGAAGAGGGGTCTGCACACTCAGCACTCCAAGAATGAGGAATGGGACAAAAGGCAGAGGAGGGTTTTGTCACCAGCAAAGCCCATTAAAAATCCCTAGGAGATAAAAATAGAATCTGGGCAATAAAATAAAGTCTAACCTTTGTTATCCTTTGTGCTTTGTCTAATTTCACGTGCTCCTAGGTTCCCACATGCAGAGCTGCCACACCCGACCCTTCAGACCTGTTTTCCTACTGCAGAATGGCTGGGTTGACACTTCAGCTCCTGGGGCCCTGTGCAGGCTCTGCGATATTGAGCCTGAGCTGCATCCAAGCCGGCCCCCTAGAGCTCCGTCCCCTCCCTCCCACTGACTCTCACAGGACCTCTACACAGCAGGCCAACACAACCTACAGGGTAGCGCATGCTCTCACCTCTCCATTCTCTGATCAAAATATAGTTTCCTTTGATTCTGAACCAAACTCAGTCTCGATCTGTTGGCTCCAATGACACTGGGCAGGGGCATACTTGTTGGGGTCCACTCTGGGGGATGAGTAACAGAAATTGATAACATTGTAACTTCAATGAACAGATGAGTGAGCCAAACTGTAATTAACATAGAACAGTATATAAGGCTCGGGTAAAATAAGATGTTTCTAACACTTCCATTTTATATTTCCATCATTCTATTATAAGCAAGTTCAGTGAAAAGATTTGTCTTATTTGTCAGGTCAATATTAGAGAAATGAAGTGATTTCTTTCCAAGGATGTACATCTAATAATCTTGGTTAAAGCTTCAATCTTATTTTAAATGCTTTTCCATTGAAAATTATACCTCTGTTTCAGCTCTCCCATTTCTGAGAAGTATAAAATCTTATAATTTATTATTACCAAAGGGGAAAGTAGGAGGAGGGATAAATTAACAGTTTGGGATTAACACATACACACTGCTATGTATAAAGTAGATCATCTACAAGGAACTACTGTATAGCATAGGGAACTACACTCAATATTTTGCAATAACGTATAAGGGGAAAAAATCTGAAAAAGAATAGATATTTTTATTGACATCATCTATCAATGACAGTTAAAATGTAACCTAAGGGAAGCCGTTGGTGAGTGCTTCTGACCCTGACGACATCAATAATCTAAAGTTCGGACTCTGCCTACTTCCCAAGGCACAAGGCGGCAGGATTTCTAAAATGGTGCAGTTGGCTAAAAAGGGCGTATGCATTTTCTCCTGAATATATTCAGGAAAACACGCATATGCACTTTATGGGCAACCAAGCAAGCAAGCAATGCAAATCTGCACACCAAAGAAGTCTCATTTCCTACCAGTCAAAAGGGCCATCCGAAAAAATTGTAAAACGCAGAAATGCAGGACAGGCCATGGAGAACAGGCAGCATTTATACACTGATGCGCGGTGTGTAAACTGAGAAGAGGCACTCTGGAGAAGTGTATCCTGGTTCCTAAATCATCTAAAAAACAGAGCTACAGAGAATAGGGCACTTGCAATCATGGGAGTATATCTAGGGGATTCTAAAAATCAAACAGACACAGGCACAACAAAGTTTAGGGCTGCTCTGTTTACAAGAACCTCGACTTCAGTACACCTTAAATATCCCAGGAAAGAGAACAATGGATAAAGAAGGTGTGGTACTTACGCACAATGGAATATCTCTTCACCATGAAATAAATGTAATAAGGCTAGTAGAAGCATAAAGAGTGGACCGAGTTTCGATGATACCGCTTGAGTTAAGTCACACAGAAAAAGAAACATGTCATAAGATATCACTCATAGAGGGAATGTAAATATGACTGCACAACAACTGAATTACAAAGGAGAAGAGTGTATCACATTTAGAAAACACACTTACGTCAGCTTAACGGGAAAGGTGAGGTGGAGTGATGCGTAAAATCAGAGTTTGAAATTAACACAGATACCATTCAATAAACCAAATACGTAATAGACAAGATCTACACCTTGCTCAATGAACTGGCCTCAACACACCCTATTCACCACAGAGGAATATATGTGAGTAGTAGGAATCTTAAAACCTTTGTATTGATATATCTCCATAAGGGAATCAAGTGTGTGCAGAGTGGCACAAACACAGCAGTGAAAATCAGCTAAACTCCATTATAAAATAAATTTTAAAACAAAACACAGAGACAAAGAAAGAGAGAAAAATTCTTACAAAATTGTTTCAGGGTCTGTGATGCAACGTGGATTGACCACATATAAATTGATAGCTGGATAAGACATAAGGATGGACACATGGGGCTATGAGGATTGGTGAGCTTTGGTGAGCAAAAGCCGACCCTCTAATACAATACTTAAAGCTCCTCATTCCATGGATCACAACACTCCAGGTTTAAGGGAATCTCCTTACAGCTAAACCATGCATGAAAAACCCAACAGATGGTATACCATGTGATTGGGAAAGGTTTCTAAAACGCACCTCATTTTTCCACTACTGGGTCACAGGATCGACTTTCCAGCTACTTTACTAAAAATCACACCATTTGGATAGGCAATGCCTTTAATTTCCTGTTTTGCACAGTCTGTAATGAGTGGAGAGGATGAATGGGAAGAGGGAGAAACAATGAGATATTAGCTGTAAGGGCTCTGAAGGACACATGTCACTCTAATTTCACATCAGAAAGAAGTATTAACCAAAGGCTCAGCAAGGCGCCCGAAAACAAGAATATGGATTGAAGCAATCTTGCAGTTTTACAGTCAACTCACAAGAAAGGGAGTTGAAAAAAGGAGCTCAGAGGAACTGTAATTCACAAAACAAGAGAGTTACAAATGCCCACTATCATCTAGAAATATATTGAAGTAAGGATGCAAAGAGGACTTGAAAGTGAGGGAGAATTGCAGGAAACCGACTTCAGGTGGGAGATTGGAATTACATTTAAAGCATAGGAAAAGAGGCACAACTTCAAAAATGATGCACATGGCGAAAAAGGGCGTATGTGTTTTTTCCTGATTACATTCAGGAAAAAACGCATATGCCCTTTGTGGCCAACCAAGCAACCTGCAAAGGAAATCCACGCTACAATGAAGTCTCAATTCCCAACGCTCAAAAGAGCTGTCTGAAAAAATGGAAAAATCCAGAGAGGCAGGACAGGCCATGGAAAACAGGCAGCCTTGATATACTGATGGGTGGGATGAAAATTGCCAACAGCCACTCTGGAAAAGTGTATGGTGTTTCCTGAAACATATAAAAAAAACAAGCCACAGAGCTTAGGGCATTTCCACTTATGGTCCTATAGATTATGAAACTTAAAATGAAAAAGACAGAGACAAACCAAAATTTATGGCTTCTCTGTTTACACAAACCGTGACTACTGTAAAACTTCAATAGCGCAGAAAGAGAACAATTGATATTGAAGTTGTGGTACTTAGGTACAATGGAATATCACTCAGCAATGAAATCAATGTCATCAGGCCCGTAGGAGCATAATGAGTGGATTTAGGTACGATGATTCTAAGTAAAATAAGTCACACAGAAAAAGAAACATCATAAGATATCACTAATACCGGGAATGTAAACACAGCTACACATGAACTGCATTACAAAACAAAACAGAGTCTCACATTTAAAATAGAAACTTATGCTTGCTTAAGGGGAAAGGAGAGTGCGGAGGCTGCATAAAACCAGAGGTTGACATTAGAACAGATACCATTCCATAAGCCAAATATATATTAGACAAGACCTACTCCTTGCTCAACCACATGGACTCAACACCCCATATTGAAAACCTAGGAATATACCTGACTATGAAGAAACTTAAAACCCATATATTTATAGGTCTCCGTAAGAAAATCATTTGTGTACAGCGGCATAAACAGAGCAGTGAAAATAAGCTAAATCCACTTATAAAAATAAATTTGAAAAACAAAACAAAAAGACTGTGAAATAGAGAGAAATTCTTAAATAATTCCTTCAGGGCTTTTGAGGAGTCTTGGATTTACCACCTCTGCATCCACAGCTCGGGTAGAGATAAGGCTGGACACTTGGGGCTGATAGGATTGGTGAGGGAATGCAGACCCTTTGATGTAATGGTGCATGTTTCCCATTCGATGGGTCCCAAATCCCCAGGTTTAAGGGATTTATCCTTCAGCTAAAATAGGCATGGAAAACCCAGAATATGGTCCACAAAGTGACCAGGCAATACTTCTAAACCTCATCGCCATTTTCACGCCCTGGTACTCGAGTTCGCCATTCCAGATGCGTTATTAACACTCTCCTCACTTGGAGAGTCAGTGCCTTTAACATCTTGTTTGTCACAGTTTGAAATTTCTGCGGAAGATGATCAGGAATAAGGAGAACCATTGAGCGACTAGCTGTAGGTGTTTGAACGGGCACATTGAACTCTGATTTTCCCCCAGGAAGAATAATTCACCAAAGGCTCAGCGTGCCGTGCCGGAACGAGATTAAAGCCTGAAGGGATTCTTCGGGTTTGCGGTCAGCCCACAAGAAAGTGAGTTAAGGAAAGGGGATTTTTGGCACTGTACTTTACAAGCCTGCAGAGTTACAAATGACCCTCTCATCCAAAAATTTATTGAAGGAAGGCTGTGAAGAGGAGTTGAAAGCGACGCAGAATTGCAGAAAACAGATATCACGTGGTAGATAAGAATTGCTCTGAAAGCATAGGAAAAGAGGCAGTACTTCGAAAGTGATGAACGTGGCCAAAAAGGGTGTATGCGTTTTTTCCTGAATATATTCAGGAAAAAACGCATACGCCCTTTTTGGCCAACCAAGCAAGCCTGCAATGGAAATCCACACTACAATGAAGTCTCACATCCCACCCCTCAAAAGGGCAATCCAAAAAAAGTGTAAAATCCAGAGAGGCAGGACAGGCCATGGAGAACTGGCAGCCTTGTTATGCTGATGGGTGGGATGTAAATTGCCAACAGCCACTCTAGAGAAGTGTATGGTGTTTCCTGGAACAAAGAAAAAAACAAGCTAGAGAGCCTAAGGCACTTCCACTTATGGTGCTTTAGATTCGGAAAATTTCCATGAAAAAGACACAGCCACACCAAAATTTGGGGCTGCTCTGCTTACGGAAACCTTGACTATGGTACAAATTCAATAGCCCAGAAAGAGAAAAATGGACATAGAAGTTGTGGTACATGCCTACAATGGAATGTCACTCAACAATGAAATCAATTCCAACAGACCAGTAGAAGCATAATGAGTGGATGTAGGTACGATGCTTCTAAGTGAAATAAGTCACACAGAAAAAGAAACATCATAAGATATCACTAATACCGGGAATGTAAACACGGCTACGCATGAACTGTATTACAAAATACCACAGGGACCCACATTTACAAAAGAAACTTATGTTTGCTTAAGGGCAAAGGAGACTGGGGAGGCTGAATAAAACCAGAAGTTTACATTAGTACAGATCCCATTCCACAAGCCAAATATATATTAGACAAGACCTACTCCTTGCTCAACCAAATGGACTCAACACCCCATATTCAAAACCTAGGAATATACCTGACTATGAAGAAACTTAAAACCCATATATTTATAGATCTCCCTAAGAAAATCATTTGTGTACTGCAGCATAAACACAGCAGTGAAAATAACCTAAATCCCCTTATAAAAATAAATTTGAAAAACAAAACACAAAGACTGTGAAATAGAGAGAAATTCTTAAGTCCTTCAGGGCTTTAGAGGAGTCTTGGATTTACCACCTCTACATCCACAGCTCGGGGAGAGATAAGGCTGGACACTTGGGGCTGATAGGATGGGTGAGGGAATGCAGACCCTTGGATGTAATGGGGCATGGTTCCCATTCCACGGGTCCCAAATCCCCAGGTTTAAGGGATTTATCCTTCAGCTAAAATAGGCATGGAAAACCCAGAATATGGTCCACCAAGTGACCAGGCAATATTTCTAAAACTCATCGCCATTTTCGACCCCTGGTACTCGAGTTTGCTGTTCCAGATGCGTTATTAACATTCTCACCACTTGGAGAGACAGTGCCTTTAACATCTTGTTTGTCACAGTTTGAAATTTCTGTGGAAGATGAACAGGAATAAGGAGAACCATTGGGCGACTAGCTGTAGGTGTTTGAACGGGCACATTGAATTCTGATTTCCCCCCAGGATGAAGAATTCACCAAAGGCTCAGCGTGCCGTGCCGGAGCGAGTTTAAGGCCTGAAGCGATTCTTCGCGTTTGCGGTCAGCTCACAAAAAAGAGAGTTTAGAACAGGAGATTTTTGGCACTGTAATTCACAAGCCTGTAGAGTTACAAATTACCCCTATCATCCAAAAATCTATTGAAGGAAGGCTGTGAAAAGGACTTGAACACGACGCAGAATTGAAGAAAACAGATATCAGGTGGTAGATAAGAATTGCTCTGAAAGCACAAGAAAAGAGGCAGTACTTCGGCTGTGATGCACTTGGCCAAAAAGGGCGTATGCGTCTTTTCCTGAATATATTCAGGAAAAAACGCATACGCACTTTTTGGCCAACCAAGCAAGTCTGCAATGCAAATCCGCACTACAAAGAAGTCTCACTTCCCACCCCTCAAAAGGGCCATCCGAAAAAAATGTAAAATCCAGAGAGGCAGGACAGGCCATGGAGAACTGGCAGCCTTGTTATGCTGATGGGTGGTATGTAAATTGCCAACAGCCACTCTGGAGAAGTGTATGGTGTTTCCAGGAACAAAGAAAAAAACAAGCTAGAGAGCCTAGGGCACTTCCACTTATAGTGCTATAGATTCGGAAACCTTCCATGAAAAAGGCACAGCCACACCAAAGTTTGGGGTGCTCTGTTTACCGGAACCTTGACTATGGTACAACTTCAATAACCCAGAAAGAGAAAAATGTATATAGAAGTTGTGGTGCATACCTACAATGGAATATCACTCAACAGTGACATCAATGGCAGCAGACCAGTACCAGCATAATGAGTGGATGTAGGTACGATGATTCTAAGTGAAATAAGTCACACAGAAAAAAAAACATCATAAGATATCACTAATACCAGGAATGTAAACACGGCTACACATGAACTGCATTACAAAACACAAGAGAGTCTCACACTTAGAAAAGAAACTTAAGCTTGCTTAAGGGGAAAGGAGAGTGGGGAGGCTGCATAAAACCAGAGGTTGACTTTAGGACAGATACCATTCCACAAGCAAAATATATATTAGACAAGACCTACTCCTTGCTCAAACAAATGGACTCAACACCCCGTATTCAAAACCTCGGAATATGCCTGATTATGGAGAAACTTAAAGCCCATATATTTATAGGTCTCCTTAAGAAAATCTTTTGTGTACAACGGCATAAACACAGCAGTGAAAAAAAGCTAAATCCCCTTATAAAAATAAATTTGAAAAACAAAACACAAAGACTGTGAAATAGAGAGAAATTCTTAAATAAGCCCTTCAGGGCTTGTGAGGAGTCTTGGATTTACCACCTCTACATCCACAGCTGGGGGAGAGATAAGGCTGGAAACTGGGGGCTGATAGGATTGGTGAGGGAATGCAGACACTTTGATGTAATGGTGCATTGTTCCCATTCCACAGGTCCCAAATCTCCAGTTTTAAGGGATTTATCCTACTGCTAAAATATGCATGGAAAACCCAGAATATGGTCCAACAAGTGTCCAGGCAAAATTTCTAAAACTCATCGCCATTTTCGCCCTCTGGTACTCGTGTTCTCCGTTCCAGATGCCTTATTAACACTCTCCCCACATGGAGAGACAGTGCCTTTAACCTCTTGTTTGGCACAGTTTGCAATTTCTGTGGAAGATGAACAGGGATAGGGAGAGCCAATGAGCGACTAACTCTATGTGTTTCGACGGGCACATTGAACTCTGATTTCCCTACAGGAAGAAGAATTCAACAAAGGCTCAGCGTGCAGTGTCGGAACGAGATTAGGACCTGAAGCAATTCTTTGGGTTTGTGGTCAGCTCACAAGAAAGCGAGTTCAGAAAAGGAGATTTTTGGCACTGTAACTCACAATCCTGCAGAGTTCCAAATGACCCCTATCAACCAAAAATTTATTGAAGGAATGCTGTGAAGAGGAAGTGAACGCGACGCAGAATTGCAGAAAACAGATATCGGGGGGTAGATAAGAATTGCTCTGAAAGCATAGGAAAAGAGGCAGCAGTTCGACAGTGATGCACATGGCCAAAAAGGCTGTATGCGTTTTTTCCTGAATATATTCAGGAAAAAACGCATACGCCCTTTTTGGCCAACCAAGCAAGCCTGCAATGGAAATCCGCCCTACAAGCAACTCTCACTTCCCACTGATCAAAAGGGCCCTCCGAAAAAAGTGTAAAATCCAGAGAGGCAGGACAGCCCATGGAGAACCGGCAGCCTTGTTATGCTGATGGGCGGGATGTAAATTGCCAACAGCCACTCTGGAGAAGTGGATGGTGTTTCCTGGAACAAAGAGAAAACCAAGCTAGAGAGCCTAGTGCACTTCCACTTATGGTGCTATAGATTCGGAAAATTTAAATGAAAAAGACACAGCCACACCAAAGTTTGGGGCTGCTCTCTTTATGGGAACCTTGACTATGGTACAACTTCAATAGCCCAGAAAGAGAAAAATGGATATAAAAGTTGTGGTACATCCCTACAATGGAAAATCACTCAACAATGAAATCAATGGCAACAGACCAGTAGCAGCATAATGAGTGGATTTAGTTACGATGATTCTAAGTGAAATAAGTCACACAGAAAAAGAAACATCATAAGACATCACGAATACCGGGAATGTAAACACGGCTACGCGTGAACTGCATTACAAAACACAACAGAGTCTCACATTTACAAAAGAAACTGATGCTTGCTTAAGGGGAAAGGAGAGTGGGGAGGCTGCATAAAACCAGAGGTTGATATTAGGACAGATACCATTCCATAAGCCAAATATATGTTAGACAAGACCTACTCCTCGCTCAACCAAATGGACTCAACACCACGTATTCAAAACCGAGGAATATACCTGACAATGAAGAAAATTAAAACCCATACATTTATAGGTCTCCATAAGAAAATCATTTGTGTACAGCACCATAAACACAGCCGTGTAAATAAGCTAAATCCCCTTGTAAAAATAAATTTGAAAAAGAAAACACAAGGACTGTGAAATAGAGAGACATTCTTAAATAAGTCCTTCAGGGCTTGTGTGCAATCTTGGATTTACCACCTCTACATCCACAGCTGTGGGAGAGATAAGGCTGGAAACGTGGGGCTGATGCTATTGGTGAGGGAATGCAGACCCTTTGAGGTAATGTTGCATGGTTCCCATTCCACGGGTCCCAAATCTCCACGTTTAAGGGATTTATCCTTCAGCTAAAATATGCATGGAAAACACGGAATATGTTCCACGAAGTGATCAGGCAAAGTTTCTAAAACTCATCGCCATTTTCGCCCCCTGGGACTCGAGTTCGCCGTTCCAGAGGCGATATTAACATTCTCCCCACTTGGAGAGTCAGTGCCTTTGACCTCTTGTTTCGCACAGTTTGCAATTTCTGTAGAAGATGATCAGGAATAAGGAGAACCAATGAGCGGCTAACTCGATGTGCTTGGACGGGCACATTGAACTCTGATTTCCCTACAGGAAGAAGAGTTCACCAAAGGCTCAGCGCGCCATGCCGGAACGAGATTAGGGCCTGAAGCAATTCTTCGGGTTTGCGGTCAGCTCACAAGAAAGCGAGTGGAGAAAAGGAGATTTTTGGCACTGAACTCACAATCCTGCAGAGTTCCAAATAGCCCCTATCATCCAAAAATTTATTAGAGGAAGGCTGTGATGAGGACTTGAACGCGACGCAGAATTGCAGAAAACAGATATCAGGGGGTAGATAAGAATTGCTCTGAAAGCGTAGGAAAAGAGGCAGCAGTTCGACAGTGATGCACTTGGCCAAAAAGGGCGTATGCGTTTTTTCCTGAATATATTCAGGAAAAAACGCATACGCCCTTTTTGGCCAACCAAGCAAGCCTGCAATGGAAATCCGCACTACAAGCAACTCTCACTTCCCACCGATCAAAAGGGCCCTCCGAAAAAAGTGTAAAATCCAGAGAGGCAGGACAGGCCATGGAGAACTGGCAGCCTTGTTATGCTGATGGGCGGGATGTAAATTGCCAACAGCCACTCTGGAGAAGTGGATGGTGTTTCCTGGAACAAAGAGAAAACCAAGCTAGAGAGCCTAGGGCACTTCCACTTATGGTGCTATAGATTCGGAAAATTTAAATGAAAAAGACACAGCCACACCAAAGTTTGGGGCTGCTCTCTTTACGGGAACCTTGACTATGGTACAACTACAATAGCCCAGAAAGAGAAAAATGGATATAAAAGTTGTGGTACATCCCTACAATGGAATATCACTCAACAGTGAAATCAATGGCAACAGACCAGTAGCAGCATAATGAGTGGATTTAGTTACGCTGATTCTAAGTGAAATAAGTCACACAGAAAAAGAAACATCATAAGACATCATGAATACCGGGAATGTAAACACGGCTATGCGTGAAATGCATTAAAATAAAAACACAGTCTCACATTTACAAAAGAAACTGATGCTTGCTTAAGGGGAAAGGAGAGTGGGGAGGCTGCATAAAACCAGAGGTTGATATTAGGACAGATACCATTCCATAAGCCAAATATATATTAGACAATACCTACTCCTCGCTCAACCAAATTGACTCAACACCCTGTATTCAAAACCTAGGAATATACCTGACTATGAAGAAAATTAAAACCCATACATTTATAGGTCTCCATAAGAAAATCATTTGTGTACAGCAGCATACACACAGCCGTGTAAATAAGTTAAATCCCCTTATAAAAATAAATTTGAAAAAGAAAACACAAGGACTGTGAAATAGAGAGAAATTCTTAAATAAGTCCTTCAGGGCTTGTGTGCAATCTTGGATTTACCACCTCTACATCCACAGCCGTGGGAGAGATAAGGCTGGACACTTGGGGCTGATGCTATTGGTGAGGGAATGCAGACCCTTTGAGGTAATGGTGCATGGTTCCCATTCCACGGGTCCCAAATCTCCACGTTTAAGGGATTTATCCTTCAGCTAAAATATGCATGGAAAACCCGGAATATGGTCCACGAAGTGATCAGGCAAAGTTTCTAAAACTCATCGCCATTTTCGCCCCCTGGGCCTCGAATTCGCCGTTCCAGAGGCGATATTAACATTCTCCCCACTTGGAGAGTCAGTGCCTTTGACCTCTTGTTTCACACATTTTGCAATTTCTGTAGAAGATGATCAGGAATAAGGAGAAACAATGAGCGGCTAACTCGATGTGTTTGGACCGGCACATTGAACTCTGATTTCCCTACAGGAAGAAGAGTTCACCAAAGGCTCAGCGTGCCATGCCGGAACGAGATTAGGGCCTGAAGCAATTCTTCGGGTTTGCGGTCAGCTCACAAGAAAGCGAGTTGAGAAAAGGAGATTTTTGGCACTGTAACTCACAATCCTGCAGAGTTCCAAATGGCCCCTATCATCCAAAAATTTATTGAAGGAAGGCTGTGAGGAGGACTTGAACGCGACGCAGAATTGCAGAAAACAGATATCGGGGGTAGGTAAGAATTGCTCTGAAAGCGTAGGAAAAGAGGCAGCAGTTCGACAGTGATGCACTTGGCCCAAAAGGGCCTATGCGTTTTTTCCTGAATATATTCAGGAAAAAACGCATACGCACTTTTTGGCCAACCAAGCAAGCCTGCAATGGAAATCCGCCCTACAAGCAACTCTCACTTCCCACTGATCAAAAGGGCCCTCCGAAAAAAGTGTAAAATCCAGAGAGGCAGGACAGGCCATGGAGAACCGGCAGCCTTGTTATGCTGATGGGCGGGATGTAAATTGCCAACAGCCACTCTGGAGAAGTGGATGGTGTTTCCTGGAACAAAGAGAAAACCAAGCTAGAGAGCCTAGGGCACTTCCACTTATGGTGCTATAGATTCGGAAAATTTAAATGAAAAAGACACAGCCACACCAAAGTTTGGGGCTGCTCTCTTCCTGGGAACCTTGACTATGGTACAACTTCAATAGCCCAGAAAGGGAAAAATGGATATAAAAGTTGTGGTACATCCCTACAATGGAATATCACTCAACAGTGAAATCAATGGCAACAGACCAGTAGCAGCATAATGAGTGGATTTAGTTACGCTGATTTTAAGTGAAATAAGTCACACAGAAAAAGAAACATCATAAGATATCACGAATACCGAGAATGTAAACACGGCTACGCGTGAACTGCATTACAAAACACAACAGAGTCTCACATTTACAAAAGAAACTGATGCTTGCTTAAGGGGAAAGGAGAGTGGGGAGGCTGCATAAAACCAGAGGTTTATATTAGGACAGATACCATTCCATAAGCCAAATATATATTAGACAAGACCTACTCCTCGCTCAACCAAATGGACTCAACACCCCGTATTCAAAACCTAGGAATATACCTGACTATGAAGAAAATTAAAACCCATACATTTATAGGTCTCCAAAAGAAAATCATTTGTGTACAGCAGCATACACACAGCCGTGTAAATAAGTTAAATCCCCTTATAAAAATAAATTTGAAAAAGAAAACACAAGGACTGTGAAATAGAGAGAAATTCTGAAATAAGTCCTTCAGGGCTTGTGTGCAATCTTGGATTTACCACCTCTTCATCCACAGCTGTGGGAGAGATAAGGCTGGACACTTGGGGCTGATGCTATTGGTGAGGGAATGCAGACCCTTTGAGGTAATGGTGCATGGTTCCCATTCCACGGGTCCCAAATCTCCACGTTTAAGGGATTATCCCTTCAGCTAAAATATGCATGGAAAACCCGGAATATGTTCCACGAAGTGATCAGGCAAAATTTCTAAAACTCATCGCCATTTTCGCCCCCTGGGACTCGAGTTCGCCGTTCCAGAAGCGATATTAACATTCTGCCCACTTGGAGAGTCAGTGCCTTTGACCTCTTGTTTCGCACAGTTTGCAATTTCTGTAGAAGATGATCAGGAATAAGGAGAACCAATGAGCGGCTAACTCGTTGTGTTTGTACGGGCACATTGAACTCTGATTTCCCTACAGGAAGAAGAGTTCACCAAAGGCTCAGCGTGCCATGCCGGAACGAGATTAGGGCCTTAAGCATTTCTTCGGGTTTGCGGTCATCTCACAAGAAAGCGAGTTGAGAAAAGGAGATTTCTGGCACTGTAACTCACAATCCTGCAGAGTTCCAAATGGTCCCTATCATCCAAAAATTTATTGAAGGAAGGCTGTGAGGAGGACTTGAACGTGACGCAGAATTGCAGAAAACAGATATCAGGGGGTAGATAAGAATTGCTCTGAAAGGGTAGGAAAAGAGGCAGCATTTCGACAGTGATGCACTTGGCCAAAGAGGGCGTATGCGTTTTTTCCTGAATATATTCAGGGAAAAACGCATACGCCCTTTTTGGCCAACCAAGCAAGCCTGCAATGGAAATCCGCACTACAAGCAACTCTCACTTCCCACCGATCAAAAGGGCCCTCCGAAAAAATTGTAAAATCCAGAGAGGCAGGACAGGCCATGGAGAACCGGCAGCCTTGTTATGCTGATGGGCGGGATGTAAATTGCCAACAGCCACTCTGGAGAAGTGGATGGTGTTTCCTGGAACAAAGAGAAAACCAAGCTAGAGAGCCTAGGGCACTTCCACTTATGGTGCTATAGATTCGGAAAATTTAAATGAAAAAGACACAGCCACACCAAAGTTTGGGGCTGCTCTCTTTACGGGAACCTTGACTATGGTACAACTACAATAGCCCAGAAAGAGAAAAATGGATATAAAAGTTGTGGTACATCCGTACAATGGAATATCACTCAACAGTGAAATCAATGGCAACAGACCAGTAGCAGCATAATGAGTGGATTTAGTTACGCTGATTCTAAGTGAAATAAGTCACACAGAAAAAGAAACATCATAAGACATCACGAATACCGGGAATGTAAACACGGCTACGCGTGAACTGCATTAAAATAAAAACAGAGTCTCACATTTACAAAAGAAACTGATGCTTGCTTAAGGGGAAAGGAGAGTGGGGAGGCTGCATAAAACCAGAGGTTGATATTAGGACAGATACCATTCCATAAGCCAAATATATGTTAGACAAGACCTACTCCTCGCTCAACCAAATGGACTCAACACCCCGTATTCAAAACCTAGGAATATACCTGACAATGAAGAAAATTAAAACCCATACATTTATAGGTCTCCATAAGAAAATCATTTGTGTACAGCAGCATACACACAGACGTGTAAATAAGCTAACTCCCCTTGTAAAAATAAATTTGAAAAAGAAAACACAAGGCCTGTGAAATAGAGAGAAATTCTTAAATAAGTCCTTCAGGGCTTGTGTGCAATCTTGGATTTACCACCTCTACATCCAGAGCCGTGGGAGAGATAAGGCTGGACACTTGGGGCTGATGCTATTGGTGAGGGAATGCAGACCCTTTGAGGTAATGGTGCATGGTTCCCATTCCACGGGTCCCAAATCTCCACGTTTAAGGGATTTATCCTTCAGCTAAAATATGCATGGAAATCCCGGAATATGGTCCACGAAGTGATCAGGCAAAGTTTCTAAAACTCATCGCCATTTTCGCCCCCTGGGCCTCGAATTCGCCGTTCCAGAGGCGATATTAACATTCTCCCCACTTGGAGAGTCAGTGCCTTTGACCTCTTGTTTCACACAGTTTGCAATTTCTGTAGAAGATGATCAGGAATAAGGAGAACAAATGAGCGGCTAACTCGATATGTTTGGACCGGCACATTGAACTCTGATTTCCCTACAGGAAGAAGAGTTCACCAAAGGCTCAGCGTGCCATGCCGGAACGAGATTAGGGCCTGAAGCAATTCTTCGGGTTTGCGGTCAGCTCACAAGAAAGCGAGTTGAGAAAAGGAGATTTTTGGCACTGTAACTCACAATCCTGCAGAGTTCCAAATGGCCCCTATCATCCAAAAATTTATTGAAGGACGGCTGTGAGGAGGACTTGAAAGCGACGCAGAATTGCAGAAAACAGATATCAGGGGGTAGGTAAGAATTGCTCTGAAAGCGTAGGAAAAGAGGCAGCAGTTCGACAGTGATGCACTTGGCAAAAAAGGGCCAATGCGTTTTTTCCTGAATATATTCAGGAAAAAACGCATACGCCCTTTTTGGCCAACCAATCAAGCCTGCAATGGAAATCCGCCCTACAAGCAACTCTCACTTCCCACCGATCAAAAGGGCCCTCCGAAAAAAGTGTAAAATCCAGAGAGGCAGGACAGGCCATGGAGAACCGGCAGCCTTGTTATGCTGATGGACGGGATGTAAATTGCCAACAGCCACTCTGGAGAAGTGGATGGTGTTTCCTGGAACAAAGAGAAAACCAAGCTAGAGAGCCTAGGGCACTTCCACTTATGGTGCTAAAGATTCGGAAAATTTAAATGAAAAAGACACAGCCACACCAAAGTTTGGGGCTTCTCTCTTCATGGGAACCTTGACTATGGTACAACTTCAATAGCCCAGAAAGGGAAAAATGGATATAAAAGTTGTGGTACATCCCTACAATGGAATATCACTCAACAGTGAAATCAATGGCAACAGACCAGTAGCAGCATAATGAGTGGATTTAGTTACGCTGATTCTAAGTGAAATAAGTCACACAGAAAAAGAAACATCATAAGATATCACGAATACCGGGAATGTAAACACGGCTACGCGTGAACTGCATTACAAAACACAACAGAGTCTCACATTTACAAAAGAAACTGATGCTTGCTTAAGGGGAAAGGAGAGTGGGGAGGCTGCATAAAACCAGAGGTTGATATTAGGACAGATACCATTCCATAAGCCAAATATATATTAGACAAGACCTACTCCTCGCTCAACCAAATGGACTCAACACCCCGTATTTAAAACCTAGGAATATACCTGACTATGAAGAAAATTAAAACCCATACATTTATAGGTCTCCATAAGAAAATCATTTGTGTACAGCAGCATACACACAGCCGTGTAAATAAGTTAAATCCCCTTATAAAAATAAATTTGAAAAAGAAAACACAAGGACTGTGAAATAGAGAGAAATTCTTAAATAAGTCCTTCAGGGCTTGTGTGCAATCTTGGATTTACCACCTCTACATCCAGAGCCGTGGGAGAGATAAGGCTGGACACTTGGGGCTGATGCTATTGGTGAGGGAATGCAGACCCTTTGAGGTAATGGTGCATGGTTCCCATTCCACGGGTCCCAAATCTCCACGTTTAAGGGATTTATCCTTCAGCTAAAATATGCATGGAAATCCCGGAATATGGTCCACGAAGTGATCAGGCAAAGTTTCTAAAACTCATCGCCATTTTCGCCCCCTGGGCCTCGAATTCGCCGTTCCAGAGGCGATATTAACATTCTCCCCAATTGGAGAGTCAGTGCCTTTGACCTCTTGTTTCACACAGTTTGCAATTTCTGTAGAAGATGATCAGGAATAAGGAGAACAAATGAGCGGCTAACTCGATGTGTTTGGACCGGCACATTGAACTCTGATTTCCCTACAGGAAGAAGAGTTCACCAAAGGCTCAGCGTGCCATGCCGGAACGAGATTAGGGCCTGAAGCAATTCTTTGGGTTTGCGGTCAGCTCACAAGAAAGCGAGTTGAGAAAAGGAGATTTTTGGCACTGTAACTCACAATCCTGCAGAGTTCCAAATGGCCCCTATCATCCAAAAATTTATTGAAGGACGGCTGTGAGGAGGACTTGAAAGCGACGCAGAATTGCAGAAAACAGATATCAGGGGGTAGGTAAGAATTGCTCTGAAATCGTAGCAAAAGAGGCAGCAGTTCGACAGTGATGCACTTGGCAAAAAAGGGCCAATGCGTTTTTTCCTGAATATATTCAGGAAAAAACGCATACGCCCTTTTTGGCCAACCAATCAAGCCTGCAATGGAAATCCGCCCTACAAGCAACTCTAACTTCCCACCGATCAAAAGGGCCCTCCGAAAAAAGTGTAAAATCCAGAGAGGCAGGACAGGCCATGGAGAACCGGCAGCCTTGTTATGCTGATGGACGGGATGTAAATTGCCAACAGCCACTCTGGAGAAGTGGATGGTGTTTCCTGGAACAAAGAGAAAACCAAGCTAGAGAGCCTAGGGCACTTCCACTTATGGTGCTAAAGATTCGGAAAATTTAAATGAAAAAGACACAGCCACACCAAAGTTTGGGGCTGCTCTCTTCATGGGAACCTTGACTATGGTACAACTTCAATAGCCCAGAAAGGGAAAAATGGATATAAAAGTTGTGGTACATCCCTACAATGGAATATCACTCAACAGTGAAATCAATGGCAACAGACCAGTAGCAGCATAATGAGTGGATTTAGTTACGCTGATTCTAAGTGAAATAAGTCACACAGAAAAAGAAACATCATAAGATATCACGAATACCGGGAATGTAAACACGGCTACGCGTGAACTGCATTACAAAACACAACAGAGTCTCACATTTACAAAAGAAACTGATGCTTGCTTAAGGGGAAAGGAGAGTGGGGAGGCTGCATAAAACCAGAGGTTGATATTAGGACAGATACCATTCCATAAGCCAAATATATATTAGACAAGACCTACTCCTCGCTCAACCAAATGGACTCAACACCCCGTATTCAAAACCTAGGAATATACCTGACTATGAAGAAAATTAAAACCCATACATTTATAGGTCTCCAAAAGAAAATCATTTGTGTACAGCAGCATACACACAGCCGTGTAAATAAGTTAAATCCCCTTATAAAAATAAATTTGAAAAAGAAAACACAAGGACTGTGAAATAGAGAGAAATTCTGAAATAAGTCCTTCAGGGCTTGTGTGCAATCTCGGATTTATCACCTCTACATCCACAGCTGTGGGAGAGATAAGGCTGGACACTTGGGGCTGATGCTATTGGTGAGGGAATGCAGACCCTTTGAGGTAATGGGGCATGGTTCCCATTCCACGGGTCCCAAATCTCCACGTTTAAGGGATTTACCCTTCAGCTAAAATACGCATGGAAAACCCGGAATATGTTCCACGAAGTGATCAGGCAAAATTTCTAAAACTCATCGCCATTTTCGCCCCCTGGGACTCGAGTTCGCCGTTCCAGAGGCGATATTAACATTCTCCCCACTTGGAGAGTCAGTGCCTTTGACCTCTTGTTTCGCACAGTTTGCAATTTCTGTAGAAGATGATCAGGAATAAGGAGAACCAATGAGCGGCTAACTCGTTGTGTTTGTACGGGCACATTGAACTGTGATTTCCCTACAGGAAGAAGAGTTCACCAAAGGCTCAGTGTGCCAAGCCGGAACGAGATTAGGGCCTGAAGCATTTCTTCGGGTTTGCGGTCAGCTCACAAGAAAGCGAGTTGAGAAAAGGAGATTTCTGGCACTGTAACTCACAATCCTGCAGAGTTCCAAATGGTCCCTATCATCCAAAAATTTATTGAAGGAAGGCTGTGAGGAGGACTTGAACGCGACCCAGAATTGCAGAAACCAGATATCAGGGGGTAGATAAGAATTGCTCTGAAAGGGTAGGAAAAGAGGCAGCATTTCGACAGTGATGCACTTGGCCAAAAAGGGCGTATGCGTTTTTTCCTGAATATATTCAGGAAAAAACGCATACGCCCTTTTTGGCCAACCAAGCAAGCCTGCAATGGAAATCCGCCCTACAAGCAACTCTCACTTCCCACCGATCAAAAGGGCCCTCCGAAAAAAGTGTAAAATCCAGAGAGGCAGGACAGGCCATGGAGAACTGGCAGCCTTGTTATGCTGATGGGCGGGATGTAAATTGCCAAGAGCCACTCTGGAGAAGTGGATGGTGTTTCCTGGAACAAAGAGAAAACCAAGCTAGAGAGCCTAGGGCACTTCCACTTATGGTGCTATAGATTCGGAAAATTTAAATGAAAAAGACACAGCCACACCAAAGTTTGTGGCTGCTCTTTTTATGGGAACCTTGACTATGGTACAACTTCAATAGGCCAGAAAGAGAAAAATGGATATAAAAGTTGTGGTACATCCCTACAATGGAATATCACTCAACAATGAAATCAGTGGCAACAGACCAGTAGCAGCATAATGAGTGGATTTAGTTACGCTGATTCTAAGTGAAATAAGTCACACAGAAAAAGAAACATCATAAGACATCACGAATACCAGGAAAGTAAACACGGCTACGCGTGAACTGCATTACAAAACACAACAGAGTCTCACATTTACAAAAGAAACTGATGCTTGCTTAAGGGGAAAGGAGAGTGGGGAGGCTGCATAAAACCAGAGGTTGATATTAGGACAGATACCATTCCATAAGCCAAATATATGTTAGACAAGACCTACTCCTCGCTCAACCAAATGGACTCAACACCCCGTATTCAAAACCTAGGAATATACCTAACAATGAAGAAAATTAAAACCCATACATTTTTAGGTCTCTATAAGAAAATCATTTGTGTACAGCAGCATACACACAGCCGTGTAAATAAATTAAATCCCCTTTTAAAAATAAATTTGAAAAAGAAAACACAAGGACTGTGAAACAGAGAGAAATTCTTAAATAAGTCCTTCAGGGCTTGTGTGCAATCTTGGGTTTACCACCTCTACATCCACAGCTGTGGGAGAGATAAGGCTGGACACTTGGGGCTGATGCTATTGGTGAGGGAATGCAGACCCTTTGAGGTAATGGTGCATGGTTCCCATTCCACGGGTCCCAAATCTCCACGTTTAAGGGATTTATCCTTCAGCTAAAATATGCATGGAAAACCCGGAATATGTTCCACGAAGTGATCAGGCAAAGTTTCTAAAACTCATCGCCATTTTCGCCCCCTGGGCCTCGAATTCGCCGTTCCAGAGGCGATATTAACATTCTCCCCAGTTGGAGAGTCAGTGCCTTTGACCTCTTGTTTTACACAGTTTGCAATTTCTGTAGAAGATGATCAGGAATAAGGAGAACCAATGAGCGGCTAACTCGTTGTGTTTGTACGGGCACATTGAACTCTGATTTCCCTACAGGAAGAAGAGTTCACCAAAGGCTCAGCGTGCCATGCCGGAACGAGATTAGGGCCTGAAGCATTTCTTCGGGTTTGCGGTCAGCTCACAAGAAGGCGAGTTGAGAAAAGGAGATTTCTGGCACTGTAACTCACAATCCTACAGAGTTCCAAATGGTCCCTATCATCCAAAAATTTATTGAAGGAAGGCTGTGAGGAGGACTTGAACGCGACGCAGAATTGCAGAAACCAGATATCAGGGGGTAGATAAGAATTGCTCTGAAAGGGTAGGAAAAGAGGCAGCATTTCGACAGTGATGCACTTGGCCAAAAAGGGCATATGCGTTTTTTCCTGAATATATTCAGGAAAAAACGCATACGCCCTTTTTGGCCAACCAAGCAAGCCTGCAATGGAAATCCGCCCTACAAGCAACTCTCACTTCCCACCGATCAAAAGGGCCCTCCGAAAAAAGTGTAAAATCCAGAGAGGCAGGACAGGCCATGGAGAACCTGCAGCCTTGTTATACTGATGGGCGGGATGTAAATTGCCAACAGCCACTCTGGAGAAGTGGATGGTGTTTCCTGGAACAAAGAGAAAACCAAGCTAGAGAGCCTAGGGCACTTCCACTTATGGTGCTATAGATTCGGAAAATTTAAATGAAAAAGACACAGCCACACCAAAGTTTGCGGCTGCTCTCTTTATGGGAACCTTGACTATGGTACAACTTCAATAGCCCAGAAAGAGAAAAATGGATATAAAAGTTGTGGTACATCCCTACAATGGAATATCACTCAACAATGAAATCAGTGGCAACAGACCAGTAGCAGCATAATGAGTGGATTTAGTTACGCTGATTCTAAGTGAAATAAGTCACACAGAAAAAGAAACATCATAAGACATCACGAATACCAGGAATGTAAACACGGCTACGCGTGAACTGCATTACAAAACACAACAGAGTCTCACATTTACAAAAGAAACTGATGTTTGCTTAAGGGGAAAGGAGAGTGGGGAGGCTGCATAAAACCAGAGGTTGATATTAGGACAGATACCATTTCATAAACCAAATATATGTTAGACAAGACCTACTCCTCGCTCAACCAAATGGACTCAACACCCCGTATTCAAAACCTAGGAATATACCTAACAATGAAGAAAATTAAAACCCATACATTTTTAGGTCTCTATAAGAAAATCATTTGTGTACAGCAGCATACACACAGCCGTGTAAATAAACTAAATCCCCTTTTAAAAATAAATTTGAAAAAGAAAACACAAGGACTGTGAAACAGAGAGAAATTCTTAAATAAGTCCTTCAGGGCTTGTGTGCAATCTTGGGTTTACCACCTCTACATCCACAGCTGTGGGAGAGATAAGGCTGGACACTTGGGGCTGATGCTATTGGTGAGGGAATGCAGACCCTTTGAGGTAATGGTGCATGGTTCCCATTCCACGGGTCCCAAATCTCCACGTTTAAGGGATTTATCCTTCAGCTAAAATATGCATGGAAAACCGGAATATGTTCCACGAAGTGATCAGGCAAAGTTTCTAAAACTCATCGCCATTTTCGCCCCCTGGAACTCGAGTTCGCCGTTCCAGAGGCGATATTAACATTCTCGCCACTTGGAGAGTCAGTGCCTTTGACCTCTTGTTTCGCACAGTTTGCAATTTCTGTAGAAGATGATCAGGAATAAGGAGAACCAATGAGCGGCTAACTCGATGTGTTTGGACGGGCACATTGAACTCTGATTTCCCTACAGGAACAAGAGTTCACCAAAGGCTCAGCGTGCCATGCCAGAACGAGATTAGGGCCTGAAGCAATTCTTCGGGTTTGCGGTCAGCTCACAAGAAAGCGAGTGGAGAAAAGGAGATTTTTGGCACTGAACTCACAATCCTGCAGAGTTCCAAAAAGCCCCTATCATCCAAAAATTTATTGAAGGAAGGCTGTGAGGAGGACTTGAACGCGACGCAGAATTGCGGAAAACAGATATCAAGGGGTAGATAAGAATTGTTCTGAAAGCGTAGGATTAGAGGCAGCAGTTCGACAGTGATGCACTTGGCCAAAAAGGGTGTATGCGTTTTTTCCTGAATATATTGAGGAAAAAATGCATACGCACTTTTTGGCCAACCAAGCAAGCCTGCAATGGCAATCCGCACTACAAGCAACTCTCACTTCCCACTGATCAAAAGGGCCCCCGAAAAAAAGTGTAAAATCCAGAGAGTCAGGACAGGCCATGGAGAACCGGCAGCCTTGTTATGCTGATGGGCGGGATGTAAATTGCCAACAGCCACTCTGGAGAAGTGGATGGTGTTTCCTGGAACAAAGAGAAAACCAAGCTAGAGAGCCTAGGGCACTTCCACTTATGGTGCCATAGATTCGGAAAATTTAAATGAAAAAGACACAGCCACACCAAAGTTTGGGGCTGCTTTCTTTACGGGAACCTTGACTATGGTACAACTGTAATAGCCCAGAAAGAGAAAAATGGATATAGAAGTTGTGGTACATCCCTACAATGGAATATCACTCAACAATGAAATCAATGGCAACAGACCAGTAGCAGCATAATGAGTGGATTTAGTTACGCTGATTCTAAGTGAAATAAGTCACACAGAAAAAGAAACATCATAAGGTATCACGAATACCGGGAACGTAAACACGGCTACGCGTGAACTGCATTACAAAACACAACAGAGTCTCACATTTACAAAAGAAACTGATGCTTGCTTAAGGGGAAAGGAGAGTGGGGAGGCTGCATAAAACCAGAGGTTGATATTAGGACAGACACCATTCCATAAGCCAAATATATACTAGAGAAGACCTCCTCCTCGCTCAACCACATGGACTCAGCACCCCGTGTTCAAAACCGAGGAATTTACCTGACTATGAAGAAAATTAAAACCCATACATTTTTAGGTCTCTATAAGGAAATCATTTGTGTACAGCAGCATACACACAGCCGTGTAAATAAACTAAATCCCCTTTTAAAAATAAATTTGAAAAAGAAAACACAAGGACTGTGAAACAGAGAGAAATTCTTAAATAAGTCCTTCAGGGCTTGTGTGCAATCTTGGATTTACCACCTCTACATCCACAGCCGTGGGAGAGATAAGGCTGGACACTTGGGGCTAATGCTATTGGTGATGGAATGCAGACCCTTTGAGGTAATGGTGCATGGTTCCCATTCCACGGGTCCCAAATCTCCACGTTTAAGGAATTTATCCTTCAGCTAAAATATGCATGGAAAACCCAGAATATGGTCCACGAAGTTATCAGGCAAAGTTTCTAAAACTCATCGCCATTTTCGCCCCCTGGGACTCAAGTTCGCCGTTCCAGAGGCGATATTAACATTCTCCAAACTTGGCGAGTCAGTGCCTTTGACCTCTTGTTTGGCACAGTTTGCAATTTCTGTGGAAGATGAACAGGAATAAGGAGAACGAATGAGCAGCTAACGTGATGTGTTTGGCCGGGCACATTGAACTCTGGTTTCCCTACAGGAAGAAGAATTCATCAAAGGCTCAGCGTGCCATGTCAGAACGAGATTAGGGCCTGAAGCAATTCTTCGGGTTTGCGGTCAGCTCACAAGAAAGCGAGTTGAGAAAAGGAGATTTTTGGCAGTGTAACTCACAATTCTGCAGAGTTCCAAATGACCCCTATCATCCAAAAATTTATTGAAGGAAGGCTGTGAAGAGGACTTGAACGCGACGCAGAATTGCAGAAAACGGATATCAGGAGGTAGATAAGAATTGCTGTTAAAGAGTAGGAAAAGAGGCAGCAGTTCGACAGTGATGGACTAGGCCAAAAAGGGCGTATGCGTTTTTTCCTGAATAGATTCAGGAAAAAACGCATACGCCCTTTTTGGCCAACCAAGCAAGCCTGCAATTGAAATCCGCACTACAAGGCAGTCTCACTTCCCACCGATCCAAAGGGCCGTCCGAAAAAAGTGTAAAATCCAGAGAGGCAGGACAGGCCATGGAGAACCGGCAGCCTTGTTATGCTGATGGGCGGGATGTAAATTGCCAACAGCCACTCTGGAGAAGTGGATGGTGTTTCCTGGAACAAAGAAAAAACCAAGCTAGAGAGCCTAGGGCACTTCCACTTATGATGCTATAGATTCGGAAAATTTAAATGAAAAAGACACAGCCACACCAAAGTTTGGGGCTGCTCTCTTCATGGGAACCTTGACTATGGTACAACTTCAATAGCCCAGAAAGGGAAAAATGGATATAAAAGTTGTGGTACATCCCTACAATGGAATATCACTCAACAATGAAATCAATGGCAACAGACCAGTAGCAGCATAATGAGTGGATTTAGTTACGATGATTCGAAGTGAAATAAGTCACACAGAAAAAGAAACATCATAAGATATCACGAATACCGGGAATGTAAACACGGCTACGCGTGAACTGCATTACAAAACACAACAGAGTCTCACATTTACAAAAGAAACTGATGCTTGCCTAAGGGGAAAGGAGAGTGGGGAGGCTGCATAAAACCAGAGGTTGATATTAGGACAGATACCATTCCATAAGCCAAATATATGTTAGACAAGACCTACTCCTCGCTCAACCAAATGGACTCAACACCCCGTATTCAAAACCTAGGAATATACCTAACAATGAAGAAAATTAAAACCCATACATTTTTAGGTCTCTATAAGGAAATCATTTGTGTACAGCAGCATACACACAGCCGTGTAAATAAACTAAATCCCCTTTTAAAAATAAATTTGAAAAAGAAAACACAAGGACTGTGAAACAGAGAGAAATTCTTAAATAAGTCCTTCAGGGCTTGTGTGCAATCTTGGGTTTACCACCTCTACATCCACAGCCGTGGGAGAGATAAGGCTGGACACTTGGGGCTGATGCTATTGGTGAGGGAATGCAGACACTTTGAGGTAATGGTGCATGGTTCCCATTCCACGGGTCCCAAATCTCCACGTTTAAGGGATTTATCCTTCAGCTAAAATATGCATGGAAAACCCGGAATATGTTCCACGAAGTGATCAGGCAAAGTTTCTAAAACTCATCGCCATTTTCGCCCCCTGGGCCTCGAATTCGCCGTTCCAGAGGCGATATTAACATTCTCCCCACTTGGAGAGTCAGTGCCTTTGACCTCTTGTTTCACACAGTTTGCAATATCTGTAGAAGATGATCAGGAATAAGGAGAACCAATGAGCGTATAACTCGATGTGTTTGGACCGGCACATTGAACTCTGATTTCCCTACAGGAAGAAGAGTTCACCAAAGGCTCAGCGAGCCATGCCGGAACGAGATTAGGGCCTGAAGCAATTCTTCGGGTTTGCGGTCAGCTCACAAGAAAGCGAGTTGAGAAAAGGAGATTTTTGGCACTGTAACTCACAATCCTGCAGAGTTCCAAATGGCCCCTATCATCCACAAATTTATTGAAGGACGGCTGTGAGGAAGACTTGAAAGCGACGCAGAATTGCAGAAAACAGATATCAGGGGGTAGGAAAGAATTGCTCTGAAAGCGTAGGAAAAGAGGCAGCAGTTCGACAGTGATGCACTTGGCCAAAAAGGGCCAATGCGTTTTTTCCTGAATATATTCAGGAAAAAACGCATACGCCCTTTTTGGCCAACCAAGCAAGCCTGCAATGGAAATCCGCCCTACAAGCAACTCTCACTTCCCACCGATCAAAAGAGCCCTCCGAAAAAAGTGTAAAATCCAGAGAGTCAGGACAGGCCATGGAGAACCGGCAGCCTTGTTATGCTGAAGGGCGGGATGTAAATTGCCAACAGCCACTCTGGAGAAGTGGATGGTGTTTCCTGGAACAAAGAGAAAACCAAGCTAGAGAGCCTAGGGCACTTCCACTTATGGTGCCATAGATTCGGAAAATTTAAATGAAAAAGACACAGCCACACCAAAGTTTGGGGCTGCTCTCTTTATGGGAACCTTGACTATGGTACAACTTCAATAGCCCAGAAAGAGAAAAATGCATATAAAAGTTGTGGTACATCCCTACAATGGAATATCACTCAACAATGAAATCAATGGCAACAGACTAGTAGCAGCATAATGAGTGGATTTAGTTACGCTGATTCTAAGTGAAATAAGTCACACAGAAAAAGAAACATCATAAGGTATCACGAATACCGGGAACGTAAACACGGCTACGCGTGAACTGCATTACAATACACAACAGAGTCTCACATTTACAAAAGAAACTGATGCTTGCTTAAGGGGAAAGGAGAGTGGGGAGGCTGCATAAAACCAGAGGTTGATATTAGGACAGATACCATTCCATAAGCCAAATATATATTAGAGAAGACCTCCTCCTCGCTCAACCACATGGACTCAGCACCCCGTGTTCAAAACCGAGGAATATACCTGACTATGAAGAAAATTAAAACCCATACATTTATAGGTCTCCATAAGAAAATCATTTGTGTACAGCAGCATACACACAGCAGTGTACATAAGCTAAATCCGCTTATAAAAATAAATTTGAAAAAGAAAACACAAGGACTGTGAAATAGAGAGAAATTCTTAAATAAGTCCTTCAGGGCTTGTGTGGAATCTTGGATTTACCACCTCTACGTCCACAGCCGTGGGAGAGATAAGGCTGGACACTTGGGGCTAATGCTATTGGTGATGGAATGCAGACCCTTTGAGGTAATGGTGCATGGTTCCCATTCCACGGGTCCCAAATCTCCACATTTAAGGGATTTATCCTTCAGCTAAAATATGCATGGAAAACCCAGAATATGGTCCACGAAGTTATCAGGCAAAGTTTCTAAAACTCATCGCCATTTTCGCCCCCTGGGACTCAAGTTCGCCGTTCCAGAGGCGATATTAACATTCTCCCAACTTGGAGAGTCAGTGCCTTTGACCTCTTGGTTCGCACACTTTGCAATTTCGGTAGAAGATGATCAGCAATAAGGAGAACCAATGAGCGGCTAACTCGATGTGTTTGGACGGGCACATTGAACTCTGATTTCCCTACAGGAAGAAGAGTTCACCAAAGGCTCAGCGTGCCATGCCGGAACAAGATTAGGGCCTGAAGCAATTCTTCGGGTTTGCGGTCAGCTCACAAGAAAGCGAGTTGAGAAAAGGAGATTTCTGGCACTGTAACTCACAATCCTGCAGAGTTCCAAATGACCCCTATCATCCAAAAATTTATTGAAGGAAGGCTGTAAGGAGGACTTGAACGCGACGCAGAATTGCAGAAAACAGATATCGTGGGGTAGATAAGAATTGCTCTGAAAGCGTAGGAAAAGAGGCAGCAATTCGACAGTGATGCACTTGGCCAAAAAGGGCGTATGCGTTTTTTCCTGAATATATTCAGGAAAAAACGCATACGCCCTTTTTGGCCAACCAAGCAAGCCTGCAATGTTAATCCGCACTACAAGCAACTCTCACTTCACACCGATCAAAAGGGCCCTCCGAAAAAAAGTGTAAAATCCAGAGAGGCAGGACAGGCCATGGAGAACCGGCAGCCTTGTTATGCTGATGGGCGGCATGTAAATTGCCAACAGCCACTCTGGAGAATTGGATGGTGTTTCCTGGAACAAAGAGAAAACCAAGCTAGAGAGCTTAGGGCACTTCCACTTATGGTGCCATAGATTCGGAAAATTTAAATGAAAAAGACACAGCCACACCAAAGTTTGGGGCTGCTCTCTTTACGGGAACCTTGACTATGGTACAACTTCAATAGCCCAGAAAGAGAAAAATGGATATAAAAGTTGTGGTACATCCCTACAATGTAATATCACTCAACAATGAAATCAATGGCAACAGACCAGTAGCAGCATAATGAGTGGATTTAGTTACGATGATTCTAAGTGAAATAAGTCACACAGAAAAAGAAACGTCCTAAGGTATCACGAATACCGGGAACGTAAACACGGCTACGCGTGAACTGCATTACAAAACACAACAGAGTCTCACATTTACAATAGAAACTGATGCTTGCTTAAGGGGAAAGGAGAGTGGGGAGGCTGCATAAAACCAGAGGTTGATATTAGGACAGATACCATTCCATAAGCCAAATATATATTAGACAAGACCTCCTCCTCGCTCAACCACATGGACTCAGCACCCCGTGTTCAAAACCGAGGAATATACCTGACTATGAAGAAAATTAAAACCCATACATTTATGGGTCTCCATAAGAAAATCATTTGTGTACAGCAGCATACACACAGCAGTGTACATAAGCTAAATCCCCTTATAAAAATAAATTTGAAAAAGAAAACACAAGGACTGTGAAATAGAGAGAAATTCTTAAATAAGTCCTTCAGGGCTTGTGTGGAATCTTGGATTTACCACCTCTACATCCACAGCCGTGGGAGAGATAAGGCTGGACACTTGGGGCTGATGCTATTGGTGAGGGAATGCAGACCCTTTGAGGTAATGGTGCATGGTTCCCATTCCACGGGTCCCAAATCTCCACGTTTAAGGGATTTATCCTTCAGCTAAAATATGCATGGAAAACCCGGAATATGGTCCACGAAGTGATCAGGCAAAGTTTCTAAAACTCATCGCCATTTTCGAACCCTGGGACTCGAGTTCGCCGCTCCAGAGGCCATATTAACATTCTCCCCACTTGGAGAGCCAGTGCCTTTGACCTCTTATTTCGCACACTTTGCAATTTCGGTAGAAGATGATCAGGAATAAGGAGAACCAATGAGCGGCTAACTCGATGTGTTTGGACGGGCACATTGAACTCTGATTTCCCTACAGGAAGAAGAGTTCACCAAAGGCTCAGCGTGCCATGCCGGAACGAGATTAAGGCCTGAAGCAATTCTTCGGGTTTGCGGTCAGCTCACAAGAAAGCGAGTTGAGAAAAGGAGATTTCTGGCACTGTAACTCGCAATCCTGCAGAGTTCCAAATGACCCCTATCATCCAAAAATTTATTGAAGGAAGGCTTGGAGGAGGACTTGAACGCGACGCAGAATTGCAGAAAACAGATATCGGGGGGTAGATAAGAATTGCTCTGAAAGCGTAGGAAAAGAGGCAGCAGTTCGACAGTGATGCACTTGGCCAAAAAGGGCGTATGCGTTTTTTCCTGAATATATTCAGGAAAAAACGCATACGCCCTTTTTGGCCAACCAAGGAAGCCTGCAATGGAAATCCGCACTACTAGCAACTCTCACTTCCCACTGATCAAAAGGGCCCTCCAAAAAAAAGTGTAAAATCCAGAGAGGCAGGACAGGCCATGGAGAACCGGCAGCCTTGTTATGCTGATGGGCGGGATGTAAATTGCCAACAGCCACTCTGGAGAAGTGGATGGTGTTTCCTGGAACAAAGAGAAAACCAAGCTAGAGAGCCTAGGGCACTTCCACGTATGGTGCCATAGATTCGGAAAATTTAAATGAAAAAGACACAGCCACACCAAAGTTTGGGGCTGCTCTCTTTACGGGAACCTTGACTATGGTACAACTTCAATAGCCCAGAAAGAGAAAAATGGATATAAATGTTGTGGTACATCCCTACAATGGAATATCACTCAACAATGAAATCAATGGCAACAGACCAGTAGCAGCATAATGAGTGGATTTAGTTACGCTGATTCTAAGTGAAATAAGTCACACAGAAAAAGAAACATCATAAGGTATCACGAATACCGGGAACGTAAACACGGCTACGCGTGAACTGCATTACAAAACACAACAGAGTCTCACATTTACAAAAGAAACTGATGCTTGCTTAAGGGGAAAGGACAGTGGGGAGGCTGCATAAAACCATAGGTTGATATTAGGACAGATACCATTCCATAAGCCAAATATATATTAGAGAAGACCTCCTCCTCGCTCAACCACATGGACTCAGCACCCTGTGTTCAAAACCGAGGAATATACCTGACTATGAAGAAAATTAAAACCCATACATTTATAGGTCTCCATAAGAAAATCATTTGTGTACAGCAGCATACACACAGCAGTGTACATAAGCTAAATCCGCTTATAAAAATAAATTTGAAAAAGAAAACACAAGGACTGTGAAATAGAGAGAAATTCTTAAATAAGTCCTTCAGGGCTTGTGTGCAATCATGGGTTTACCACCTCTACATCCACAGCTGTGGGAGAGATAAGGCTGGACACTTGGGGCTGATGCTATTGGTGAGGGAATGCAGACCCTTTGAGGTAATGGTGCATGGTTCCCATTCCACGGGTCCCAAATCTCCACGTTTAAGGGATTTATCCTTCAGCTAAAATATGCATGGAAAACCGGAATATGTTCCACGAAGTGATCAGGCAAAGTTTCTAAAACTCATCGCCATTTTCGCCCCCTGGAACTCGAGTTCGCCGTTCCAGAGGCGATATTAACATTCTCGCCACTTGGAGAGTCAGTGCCTTTGACCTCTTGTTTCGCACAGTTTGCAATTTCTGTAGAAGATGATCAGGAATAAGGAGAACCAATGAGCGGCTAACTCGATGTGTTTGGACGGGCACATTGAACTCTGATTTCCCTACAGGAACAAGAGTTCACCAAAGGCTCAGCGTGCCATGCCAGAACGAGATTAGGGCCTGAAGCAATTCTTCGGGTTTGCGGTCAGCTCACAAGAAAGCGAGTGGAGAAAAGGAGATTTTTGGCACTGAACTCACAATCCTGCAGAGTTCCAAAAAGCCCCTATCATCCAAAAATTTATTGAAGGAAGGCTGTGAGGAGGACTTGAACGCGACGCAGAATTGCGGAAAACAGATATCAAGGGGTAGATAAGAATTGTTCTGAAAGCGTAGGATTAGAGGCAGCAGTTCGACAGTGATGCACTTGGCCAAAAAGGGCGTATGCGTTTTTTCCTGAATATATTCAGGAAAAAACGCATACGCCCTTTTTGGCCAACCAAGCAAGCCTGCAATGGAAATTCGCACCACAAGCAACTCTCACTTTCCACCGATCAAAAGGGCCCTCCGAAAAACGTGTAAAATCCAGAGAGGCAGGACAGGCCATGGAGAACCGGCAGCCTTATTATGCTGATGGGCGGGATGTAAATTGCCAACAGCCACTCTGGAGAAGTGGATGGTGTTTCCTGGAACAAAGAGAAAACCAAGCTAGAGAGCCTAGGGCACTTCCACTTATGTTGCTATAGATTCGGAAAATTTAAATGAAAAAGACACAGACACACCAAAGTTTGGGGCTGCTCTCTTTACCGGAACCTTGACTATGGTACAACTTCAATAGCCCAGAAAGAGAAAAATGGATATAAAAGTTGTGGTACATCCCTACAATGGAATATCACTCAACAATGAAATCAATGGCAACAGACCAGTAGCAGCATAATGAGTGGATTTAGTTACGATGATTCTAAGTGAAATAAGTCACACAGAAAAAGAAACATCATAAGACATCCCGAATACCGGGAATGTAAACACGTCTACGCGTGAAATGCATTACAAAACACAACAGAGTCTCACATTTACAAAAGAAACTGATGCTTGCTTAAGGGGAAAGGAGAGTGGGGAGGCTGCATAAAACCAGAGGTTGATATTAGGACAGATACCATTCCATAAGCCAAATATATATTAGACAAGACCTACTCCTCGCTCAACCAAATGGACTCAACACCCCGTATTCAAAACCGAGGAATATACCTGACTATGAAGAAAATTAAATCCCATACATTTATAGGTCTCCATAAGAAAATCATTTGTGTACAGCAGCATACACACAGCAGTGTACATAAGCTAAATCCCCTTATAAAAATAAATTTGAAAAAGAAAACACAAGGACTGTGAAATAGAGAGAAATTCTTAAATAAGTCCTTCAGGGCTTGTGTGGAATCTGGGATTTACCACCTCTACATCCACAGCCGTGGGAGAGATAAGGCTGGACACTTGGGGCTGATGCTATTGGTGAGGGAATGCAGACCCTTTGAGGTAATGGGGCATGGTTCCCATTCCACGGGTCCCAAATCTCCACGTTTAAGGGATTTATCCGTCAGCTAAAATATGCATGGAAAACCCGGAATATGGTCCACGAAGTGATCAGGCAAAGTTTCTAAAACTCATCGCCATTTTCGCCCCCTGGGACTCGAGTTCGCCGTTCCAGAGGCGATATTAACATTCTCCCCACTTGGAGAGTCAGTGCCTTTGACCTCTTGTTTCGCACACTTTGCAATTTCGGTAAAAGATGATCAGGAATAAGGAGAACCAATGAGCGGCTAACTCGATGTGTTTGGACGGGCACATTGAACTCTGATTTCCCTACAGGAAGAAGAGTTCACCAAAGGCTCAGCGTGCCATGCCGGAACGAGATTAGGGCCTGAAGCAATTCTTCGGGTTTGCGGTCAGCTCACAAGAAAGCGAGTTGAGAAAAGGAGATTTCTGGCACTGTAACTCACAATCCTGCAGAGTTCCAAATGACCCCTATCATCCAAAAATTTATTGAAGGAAGGCTGTGAGGAGGAGTTGAACGCGACGCAGAATTGCAGAAAACTGATATCAGGGGGTAGATAAGAATTGCTCTGAAAGCGTAGGAAAAGAGGCAGCAGTTCGACAGTGATGCACTTGGCCAAAAAGGGCCAATGCGTTTTTTCCTGAATATATTCAGGAAAAAACGCATACGCCCTTTTTGGCCAACCAAGCAAGCCTGCAATGGAAATCCGCCCTACAAGCAACTCTCACTTCCCACCGATCAAAAGAGCCCTCCGAAAAAAGTGTAAAATCCAGAGAGTCAGGACAGGCCATGGAGAACCGGCAGCCTTGTTATGCTGAAGGGCGGGATGTAAATTGCCAACAGCCACTCTGGAGAAGTGGATGGTGTTTCCTGGAACAAAGAGAAAACCAAGCTAGAGAGCCTAGGGCACTTCCACTTATGGTGCCATAGATTCGGAAAATTTAAATGAAAAAGACACAGCCACACCAAAGTTTGGGGCTGCTCTCTTTATGGGAACCTTGACTATGGTACAACTTCAATAGCCCAGAAAGAGAAAAATGCATATAAAAGTTGTGGTACATCCCTACAATGGAATATCACTCAACAATGAAATCAATGGCAACAGACTAGTAGCAGCATAATGAGTGGATTTAGTTACGCTGATTCTAAGTGAAATAAGTCACACAGAAAAAGAAACATCATAAGGTATCACGAATACCGGGAACGTAAACACGGCTACGCGTGAACTGCATTACAATACACAACAGAGTCTCACATTTACAAAAGAAACTGATGCTTGCTTAAGGGGAAAGGAGAGTGGGGAGGCTGCATAAAACCAGAGGTTGATATTAGGACAGATACCATTCCATAAGCCAAATATATATTAGAGAAGACCTCCTCCTCGCTCAACCACATGGACTCAGCACCCCGTGTTCAAAACCGAGGAATATACCTGACTATGAAGAAAATTAAAACCCATACATTTATAGGTCTCCATAAGAAAATCATTTGTGTACAGCAGCATACACACAGCAGTGTACATAAGCTAAATCCGCTTATAAAAATAAATTTGAAAAAGAAAACACAAGGACTGTGAAATAGAGAGAAATTCTTAAATAAGTCCTTCAGGGCTTGTGTGGAATCTTGGATTTACCACCTCTACGTCCACAGCCGTGGGAGAGATAAGGCTGGACACTTGGGGCTAATGCTATTGGTGATGGAATGCAGACCCTTTGAGGTAATGGTGCATGGTTCCCATTCCACGGGTCCCAAATCTCCACATTTAAGGGATTTATCCTTCAGCTAAAATATGCATGGAAAACCCAGAATATGGTCCACGAAGTTATCAGGCAAAGTTTCTAAAACTCATCGCCATTTTCGCCCCCTGGGACTCAAGTTCGCCGTTCCAGAGGCGATATTAACATTCTCCCAACTTGGAGAGTCAGTGCCTTTGACCTCTTGGTTCGCACACTTTGCAATTTCGGTAGAAGATGATCAGCAATAAGGAGAACCAATGAGCGGCTAACTCGATGTGTTTGGACGGGCACATTGAACTCTGATTTCCCTACAGGAAGAAGAGTTCACCAAAGGCTCAGCGTGCCATGCCGGAACAAGATTAGGGCCTGAAGCAATTCTTCGGGTTTGCGGTCAGCTCACAAGAAAGCGAGTTGAGAAAAGGAGATTTCTGGCACTGTAACTCACAATCCTGCAGAGTTCCAAATGACCCCTATCATCCAAAAATTTATTGAAGGAAGGCTGTAAGGAGGACTTGAACGCGACGCAGAATTGCAGAAAACAGATATCGTGGGGTAGATAAGAATTGCTCTGAAAGCGTAGGAAAAGAGGCAGCAATTCGACAGTGATGCACTTGGCCAAAAAGGGCGTATGCGTTTTTTCCTGAATATATTCAGGAAAAAACGCATACGCCCTTTTTGGCCAACCAAGCAAGCCTGCAATGTTAATCCGCACTACAAGCAACTCTCACTTCACACCGATCAAAAGGGCCCTCCGAAAAAAAGTGTAAAATCCAGAGAGGCAGGACAGGCCATGGAGAACCGGCAGCCTTGTTATGCTGATGGGCGGCATGTAAATTGCCAACAGCCACTCTGGAGAATTGGATGGTGTTTCCTGGAACAAAGAGAAAACCAAGCTAGAGAGCTTAGGGCACTTCCACTTATGGTGCCATAGATTCGGAAAATTTAAATGAAAAAGACACAGCCACACCAAAGTTTGGGGCTGCTCTCTTTACGGGAACCTTGACTATGGTACAACTTCAATAGCCCAGAAAGAGAAAAATGGATATAAAAGTTGTGGTACATCCCTACAATGTAATATCACTCAACAATGAAATCAATGGCAACAGACCAGTAGCAGCATAATGAGTGGATTTAGTTACGATGATTCTAAGTGAAATAAGTCACACAGAAAAAGAAACGTCCTAAGGTATCACGAATACCGGGAACGTAAACACGGCTACGCGTGAACTGCATTACAAAACACAACAGAGTCTCACATTTACAATAGAAACTGATGCTTGCTTAAGGGGAAAGGAGAGTGGGGAGGCTGCATAAAACCAGAGGTTGATATTAGGACAGATACCATTCCATAAGCCAAATATATATTAGACAAGACCTCCTCCTCGCTCAACCACATGGACTCAGCACCCCGTGTTCAAAACCGAGGAATATACCTGACTATGAAGAAAATTAAAACCCATACATTTATGGGTCTCCATAAGAAAATCATTTGTGTACAGCAGCATACACACAGCAGTGTACATAAGCTAAATCCCCTTATAAAAATAAATTTGAAAAAGAAAACACAAGGACTGTGAAATAGAGAGAAATTCTTAAATAAGTCCTTCAGGGCTTGTGTGGAATCTTGGATTTACCACCTCTACATCCACAGCCGTGGGAGAGATAAGGCTGGACACTTGGGGCTGATGCTATTGGTGAGGGAATGCAGACCCTTTGAGGTAATGGTGCATGGTTCCCATTCCACGGGTCCCAAATCTCCACGTTTAAGGGATTTATCCTTCAGCTAAAATATGCATGGAAAACCCGGAATATGGTCCACGAAGTGATCAGGCAAAGTTTCTAAAACTCATCGCCATTTTCGAACCCTGGGACTCGAGTTCGCCGCTCCAGAGGCCATATTAACATTCTCCCCACTTGGAGAGCCAGTGCCTTTGACCTCTTATTTCGCACACTTTGCAATTTCGGTAGAAGATGATCAGGAATAAGGAGAACCAATGAGCGGCTAACTCGATGTGTTTGGACGGGCACATTGAACTCTGATTTCCCTACAGGAAGAAGAGTTCACCAAAGGCTCAGCGTGCCATGCCGGAACGAGATTAAGGCCTGAAGCAATTCTTCGGGTTTGCGGTCAGCTCACAAGAAAGCGAGTTGAGAAAAGGAGATTTCTGGCACTGTAACTCGCAATCCTGCAGAGTTCCAAATGACCCCTATCATCCAAAAATTTATTGAAGGAAGGCTTGGAGGAGGACTTGAACGCGACGCAGAATTGCAGAAAACAGATATCGGGGGGTAGATAAGAATTGCTCTGAAAGCGTAGGAAAAGAGGCAGCAGTTCGACAGTGATGCACTTGGCCAAAAAGGGCGTATGCGTTTTTTCCTGAATATATTCAGGAAAAAACGCATACGCCCTTTTTGGCCAACCAAGGAAGCCTGCAATGGAAATCCGCACTACTAGCAACTCTCACTTCCCACTGATCAAAAGGGCCCTCCAAAAAAAAGTGTAAAATCCAGAGAGGCAGGACAGGCCATGGAGAACCGGCAGCCTTGTTATGCTGATGGGCGGGATGTAAATTGCCAACAGCCACTCTGGAGAAGTGGATGGTGTTTCCTGGAACAAAGAGAAAACCAAGCTAGAGAGCCTAGGGCACTTCCACGTATGGTGCCATAGATTCGGAAAATTTAAATGAAAAAGACACAGCCACACCAAAGTTTGGGGCTGCTCTCTTTACGGGAACCTTGACTATGGTACAACTTCAATAGCCCAGAAAGAGAAAAATGGATATAAATGTTGTGGTACATCCCTACAATGGAATATCACTCAACAATGAAATCAATGGCAACAGACCAGTAGCAGCATAATGAGTGGATTTAGTTACGCTGATTCTAAGTGAAATAAGTCACACAGAAAAAGAAACATCATAAGGTATCACGAATACCGGGAACGTAAACACGGCTACGCGTGAACTGCATTACAAAACACAACAGAGTCTCACATTTACAAAAGAAACTGATGCTTGCTTAAGGGGAAAGGACAGTGGGGAGGCTGCATAAAACCATAGGTTGATATTAGGACAGATACCATTCCATAAGCCAAATATATATTAGAGAAGACCTCCTCCTCGCTCAACCACATGGACTCAGCACCCTGTGTTCAAAACCGAGGAATATACCTGACTATGAAGAAAATTAAAACCCATACATTTATAGGTCTCCATAAGAAAATCATTTGTGTACAGCAGCATACACACAGCAGTGTACATAAGCTAAATCCGCTTATAAAAATAAATTTGAAAAAGAAAACACAAGGACTGTGAAATAGAGAGAAATTCTTAAATAAGTCCTTCAGGGCTTGTGTGCAATCATGGGTTTACCACCTCTACATCCACAGCTGTGGGAGAGATAAGGCTGGACACTTGGGGCTGATGCTATTGGTGAGGGAATGCAGACCCTTTGAGGTAATGGTGCATGGTTCCCATTCCACGGGTCCCAAATCTCCACGTTTAAGGGATTTATCCTTCAGCTAAAATATGCATGGAAAACCGGAATATGTTCCACGAAGTGATCAGGCAAAGTTTCTAAAACTCATCGCCATTTTCGCCCCCTGGAACTCGAGTTCGCCGTTCCAGAGGCGATATTAACATTCTCGCCACTTGGAGAGTCAGTGCCTTTGACCTCTTGTTTCGCACAGTTTGCAATTTCTGTAGAAGATGATCAGGAATAAGGAGAACCAATGAGCGGCTAACTCGATGTGTTTGGACGGGCACATTGAACTCTGATTTCCCTACAGGAACAAGAGTTCACCAAAGGCTCAGCGTGCCATGCCAGAACGAGATTAGGGCCTGAAGCAATTCTTCGGGTTTGCGGTCAGCTCACAAGAAAGCGAGTGGAGAAAAGGAGATTTTTGGCACTGAACTCACAATCCTGCAGAGTTCCAAAAAGCCCCTATCATCCAAAAATTTATTGAAGGAAGGCTGTGAGGAGGACTTGAACGCGACGCAGAATTGCGGAAAACAGATATCAAGGGGTAGATAAGAATTGTTCTGAAAGCGTAGGATTAGAGGCAGCAGTTCGACAGTGATGCACTTGGCCAAAAAGGGCGTATGCGTTTTTTCCTGAATATATTCAGGAAAAAACGCATACGCCCTTTTTGGCCAACCAAGCAAGCCTGCAATGGAAATTCGCACCACAAGCAACTCTCACTTTCCACCGATCAAAAGGGCCCTCCGAAAAACGTGTAAAATCCAGAGAGGCAGGACAGGCCATGGAGAACCGGCAGCCTTATTATGCTGATGGGCGGGATGTAAATTGCCAACAGCCACTCTGGAGAAGTGGATGGTGTTTCCTGGAACAAAGAGAAAACCAAGCTAGAGAGCCTAGGGCACTTCCACTTATGTTGCTATAGATTCGGAAAATTTAAATGAAAAAGACACAGACACACCAAAGTTTGGGGCTGCTCTCTTTACCGGAACCTTGACTATGGTACAACTTCAATAGCCCAGAAAGAGAAAAATGGATATAAAAGTTGTGGTACATCCCTACAATGGAATATCACTCAACAATGAAATCAATGGCAACAGACCAGTAGCAGCATAATGAGTGGATTTAGTTACGATGATTCTAAGTGAAATAAGTCACACAGAAAAAGAAACATCATAAGACATCCCGAATACCGGGAATGTAAACACGTCTACGCGTGAAATGCATTACAAAACACAACAGAGTCTCACATTTACAAAAGAAACTGATGCTTGCTTAAGGGGAAAGGAGAGTGGGGAGGCTGCATAAAACCAGAGGTTGATATTAGGACAGATACCATTCCATAAGCCAAATATATATTAGACAAGACCTACTCCTCGCTCAACCAAATGGACTCAACACCCCGTATTCAAAACCGAGGAATATACCTGACTATGAAGAAAATTAAATCCCATACATTTATAGGTCTCCATAAGAAAATCATTTGTGTACAGCAGCATACACACAGCAGTGTACATAAGCTAAATCCCCTTATAAAAATAAATTTGAAAAAGAAAACACAAGGACTGTGAAATAGAGAGAAATTCTTAAATAAGTCCTTCAGGGCTTGTGTGGAATCTGGGATTTACCACCTCTACATCCACAGCCGTGGGAGAGATAAGGCTGGACACTTGGGGCTGATGCTATTGGTGAGGGAATGCAGACCCTTTGAGGTAATGGGGCATGGTTCCCATTCCACGGGTCCCAAATCTCCACGTTTAAGGGATTTATCCGTCAGCTAAAATATGCATGGAAAACCCGGAATATGGTCCACGAAGTGATCAGGCAAAGTTTCTAAAACTCATCGCCATTTTCGCCCCCTGGGACTCGAGTTCGCCGTTCCAGAGGCGATATTAACATTCTCCCCACTTGGAGAGTCAGTGCCTTTGACCTCTTGTTTCGCACACTTTGCAATTTCGGTAAAAGATGATCAGGAATAAGGAGAACCAATGAGCGGCTAACTCGATGTGTTTGGACGGGCACATTGAACTCTGATTTCCCTACAGGAAGAAGAGTTCACCAAAGGCTCAGCGTGCCATGCCGGAACGAGATTAGGGCCTGAAGCAATTCTTCGGGTTTGCGGTCAGCTCACAAGAAAGCGAGTTGAGAAAAGGAGATTTCTGGCACTGTAACTCACAATCCTGCAGAGTTCCAAATGACCCCTATCATCCAAAAATTTATTGAAGGAAGGCTGTGAGGAGGAGTTGAACGCGACGCAGAATTGCAGAAAACTGATATCAGGGGGTAGATAAGAATTGCTCTGAAAGCGTAGGAAAAGAGGCAGCAGTTCGACAGTGATGCACTTGGCAAAAAAGGGCGTATGCGTTATTTCCTGAATATATTGAGGAAAAAATGCATACGCACTTTTTGGCCAACCAAGCAAGCCTGCAATGGAAATCCGCACTACAAGCAACTCTCACTTCCCACTGATCAAAAGGGCCCCCGAAAAAAAGTGTAAAATCCAGAGAGTCAGGACAGGCCATGGAGAACCGGCAGCCTTGTTATGCTGATGGGCGGGATGTAAATTGCCAACAGCCACTCTGGAGAAGTGGATGGTGTTTCCTGGAACAAAGAGAAAACCAAGCTAGAGAGCCTAGGGCACTTCCACTTATGGTGCCATAGATTCGGAAAATTTAAATGAAAAAGACACAGCCACACCAAAGTTTGGGGCTGCTTTCTTTACGGGAACCTTGACTATGGTACAACTGTAATAGCCCAGAAAGAGAAAAATGGATATAGAAGTTGTGGTACATCCCTACAATGGAATATCACTCAACAATGAAATCAATGGCAACAGACCAGTAGCAGCATAATGAGTGGATTTAGTTACGCTGATTCTAAGTGAAATAAGTCACACAGAAAAAGAAACATCATAAGGTATCACGAATACCGGGAACGTAAACACGGCTACGCGTGAACTGCATTACAAAACACAACAGAGTCTCACATTTACAAAAGAAACTGATGCTTGCTTAAGGGGAAAGGAGAGTGGGGAGGCTGCATAAAACCAGAGGTTGATATTAGGACAGACACCATTCCATAAGCCAAATATATACTAGAGAAGACCTCCTCCTCGCTCAACCACATGGACTCAGCACCCCGTGTTCAAAACCGAGGAATTTACCTGACTATGAAGAAAATTAAAACCCATACATTTATAGGTCTCCATAAGAAAATCATTTGTGTACAGCAGCATACACACAGCAGTGTACATAAGCTAAATCCGCTTATAAAAATAAATTTGAAAAAGAAAACACAAAGAATGTGAAATAGAGAGATATTCTTAAATAAGTCCTTCAGGGCTTGTGTGGAATCTTGGATTTACCACCTCTACATCCACAGCCGTGGGAGAGATAAGGCTGGACACTTGGGGCTAATGCTATTGGTGATGGAATGCAGACCCTTTGAGGTAATGGTGCATGGTTCCCATTCCACGGGTCCCAAATCTCCACGTTTAAGGAATTTATCCTTCAGCTAAAATATGCATGGAAAACCCAGAATATGGTCCACGAAGTTATCAGGCAAAGTTTCTAAAACTCATCGCCATTTTCGCCCCCTGGGACTCAAGTTCGCCGTTCCAGAGGCGATATTAACATTCTCCAAACTTGGCGAGTCAGTGCCTTTGACCTCTTGTTTGGCACAGTTTGCAATTTCTGTGGAAGATGAACAGGAATAAGGAGAACGAATGAGCAGCTAACTTGATGTGTTTGGCCGGGCACATTGAACTCTGGTTTCCCTACAGGAAGAAGAATTCATCAAAGGCTCAGCGTGCCATGTCAGAACGAGATTAGGGCCTGAAGCAATTCTTCGGGTTTGCGGTCAGCTCACAAGAAAGCGAGTTGAGAAAAGGAGATTTTTGGCAGTGTAACTCACAATTCTGCAGAGTTCCAAATGACCCCTATCATCCAAAAATTTATTGAAGGAAGGCTGTGAAGAGGACTTGAACGCGACGCAGAATTGCAGAAAACGGATATCAGGAGGTAGATAAGAATTGCTCTTAAAGAGTAGGAAAAGAGGCAGCAGTTCGACAGTGATGGACTAGGCCAAAAAGGGCGTATGCGTTTTTTCCTGAATAGATTCAGGAAAAAACGCATACGCCCTTTTTGGCCAACCAAGCAAGCCTGCAATTGAAATCCGCACTACAAGGCAGTCTCACTTCCCACCGATCCAAAGGGCCGTCCGAAAAAAGTGTAAAATCCAGAGAGGCAGGACAGGCCATGGAGAACCGGCAGCCTTGTTATGCTGATGGGCGGGATGTAAATTGCCAACAGCCACTCTGGAGAAGTGGATGGTGTTTCCTGGAACAAAGAAAAAACCAAGCTAGAGAGCCTAGGGCACTTCCACTTATGATGCTATAGATTCGGAAAATTTAAATGAAAAAGACACAGCCACACCAAAGTTTGGGCCTGCTCTGTGTACCGGAGCCTTGACTATGGTACAGCTTTAATAGCCCAGAAAGGGAAAAATGGATATAAAAGTTGTGGTACATCCCTACAATGGAATATCACTCAACAATGAAATCAATGGCAACAGACCAGTAGCAGCATAATGAGTGGATTTAGTTACGATGATTCGAAGTGAAATAAGTCACACAGAAAAAGAAACATCATAAGATATCACGAATACCGGGAATGTAAACACGGCTACGCGTGAACTGCATTACAAAACACAACAGAGTCTCACATTTACAAAAGAAACTGATGCTTGCCTAAGGGGAAAGGAGAGTGGGGAGGCTGCATAAAACCAGAGGTTGATATTAGGACAGATACCATTCCATAAGCCAAATATATGTTAGACAAGACCTACTCCTCGCTCAACCAAATGGACTCAACACCCCGTATTCAAAACCTAGGAATATACCTAACAATGAAGAAAATTAAAACCCATACATTTTTAGGTCTCTATAAGGAAATCATTTGTGTACAGCAGCATACACACAGCCGTGTAAATAAACTAAATCCCCTTTTAAAAATAAATTTGAAAAAGAAAACACAAGGACTGTGAAACAGAGAGAAATTCTTAAATAAGTCCTTCAGGGCTTGTGTGCAATCTTGGGTTTACCACCTCTACATCCACAGCCGTGGGAGAGATAAGGCTGGACACTTGGGGCTGATGCTATTGGTGAGGGAATGCAGACACTTTGAGGTAATGGTGCATGGTTCCCATTCCACGGGTCCCAAATCTCCACGTTTAAGGGATTTATCCTTCAGCTAAAATATGCATGGAAAACCCGGAATATGTTCCACGAAGTGATCAGGCAAAGTTTCTAAAACTCATCGCCATTTTCGCCCCCTGGGCCTCGAATTCGCCGTTCCAGAGGCGATATTAACATTCTCCCCACTTGGAGAGTCAGTGCCTTTGACCTCTTGTTTCACACAGTTTGCAATATCTGTAGAAGATGATCAGGAATAAGGAGAACCAATGAGCGTATAACTCGATGTGTTTGGACCGGCACATTGAACTCTGATTTCCCTACAGGAAGAAGAGTTCACCAAAGGCTCAGCGAGCCATGCCGGAACGAGATTAGGGCCTGAAGCAATTCTTCGGGTTTGCGGTCAGCTCACAAGAAAGCGAGTTGAGAAAAGGAGATTTTTGGCACTGTAACTCACAATCCTGCAGAGTTCCAAATGGCCCCTATCATCCACAAATTTATTGAAGGACGGCTGTGAGGAAGACTTGAAAGCGACGCAGAATTGCAGAAAACAGATATCAGGGGGTAGGAAAGAATTGCTCTGAAAGCGTAGGAAAAGAGGCAGCAGTTCGACAGTGATGCACTTGGCCAAAAAGGGCCAATGCGTTTTTTCCTGAATATATTCAGGAAAAAACGCATACGCCCTTTTTGGCCAACCAAGCAAGCCTGCAATGGAAATCCGCCCTACAAGCAACTCTCACTTCCCACCGATCAAAAGAGCCCTCCGAAAAAAGTGTAAAATCCAGAGAGTCAGGACAGGCCATGGAGAACCGGCAGCCTTGTTATGCTGAAGGGCGGGATGTAAATTGCCAACAGCCACTCTGGAGAAGTGGATGGTGTTTCCTGGAACAAAGAGAAAACCAAGCTAGAGAGCCTAGGGCACTTCCACTTATGGTGCCATAGATTCGGAAAATTTAAATGAAAAAGACACAGCCACACCAAAGTTTGGGGCTGCTCTCTTTATGGGAACCTTGACTATGGTACAACTTCAATAGCCCAGAAAGAGAAAAATGCATATAAAAGTTGTGGTACATCCCTACAATGGAATATCACTCAACAATGAAATCAATGGCAACAGACCAGTAGCAGCATAATGAGTGGATTTAGTTACGCTGATTCTAAGTGAAATAAGTCACACAGAAAAAGAAACATCATAAGGTATCACGAATACCGGGAACGTAAACACGGCTACGCGTGAACTGCATTACAATACACAACAGAGTCTCACATTTACAAAAGAAACTGATGCTTGCTTAAGGGGAAAGGAGAGTGGGGAGGCTGCATAAAACCAGAGGTTGATATTAGGACAGATACCATTCCATAAGCCAAATATATATTAGAGAAGACCTCCTCCTCGCTCAACCACATGGACTCAGCACCCCGTGTTCAAAACCGAGGAATATACCTGACTATGAAGAAAATTAAAACCCATACATTTATAGGTCTCCATAAGAAAATCATTTGTGTACAGCAGCATACACACAGCAGTGTACATAAGCTAAATCCGCTTATAAAAATAAATTTGAAAAAGAAAACACAAGGACTGTGAAATAGAGAGAAATTCTTAAATAAGTCCTTCAGGGCTTGTGTGGAATCTTGGATTTACCACCTCTACGTCCACAGCCGTGGGAGAGATAAGGCTGGACACTTGGGGCTAATGCTATTGGTGATGGAATGCAGACCCTTTGAGGTAATGGTGCATGGTTCCCATTCCACGGGTCCCAAATCTTCACATTTAAGGGATTTATCCTTCAGCTAAAATATGCATGGAAAACCCAGAATATGGTCCACGAAGTTATCAGGCAAAGTTTCTAAAACTCATCGCCATTTTCGCCCCCTGGGACTCAAGTTCGCCGTTCCAGAGGCGATATTAACATTCTCCCAACTTGGAGAGTCAGTGCCTTTGACCTCTTGGTTCGCACACTTTGCAATTTCGGTAGAAGATGATCAGCAATAAGGAGAACCAATGAGCGGCTAACTCGATGTGTTTGGACGGGCACATTGAACTCTGATTTCCCTACAGGAAGAAGAGTTCACCAAAGGCTCAGCGTGCCATGCCGGAACAAGATTAGGGCCTGAAGCAATTCTTCGGGTTTGCGGTCAGCTCACAAGAAAGCGAGTTGAGAAAAGGAGATTTCTGGCACTGTAACTCACAATCCTGCAGAGTTCCAAATGACCCCTATCATCCAAAAATTTATTGAAGGAAGGCTGTAAGGAGGACTTGAACGCGACGCAGAATTGCAGAAAACAGATATCGTGGGGTAGATAAGAATTGCTCTGAAAGCGTAGGAAAAGAGGCAGCAATTCGACAGTGATGCACTTGGCCAAAAAGGGCGTATGCGTTTTTTCCTGAATATATTCAGGAAAAAACGCATACGCCCTTTTTGGCCAACCAAGCAAGCCTGCAATGTTAATCCGCACTACAAGCAACTCTCACTTCACACCGATCAAAAGGGCCCTCCGAAAAAAAGTGTAAAATCCAGAGAGGCAGGACAGGCCATGGAGAACCGGCAGCCTTGTTATGCTGATGGGCGGCATGTAAATTGCCAACAGCCACTCTGGAGAATTGGATGGTGTTTCCTGGAACAAAGAGAAAACCAAGCTAGAGAGCTTAGGGCACTTCCACTTATGGTGCCATAGATTCGGAAAATTTAAATGAAAAAGACACAGCCACACCAAAGTTTGGGGCTGCTCTCTTTACGGGAACCTTGACTATGGTACAACTTCAATAGCCCAGAAAGAGAAAAATGGATATAAAAGTTGTGGTACATCCCTACAATGTAATATCACTCAACAATGAAATCAATGGCAACAGACCAGTAGCAGCATAATGAGTGGATTTAGTTACGATGATTCTAAGTGAAATAAGTCACACAGAAAAAGAAACGTCGTAAGGTATCACGAATACCGGGAACGTAAACACGGCTACGCGTGAACTGCATTACAAAACACAACAGAGTCTCACATTTACAATAGAAACTGATGCTTGCTTAAGGGGAAAGGAGAGTGGGGAGGCTGCATAAAACCAGAGGTTGATATTAGGACAGATACCATTCCATAAGCCAAATATATATTAGACAAGACCTCCTCCTCGCTCAACCACATGGACTCAGCACCCCGTGTTCAAAACCGAGGAATATACCTGACTATGAAGAAAATTAAAACCCATACATTTATGGGTCTCCATAAGAAAATCATTTGTGTACAGCAGCATACACACAGCAGTGTACATAAGCTAAATCCCCTTATAAAAATAAATTTGAAAAAGAAAACACAAGGACTGTGAAATAGAGAGAAATTCTTAAATAAGTCCTTCAGGGCTTGTGTGGAATCTTGGATTTACCACCTCTACATCCACAGCCGTGGGAGAGATAAGGCTGGACACTTGGGGCTGATGCTATTGGTGAGGGAATGCAGACCCTTTGAGGTAATGGTGCATGGTTCCCATTCCACGGGTCCCAAATCTCCACGTTTAAGGGATTTATCCTTCAGCTAAAATATGCATGGAAAACCCGGAATATGGTCCACGAAGTGATCAGGCAAAGTTTCTAAAACTCATCGCCATTTTCGAACCCTGGGACTCGAGTTCGCCGCTCCAGAGGCCATATTAACATTCTCCCCACTTGGAGAGCCAGTGCCTTTGACCTCTTATTTCGCACACTTTGCAATTTCGGTAGAAGATGATCAGGAATAAGGAGAACCAATGAGCGGCTAACTCGATGTGTTTGGAGGGGCACATTGAACTCTGATTTCCCTACAGGAAGAAGAGTTCACCAAAGGCTCAGCGTGCCATGCCGGAACGAGATTAAGGCCTGAAGCAATTCTTCGGGTTTGCGGTCAGCTCACAAGAAAGCGAGTTGAGAAAAGGAGATTTCTGGCACTGTAACTCGCAATCCTGCAGAGTTCCAAATGACCCCTATCATCCAAAAATTTATTGAAGGAAGGCTTGGAGGAGGACTTGAACGCGACGCAGAATTGCAGAAAACAGATATCGGGGGGTAGATAAGAATTGCTCTGAAAGCGTAGGAAAAGAGGCAGCAGTTCGACAGTGATGCACTTGGCCAAAAAGGGCGTATGCGTTTTTTCCTGAATATATTCAGGAAAAAACGCATACGCCCTTTTTGGCCAACCAAGGAAGCCTGCAATGGAAATCCGCACTACTAGCAACTCTCACTTCCCACTGATCAAAAGGGCCCTCCAAAAAAAAGTGTAAAATCCAGAGAGGCAGGACAGGCCATGGAGAACCGGCAGCCTTGTTATGCTGATGGGCGGGATGTAAATTGCCAACAGCCACTCTGGAGAAGTGGATGGTGTTTCCTGGAACAAAGAGAAAACCAAGCTAGAGAGCCTAGGGCACTTCCACGTATGGTGCCATAGATTCGGAAAATTTAAATGAAAAAGACACAGCCACACCAAAGTTTGGGGCTGCTCTCTTTACGGGAACCTTGACTATGGTACAACTTCAATAGCCCAGAAAGAGAAAAATGGATATAAAAGTTGTGGTACATCCCTACAATGGAATATCACTCAACAATGAAATCAATGGCAACAGACCAGTAGCAGCATAATGAGTGGATTTAGTTACGCTGATTCTAAGTGAAATAAGTCACACAGAAAAAGAAACATCATAAGGTATCACGAATACCGGGAACGTAAACACGGCTACGCGTGAACTGCATTACAAAACACAACAGAGTCTCACATTTACAAAAGAAACTGATGCTTGCTTAAGGGGAAAGGACAGTGGGGAGGCTGCATAAAACCATAGGTTGATATTAGGACAGATACCATTCCATAAGCCAAATATATATTAGAGAAGACCTCCTCCTCGCTCAACCACATGGACTCAGCACCCTGTGTTCAAAACCGAGGAATATACCTGACTATGAAGAAAATTAAAACCCATACATTTATAGGTCTCCATAAGAAAATCATTTGTGTACAGCAGCATACACACAGCAGTGTACATAAGCTAAATCCGCTTATAAAAATAAATTTGAAAAAGAAAACACAAGGACTGTGAAATAGAGAGAAATTCTTAAATAAGTCCTTCAGGGCCTGTGTGGAATCTTGGATTTACCTCCTCGACGTCCACAGCCGTGGGAGAGATAATTCTGGACACTTGGGGCTAATGCTATTGGTGATGGAATGCAGACCCTTTGAGGTAATGGTGCATGGTTCCCATTCCACGGGTCCCAAATCTCCACATTTAAGGGATTTATCCTTCAGCTAAAATATGCATGGAAAACCCAGAATATGGTCCACGAAGTTATCAGGCAAAGTTTCTAAAACTCATCGCCATTTTCGCCCCCTGGGACTCAAGTTCGCCGTTCCAAGGGCCATATTAACATTCTCCCCACTTGGAGAGTCAGTGCCTTTGACCTCTTGTTTCGCACACTTTGCAATTTCTGTAGAAGATGATCAGGAATAAGGAGAACCAATGAGCGGCTAACTCGATGTGTTTGGACGGGCACATTGAACTCTGATTTCCCTACAGGAAGAAGAGTTCACCAAAGGCTCAGTGTGCCATGCCGGAACGAGATTAGGGCCTGAAGCAATTCTTCGGGTTTGCGGTCAGCTCACAAGAAAGCGAGTTGAGAAAAGGAGATTTCTGGCACTGTAACTCACAATCCTGCAGAGTTCCAAATGACCCCTATCATCCAAAAATTTATTGAAGGAAGGCTGTGAGGAGGACTTGAACGCGACGCAGAATTGCAGAAAACAGATATCGGGGGGTAGATAAGAATTGCTCTGAAAGCGTAGGAAAAGAGGCAGCAGTTCGACAGTGATGCACTTGGCCAAAAAGGGCGTATGCGTTTTTTCCTGAATATATTCAGGAAAAAACGCATACGCCCTTTTTGGCCAACCAAGCAAGCCTGCAATGGAAATCCGCACTACAAGCAACTCTCACTTCCCACCGATCAAAAGGGCCCTCCGAAAAAAAGTGTAAAATCCAGAGAGGCAGGACAGGCCATTGAGAACCAGCAGCCTTGTTATGCTGATGGGCGGCATGTAAATTGCCAACAGCCACTCTGGAGAATTGGATGGTGTTTCCTGGAACAAAGAGAAAACCAAGCTAGAGAGCTTAGGGCACTTCTACTTATGGTGCCATAGATTCGGAAAATTTAAATGAAAAAGACACAGCCACACCAAAGTTTGGGGCTGCTCTCTTTACGGGAACCTTGACTATGGTACAACTTCAATAGCCCAGAAAGAGAAAAATGGATGTAAAAGTTGTGGTACATCCCTACAATGGAATATCAGTCAACAATGAAATCAATGGCAACAGACCAGTAGCAGCATAATGAGTGGATTTAGTTACGATGATTCTAAGTTAAATAAGTCACACAGAAAAAGAAACATCATAAGGTATCACGAATACCGGGAACGTAAACACGGCTACGCGTGAACTGCATTACAAAACACAACAGAGTCTCACATTTACAAAAGAAACTGATGCTTTCTTAAGGGGAAAGGAGAGTGGGGAGGCTGCATAAAACCAGAGTTTGATATTAGGACAGATACCATTCCATAAGCCAAATATATATTAGAGAAGACCTCCTCCTCGCTCAACCACATGGACTCAGCACCCCGTGTTCAAAACCGAGGAATATACCTGACTATGAAGAAAATTAAAACCCATACATTTATAGGTCTCCATAAGAAAATCATTTGTGTACAGCAGCATACACACAGCAGTGTACATAAGCTAAATCCCTTCATAAAAATAAATTTGAAAAAGAAATCACAAGGACTGTGAAATAGAGAGAAATTCTTAAATAAGTCCTTCAGGGCTTGTGTGGAATCTTGGATTTACCACCTCTACATCCACAGCCGTGGGAGAGATAAGGCTGGACACTTGGGGCTGATGCTATTGGTGAGGGAATGCAGACCCTTTGAGGTAATGGTGCATGGTTCCCATTCCACGGGTCCCAAATCTCCACGTTTAAAGGATTTATCCTTCAGCTAAAATATGCATGGAAAACCCAGAATATGGTCCACGAAGTGATCAGGCAAAGTTTCTAAAACTCATCGCCATTTTCGAACCCTGGGGCTCGAGTTCGCCGTTCCAGAGGCCATATTAACATTCTCCCCACTTGGAGAGTCAGTGCCTTTGACCTCTTGTTTCGCACACTTTGCAATTTCGGTAGAAGATGATCAGGAATAAGGAGAACCAATGAGTGGCTAACTCGATGTGTTTGGACGGGCACATTGAACTCTGATTTCCCTACAGGAAGAAGAGTTCACCAAAGGCTCAGCGTGCCATGCCGGAACGAGATTAGGGCCTGAAGCAATTCTTCGGGTTTGCGGTCAGCTCACAAGAAAGCGAGTTGAGAAAAGGAGATTTCTGGCACCGTAACTCACAATCCTGCAGAGTTCCAAATGACCCCTATCATCCAAAAATTTACTGAAGGAAGGCTGTGAGGAGGACTTGAACGCGACGCAGAATTGCAGAAAACAGATATCGGTGGGTAGATAAGAATTGCTCTGAAAGCGTAGGAAAAGAGGCAGCAGTTCGACAGTGATGCACTTGGCCAAAAAGGGCGTATGCGTTTTTTCCTGAATATATTCAGGAAAAAACTCATACGCCCTTTTTGGCCAACCAAGCAAGCCTGCAATGGAAATCCGCACTACAAGCAACTCTCACTTCCCACCGATCAAAAGGGCCCTCCGAAAAAAAGTGTAAAATCCAGAGAGGCAGGACAGGCCATGAAGAACCGGCAGCCTTGTTATGCTGATGGGCGGGATGGAAATTGCCAACAGCCACTCTGGAGAAGTGGATGGTGTTTCCTGGAACAAAGAGAAAACCAAGCTAGAGAGCCTAGGGCACTTCCACTTATGGTGCCATAGATTCGGAAAATTTAAATGAAAAAGACACAGCCACACCAAAGTTTGGGGCTGCGATCTTTACGGGAACCTTGACTATGGTACAACTTCAATAGCCCAGAAAGAGAAAAATGGATATAAAAGTTGTGGTACATCCCTACAATGGAATATCACTCAATAATGAAATCAATGGCAACAGACCAGTAGCAGCATAATGAGTGGATTTAGTTACGATGATTCTAAGTGAAATAAGTCACACAGAAAAAGAAACATCATAAGGTATCACGAATACTGGGAACATAAACACGGCTACGCGTGAACTGCATTACAAAATACAACAGAGTCTCACATTTACAAAAGAAACTGATGCTTGCTTAAGGGGAAAGGATAGTGGGGAGGCTGCATAAAACCAGAGGTTGATATTAGGACAGATACCATTCCATAAGCCAAATATCTATTAGACAAGATCTCCTCCTCGCTCAACCACATGGACTCAGCACCCCGTGTTCAAAACCGAGGAATATACCTGACTATGAAGAAAATTAAAACCCATACATTTATAGGTCTCCAAAAGAAAATCATTTGTGTACAACAGCATACACACAGCAGTGTACATAAGCTAAATCCACTTATAAAAATAAATTTGAAAAAGAAAACACAAGGACTGTGAAATAGAGAGAAATTCTTAAATAAGTCCTTCAGGGCTTGTGTGGAATCTTGGATTTACCACCTCTACATCCACAGCCGTGGGAGAGATAAGGCTGGACACTTGGGGCTGATGCTATTGGTGAGGGAATGCAGACCCTTTGATGTAATGGTGCATGGTTCCCATTCCACGGGCCCCAAATCTCCACGTTTAAGAGATTTATCCTTCAGCTAAAATATGCATGGAAAACCCAGAATATGATCCACGAAGTGATCAGGCAAAGTTTCTAAAACTCATCGCCATTTTCGAACCCTGGGACTCGAGTTCGCCGTTCCAGAGGCCATATTAACATTCTCCCCACTTGGAGAGTCAGTGCCTTTGACCTCTTGTTTCGCACACTTTGCAATTTCGGTAGAAGATGATCAGGAATAAGGAGAACCAATGAGCGGCTAACTCGATGTGTTTAGACGGGCACATTGAACTCTGATTTCCCTACAGGAAGAAGAGTTCACCAAAGGCTCAGCGTGCCATGCCGGAACGAGACTAGGGCCTGAAGCAATTCTTCGCCTTTGCGGTCAGCTCACAAGAAAGCGAGTTGAGAAAAGGACATTTCTGGCACTGTAACTCACAATCCTGCAGAGTTCCAAATGACCCCATCATCCAAAAATTTATTGAAGGAAGGCTGTGAGGAGGACTTGAACGCGACGCAGAATTGCAGAAAACAGATATCGGGGGGTAGATAAGAATTGCTCTGAAAGCGTAGGAAAAGAGGCAGCAGTTCGACAGTGATGCACTTGGCCAAAAAGGGCGTATGCGTTTTTTCCTGAATATATTCAAGAAAAAACGCATACGCCCTTTTTGGCCAACCAAGCAAGCCTGCAATGGAAATCCGCACTACAAGCAGCTCTCACTTCCCACCGATCAAAAGGGCCCTCCGAAAAAAAGTGTAAAATCCAGAGAGGCAGGACAGGCCATGGAGAACCGGCAGCCTTGTTATGCTGATGGGCGGGATGTAAATTGCCAACAGCCACTCTGGAGAAGTGGATGGTGTTTCCTGGAACAAAGAGAAAACAAAGCTAGAGAGCCTAGGGCACTTCCACTTATTGTGCCATAGATTCGGAAAATTTAAATGAAAAAGACACAGCCACACCAAAGTTTGGGGCTGCTCTCTTTACGGGAACCTTGACTATGGTACAACTTCAATAGCCCAGAAAGAGAAAAATGGATATAAATGTTGTGGTACATCCCTACAATGGAATATCACTCAACAATGAAATCAATGGCAACAGACCAGTAGCAGCATAATGAGTGGATTTAGTTACGATGATTCTAAGTGAAATAAGTCACACAGAAAAAGAAACATCATAAGGTATCACGAATACCGGGAACGTAAACACGGCTACGAGTGAACTGCATTACAAAACACAACAGAGTCTCACATTTACAAAAGAAACTGATGCTTGCTTAAGGGGAAAGGAGAGTGGGGAGGCTGCATAAAACCAGAGTTTGATATTAGGACAGATACCATTCCATAAGCCAAATATATATTAGAGAAGACCTCCTCCTCGCTCAACCACATGGACTCAGCACCCCGTGTTCAAAACCGAGGAATATACCTGACTATGAAGAAAATTAAAACCCATACATTTATAGGTCTCCATAAGAAAATCATTTGTGTACAGCAGCATACACACAGCAGTGTACATAAGCTAAATCCCTTCATAAAAATAAATTTGAAAAAGAAAACACAAGGACTGTGAAATAGAGAGAAATTCTTAAATAAGTCCTTCAGGGCTTGTGTGGAATCTTGGATTTACCACCTCTACATCCACAGCCGTGGGAGAGATAAGGCTGGACACTTGGGGCTGATGCTATTGGTGAGGGAATGCAGACCCTTTGATGTAATGGTGCATGGTTCCCATTCCACGGGCCCCAAATCTCCACGTTTAAGAGATTTATCCTTCAGCTAAAATATGCATGGAAAACCCAGAATATGATCCACGAAGTGATCAGGCAAAGTTTCTAAAACTCATCGCCATTTTCGAACCCTGGGACTCGAGTTCGCCGTTCCAGAGGCCATATTAACATTCTCCCCACTTGGAGAGTCAGTGCCTTTGACCTCTTGTTTAGCACACTTTGCAATTTCGGTAGAAGATGATCAGGAATAAGGAGAACCAATGAGCGGCTAACTCGATGTGTTTAGACGGGCACATTGAACTCTGATTTCCCTACAGGAAGAAGAGTTCACCAAAGGCTCAGCGTGCCATGCCGGAACGAGACTAGGGCCTGAAGCAATTCTTCGCCTTTGCGGTCAGCTCACAAGAAAGCGAGTTGAGAAAACGACATTTCTGGCACTGTAACTCACAATCCTGCAGAGTTCCAAAAGACCCCATCATCCAAAAATTTATTGAAGGAAGGCTGTGAGGAGGACTTGAACGCGACGCAGAATTGCAGAAAACAGATATCGGGGGGTAGATAAGAATTGCTCTGAAAGCGTAGGAAAAGAGGCAGCAGTTCGACAGTGATGCACTTGGCCAAAAAGGGCGTATGCGTTTTTTCCTGAATATATTCAAGAAAAAACGCATACGCCCTTTTTGGCCAACCAAGCAAGCCTGCAATGGAAATCCGCACTACAAGCAGCTCTCACTTCCCACCGATCAAAAGGGCCCTCCGAAAAAAAGTGTAAAATCCAGAGAGGCAGGACAGGCCATGGAGAACCGGCAGCCTTGTTATGCTGATGGGCGGGATGTAAATTGCCAACAGCCACTCTGGAGAAGTGGATGGTGTTTCCTGGAACAAAGAGAAAACAAAGCTAGAGAGCCTAGGGCACTTCCACTTATTGTGCCATAGATTCGGAAAATTTAAATGAAAAAGACACAGCCACACCAAAGTTTGGGGCTGCTCTCTTTACGGGAACCTTGACTATGGTACAACTTCAATAGCCCAGAAAGAGAAAAATGGATATAAATGTTGTGGTACATCCCTACAATGGAATATCACTCAACAATGAAATCAATGGCAACAGACCAGTAGCAGCATAATGAGTGGATTTAGTTACGATGATTCTAAGTGAAATAAGTCACACAGAAAAAGAAACATCATAAGGTATCACGAATACCGGGAACGTAAACACGGCTACGAGTGAACTGCATTACAAAACACAACAGAGTCTCACATTTACAAAAGAAACTGATGCTTTCTTAAGGGGAAAGGAGAGTGGGGAGGCTGCATAAAACCAGAGTTTGATATTAGGACAGATACCATTCCATAAGCCAAATATATATTAGAGAAGACCTCCTCCTCGCTCAACCACATGGACTCAGCACCCCGTGTTCAAAACCGAGGAATATACCTGACTATGAAGAAAATTAAAACCCATACATTTATAGGTCTCCATAAAAAAATCATTTGTGTACAGCAGCATACACACAGCAGTGTACATAAGCTAAATCCCTTCATAAAAATAAATTTGAAAAAGAAAACACAAGGACTGTGAAATAGAGAGAAATTCTTAAATAAGTCCTTCAGGGCTTGTGTGGAATCTTGGATTTACCACCTCTACATCCACAGCCGTGGGAGAGATAAGGCTGGACACTTGGGGCTGATGCTATTGGTGAGGGACTGCAGACCCTTTGAGGTAATGGTGCATGGTTCCCATTCCACGGGTCCCAAATCTCCACGTTTAAGGGATTTATCCTTCAGCTAAAATATGCATGGAAAACCCAGAATATGGTCCACGAAGTGATCAGGCAAAGTTTCTAAAACTCATCGCCATTTTCAAACCCTGGGACTCGAGTTCGCCGTTCCTGAGGCCATATTAACATTCTCCCCACTTGGAGAGTCAGTGCCTTTGACCTCTTGTTTCGCACACTTTGCAATTTCGGTAGAAGATGATCAGGAATAAGGAGAACCAATGAGTGGCTAACTCGATGTGTTTGGACGGGCACATTGAACTCTGATTTCCCTACAGGAAGAAGAGTTCACCAAAGGCTCAGTGTGCCATGCCGGAACGAGGTTAGGGCCTGAAGCAATTCTTCGGGTTTGCGGTCAGCTCACAAGAAAGCGAGTTGAGAAAAGGACATTTCTGTGACTGTAACTCACAATCCTGCAGAGTTCCAAATGACCCCTATCATCCAAAAATTTATTGAAGGAAGGCTGTGAGGAGGACTTGAATGCGACGCAGAATTGCAGAAAACAGATATCGGGGGGTAGATAAGAATAGCTCTGAAAGCGTAGGAAAAGAGGCAGCAGTTCGACAGTGATGCACTTGGCCAAAAAGGGCGTATGCGTTTTTTCCTGAATATATTCAGGAAAAAACGCATACGCCCTTTTTGGCCAACCAAGCAAGCCTGCAATGGAAATCCGCACTACAAGCAACTCTCACTTCCCACCGATCAAAAGGGCCCTCCGAAAAAAAGTGTAAAATCCAGAGAGGCAGGACAGGCCATGGAGAACTGGCAGCCTTGTTATGCTGATGGGCGGGATGTAAATTGCCAACAGCCACTCTGGAGAAGTGGATGGTGTTTCCTGGAACAAAGAGAAAACCAAGCTAGAGAGCCTAGGGCACTTCCACTTATGGTGCCATAGATTCGGAAAATTTAAATGAAAAAGACACAGCCACACCAAAGTTTGGGGCTGCGCTCTTTACGGGAACCTTGACTATGGTACAACTTCAATAGCCCAGAAAGAGAAAAATGGATATAAAAGTTGTGGTACATCCCTACAATGGAATATCACTCAACAATGAAATCAATGGCAACAGACCAGTAGCAGCATAATGAGTGGATTTAGTTACGATGATTCTAAGTGAAATAAGTCACACAGAAAAAGAAACATCATAAGGTATCACGAATACCGGGAACGTAAACACGGCTACGCGTGAACTGCATTACAAAACACAACAGAGTCTCACATTTACAAAAGAAACTGATGCTTGCTTAAGGGGAAAGGATAGTGGGGAGGCTGCATAAAACCAGAGGTTGATATTAGGACAGGTACCATTCCATAAGCCAAATATATATTAGACAAGATCTCCTCCTCGCTCAACCACATGGACTCAGCACCCCGTGTTCAAAACCGAGGAATATACCTGACTATGAAGAAAATTAAAACCCATACATTTATAGGTCTCCATAAGAAAATCATTTGTGTACAGCAGCATACACACAGCAGTGTACATAAGCTAAATCCACTTATAAAAATAAATTTGAAAAAGAAAACACAAGGACTGTGAAATAGAGAGAAATTCTTAAATAAGTCCTTCAGGGCTTGTGTGGAATCTTGGATTTACCACCTCTACATCCACAGCCGTGGGAGAGATAAGGCTGGACACTTGGGGCTGATGCTATTGGTGAGGGAATGCAGACCCTTTGATGTAATGGTGCATGGTTCCCATTCCACGGGTCCCAAATCTCCACGTTTAAGAGATTTATCCTTCAGCTAAAATATGCATGGAAAACCCAGAATATGGTCCACGAAGTGATCAGGCAAAGTTTCTAAAACTCATCGCCATTTTCGAACCCTGGGACTCGAGTTCGCCGTTCCAGAGGCCATATTAACATTCTCCCCACTTGGAGAGTCAGTGCCTTTGACCTCTTGTTTCGCACACTTTGCAATTTCGGTAGAAGATGATCAGGAATAAGGAGAACCAATGAGCGGCTAACTCGATGTGTTTGGACGGGCACATTGAACTCTGATTTCCCTACAGGAAGAAGAGTTCACCAAAGGCTCAGCGTGCCATGCCGGAACGAGACTAGGGCCTGAAGCAATTCTTCGCGTTTGCGGTCAGCTCACAAGAAAGCGAGTTGAGAAAAGGACATTTCTGGCACTGTAACTCACAATCCTGCAGAGTTCCAAATGACCCCTATCATCCAAAAATTTATTGAAGGAAGGCTGTGAGGAGGACTTGAACGCGACACAGAATTGCAGAAAACAGATATCGGGGGGTAGATAAGAATTGCTCTGAAAGCGTAGGAAAAGAGGCAGCAGTTCGACAGTGATGCACTTGGCCAAAAAGGGCGTATGCGTTTTTTCCTGAATATATTCAGGAAAAAACGCATACGCCCTTTTTGGCCAACCAAGCAAGCCTGCAATGGAAATCCGCACTACAAGGAGCTCTCACTTCCCACCGATCAAAAGGGCCCTCCGAAAAAAAGTGTAAAATCCAGAGAGGCAGGACAGGCCATGGAGAACCGGCAGCCTTGTTATGCTGATGGGCGGGATGTAAATTGCCAACAGCCACTCTGGAGAAGTGGATGGTGTTTCCTGGAACAAAGAGAAAACCAAGCTAGAGAGCCTAGGGCACTTCCACTTATTGTGCCATAGATTCGGAAAATTTAAATGAAAAAGACACAGCCACACCAAAGTTTGCGGCTGCTCTCTTTACGGGAACCTTGACTATGGTACAACTTCAATAGCCCAGAAAGAGAAAAATGGATATAAAAGTTGTGGTACATCCCTACAATGGAATATCACTCAACAATGAAATCAATGGCAACAGACCAGTAGCAGCATAATGAGTGGATTTAGTTACGATGATTCTAAGTGAAATAAGTCACACAGAAAAAGAAACATCATAAGGTATCACGAATACCGGGAACGTAAACACGGCTACGCGTGAACTGCATTACAAAACACAACAGAGTCTCACATTTACAAAAGAAACTGATGCTTGCTTAAGGGGAAAGGAGAGTGGGGAGGCTGCATAAAACCAGAGGTTGATATTAGGACAGATACCATTCCATAAGCCAAATATATATTAGAGAAGACCTCCTGCTCGCTCAACCACATGGACTCAGCACCCCGTGTTCAAAACCGAGGAATATACCTGACTATGAAGAAAATTAAAACCCATACATTTATAGGTCTCCATAAGAAAATCATTTGTGTACAGCAGCATACACACAGCAGTGTACATAAGCTAAATCCCCTTATAAAAATAAATTTGAAAAAGAAAACACAAGGACTGTGAAATAGAGAGAAATTCTTAAATAAGTCCTTCAGGGCTTGTGTGGAATCTTGGATTTACCACCTCTACATCCACAGCCGTGGGAGAGATAAGGCTGGACACTTGGGGCTGATGCTATTGGTGAGGGAATGCAGACCCTTTGAGGTAATGGTGCATGGTTCCCATTCCACGGGTCCCAAATCTCCACGTTTAAGGGATTTATCCTTCAGCTAAAATATGCATGGAAAACCCAGAATATGGTCCACGAAGTGATCAGGCAAAGTTTCTAAAACTCATCGCCATTTTCAAACCCTGGGACTCGAGTTCGCCGTTCCAGAGGCCATATTAACATTCTCCCCACTTGGAGAGTCAGTGCCTTCGACCTCTTGTTTCGCACACTTTGCAATTTCGGTAGAAGATGATCAGGAATAAGGAGAACCAATGAGCGGCTAACTTGATGTGTTTGGACGGGCACATTGAACTCTGATTTCCCTACAGGAAGAAGAGTTCACCAAAGGCTCAGCGTGCCATGCCGGAACGAGATTAGGGCCTGAAGCAATTCTTCGGGTTTGCGGTCAGCTCACAAGAAAGCGAGTTGAGAAAAGGAGATTTCTGGCACTGTAACTCACAATCCTGCAGAGTTCCAAATGACCCCTATCATCCAAAAATTTATTGAAGGAAGGCTGTGAGGAGGACTTGAACACGACGCAGAATTGCAGAAAACAGATATCGGGGGGTAGATAAGAATTGCTCTGAAAGCGTAGGAAAAGAGGCAGCAGTTCGACAGTGATGCACTTGGCCAAAAAGGGCGTATGCGTTTTTTCCTGAATATATTCAGGAAAAAACGCATACGCACTTTTTGGCCAACCAGGCAAGCCTGCAATGGAAATCCGCACTACAAGCAACTCTCACTTCCCACCGATCAAAAGGGCCCTCCGAAAAAAAGTGTAAAATCCAGAGAGGCAGGACAGGCAATGGAGAACCGGCAGCCTTGTTATGCTGATGGGCGGGATGTAAATTGCCAACAGCCACTCTGGAGAAGTGGATGGTGTTTCCTGGAACAAAGAGAAAACCAAACTAGAGAGCCTAGGGCACTTCCACTTATGGTGCCATAGATTCGGAAAATTTAAATGAAAAAGACACAGCCACACCAAAGTTTGGGGCTGCGCTCTTTACGGGAACCTTGACTATGGTACAACTTCAATAGCCCAGAAAGAGAAAAATAGATATAAAAGTTGTGGTACATCCCTACAATGGAATATCACTCAACAATGAAATCAATGGCAACAGACCAGTAGCAGCATAATGAGTGGATTTAGTTACGATGATTCTAAGTGAAATAAGTCACACAGAAAAAGAAACATCATAAGGTATCACGAATACCGAGAACGTAAACACGGCTACGCGTGAACTGCATTACAAAACACAACAGAGTCTCACATTTACAAAAGAAACTGATGCTTGCTTAAGGGGGAAGGAGAGTGGAGAGGCTGCATAAAACCAGAGGTTGATATTAGGACAGATACCATTCCATAAGCCAAATATATATTAGAGAAGACCTCCTGCTCGCTCAACCACATGGACTCAGCACCCCGTGTTCAAAACCGAGGAATATACCTGACTATGAAGAAAATTAAAACCCATACATTTATAGGTCTCCATAAGAAAATCATTTGTGTACAGCAGCATACACACAGCAGTGTACATAAGCTAAATCCCCTTATAAAAATAAATTTGAAAAAGAAAACACAAGGACTGTGAAATAGAGAGAAATTCGTTAATAAGTCCTTCAGGGCTTGTGTGGAATCTTGGATGTACCACCTCTACATCCACAGCCGTGGGAGAGATAAGGCTGGACACTTGGGGCTGATGCTATTGGTGAGGGAATGCAGACCCTTTGAGGTAATGGTGCATGGTTCCCATTCCACGACTCCCAAATCTCCACGTTTAAGGGATTTATCCTTCAGGTAAAATATGCATGGAAAACCCAGAATATGGTCCACGAAGTGATCAGGCAAAGTTTCTAAAACTCATCGCCATTTTCGTACCCTGGGACTCGAGTTCGCCGCTCCAGAGGCCATATTAACATTCTCCCAACTTGGAAAGTCAGTGCCATTGACCTCTTGTTTCGCACACTTTGCAATTTCGGTAGAAGATGATCAGGAATAAGGAGAACCAATGAGCGGCTAACTCGATGTGTTTGGACGGGCACATTGAACTCTGATTTCCCTACAGGAAGAAGAGTTCAACCAAAGGCTCAGCGTGCCATGCCGGAACGAGATTAGGGCCTGAAGCAATTCTTCGGGTTTGCGGTCAGCTCACAAGAAAGCGAGTTGAGAAAAGGAGATTTCTGGCACTGTAACTCACAATCCTGCAGAGTTCCAAATGACCCCTATCATCCAAAAATTTATTGAAGGAAGGCTGTGAGGAGGACTTGAACGCGACGCAGAATTGCAGAAAACAGATATCGGGGGGTAGATAAGAATTGCTCTGAAAGCGTAGGAAAAGAGGCAGCAGTTCGACAGTGATGCACTTGGCCAAAAAGGGCGTATGCGTTTTTTCCTGAATATATTCAGGAAAAAACTCATACGCTCTTTTTGGCCAACCAAGCAAGCCTGCAATGGAAATCCGCACTACAAGCAACTCTCACTTCCCACCGATCAAAAGGGCCCTCCGAAAAAAAGTGTAAAATCCAGAGAGGCAGGACAGGCCATGGAGAACCGGCAGCCTTGTTATGCTGATGGGCGGGATGTAAATTGCCAACAGCCACTCTGGAGAAGTGGATGGTGTTTCCTGGAACAAAGAGAAAACCAAGCTAGAGAGCCTAGGGCACTTCCACTTATGGTGCCATAGATTCGGAAAATTTAAATGAAAAAGACACAGCCACACCAAAGTTTGGGGCTGCGCTCTTTACGGGAACCTTGACTATGGTACAACTTCAATAGCCCAGAAAGAGAAAAATGGATATAAAAGTTGTGGTACATCCCTACAATGGAACATCACTCAACAATGAAATCAATGGCAACAGACCAGTAGCAGCATAATGAGTGGATTTAGTTACGATGATTCTAAGTGAAATAAGTCACACAGAAAAAGAAACATCATAAGGTATCACGAATACCGGGAACGTAAACACGGCTACGTGTGAACTGCATTACAAAACACAACAGAGTCTCACATTTACAAAAGAAACTGATGCTTGCTTAAGGGGAAAGGATAGTGGGGAGGCTGCATAAAACCAGAGGTTGATATTAGGACAGATACCATTCCATAAGCCAAATATATATTAGACAAGATCTCCTCCTCGCTCAACCACATGGACTCAGCACCCCGTGTTCAAAACCGAGGAATATACCTGACTATGAAGAAAATTAAAACCCATACATTTATAGGTCTCCATAAGAAAATCATTTGTGTACAGCAGCATACACACAGCAGTGTACATAAGCTAAATCCACTTATAAAAATAAATTTGAAAAAGAAAACACAAGGACTGTGAAATAGAGAGAAATTCTTAAATAAGTCCTTCAGGGCTTGTGTGGAATCTTGGATTTACCACCTCTACATCCACAGCCGTGGGAGAGATAAGGCTGGACACTTGGGGCTGATGCTATTGGTGAGGGAATGCAGACCCTTTGATGTAATGGTGCATGGTTCCCATTCCACGGGTCCCAAATCTCCACGTTTAAGAGATTTATCCTTCAGCTAAAATATGCATGGAAAACCCAGAATATGGTCCACGAAGTGATCAGGCAAAGTTTCTAAAACTCATCGCCATTTTCGAACCCTGGGACTCGAGTTCGCCGTTCCAGAGGCCATATTAACATTCTCCCCACTTGGAGAGTCAGTGCCTTTGACCTCTTGTTTCGCACACTTTGCAATTTCGGTAGAAGATGATCAGGAATAAGGAGAACCAATGAGCGGTTAACTCGATGTGTTTGGACGGGCACATTGAACTCTGATTTCCCTACAGGAAGAAGAGTTCACCAAAGGCTCAGCGTGCCATGCCGGAACGAGATTAGAGCCTGAAGCAATTCTTCGGGTTTGCGGTCAGCTCACAAGAAAGCGAGTTGAGAAAAGGAGATTTCTGGCACTGTAACTCACAATCCTGCAGAGTTCCAAATGACCCCTATCATCCAAAAATTTATTGAAGGAAGGCTGTGAGGAGGACTTGAACGCGACGCAGAATTGCAGAAAACAGATATCGTGGGGTAGATAAGAATTGCTCTGAAAGCGTAGGAAAAGAGGCAGCAGTTCGACAGTGATGCACTTGGCCAAAAAGGGCGTATGCGTTTTTTCCTGAATATATTCAGGAAAAAACGCATACGCCCTTTTTGGCCAACCAAGCAAGCCTGCAATGGAAATCCGCACTACAAGCAACTCTCACTTCCCACCAATCAAAAGTGCCCTCCGAAAAAAAGTGTAAAATGCAGAGAGGCAGGACAGGCCATGGAGAACCGGCAGCCTTGTTATGCTGATGGGCGGGATGTAAATTGCCAACAGCCACTCTGGAGAAGTGGATGGTGTTTCCTGGAACAAAGAGAAAACCAAGCTAGAGAGCCTAGGGCACTTCCACTTATGGTGCCATAGATTCGGAAAATTTAAATGAAAAAGACACAGCCACACCAAAGTTTGCGGCTGCTCTCTTTACGGGAAACTTGACTATGGTACAACTTCAATAGCCCAGAAAGAGAAAAATGGATATAAAAGTTGTGGTACATCCCTACAATGGAATATCACTCAACAATGAAATCAATGGCAACAGACCAGTAGCAGCATAATGAGTGGATTTAGTTACGATGATTCTAAGTGAAATAAGTCACACAGAAAAAGAAACATCATAAGGTATCACGAATACCGGGAACGTAAACACGGCTACGCGTGAACTGCATTACAAAACACAACAGAGTCTCACATTTACAAAAGAAACTGATGCTTGCTTAAGGGGAAAGGAGAGTGGGGAGGCTGCATAAAACCAGAGGTTGATATTAGGACAGATACCATTCCATAAGCCAAATATATATTAGAGAAGACCTCCTGCTCGCTCAACCACATGGACTCAGCACCCCGTGTTCAAAACCGAGGAATATACCTGACTATGAAGAAAATTAAAACCCATACATTTATAGGTCTCCATAAGAAAATCATTTGTGTACAGCAGCATACACACAGCAGTGTACATAAGCTAAATCCCCTTATAAAAATAAATTTGAAAAAGAAAACACAAGGACTGTGAAATAGAGAGAAATTCTTAAATAAGTCCTTCAGGGCTTGTGTGGAATCTTGGATTTACCACCGCTACATCCACAGCCGTGGGAGAGATAAGGCTGGACACTTGGGGCTGATGCTATTGGTGAGGGAATGCAGACCCTTTGAGGTAATGGTGCATGGTTCCCATTCCACGGGTCCCAAATCTCCACGTTTAAGGGATTTATCCTTCAGCTAAAATATGCATGGAAAACCCAGAATATGGTCCACGAAGTGATCAGGCAAAGTTTCTAAAACTCATCGCCATTTTCAAACCCTGGGACTCGAGTTCGCCGTTCCAGAGGCCATATTAACATTCTCCCCACTTGGAGAGTCAGTGCCTTTGACCTCTTGTTTCGCACACTTTGCAATTTCGGTAGAAGATGATCAGGAATAAGGAGAACCAATGAGCGGTTAACTCGATGTGTTTGGACGGGCACATTGAACTCTGATTTCCCTACAGGAAGAAGAGTTCAACCAAAGGCTCAGCGTGCCATGCCGGAACGAGATTAGGGCCTGAAGCAATTCTTCGGGTTTGCGGTCAGCTCACAAGAAAGCGAGTTGAGAAAAGGAGATTTCTGGCACTGTAACTCACAATCCTGCAGAGTTCCAAATGACCCCTATCATCCAAAAATTTATTGAAGGAAGGCTGTGAGGAGGACTTGAACGCGACGCAGAATTGCAGAAAACAGATATCGGGGGGTAGATAAGAATTGCTCTGAAAGCGTAGGAAAAGAGGCAGCAGTTCGACAGTGATGCACTTGGCCAAAAAGGGCGTATGCGTTTTTTCCTGAATATATTCAGGAAAAAACTCATACGCTCTTTTTGGCCAACCAAGCAAGCCTGCAATGGAAATCCGCACTACAAGCAACTCTCACTTCCCACCGATCAAAAGGGCCCTCCGAAAAAAAGTGTAAAACCCAGAGAGGCAGGACAGGCCATGGAGAACCGGCAGCCTTGTTATGCTGATGGGCGGGATGTAAATTGCCAACAGCCACTCTGGAGAAGTGGATGGTGTTTCCTGGAACAAAGAGAAAACCAAGCTAGAGAGCCTAGGGCACTTCCACTTATGGTGCCATAGATTCGGAAAATTTAAATGAAAAAGACACAGCCACACCAAAGTTTGGGGCTGCGCTCTTTACGGGAACCTTGACTATGGTACAACTTCAATAGCCCAGAAAGAGAAAAATGGATATAAAAGTTGTGGTACATCCCTACAATGGAACATCACTCAACAATGAAATCAATGGCAACAGACCAGTAGCAGCATAATGAGTGGATTTAGTTACGATGATTCTAAGTGAAATAAGTCACACAGAAAAAGAAACATCATAAGGTATCACGAATACCGGGAACGTAAACACGGCTACGTGTGAACTGCATTACAAAACACAACAGAGTCTCACATTTACAAAAGAAACTGATGCTTGCTTAAGGGGAAAGGATAGTGGGGAGGCTGCATAAAACCAGAGGTTGATATTAGGACAGATACCATTCCATAAGCCAAATATATATTAGAGAAGACCTCCTGCTCGCTCAACCACATGGACTCAGCACCCCGTGTTCAAAACCGAGGAATATACCTGACTATGAAGAAAATTAAAACCCATACATTTATAGGTCTCCATAAGAAAATCATTTGTGTACAGCAGCATACACACAGCAGTGTACATAAGCTAAATCCCCTTATAAAAATAAATTTGAAAAAGAAAACACAAGGACTGTGAAATAGAGAGAAATTCTTAAATAAGTCCTTCAGGGCTTGTGTGGAATCTTGGATTTACCACCTCTACATCCACAGCCGTGGGAGAGATAAGGCTGGACACTTGGGGCTGATGCTATTGGTGAGGGAATGCAGACCCTTTGAGGTAATGGTGCATGGTTCCCATTCCACGGGTCCCAAATCTCCACGTTTAAGGGATTTATCCTTCAGCTAAAATATGCATGGAAAACCCAGAATATGGTCCACGAAGTGATCAGGCAAAGTTTCTAAAACTCATCGCCATTTTCGTACCCTGGGACTCGAGTTCGCCGTTCCAGAGGCCATATTAACATTCTCCCCACTTGGAGAGTCAGTGCCTTCGACCTCTTGTTTGGCACACTTTGCAATTTCGGTAGAAGATGATCAGGAATAAGGAGAACCAATGAGCGGCTAACTCGATGTCTTTGGACGGGCACATTGAACTCCGATTTCCCTACAGGAAGAAGAGTTCACCAAAGGCTCAGCGTGCCATGCCGGAACGAGATTAGGGCCTGAAGCAATTCTTCGGGTTTGCGGTCAGCTCACAAGAAAGCGAGTTGAGAAAAGGAGATTTCTGGCACTGTAACTCACAATCCTGCAGAGTTCCAAATGACCCCTATCATCCAAAAATTTATTGAAGGAAGGCTGTGAGGAGGATTTGAACACGACGCAGAATTGCAGAAAACAGATATCGGGGGGTAGATAAGAATTGCTCTGAAAGCGTAGGAAATGAGGCAGCAGTTCGACAGTGATGCACTTGGCCAAAAAGGGCGTATGCGTTTTTTCCTGAATATATTCAGGAAAAAACGCATACGCACTTTTTGGCCAACCAAGCAAGCCTGCAATGGAAATCCGCACTACAAGCAACTCTCACTTCCCACCGATCAAAAGGGCCCTCCGAAAAAAAGTGTAAAATCCAGAGAGGCAGGACAGGCCATGGAGAACCGGCAGCCTTGTTATGCTGATGGGCGGGATGTAAATTGCCAACAGCCACTCTGGAGAAGTGGATGGTGTTTCCTGGAACAAAGAGAAAACCAAACTAGAGAGCCTAGGGCACTTCCACTTATGGTGCCATAGATTCGGAAAATTTAAATGAAAAAGATACAGCCACACCAAAGTTTGGGGCTGCGCTCTTTACGGGAACCTTGACTATGGTACAACTTCAATAGCCCAGAAAGAGAAAAATAGATATAAAAGTTGTGGTACATCCCTACAATGGAATATCACTCAACAATGAAATCAATGGCAACAGACCACTAGCAGCATAATGAGTGGATTTAGTTACGATGATTCTAAGTGAAATAAGTCACACAGAAAAAGAAACATCATAAGGTATCACGAATACCGAGAACGTAAACACGGCTACGCGTGAACTGCATTACAAAACACAACAGAGTCTCACATTTACAAAAGAAACTGATGCTTGCTTAAGGGGGAAGGAGAGTGGAGAGGCTGCATAAAACCAGAGGTTGATATTAGGACAGATACCATTCCATAAGCCAAATATATATTAGAGAAGACCTCCTGCTCGCTCAACCACATGGACTCAGCACCCCGTGTTCAAAACCGAGGAATATACCTGACTATGAAGAAAATTAAAACCCATACATTTATAGGTCTCCATAAGAAAATCATTTGTGTACAGCAGCATACACACAGCAGTGTACATAAGCTAAATCCCCTTATAAAAATAAATTTGAAAAAGAAAACACAAGGACTGTGAAATAGAGAGAAATTCGTAAATAAGTCCTTCAGGGCTTGTGTGGAATCTTGGATGTACCACCTCTACATCCACAGCCGTGGGAGAGATAAGGCTGGACACTTGGGGCTGATGCTATTGGTGAGGGAATGCAGACCCTTTGAGGTAATGGTGCATGGTTCCCATTCCACGACTCCCAAATCTCCACGTTTAAGGGATTTATCCTTCAGGTAAAATATGCATGGAAAACCCAGAATATGGTCCACGAAGTGATCAGGCAAAGTTTCTAAAACTCATCGCCATTTTCGTACCCTGGGACTCGAGTTCGCCGCTCCAGAGGCCATATTAACATTCTCCCAACTTGGAGAGTCAGTGCCATTGACCTCTTGTTTCGCACACTTTGCAATTTCGGTAGAAGATGATCAGGAATAAGGAGAACCAATGAGCGGCTAACTCGATGTGTTTGGACGGGCACATTGAACTCTGATTTCCCTACAGGAAGAAGAGTTCACCAAAGGCTCAGCGTGCCATGCCGGAACGAGATTAGGGCCTGAAGCAATTCTTCGGGTTTGCGGTCAGCTCACAAGAAAGCGAGTTGAGAAAAGGAGATTTCTGGCACTGTAACTCACAATCCTGCAGAGTTCCAAATGACCCCTATCATCCAAAAATTTATTGAAGGAAGGCTGTGAGGAGGACTTGAACGCGACGCAGAATTGCAGAAAACAGATATCGGGGGGTAGATAAGAATTGCTCTGAAAGCGTAGGAAAAGAGGCAGCAGTTCGACACTGATGCACTTGGTCAAAAAGGGCGTATGCGTTTTTTCCTGAATATATTCAGGAAAAAACTCATACGCTCTTTTTGGCCAACCAAGCAAGCCTGCAATGGAAATCCGCACTACAAGCAACTCTCACTTCCCACCGATCAAAAGGGCCCTCCGAAAAATAGTGTAAAATCCAGAGAGGCAGGACAGGCCATGGAGAACCGGCAGCCTTGTTATGCTGATGGGCGGGATGTAAATTGCCAACAGCCACTCTGGAGAAGTGGATGGTGTTTCCTGGAACAAAGAGAAAACCTAGCTAGAGAGCCTAGGGCACTTCCACTTATGGTGCCATAGATTCGGAAAATTTAAATGAAAAAGACACAGCCACACCAAAGTTTGGGGCTGCTCTATTCACAGGAACCTTGACTATGGTACAACTTCAATAGCCCAGAAAGAGAAAAATGGATATAAAAGTTGTGGTACATCCCTACAATGGAATATCACTCAACAATGAAATCAATGGTAACAGACCAGTAGCAGCATAATGAGTGGATTTAGTTACGATGATTCTAAGTGAAATAAGTCACACAGAAAAAGAAACATCATAAGGTATCACGAATACCCGGAACGTAAACACGGCTACGCGTGAACTGCATTACAAAACACAACAGAGTCTCACATTTACAAAAGAAACTGATGCTTGCTTAAGGGGAAAGGAGAGTGGGGAGGCTGCATAAAACCAGAGGTTGATATTAGGACAGATACCATTCAATAAGCCAAATATATATTAGACAAGACCTCCTGCTCGCTCAACCACATGGACTCAGCACCCCGTGTTCAAAACCGAGGAATATACCTGACTATGAAGAAAATTAAAACCCATACATTTATAGGTCTCCATAAGAAAATCATTTGTGTACAGCAGCATACACACAGCAGTGTACATAAGCTAAATCCCCTTATAAAAATAAATTTGAAAAAGAAAACACAAGGACTGTGAAATAGAGAGAAATTCTTAAATAAGTCCTTCAGGGCTTGTGTGGAATCTTGGATTTACCACCTCTACATCCACAGCCGTGGGAGAGATAAGGCTGGACACTTGGGGCTGATGCTATTGGTGAGGGAATGCAGACCCTTTGAGGTAATGGTGCATGGTTCCCATTCCACGGGTCCCAAATCTCCACGTTTAAGGGATTTATCCTTCAGCTAAAATATGCATGGAAAACCCAGAATATGGTCCACGAAGTGATCAGGCAAAGTTTCTAAAACTCATCGCCATTTTCAAATCCTGGGACTCGAGTTCGCCGTTCCAGAGGCCATATTAACATTCTCCCCACTTGGAGAGTCAGTGCCTTCGACCTCTTGTTTGGCACACTTTGCAATTTCGGTAGAAGATGATCAGGAATAAGGAGAACCAATGAGCGGCTAACTCGATGTCTTTGGACGGGCACATTGAACTCCGATTTCCCTACAGGAAGAAGAGTTCACCAAAGGCTCAGCGTGCCATGCCGGAACGAGATTAGGGCCTGAAGCAATTCTTCGGGTTTGCGGTCAGCTCACAAGAAAGCGAGTTGAGAAAAGGAGATTTCTGGCACTGTAACTCACAATCCTGCAGAGTTCCAAATGACCCCTATCATCCAAAAATTTATTGAAGGAAGGCTGTGAGGAGGACTTGAACACGACGCAGAATTGCAGAAAACAGATATCGGGGGGTAGATAAGAATTGCTCTGAAAGCGTAGGAAATGAGGCAGCAGTTCGACAGTGATGCACTTGGCCAAAAAGGGCGTATGCGTTTTTTCCTGAATATATTCAGGAAAAAACGCATACGCACTTTTTGGCCAACCAAGCAAGCCTGCAATGGAAATCCGCACTACAAGCAACTCTCACTTCCCACCGATCAAAAGGGCCCTCCGAAAAAAAGTGTAAAATCCAGAGAGGCAGGACAGGCCATGGAGAACCGGCAGCTTTGTTATGCTTATGGGCGGGATGTAAATTGCCAACAGCCACTCTGGAGAAGTGGATGGTGTTTCCTGGAACAAAGAGAAAACCTAGCTAGAGAGCCTAGGGCACTTCCACTTATGGTGCCATAGATTCGGAAAATTTAAATGAAAAAGACACAGCCACACCAAAGTTTGGGGCTGCTCTCTTGACGGGAACCTTGACTATGGTACAACTTCAATAGCCCAGAAAGAGAAAAATGGATATAAAAGTTGTGGTACATCCCTACAATGGAATATCACTCAACAATGAAATCAATGGTAACAGACCAGTAGCAGCATAATGAGTGGATTTAGTTACGATGATTCTAAGTGAAATAAGTCACACAGAAAAAGAAACATCATAAGGTATCACGAATACCCGGAACGTAAACACGGCTACGCGTGAACTGCATTACAAAACACAACAGAGTCTCACATTTACAAAAGAAACTGATGCTTGCTTAAGGGGAAAGGAGAGTGGGGAGGCTGCATAAAACCAGAGGTTGATATTAGGACAGATACCATTCCATAAGCCAAATATATATTAGACAAGACCTCCTGCTCGCTCAACCACATGGACTCAGCACCCCGTGTTCAAAACCGAGGAATATACCTGACTATGAAGAAAATTAAAACCCATACATTTATAGGTCTCCATAAGAAAATCATTTGTGTACAGCAGCATACACACAGCAGTGTACATAAGCTAAATCCCCTTATAAAAATAAATTTGAAAAAGAAAACACAAGGACTGTGAAATAGAGAGAAATTCTTAAATAAGTCCTTCAGGGCTTGTGTGGAATCTTGGATTTACCACCTCTACATCCACAGCCGTGGGAGAGATAAGGCTGGACACTTGGGGCTGATGCTATTGGTGAGGGAATGCAGACCCTTTGAGGTAATGGTGCATGGTTCCCATTCCACGGGTCCCAAATCTCCACGTTTAAGGGATTTATCCTTCAGCTAAAATATGCATGGAAAACCCAGAATATGGTCCACGAAGTGATCAGGCAAAGTTTCTAAAACTCATCGCCATTTTCAAATCCTGGGACTCGAGTTCGCCGTTCCAGAGGCCATATTAACATTCTCCCCACTTGGAGAGTCAGTGCCTTCGACCTCTTGTTTTGCACACTTTGCAATTTCGGTAGAAGATGATCAGGAATAAGGAGAACCAATGAGCGGCTAACTCGATGTCTTTGGACGGGCACATTGAACTCCGATTTCCCTACAGGAAGAAGAGTTCACCAAAGGCTCAGCGTGCCATGCCGGAACGAGATTAGGGCCTGAAGCAATTCTTCGGGTTTGCGGTCAGCTCACAAGAAAGCGAGTTGAGAAAAGGAGATTTCTGGCACTGTAACTCACAATCCTGCAGAGTTCCAAATGACCCCTATCATCCAAAAATTTATTGAAGGAAGGCTGTGAGGAGGACTTGAACACGACGCAGAATTGCAGAAAACAGATATCGGGGGGTAGATAAGAATTGCTCTGAAAGCGTAGGAAATGAGGCAGCAGTTCGACAGTGATGCACTTGGCCAAAAAGGGCGTATGCGTTTTTTCCTGAATATATTCAGGAAAAAACGCATACGCACTTTTTGGCCAACCAAGCAAGCCTGCAATGGAAATCCGCACTACAAGCAACTCTCACTTCCCACCGATCAAAAGGGCCCTCCGAAAAAAAGTGTAAAATCCAGAGAGGCAGGACAGGCCATGGAGAACCGGCAGCTTTGTTATGCTTATGGGCGGGATGTAAATTGCCAACAGCCACTCTGGAGAAGTGGATGGTGTTTCCTGGAACAAAGAGAAAACCTAGCTAGAGAGCCTAGGGCACTTCCACTTATGGTGCCATAGATTCGGAAAATTTAAATGAAAAAGACACAGCCACACCAAAGTTTGGGGCTGCTCTCTTGACGGGAACCTTGACTATGGTACAACTTCAATAGCCCAGAAAGAGAAAAATGGATATAAAAGTTGTGGTACATCCCTACAATGGAATATCACTCAACAATGAAATCAATGGTAACAGACCAGTAGCAGCATAATGAGTGGATTTAGTTACGATGATTCTAAGTGAAATAAGTCACACAGAAAAAGAAACATCATAAGGTATCACGAATACCCGGAACGTAAACACGGCTACGCGTGAACTGCATTACAAAACACAACAGAGTCTCACATTTACAAAAGAAACTGATGCTTGCTTAAGGGGAAAGGAGAGTGGGGAGGCTGCATAAAACCAGAGGTTGATATTAGGACAGATACCATTCCATAAGCCAAATATATATTAGACAAGACCTCCTGCTCGCTCAACCACATGGACTCAGCACCCCGTGTTCAAAACCGAGGAATATACCTGACTATGAAGAAAATTAAAACCCATACATTTATAGGTCTCCATAAGAAAATCATTTGTGTACAGCAGCATACACACAGCAGTGTACATAAGCTAAATCCCCTTATAAAAATAAATTTGAAAAAGAAAACACAAGGACTGTGAAATAGAGAGAAATTCTTAAATAAGTCCTTCAGGGCTTGTGTGGAATCTTGGATTTACCACCTCTACATCCACAGCCGTGGGAGAGATAAGGCTGGACACTTGGGGCTGATGCTATTGGTGAGGGAATGCAGACCCTTTGAGGTAATGGTGCATGGTTCCCATTCCACGGGTCCCAAATCTCCACGTTTAAGGGATTTATCCTTCAGCTAAAATATGCATGGAAAACCCAGAATATGGTCCACGAAGTGATCAGGCAAAGTTTCTAAAACTCATCGCCATTTTCAAATCCTGGGACTCGAGTTCGCCGTTCCAGAGGCCATATTAACATTCTCCCCACTTGGAGAGTCAGTGCCTTCGACCTCTTGTTTTGCACACTTTGCAATTTCGGTAGAAGATGATCAGGAATAAGGAGAACCAATGAGCGGCTAACTCGATGTCTTTGGACGGGCACATTGAACTCCGATTTCCCTACAGGAAGAAGAGTTCACCAAAGGCTCAGCGTGCCATGCCGGAACGAGATTAGGGCCTGAAGCAATTCTTCGGGTTTGCGGTCAGCTCACAAGAAAGCGAGTTGAGAAAAGGAGATTTCTGGCACTGTAACTCACAATCCTGCAGAGTTCCAAATGACCCCTATCATCCAAAAATTTATTGAAGGAAGGCTGTGAGGAGGACTTGAACACGACGCAGAATTGCAGAAAACAGATATCGGGGGGTAGATAAGAATTGCTCTGAAAGCGTAGGAAATGAGGCAGCAGTTCGATAGTGATGCACTTGGCCAAAAAGGGCGTATGCGTTTTTTCCTGAATATATTCAGGAAAAAACGCATACGCACTTTTTGGCCAACCAAGCAAGCCTGCAATGGAAATCCGCACTACAAGCAACTCTCACTTCCCACCGATCAAAAGGGCCCTCCGAAAAAAAGTGTAAAATCCAGAGAGGCAGGACAGGCCATGGAGAACCGGCAGCCTTGTTATGCTGATGGGCGGGATGTAAATTGCCAACAGCCACTCTGGAGAAGTGGATGGTGTTTCCTGGAACAAAGAGAAAACCAAACTAGAGAGCCTAGGGCACTTCCACTTATGGTGCCATAGATTCGGAAAATTTAAATGAAAAAGACACAGCCACACCAAAGTTTGGGGCTGCGCTCTTTACGGGAACCTTGACTATGGTACAACTTCAATAGCCCAGAAAGAGAAAAATAGATATAAAAGTTGTGGTACATCCCTACAATGGAATATCACTCAACAATGAAATCAATGGCAACAGACCAGTAGCAGCATAATGAGTGGATTTAGTTACGATGATTCTAAGTGAAATAAGTCACACAGAAAAAGAAACATCATAAGGTATCACGAATACCGAGAATGTAAACACGGCTACGCGTGAACTGCATTACAAAACACAACAGAGTCTCACATTTACAAAAGAAACTGATGCTTGCTTAAGGGGGAAGGAGAGTGGAGAGGCTGCATAAAACCAGAGGTTGATATTACGACAGATACCATTCCATAAGCCAAATATATATTAGAGAAGACCTCCTGCTCGCTCAACCACATGGACTCAGCACCCCGTGTTCAAAACCGAGGAATATACCTGACTATGAAGAAAATTAAAACCCATACATTTATAGGTCTCCATAAGAAAATCATTTGTGTACAGCAGCATACACACAGCAGTGTACATAAGCTAAATCAACTTATAAAAATAAATTTGAAAAAGAAAACACAAGGACTGTGAAATAGAGAGAAATTCGTAAATAAGTCCTTCAGGGCTTGTGTGGAATCTTGGATGTACCACCTCTACATCCACAGCCGTGGGAGAGATAAGGCTGGACACTTGGGGCTGATGCTATTGGTGAGGGAATGCAGACCCTTTGAGGTAATGGTGCATGGTTCCCATTCCACGACTCCCAAATCTCCACGTTTAAGGGATTTATCCTTCAGGTAAAATATGCATGGAAAACCCAGAATATGGTCCACGAAGTGATCAGGCAAAGTTTCTAAAACTCATCGCCATTTTCGTACCCTGGGACTCGAGTTCGCCGCTCCAGAGGCCATATTAACATTCTCCCAACTTGGAGAGTCAGTGCCATTGACCTCTTGTTTCGCACACTTTGCAATTTCGGTAGAAGATGATCAGGAATAAGGAGAACCAATGAGCGGCTAACTCGATGTGTTTGGACGGGCACATTGAACTCTGATTTCCCTACAGGAAGAAGAGTTCACCAAAGGCTCAGCATGCCATGCCGGAACGAGATTAGGGCCTGAAGCAATTCTTCGGGTTTGCGGTCAGCTCACAAGAAAGCGAGTTGAGAAAAGGAGATTTCTGGCACTGTAACTCACAATCCTGCAGAGTTCCAAATGACCCCTATAATCCAAAAATTTATTGAAGGAAGGCTGTGAGGAGGACTTGAACGCGACGCAGAATTGCAGAAAACAGATATCGTGGGGTAGATAAGAATTGCTCTGAAAGCGTAGGAAAAGAGGCAGCCGTTCGACAGTGATGCACTTGGTCAAAAAGGGCGTATGCGTTTTTTCCTGAATATATTCAGGAAAAAACTCATACGCTCTTTTTGGCCAACCAAGCAAGCCTGCAATGGAAATCCGCACTACAAGCAACTCTCACTTCCCACCGATCAAAAGGGCTCTCCGAAAAATAGTGTAAAATCCAGAGAGGCAGGACAGGCCATGGAGAACCGGCAGCCTTGTTATGCTGATGGGCGGGATGTAAATTGCCAACAGCCACTCTGGAGAAGTGGATGGTGTTTCCTGGAACAAAGAGAAAACCTAGCTAGAGAGCCTAGGGCACTTCCACTTATGGTGCCATAGATTCGGAAAATTTAAATGAAAAAGACACAGCCACACCAAAGTTTGGGGCTGCTCTCTTGACGGGAACCTTGACTATGGTACAACTTCAATAGCCCAGAAAGAGAAAAATGGATATAAAAGTTGTGGTACATCCCTACAATGGAATATCACTCAACAATGAAATCAATGGTAACAGACCAGTAGCAGCATAATGAGTGGATTTAGTTACGATGATTCTAAGTGAAATAAGTCACACAGAAAAAGAAACATCATAAGGTATCACGAATACCCGGAACGTAAACACGGCTACGCGTGAACTGCATTACAAAACACAACAGAGTCTCACATTTACAAAAGAAACTGATGCTTGCTTAAGGGGAAAGGAGATTGGGGAGGCTGCATAAAACCAGAGGTTGATATTAGGACAGATACCATTCCATAAGCCAAATATATATTAGACAAGACCTCCTCCTCGCTCAACCACATGGACTCAGCACCCCGTGTTCAAAACCGAGGAATATACCTGACTATGAAGAAATTAAAACCCATACATTTATAGGTCTCCATAAGAAAATCATTTGTGTACAGCAGCATACACACAGCAGTGTACATAAGCTAAATCCCCTTATAAAAATAAATTTGAAAAAGAAAACACAAGGACTGTGAAATAGAGAGAAATTCTTAAATAAGTCCTTCAAGGCTTGTGTGGAATCTTGGATTTACCACCTCTACATCTACAGCCGTGGGAGAGATAAGGCTGGACACTTGGGGCTGATGCTATTGGTGAGGGAATGCAGACCCTTTGAGGTAATGGTGCATGGTTCCCATTCCACGGGTCCCAAATCTCCACGTTTAAGGGATTTATCCTTCAGCTAAAATATGCATGGAAAAGCCAGAATATGGTCCACGAAGTGATCAGACAAAGTTTCTAAAACTCATCGCCATTTTCGAACCCTGGGGCTCGAGTTCGCCGTTCCAGAGGCCATATTAACATTCTCCCCACTTAGAGAGACAGTGCCTTTGACCTCTTGTTTCGCACACTTTGCAATTTCGGTAGAAGATGATCAGGAATAAGGAGAACTAATGAGCGGCTAACTCGATGTGTTTGGACGGGCACATTGAACTCTGATTTCCCTACAGGAAGAAGAGTTCACCAAAGGCTCAGCGTGCCATGCCGGAACGAGATTAGGGCCTGAAGCAATTCTTCGTGTTTGCGGTCAGCTCACAAGAAAGCGAGTTGAGAAAAGGAGATTTCTGGCACCGTAACTCACAATCCTGCAGAGTTCCAAATGACCCCTATCATCCAAAAATTTATTGAAGGAAGGCTGTGAGGAGGACTTGAACGCGACGCAGAATTGCTGAAAACAGATATCATGGGGTAGATAAGAATTGCTCTGAAAGCGTAGGAAAAGAGGCAGCAGTTCGACAGTGATGCACTTGGCCAAAAAGGGCGTATGCGTTTTTTCCTGAATATATTCAGGAAAAAACGCATACGCCCTTTTTGGCCAACCAAGCAAGCCTGCAATGGAAATCCGCACTACAAGCAACTCTCACTTCCCACCGATCAAAAGGGCCCTCCGAAAAAAAGTGTAAAATCCAGAGAGGCAGGACAGGCCATGGAGAACCGGCAGCCTTGTTATGCTGATGGGCGGGATGTAAATTGCCAACAGCCACTCTGGAGAAGTGGATGGTGTTTCCTGAAACAAAGAGAAAACCAAGCTAGAGAGCCTAGGGCACTTCCACTTATGGTGCCATAGATTCGGAAAATTTAAATGAAAAAGACACAGCCACACCAAAGTTTGGGGCTGCTCTCTTGACGGGAACCTTGACTATGGTACAACTTCAATAGCCCAGAAAGAGAAAAATGGATATAAAAGTTGTGGTACATCCCTACAATGGAATATCACTCAACAATGAAATCAATGGCAACAGACCAGTAGCAGCATAATGAGTGGATTTAGTTACGATGATTCTAAGTGAAATAAGTCACACAGAAAAAGAAACATCATAAGGTATCACGAATACCGGGAACGTAAACACGGCTACGCGTGAACTGCATTACAAAACACAACAGAGTCTCACATTTACAAAACAAACTGATGCTTGCTTAAGGGGAAAGGAGAGTGGGGAGGCTGCATAAAACCAGAGGTTGATATTAGGACAGATACCATTCCATAAGCCAAATATCTATTAGACAAGACCTCCTCCTCGCTCAACCACATGGACTCAGCACCCCGTGTTCAAAACCGATGAATATACCTGACTATGAAGAAAATTAAACCCCATACATTTATAGGTCTCCATAAGAAAATCATTTGTGTACAGCAGCATACACACAGCAGTGTACATAAGCTAAATCCCCTTATAAAAATAAATTTGAAAAAGAAAACACAAGGACTGTGAAATAGAGAGAAATTCTTAAATAAGTCCTTCAGGGCTTGTTTGGAATCTTGGATTTACCACCGCTACATCCACAGCCGTGGGAGAGATAAGGCTGGACACTTGGGGCTGATGCTATTGGTGAGGGAATGCAGACCCTTTGAGGTAATGGTGCATGGTTCCCATTCCACGGGTCCCAAATCTCCACGTTTAAGGGATTTATCCTTCAGCTAAAATATGCATGGAAAACCCGGAATATTGTCCACGAAGTGATCAGGCAAAGTTTCTAAAACTCATCGCTATTTTCGAACCCTGGGACTCGAGTTCGCCGCTCCAGAGGCCATATTAACATTCTCCCCACTTGGAGAGTCAGTGCCTTTGACCTCTTGTTTCGCACACTTTGCAATTTCGGTAGAAGATGATCAGGAATAAGGAGAACCAATGAGCGGCTAACTCGATGTGTTTGGACGGGCACATTGAACTCTGATTTCCCTACAGGAAGAAGAGTTCACCAAAGGCTCAGCGTGCCATGCCGGAACAAGATTAGGGCCTGAAGCAATTCTTCGGGTTTGCGGTCAGCTCACAAGAAAGCGAGTTGAGAAAAGGAGATTTCTGGCACCGTAACTCACAGTCCTGCAGAGTTTCAAATGACCCCTATCATCCAAAAATTTATTGAAGGAAGGCTGTGAGGAGGACTTGAACGCGACGCAGAATTGCAGAAAACAGATATCGGGGGGTAGATAAGAATTGCTCTGAAAGCGTAGGAAAAGAGGCAGCAGTTCGACAGTGATGCACTTGGCCTAAAAGGGCGTATGCGTTTTTTCCTGAATAGATTCAGGAAAAAACGCATACGCACTTTTTGACCAACCAAGCAAGCCTGCAATGGAAATCCGCACTACAAGCAACTCTCACTTCCCACCGATCAAAAGGGCCCTCCGAAAAAAAGTGTAAAATCCAGAGAGGCAGGACAGGCCATGGAGAACCGGCAGCCTTGTTATGCTGATGGGCGGGATGGAAATTGCCAACAGCCACTCTGGAGAAGTGGATGGTGTTTCCTGGAACAAGGAGAAAACCAAGCTAGAGAGCCTAGGGCACTTCCACTTATGGTGCCATAAATTCGGAAAATTTAAATGAAAAAGACACAGCCACACCAAAGTTTGGGGCTGCGCTCTTTACGGGAACCTTGACTATGGTACAACTTCAATAGCCCAGAATGAGAAAAATGGATATAAAAGTTGTGGTACATCCCTACAATGGAATATCACTCAACAATGAAATCAATGGCAACAGACCAGTAGCAGCATAATGAGTGGATTTAGTTACGATGATTCTAAGTGAAATAAGTCACACAGAAAAAGTAACATCATAAGGTATCACGAATACCGGGAACGTAAACACGGCTACGCGTGAACTGCATTACAAAACACAACAGAGTCTCACATTTACAAAAGAAACTGACGCTTGCTTAAGGGGAAAGGAGAGTGGGGAGGCTGCATAAAACCAGAGGTTGATATTAGGACAGATACCATTCCATAAGCCAAATATATATTATACAAGACCTCCTCGCTCAACCACATGGACTCAGCACCCCGTGTTCAAAACCGAGGAATATACCTGACTATGAAGAAAATTAAACCCCATACATTTATAGGTCTCCATAAGAAAATCATTTGTGTACAGCAGCATACACACAGCAGTGTACATAAGCTAAATCCCCTTATAAAAATAAATTTGAAAAAGAAAACACAAGGACTGTGAAATAGAGAGAAATTCGTAAATAAGTCCTTCAGGGCTTGTGAGGAATCTTGGATTTACCACCTCTACATCCACAGCCGTGGGAGAGATAAGGCTGGACACTTGGGGCTGATGCTATTGGTGAGGGAATGCAGACCCTTTGAGGTAATGGTGCATGGTTCCCATTCCACGGGTCCCAAATCTCCACGTTTAAGGGATTTATCCTTCAGCTAAAATATGCATGGAAAACCCAGAATATGGTCCACGAAGTGATCAGGCAAAGTTTCTAAAACTCATCGCCATTTTCGAACCCTGGGACTCGAGTTCGCCGCTCCAGAGGCCATATTAACATTCTCTCCACTTGGAGAGTCAGTGCCTTTGACCTCTTGTTTCGCACACTTTGCAATTTCGGTAGAAGATGATCAGGAATAAGGAGAACCAATGAGCGGCTAACTCGATGTGTTTGGACGGGCACATTGAACTCTGATTTCCCTACAGGAAGAAGAGTTCACCAAAGGCTCAGCGTGCCATGCCGGAACGAGATTAGGGCCTGAAGCAATTCTTCGTGTTTGCGGTCAGCTCACAAGAAAGCGAGTTGAGAAAAGGAGATTTCTGGCACCGTAACTCACAATCCTGCAGAGTTCCAAATGACCCCTATCATCCAAAAATTTATTGAAGGAAGGCTGTGAGGAGGACTTGAACGCGACGCAGAATTGCAGAAAACAGATATCGGGGGGTAGATAAGAATTGCTCTGAAAGCGTAGGAAAAGAGGCAGCAGTTCGACAGTGATGCACTTGGCCAAAAAGGGCGTATGCGTTTTTTCCTGAATATATTCAGGAAAAAACGCATACACCCTTTTTGGCCAACCAAGCAAGCCTGCAATGGAAATCCGCACTACAAGCAACTCTCACTTCCCACAGATCAAAAGGGCCCTCCGAAAATAAGTGTAAAATCCAGAGAGGCAGGACAGGCCATGGAGAACCGGCAGCCTTGTTATGCTGATGGGCGGGATGTAAATTGCCAACAGCCACTCTGGAGAAGTGGATGGTGTTTCCTGGAACAAAGAGAAAACCAAGCTAGAGAGCCTAGGGCACTTCCACTTATGGTGCCATAGATTCGGAAAATTTAAATGAAAAAGACACAGCCACACCAAAGTTTCGGGCTGCGCTCTTGACGGGAACCTTGACTATGGTACAACTTCAATAGCCCAGAAAGAGAAAAATGGATATCAAAGTTGTGGTACATCCCTACAATGGAATATCATTCAACAATGAAATCAATGGCAACAGACCAGTAGCAGCATAATGAGTGGATTTAGTTACGATGATTCTAAGTGAAATAAGTCACACAGAAAAAGAAACATCATAAGGTATCACGAATACCGGGAACGTAAACACGGCTACACGTGAACTGCATTACAAAACACAACAGAGTCTCACATTTACAAAAGAAACTGATGCTTGCTTAAGGGGAAAGGAGAGTGGGGAGGCTGCATAAAACCAGAGGTTGATACTAGGACAGATACCATTCCATAAGCCAAATATATATTAGACAAGACCTCCTCCTCGCTCAACCACATGGACTCAGCACCCCGTGTTCAAAACCGAGGAATATACCTGACTATGAAGAAAATTAAAACCCATACATTTATAGGTCTCCATAAGAAAATCATTTGTGTACAGCAGCATACACACAGCAGTGTACATAAGCTAAATCCCCTTATAAAAATAAATTTGAAAAACAAACACAAGGACTGTGAAATAGAGAGAAATTCTTAAATAAGTCCTTCAGGGCTTGTGTGGAATCTTGGATTTACCACCTCTACATCCACAGCCGTGGGAGAGATAAGGCTGGACACTTGGGGCTGATGCTATTGGTGAGGGAATGCAGACCCTTTGAGGTAATGGTGCATGGTTCCCATTCCAAGGGTCCCAAATCTCCACGTTTAAAGGATTTATCCTTCAGCTAAAATATGCATGGAAAACCCAGAATATGGTCCACGAAGTGATCAGGCAAAGTTTCTAAAACTCATCGCCATTTTCGAACCCTGGGGCTCGAGTTCGCCGTTCCAGAGGCCATATTAACATTCTCCCCACTTGGAGAGTCAGTGCCTTTGACCTCTTGTTTCGCACACTTTGCAATTTCGGTAGAAGATGATCAGGAATAAGGAGAACCAATGAGCGGCTAACTCGATGTGTTTGGACGGGCACATTGAACTCTGATTTCCCTACAGGAAGAAGAGTTCACCAAAGGCTCAGCGTGCCATGCCGGAACGAGATTAGGGCCTGAAGCAATTCTTCGGGTTTGCGGTCAGCTCACAAGAAAGCGAGTTGAGAAAAGGAGATTTCTGGCACCGTAACTCACAATCCTGCAGAGTTCCAAATGACCCCTATCATCCAAAAATTTACTGAAGGAAGGCTGTGAGGAGGACTTGAACGCGACGCAGAATTGCAGAAAACAGATATCGGGGGGTAGATAAGAATTGCTCTGAAAGCGTAGGAAAAGAGGCAGCAGTTCGACAGTGATACACTTGGCCAAAAAGGGCGTATGCGTTTTTTCCTGAATATATTCAGGAAAAAACACATACGCCCTTTTTGGCCAACCAAGCAAGCCTGCAATGGAAATCCGCACTACAAGCAACTCTCACTTCCCACCGATCAAAAGGGCCCTCCGAAAAAAAGTGTAAAATCCAGAGAGGCAGGACAGGCCATGGAGAACCGGCAGCCTTGTTATGCTCATGGGCGGGATGTAAATTGCCAACAGCCACTCTGGAGAAGTGGATGGTGTTTCCTGGAACAAAGAGAAAACCAAGCTAGAGAGCCTAGGGCACTTCCACTTATGGTGCCATAGATTCGGAAAATTTAAATGAAAAAGACACAGCCACACCAAAGTTTGGGGCTGCTGTCTTGACAGGAACCTTGACTATGGTACAACTTCAATAGCCCAGAAAGAGAAAAATGGATATAAAAGTTGTGGTACATCCCTACAATGGAATATCACTCAACAATGAAATCAATGGCAACAGACCAGTAGCAGCATAATGAGTGGATTTAGTTACGATGATTCTAAGTGAAATAAGTCACACAGAAAAAGAAACATCATAAGGTATCACGAATACCGGGAACGTAAACACGGCTACGCGTGAACTGCATTACAAAACACAACAGAGTCTCACATTTACAAAAGAAACCGATGCTTGCTTAAGGGGAAAGGAGAGTGGGGAGGCTGCATAAAACCAGAGGTTGATATTAGGACAGATACCATTCCATAAGCCAAATATATATTAGAGAAGACCTCCTCCTCGCTCAACCACATGGACTCAGCACCCCGTGTTCAAAACCGAGGAATATACCTGACTATGAAGAAAATTAAAACCCATACATTTATAGGTCTCCATAAGAAAATCATTTGTGTACAGCAGCATACACACAGCAGTGTACATAAGCTAAATCCCCTTATAAAAATAAATTTGAAAAAGAAAACACAAGGACTGTGAAATAGAGAGAAATTCTTAAATAAGTCCTTCAGGGCTTGTGTGGAATCTTGGATTTACCACCTCTACATCCACAGCCGTGGGAGAGATAAGGCTGGACACTTGGGGCTGATGCTATTGGTGAGGGAATGCAGACCCTTTGAGGTAATTGTGCATGGTTCCCATTCCACGGGTCCCAAATCTCCACGTTTAAGGGATTTATCCTTCAGCTAAAATATGCATGGAAAAGCCAGAATATGGTCCACGAAGTGATCAGGCAAAGTTTCTAAAACTCATCGCCATTTTCGAATCCTGGGGCTCGAGTTCGCCGTTCCAGAGGCCATATTAACATTCTCCCCACTTGGAGAGTCAGTGCCTTTGACCTCTTGTTTCGCACAGTTTGCAATTTCGGTAGAAGATGATCAGGAATAAGGAGAACCAATGAGCGGCTAACTCGATGTGTTTGGACGGGCACATTGAACTCTGATTTCCCTACAGGAAGAAGAGTTCACCAAAGGCTCAGCGTGCCATGCCAGAACGAGATTAGGGCCTGAAGCAATTCTTCGGGTTTGCGGTCAGCTCCCAAGAAAGCGAGTTGAGAAAAGGAGATTTCTGGCACCGTAACTCACAATCCTGCAGAGTTCCAAATGACCCCTATCATCCAAAAATTTACTGAAGGAAGGCTGTGAGGAGGACTTGAACGCGACGCAGAATTGCAGAAAACAGATATCGGGGGTAGATAAGAATTGCTCTGAAAGCGTAGGAAAAGAGGCAGCAGTTCGACAGTGATGCACTTGGCCAAAAAGGGCGTATGCGTTTTTTCCTGAATATATTCAGGAAAAAACGCATACGCCCTTTTTGGCCAACCAAGCAAGCCTGCAATGGAAATCCGCACTACAAGCAACTCTCACTTCCCACCGATCAAAAGGGCCCTCCGAAAAAAAGTGTAAAATCCAGAGAGGCAGGACAGGCCATGGAGAACCGGCAGCCTTGTTATGCTGATGGGCGGGATGTAAATTGCCAACAGCCACTCTGGAGAAGTGGATGGTGTTTCCTGGAACAAAGAGAAAACCAAGCTAGAGAGCCTAGGGCACTTCCACTTATGGTGCCATAGATTCGGAAAATTTAAATGAAAAAGACACAGCCACACCAAAGTTTGGGGCTGCTCTCTTGACGGGAACCTTGACTATGGTACAACTTCAATAGCCCAGAAAGAGAAAAATGGATATAAAAGTTGTGGTACATCCCTACAATGGAATATCACTCAACAATGAAATCAATGGCAACAGACCAGTAGCAGCATAATGAGTGGATTTAGTTACGATGATTCTAAGTGAAATAAGTCACACAGAAAAAGAAACATCATAAGGTATCACGAATACCGGGAACGTAAACACGGCTACGCGTGAACTGCATTACAAAACACAACAGAGTCTCACATTTACAAAAGAAACTGATGCTTGCTTAAGGGGAAAGGAGAGTGGGGAGGCTGCATAAAACCAGAGGTTGATATTAGGACAGATACCATTCCATAAGCCAAATATATATTAGACAAGACCTCCTCCTCGCTCAACCACATGGACTCAGCACCCCGTGTTCAAAACCGAGGAATATACCTGACTATGAAGAAAATTAAAACCCATACATTTATAGGTCTCCATAAGAAAATAATTTGTGTACAGCAGCATACACACAGCAGTGTACATAAGCTAAATCCCCTTATAAAAATAAATTTGAAAAAGAAAACACAAGGACTGTGAAATAGAGAGAAATTCTTAAATAAGTCCTTCAGGGCTTGTGTGGAATCTTGGATTTACCACCTCTACATCCACAGCCGTGGGAGAGATAAGGCTGGACACTTGGGGCTGATGCTATTGGTGAGGGAATGCAGACCCTTTGAGGTAATGGTGCATGGTTCCCATTCCACGGGTCCCAAATCTCCACGTTTAAGGGATTTATCCTTCACCTCAAATATGCATGGAAAAGCCAGAATATGGTCCACGAAGTGATCAGGCAAAGTTTCTAAAACTCATCGCCATTTTCGAATCCTGGGGCTCGAGTTCACCGTTCCAGAGGCCATATTAACATTCTCCCCACTTGGAGAGTCAGTTCCTTTGACCTCTTGTTTCGCACACTTTGCAATTTCGGTAGAAGATGATCAGGAATAAGGAGAACCAATGAGCGGCTAACTCGATGTGTTTGGACGGGCACATTGAACTCTGATTTCCCTACAGGAAGAAGAGTTCACCAAAGGCTCAGCGTGCCATGCCGGAACGAGATTAGGGCCTGAAGCAATTCTTCGGGTTTGCGGTCAGCTCCCAAGAAAGCGAGTTGAGAAAAGGAGATTTCTGGCACCGTAACTCACAATCCTGCAGAGTTCCAAATGACCCCTATCATCCAAAAATTTATTGAAGGAAGGCTGTGAGGAGGACTTGAACGCGACGCAGAATTGCAGAAAACAGATATCGGGGGGTAGATAAGAATTGCTCTGAAAGCGTAGGAAAAGAGGCAGCAGTTCGACAGTGATGCACTTGGCCAAAAAGGGCGTATGCGTTTTTTCCTGAATATATTCAGGAAAAAACGCATACGCCCTTTTTGGCCAACCAAGCAAGCCTGCAATGGAAATCCGCACTACAAGCAACTCTCACTTCCCACCGATCAAAAGGGCCCTCCGAAAAAAAGTGTAAAATCCAGAGAGGCAGGACAGGCCATGGAGAACCGGCAGCCTTGTTATGCTGATGGGCGGGATGTAAATTGCCAACAGCCACTCTGGAGAAGTGGATGGTGTTTCCTGGAACAAAGAGAAAACCAAGCTAGAGAGCCTAGGGCACTTCCACTTATGGTGCCATAGATTCGGAAAATTTAAATGAAAAAGACACAGCCACACCAAAGTTTGGGGCTGCTCTCTTGACGGGAACCTTGACTATGGTACAACTTCAATAGCCCAGAAAGAGAAAAATGGATATAAAAGTTGTGGTTCATCCCTACAATGGAATATCACTCAACAATGAAATCAATGGCAACAGACCAGTAGCAGCATAATGAGTGGATTTAGTTACGATGATTCTAAGTGAAATAAGTCACACAGAAAAAGAAACATCATAAGGTATCACGAATACCGGGAACGTAAACACGGCTACGCGTGAACTGCATTACAAAACACAACAGAGTCTCACATTTACAAAAGAAACTGATGCTTGCTTAAGGGGAAAGGAGAGTGGGGAGGCTGCATAAAACCAGAGGTTGATATTAGGACAGATACCATTCCATAAGCCAAATATCTATTAGACAAGACCTCCTCCTCGCTCAACCACATGGACTCAGCACCCCGTGTTCAAAACCGAGGAATATACCTGACTATGAAGAAAATTAAAACCCATACATTTATAGGTCTCCATAAGAAAATAATTTGTGTACAGCAGCATACACACAGCAGTGTACATAAGCTAAATCCCCTTATAAAAATAAATTTGAAAAAGAAAACACAAGGACTGTGAAATAGAGAGAAATTCTTAAATAAGTCCTTCAGGGCTTGTGTGGAATCTTGGATTTACCACCTCTACATCCACAGCCGTGGGAGAGATAAGGCTGGACACTTGGGGCTGATGCTATTGGTGAGGGAATGCAGACCCTTTGAGGTAATGGTGCATGGTTCCCATTCCACGGGTCCCAAATCTCCACGTTTAAGGGATTTATCCTTCACCTCAAATATGCATGGAAAAGCCAGAATATGGTCCACGAAGTGATCAGGCAAAGTTTCTAAAACTCATCGCCATTTTCGAATCCTGGGGCTCGAGTTCGCCGTTCCAGAGGCCATATTAACATTCTCCCCACTTGGAGAGTCAGTGCCTTTTACCTCTTGTTTCGCACACTTTGCAATTTCGGTAGAAGATGATCAGGAATAAGGAGAACCAATGAGCGGCTAACTCGATGTGTTTGGACGGGCACATTGAACTCTGATTTCCCTACAGGAAGAAGAGTTCACCAAAGGCTCAGCGTGCCATGCCGGAACGAGATTAGGGCCTGAAGCAATTCTTCGGGTTTGCGGTCAGCTCCCAAGAAAGCGAGTTGAGAAAAGGAGATTTCTGGCACCGTAACTCACAATCCTGCAGAGTTCCAAATGACCCCTATCATCCAAAAATTTATTGAAGGAAGGCTGTGAGGAGGACTTGAACGCGACGCAGAATTGCAGAAAACAGATATCGGGGGGTAGATAAGAATTGCTCTGAAAGCGTAGGAAAAGAGGCAGCAGTTCGACAGTGATGCACTTGACCAAAAAGGGCGTATGCGTTTTTTCCTGAATATATTCAGGAAAAAACGCATACGCCCTTTTTGGCCAACCAAGCAAGCCTGCAATGGAAATCCGCACTACAAGCAACTCTCACTTCCCACTGATCAAAAGGGCCCTCCGAAAAAAAGTGTAAAATCCAGAGAGGCAGGACAGGCCATGGAGAACCGGCAGCCTTGTTATGCTGATGGGCGGGATGTAAATTGCCAACAGCCACTCTGGAGAAGTGGATGGTGTTTCCTGGAACAAAGAGAAAACCAAGCTAGAGAGCCTAGGGCACTTCCACTTATGGTGCCATAGATTCGGAAAATTTAAATGAAAAAGACACAGCCACACCAAAGTTTGGGGCTGCTCTCTTGACGGGAACCTTGACTATGGTACAACTTTAATAGCCCAGAAAGAGAAAAATGGATATAAAAGTTGTGGTTCATCCCTACAATGGAATATCACTCAACAATGAAATCAATGGCAACAGACCAGTAGCAGCATAATGAGTGGATTTAGTTACGATGATTCTAAGTGAAATAAGTCACACAGAAAAAGAAACATCATAAGGTATCACGAATACCGGGAACGTAAACACGGCTACGCGTGAACTGCATTACAAAACACAACAGAGTCTCACATTTACAAAAGAAACTGATGCTTGCTTAAGGGGAAAGGAGAGTGGGGAGGCTGCATAAAACCAGAGGTTGATATTAGGACAGATACCATTCCATAAGCCAAATATATATTAGACAAGACCTCCTCCTCGCTCAACCACATGGACTCAGCACCCCGTGTTCAAAACCGAGGAATATACCTGACTATGAAGAAAATTAAAACCCATACATTTATAGGTCTCCATAAGAAAATAATTTGTGTACAGCAGCATACACACAGCAGTGTACATAAGCTAAATCCCCTTATAAAAATAAATTTGAAAAAGAAAACACAAGGACTGTGAAATAGAGAGAAATTCTTAAATAAGTCCTTCAGGGCTTGTGTGGAATCTTGGATTTACCACCTCTACATCCACAGCCGTGGGAGAGATAAGGCTGGACACTTGGGGCTGATGCTATTGGTGAGGGAATGCAGACCCTTTGAGGTAATGGTGCATGGTTCCCATTCCACGGGTCCCAAATCTCCACGTTTAAGGGATTTATCCTTCACCTCAAATATGCATGGAAAAGCCAGAATATGGTCCACGAAGTGATCAGGCAAAGTTTCTAAAACTCATCGCCATTTTCGAATCCTGGGGCTCGAGTTCGCCGTTCCAGAGGCCATATTAACATTCTCCCCACTTGGAGAGTCAGTTCCTTTGACCTCTTGTTTCGCACACTTTGCAATTTCGGTAGAAGATGATCAGGAATAAGGAGAACCAATGAGCGGCTAACTCGATGTGTTTGGACGGGCACATTGAACTCTGATTTCCCTACAGGAAGAAGAGTTCACCAAAGGCTCAGCGTGCCATGCCGGAACGAGATTAGGGCCTGAAGCAATTCTTCGGGTTTGCGGTCAGCTCCCAAGAAAGCGAGTTGAGAAAAGGAGATTTCTGGCACCGTAACTCACAATCCTGCAGAGTTCCAAATGACCCCTATCATCCAAAAATTTATTGAAGGAAGGCTGTGAGGAGGACTTGAACGCGACGCAGAATTGCAGAAAACAGATATCGGGGGGTAGATAAGAATTGCTCTGAAAGCGTAGGAAAAGAGGCAGCAGTTCGACAGTGATGCACTTGGCCAAAAAGGGCGTATGCGTTTTTTCCTGAATATATTCAGGAAAAAACGCATACGCCCTTTTTGGCCAACCAAGCAAGCCTGCAATGGAAATCCGCACTACAAGCAACTCTCACTTCCCACCGATCAAAAGGGCCCTCCGAAAAAAAGTGTAAAATCCAGAGAGGCAGGACAGGCCATGGAGAACCGGCAGCCTTGTTATGCTGATGGGCGGGATGTAAATTGCCAACAGCCACTCTGGAGAAGTGGATGGTGTTTCCTGGAACAAAGAGAAAACCAAGCTAGAGAGCCTAGGGCACTTCCACTTATGGTGCCATAGATTCGGAAAATTTAAATGAAAAAGACACAGCCACACCAAAGTTTGGGGCTGCTCTCTTGACGGGAACCTTGACTATGGTACAACTTCAATAGCCCAGAAAGAGAAAAATGGATATAAAAGTTGTGGTTCATCCCTACAATGGAATATCACTCAACAATGAAATCAATGGCAACAGACCAGTAGCAGCATAATGAGTGGATTTAGTTACGATGATTCTAAGTGAAATAAGTCACACAGAAAAAGAAACATCATAAGGTATCACGAATACCGGGAACGTAAACACGGCTACGCGTGAACTGCATTACAAAACACAACAGAGTCTCACATTTACAAAAGAAACTGATGCTTGCTTAAGGGGAAAGGAGAGTGGGGAGGCTGCATAAAACCAGAGGTTGATATTAGGACAGATACCATTCCATAAGCCAAATATCTATTAGACAAGACCTCCTCCTCGCTCAACCACATGGACTCAGCACCCCGTGTTCAAAACCGAGGAATATACCTGACTATGAAGAAAATTAAAACCCATACATTTATAGGTCTCCATAAGAAAATAATTTGTGTACAGCAGCATACACACAGCAGTGTACATAAGCTAAATCCCCTTATAAAAATAAATTTGAAAAAGAAAACACAAGGACTGTGAAATAGAGAGAAATTCTTAAATAAGTCCTTCAGGGCTTGTGTGGAATCTTGGATTTACCACCTCTACATCCACAGCCGTGGGAGAGATAAGGCTGGACACTTGGGGCTGATGCTATTGGTGAGGGAATGCAGACCCTTTGAGGTAATGGTGCATGGTTCCCATTCCACGGGTCCCAAATCTCCACGTTTAAGGGATTTATCCTTCACCTCAAATATGCATGGAAAAGCCAGAATATGGTCCACGAAGTGATCAGGCAAAGTTTCTAAAACTCATCGCCATTTTCGAATCCTGGGGCTCGAGTTCGCCGTTCCAGAGGCCATATTAACATTCTCCCCACTTGGAGAGTCAGTGCCTTTTACCTCTTGTTTCGCACACTTTGCAATTTCGGTAGAAGATGATCAGGAATAAGGAGAACCAATGAGCGGCTAACTCGATGTGTTTGGACGGGCACATTGAACTCTGATTTCCCTACAGGAAGAAGAGTTCACCAAAGGCTCAGCGTGCCATGCCGGAACGAGATTAGGGCCTGAAGCAATTCTTCGGGTTTGCGGTCAGCTCCCAAGAAAGCGAGTTGAGAAAAGGAGATTTCTGGCACCGTAACTCACAATCCTGCAGAGTTCCAAATGACCCCTATCATCCAAAAATTTATTGAAGGAAGGCTGTGAGGAGGACTTGAACGCGACGCAGAATTGCAGAAAACAGATATCGGGGGGTAGATAAGAATTGCTCTGAAAGCGTAGGAAAAGAGGCAGCAGTTCGACAGTGATGCACTTGACCAAAAAGGGCGTATGCGTTTTTTCCTGAATATATTCAGGAAAAAACGCATACGCCCTTTTTGGCCAACCAAGCAAGCCTGCAATGGAAATCCGCACTACAAGCAACTCTCACTTCCCACTGATCAAAAGGGCCCTCCGAAAAAAAGTGTAAAATCCAGAGAGGCAGGACAGGCCATGGAGAACCGGCAGCCTTGTTATGCTGATGGGCGGGATGTAAATTGCCAACAGCCACTCTGGAGAAGTGGATGGTGTTTCCTGGAACAAAGAGAAAACCAAGCTAGAGAGCCTAGGGCACTTCCACTTATGGTGCCATAGATTCGGAAAATTTAAATGAAAAAGACACAGCCACACCAAAGTTTGGGGCTGCTCTCTTGACGGGAACCTTGACTATGGTACAACTTTAATAGCCCAGAAAGAGAAAAATGGATATAAAAGTTGTGGTTCATCCCTACAATGGAATATCACTCAACAATGAAATCAATGGCAACAGACCAGTAGCAGCATAATGAGTGGATTTAGTTACGATGATTCTAAGTGAAATAAGTCACACAGAAAAAGAAACATCATAAGGTATCACGAATACCGGGAACGTAAACACGGCTACGCGTGAACTGCATTACAAAACACAACAGAGTCTCACATTTACAAAAGAAACTGATGCTTGCTTAAGGGGAAAGGATAGTGGGGAGGCTGCATAAAACCAGAGGTTGATATTAGGACAGATACCATTCCATAAGCCAAATATATATTAGACAAGACCTCCTCCTCGCTCAACCACATGGACTCAGCACCCCGTGTTCAAAACCGCGGAATATACCTGACTATGAAGAAAATTAAAACCCATACATTTATAGGTCTCCATAAGAAAATAATTTGTGTACAGCAGCATACACACAGCAGTGTACATAAGCTAAATCCCCTTATAAAAATAAATTTGAAAAAGAAAACACAAGGACTGTGAAATAGAGAGAAATTCTTAAATAAGTCCTTCAGGGCTTGTGTGGAATCTTGGATTTACCACCTCTACATCCACAGCCGTGGGAGAGATAAGGCTGGACACTTGGGGCTGATGCTATTGGTGAGGGAATGCAGACCCTTAGAGGTAATGGTGCATGGTTCCCATTCCACGGGTCCCAAATCTCCACGTTTAAGGGATTTATCCTTCACCTCAAATATGCATGGAAAAGCCAGAATATGGTCCACGAAGTGATCAGGCAAAGTTTCTAAAACTCATCGCCATTTTCGAACCCTGGGGCTCGAGTTCGCCGTTCCAGAGGAAATATTAACATTCTCCCCACTTGGAGAGTCAGTGCCTTTGACCTCTTGTTTCGCACACTTTGCAATTTCGGTAGAAGATGATCAGGAATAAGGAGAACCAATGAGCGGCTAACTCGATGTGTTTGGACGGGCACATTGAACTCTGATTTCCCTACAGGAAGAAGAGTTCACCAAAGGCTCAGCGTGCCATGCCGGAACGAGATTAGGGCCTGAAGCAATTCTTCGGGTTTGCGGTCAGCTCCCAAGAAAGCGAGTTGAGAAAAGGAGATTTCTGGCACCGTAACTCACAATCCTGCAGAGTTCCAAATGACCCCTATCATCCAAAAATTTATTGAAGGAAGGCTGTGAGGAGGACTTGAACGCGACGCAGAATTGCAGAAAACAGATATCGGGGGGTAGATAAGAATTGCTCTGAAAGCGTAGGAAAAGAGGCAGCAGTTCGACAGTGATGCACTTGGCCAAAAAGGGCGTATGCGTTTTTTCCTGAATATATTCAGGAAAAAACGCATACGCCCTTTTTGGCCAACCAAGCAAGCCTGCAATGGAAATCCGCACTACAAGCAACTCTCACTTCCCACCGATCAAAAGGGCCCTCCGAAAAAAAGTGTAAAATCCAGAGAGGCAGGACAGGCCATGGAGAACCGGCAGCCTTGTTATGCTGATGGGCGGGATGTAAATTGCCAACAGCCACTCTGGAGAAGTGGATGGTGTTTCCTGGAACAAAGAGAAAACCAAGCTAGAGAGCCTAGGGCACTTCCACTTATGGTGCCATAGATTCGGAAAATTTAAATGAAAAAGACACAGCCACACCAAAGTTTGGGGCTGCTCTCTTGACGGGAACCTTGACTATGGTACAACTTCAATAGCCCAGAAAGAGAAAAATGGATATAAAAGTTGTGGTTCATCCCTACAATGGAATATCACTCAACAATGAAATCAATGGCAACAGACCAGTAGCAGCATAATGAGTGGATTTAGTTACGATGATTCTAAGTGAAATAAGTCACACAGAAAAAGAAACATCATAAGGTATCACGAATACCGGGAACGTAAACACGGCTACGCGTGAACTGCATTACAAAACACAACAGAGTCTCACATTTACAAAAGAAACTGATGCTTGCTTAAGGGGAAAGGAGAGTGGGGAGGCTGCATAAAACCAGAGGTTGATATTAGGACAGATACCATTCCATAAGCCAAATATCTATTAGACAAGACCTCCTCCTCGCTCAACCACATGGACTCAGCACCCCGTGTTCAAAACCGAGGAATATACCTGACTATGAAGAAAATTAAAACCCATACATTTATAGGTCTCCATAAGAAAATAATTTGTGTACAGCAGCATACACACAGCAGTGTACATAAGCTAAATCCCCTTATAAAAATAAATTTGAAAAAGAAAACACAAGGACTGTGAAATAGAGAGAAATTCTTAAATAAGTCCTTCAGGGCTTGTGTGGAATCTTGGATTTACCACCTCTACATCCACAGCCGTGGGAGAGATAAGGCTGGACACTTGGGGCTGATGCTATTGGTGAGGGAATGCAGACCCTTTGAGGTAATGGTGCATGGTTCCCATTCCACGGGTCCCAAATCTCCACGTTTAAGGGATTTATCCTTCACCTCAAATATGCATGGAAAAGCCAGAATATGGTCCACGAAGTGATCAGGCAAAGTTTCTAAAACTCATCGCCATTTTCGAATCCTGGGGCTCGAGTTCGCCGTTCCAGAGGCCATATTAACATTCTCCCCACTTGGAGAGTCAGTGCCTTTTACCTCTTGTTTCGCACACTTTGCAATTTCGGTAGAAGATGATCAGGAATAAGGAGAACCAATGAGCGGCTAACTCGATGTGTTTGGACGGGCACATTGAACTCTGATTTCCCTACAGGAAGAAGAGTTCACCAAAGGCTCAGCGTGCCATGCCGGAACGAGATTAGGGCCTGAAGCAATTCTTCGGGTTTGCGGTCAGCTCCCAAGAAAGCGAGTTGAGAAAAGGAGATTTCTGGCACCGTAACTCACAATCCTGCAGAGTTCCAAATGACCCCTATCATCCAAAAATTTATTGAAGGAAGGCTGTGAGGAGGACTTGAACGCGACGCAGAATTGCAGAAAACAGATATCGGGGGGTAGATAAGAATTGCTCTGAAAGCGTAGGAAAAGAGGCAGCAGTTCGACAGTGATGCACTTGACCAAAAAGGGCGTATGCGTTTTTTCCTGAATATATTCAGGAAAAAACGCATACGCCCTTTTTGGCCAACCAAGCAAGCCTGCAATGGAAATCCGCACTACAAGCAACTCTCACTTCCCACTGATCAAAAGGGCCCTCCGAAAAAAAGTGTAAAATCCAGAGAGGCAGGACAGGCCATGGAGAACCGGCAGCCTTGTTATGCTGATGGGCGGGATGTAAATTGCCAACAGCCACTCTGGAGAAGTGGATGGTGTTTCCTGGAACAAAGAGAAAACCAAGCTAGAGAGCCTAGGGCACTTCCACTTATGGTGCCATAGATTCGGAAAATTTAAATGAAAAAGACACAGCCACACCAAAGTTTGGGGCTGCTCTCTTGACGGGAACCTTGACTATGGTACAACTTTAATAGCCCAGAAAGAGAAAAATGGATATAAAAGTTGTGGTTCATCCCTACAATGGAATATCACTCAACAATGAAATCAATGGCAACAGACCAGTAGCAGCATAATGAGTGGATTTAGTTACGATGATTCTAAGTGAAATAAGTCACACAGAAAAAGAAACATCATAAGGTATCACGAATACCGGGAACGTAAACACGGCTACGCGTGAACTGCATTACAAAACACAACAGAGTCTCACATTTACAAAAGAAACTGATGCTTGCTTAAGGGGAAAGGAGAGTGGGGAGGCTGCATAAAACCAGAGGTTGATATTAGGACAGATACCATTCCATAAGCCAAATATATATTAGACAAGACCTCCTCCTCGCTCAACCACATGGACTCAGCACCCCGTGTTCAAAACCGCGGAATATACCTGACTATGAAGAAAATTAAAACCCATACATTTATAGGTCTCCATAAGAAAATAATTTGTGTACAGCAGCATACACACAGCAGTGTACATAAGCTAAATCCCCTTATAAAAATAAATTTGAAAAAGAAAACACAAGGACTGTGAAATAGAGAGAAATTCTTAAATAAGTCCTTCAGGGCTTGTGTGGAATCTTGGATTTACCACCTCTACATCCACAGCCGTGGGAGAGATAAGGCTGGACACTTGGGGCTGATGCTATTGGTGAGGGAATGCAGACCCTTAGAGGTAATGGTGCATGGTTCCCATTCCACGGGTCCCAAATCTCCACGTTTAAGGGATTTATCCTTCACCTCAAATATGCATGGAAAAGCCAGAATATGGTCCACGAAGTGATCAGGCAAAGTTTCTAAAACTCATCGCCATTTTCGAACCCTGGGGCTCGAGTTCGCCGTTCCAGAGGAAATATTAACATTCTCCCCACTTGGAGAGTCAGTGCCTTTGACCTCTTGTTTCGCACACTTTGCAATTTCGGTAGAAGATGATCAGGAATAAGGAGAACCAATGAGCGGCTAACTCGATGTGTTTGGACGGGCACATTGAACTCTGATTTCCCTACAGGAAGAAGAGTTCACCAAAGGCTCAGCGTGCCATGCCGGAACGAGATTAGGGCCTGAAGCAATTCTTCAGGTTTGCGGTCAGCTCACAAGAAAGCGAGTTGAGAAAAGGAGATTTCTGGCACCGTAACTCACAATCCTGCAGAGTTCCAAATGACCCCTATCATCCAAAAATTTATTGAAGGAAGGCTGTGAGGAGGACTTGAACGCGACGCAGAATTGCAGAAAACAGATATCGGGGGGTAGATAAGAATTGCTCTGAAAGCGTAGGAAAAGAGGCAGCAGTTCGACAGTGATGCACTTGGCCTAAAAGGGCGTATGCGTTTTTTCCTGAATAGATTCAGGAAAAAACGCATACGCACTTTTTGACCAACCAAGCAAGCCTGCAATGGAAATCCGCACTACAAGCAACTCTCACTTCCCACCGATCAAAAGGGCCCTCCGAAAAAAAGTGTAAAATCCAGAGAGGCAGGACAGGCCATGGAGAACCGGCAGCCTTGTTATGCTGATGGGCGGGATGGAAATTGCCAACAGCCACTCTGGAGAAGTGGATGGTGTTTCCTGGAACAAAGAGAAAACCAAGCTAGAGAGCCTAGGGCACTTCCACTTATGGTGCCATAGATTCGGAAAATTTAAATGAAAAAGACACAGCCACACCAAAGTTTGGGGCTGCTCTCTTGACGGGAACCTTGACTATGGTACAACTTCAATAGCCCAGAAAGAGAAAAATGGATATAAAAGTTGTGGTACATCCCTACAATGGAATATCACTCAACAATGAAATCAATGGCAACAGACCAGTAGCAGCATAATGAGTGGATTTAGTTACGATGATTCTAAGTGAAATAAGTCACACAGAAAAAGAAACATCATAAGGTATCACGAATACCGGGAACGTAAACACGGCTACGCGTGAACTGCATTACAAAACACAACAGAGTCTCACATTTACAAAAGAAACTGATGCTTGCTTAAGGGGAAAGGAGAGTGGGGAGGCTGCATAAAACCAGAGGTTGATATTAGGACAGATACCATTCCATAAGCCAAATATCTATTAGACAAGACCTCCTCCTCGCTCAACCACATGGACTCAGCACCCCGTGTTCAAAACCGAGGATTATACCTGACTATGAAGAAAATTAAAACCCATACATTTATAGGTCCTCATAAGAAAATCATTTGTGTACAGCAGCATACACACAGCAGTGTACATAAGCTAAATCCCCTTATAAAAATAAATTTGAAAAAGAAAACACAAGGACTGTGAAATAGAGAGAAATTCTTAAATAAGTCCTTCAGGGCTTGTGTGGAATCTTGGATTTACCACCGCTACATCCACAGCCGTGGGAGAGATAAGGCTGGACACTTGGGGCTGATGCTATTGGTGAGGGAATGCAGACCCTTTGAGGTAATGGTGCATGGTTCCCATTCCACGGGTCCCAAATCTCCACGTTTAAGGGATTTATCCTTCAGCTAAAATATGCATGGAAAAGCCAGAATATGGTTCACGAAGTGATCAGGCAAAGTTTCTAAAACTCATTGCCATTTTCGAACCCTGGGGCTCGAGTTCGCCGCTCCAGAGGCCATATTAACATTCTCCCCACTTGGAGAGTCAGTGCCTTTGACCTCTTGTTTCGCACACTTTGCAATTTCGGTAGAAGATGATCAGGAATAAGGAGAACCAATGAGCGGCTAACTCGATGTGTTTGGACCGCCACATTGAACTCTGATTTCCCTACAGGAAGAAGAGTTCACCAAAGGCTCAGCGTGCCATGCCGGAACGAGATTAGGGCCTGAAGCAATTCTTCGGGTTTGCGGTCAGCTCACAAGAAAGCGAGTTGAGAAAAGGAGATTTCTGGCACCGTAACTCACAATCCTGCAGAGTTCCAAATGACCCCTATCATCCAAAAATTTATTGAAGGAAGGCTGTGAGGAGGACTTGAACGTGATGCAGAATTGCAGAAAACAGATATCGGGGGGTAGATAAGAATTGCTCTGAAAGCGTAGGAAAAGAGGCAGCAGTTCGACAGTGATGCACTTGGCCAAAAAGGGCGTATGCGTTTTTTCCTGAATATATTCAGGAAAAAACGCATACGCCCTTTTTGGCCAACCAAGCAAGCCTGCAATGGAAATCCGCACTACAAGCAACTCTCACTTCCCACCGATCAAAAGGGCCCTCCGAAAAAAAGTGTAAAATCCAGAGAGGCAGGACAGGCCATGGAGAACCGGCAGCCTTGTTATGCTGATGGGCGGGATGTAAATTGCCAACAGCCACTCTGGAGAAGTGGATGGTGTTTCCTGGAACAAAGAGAAAACCAAGCTAGAGAGCCTAGGGCACTTCCACTTATGGTGCCATAGATTCGGAAAATTTAAATGAAAAAGACACAGCCACCCCAAAGTTTGGGGCTGCTCTCTTGACGGGAACCTTGACTATGGTACAACTTCAATGGCCCAGAAAGAGAAAAATGGATATAAAAGTTGTGGTACATCCCTACAATGGAATATCACTCAACAATGAAATCAATGGCAACAGACCAGTAGCAGCATAATGAGTGGATTTAGTTACGATGATTCTAAGTGAAATAAGTCACACAGAAAAAGAAACATCATAAGGTATCACGAATACCGGGAACGTAAACACGGCTACGCGTGAACTGCATTACAAAACACAACAGAGTCTCACATTTACAAAAGAAACTGATGCTTGCTTAAGGGGAAAGGAGAGTGGGGAGGCTGCATAAAACCAGAGGTTGATATTAGGACAGATACCATTCCATAAGCCAAATATCTATTAGACAAGACCTCCTCCTCGCTCAACCACATGGACTCAGCACCCCGTGTTCAAAACCGAGGAATATACCTGACTATGAAGAAAATTAAAACCCATACATTTATAGGTCTCCTTAAGAAAATCATTTGTGTACAGCAGCATACACACAGCAGTGTACATAAGCTAAATCCCCTTATAAAAATAAATTTGAAAAAGAAAACACAAGGACTGTGAAATAGAGAGAAATTCTTAAATAAGTCCTTCAGGGCTTGTGTGGAATCTTGGATTTACCACCTCTACATCCACAGCCGTGGGAGAGATAAGGCTGGACACTTGGGGCTGATGCTATTGGTGAGGGAATGCAGACCCTTTGAGGTAATGGTGCATGGTTCCCATTCCACGGGTCCCAAATCTCCACGTTTAAGGGATTTATCCTTCAGCTAAAATATGCATGGAAAACCCAGAATATGGTCCACGAAGTGATCAGGCAAAGTTTCTAAAACTCATCGCCATTTTCGAACCCTGGGACTCGAGTTTGCCGTTCCAGAGGCCATATTGACATTCTCCCCACTTGGAGAGTCACTGCCTTTGACCTCTTGTTTCGCACACTTTGCAATTTCGGTAGAAGATGATCAGGAATAAGGAGAACCAATGAGCGGCTAACTCGATGTGTTTGGACGGGCACATTGAACTCTGATTTCCCTACAGGAAGAAGAGTTCACCAAAGGCTCAGTGTGCCATGCCGGAATGAGATTAGGGCCTGAAGCAATTCTTCGGGTTTGCGGTCAGCTCACAAGAAAGCGAGTTGAGAAAAGGAGATTTCTGGCACCATAACTCACAATCCTGCAGAGTTCCAAATGACCCCTATCATCCAAAAATTTATTGAAGGAAGGCTGTGAGGAGGACTTGAACGCGACGCAGAATTGCAGAAAACAGATATCGGGGGGTAGATAAGAATTGCTCTAAAAGCGTAGGAAAAGAGGCAGCAGTTCGACAGTGATGCACTTGGCCAAAAAGGGCGTATGCGTTTTTTCCTGAATATATTCAGGAAAAAACGCATACGCCCTTTTTGGCCAACCAAGCAAGCCTGCAATGGAAATCCGCACTACAAGCAACTCTCACTTCCCACCGACCAAAAGGGCCCTCCGAAAAAAAGTGTAAAATCCAGAGAGGCAAGACAGGCCATGGAGAACCGGCAGCCTTGTTATGCTGATGGGCGGGATGTAAATTGCCAACAGCCACTCTGGAGAAGTGGATGGTGTTTCCTGGAACAAAGAGAAAACCAAGCTAGAGAGCCTAGGGCACTTCCACTTATGGTGCCATAGATTCGGAAAATTTAAATGAAAAAGACACAGCCACACCAAAGTTTGGGGCTGCTGTCTTGACAGGAACCTTGACTATGGTACAACTTCAATAGCCCAGAAAGAGAAAAATGGATATAAAAGTTGTGGTACATCCCTACAATGGAATATCACTCAACAATGAAATCAATGGCAACAGACCAGTAGCAGCATAATGAGTGGATTTAGTTACGATGATTCTAAGTGAAATAAGTCACACAGAAAAAGAAACATCATAAGGTATCACGAATACCGGGAACGTAAACACGGCTACGCGTGAACGGCATTACAAAACACAACAGAGTCTCACATTTACAAAAGAAACCGATGCTTGCTTAAGGGGAAAGGAGAGTGGGGAGGCTGCATAAAACCAGAGGTTGATATTAGGACAGATACCATTCCATAAGCCAAATATATATTAGAGAAGACCTCCTCCTCGCTCAACCACATGGACTCAGCACCCCGTGTTCAAAACCGAGGAATATACCTGACTATGAAGAAAATTAAAACCCATACATTTATAGGTCTCCATAAGAAAATCATTTGTGTACAGCAGCATACACACAGCAGTGTACATAAGCTAAATCCCCTTATAAAAATAAATTTGAAAAAGAAAACACAAGGACTGTGAAATAGAGAGAAATTCTTAAATAAGTCCTTCAGGGCTTGTGTGGAATCTTGGATTTACCACCTCTACATCCACAGCCGTGGGAGAGATAAGGCTGGACACTTGGGGCTGATGCTATTGGTGAGGGAATGCAGACCCTTTGAGGTAATGGTGCATGGTTCCCATTCCACGGGTCCCAAATCTCCACGTTTAAGGGATTTATCCTTCAGCTAAAATATGCATGGAAAAGCCAGAATATGGTCCACGAAGTGATCAGGCAAAGTTTCTAAAACTCTTCGCCATTTTCGAATCCTGGGGCTCGAGTTCGCCGTTCCAGAGGCCATATTAACATTCTCCCCACTTGGAGAGTCAGTGCCTTTGACCTCTTGTTTCGCACAGTTTGCAATTTCGGTAGAAGATGATCAGGAATAAGGAGAACCAATGAGCGGCTAACTCGATGTGTTTGGACGGGCACATTGAACTCTGATTTCCCTACAGGAAGAAGAGTTCACCAAAGGCTCAGCGTGCCATGCAGGAACGAGATTAGGGCCTGAAGCAATTCTTCGGGTTTGCGGTCAGCTCCCAAGAAAGCGAGTTGAGAAAAGGAGATTTCTGGCACCGTAACTCACAATCCTGCAGAGTTCCAAATGACCCCTATCATCCAAAAATTTATTGAAGGAAGGCTGTGAGGAGGACTTGAACGCGACGCAGAATTGCAGAAAACAGATACCGGGGGGGAGATAAGAATTGCTCTGAAAGCGTAGGAAAAGAGGCAGCAGTTCGACAGTGATGCACTTGGCCAAAAAGGGCGTATGCGTTTTTTCCTGAATATATTCAGGAAAAAACGCATACGCCCTTTTTGGCCAACCAAGCAAGCCTGCAATGGAAATCCGCACTACAAGCAACTCTCACTTCCCACCGATCAAAAGGGCCCTCCGAAAAAAAGTGTAAAATCCAGAGAGGCAGGACAGGCCATGGAGAACCGGCCGCCTTGTTATGCTGATGGGCGGGATGTAAATTGCCAACAGCCACTCTGGAGAAGTGGATGGTGTTTCCTGGAACAAAGAGAAAACCAAGCTAGAGAGCCTAGGGCACTTCCACTTATGGTGCCATAGATTCGGAAAATTTAAATGAAAAAGACACAGCCACACCAAAGTTTGGGGCTGCTCTCTTGACGGGAACCTTGACTATGGTACAACTTCAATAGCCCAGAAAGAGAAAAATGGATATAAAAGTTGTGGTACATCCCTACAATGGAATATCACTCAACAATGAAATCAATGGCAACAGACCAGTAGCAGCATAATGAGTGGATTTAGTTACGATGATTCTAAGTGAAATAAGTCAAACAGAAAAAGAAACATCATAAGGTATCACGAATACCGGGAACGTAAACACGGCTACGCGTGAACTGCATTACAAAACACAACAGAGTCTCCCATTTACAAAAGAAACCGATGCTTGCTTAAGGGGAAAGGAGAGTGGGGAGGCTGCATAAAACCAGAGGTTGATATTAGGACAGATACCATTCCATAAGCCAAATATATATTAGACAAGACCTCCTCCTCGCTCAACCACATGGACTCAGCACCCCGTGTTCAAAACCGAGGAATATACCTGACTATGAAGAAAATTAAAACCCATACATTTATAGGTCTCCATAAGAAAATAATTTGTGTACAGCAGCATACACACAGCAGTGTACATAAGCTAAATCCCCTTATAAAAATAAATTTGAAAAAGAAAACACAAGGACTGTGAAATAGAGAGAAATTCTTAAATAAGTCCTTCAGGGCTTGTGTGGAATCTTGGATTTACCACCTCTACATCCACAGCCGTGGGAGAGATAAGGCTGGACACTTGGGGCTGATGCTATTGGTGAGGGAATGCAGACCCTTTGAGGTAATTGTGCATGGTTCCCATTCCACGGGTCCCAAATCTCCACGTTTAAGGGATTTATCCTTCAGCTAAAATATGCATGGAAAAGCCAGAATATGGTCCACGAAGTGATCAGGCAAAGTTTCTAAAACTCATCGCCATTTTCGAATCCTGGAGCTCGAGTTCGCCGTTCCAGAGGCCATATTAACATTCTCCCCACTTGGAGAGTCAGTGCCTTTGACCTCTTGTTTCGCACAGTTTGCAATTTCGGTAGAAGATGATCAGGAATAAGGAGAACCAATGAGCGGCTAACTCGATGTGTTTGGACGGGCACATTGAACTCTGATTTCCCTACAGGAAGAAGAGTTCACCAAAGGCTCAGCGTGCCATGCCGGAACGAGATTAGGGCCTGAAGCAATTCTTCGGGTTTGCGGTCAGCTCACAAGAAAGCGAGTTGAGAAAAGGAGATTTCTGGCACTGTAACTCACAATCCTGCAGAGTTCCAAATGACCCCTATCATCCAAAAATTTATTGAAGGAAGGCTGTGAGGAGGACTTGAACGCGACGCAGAATTGCAGAAAACAGATATCGGGGGGTAGATAAGAATTGCTCTGAAAGCGTAGGAAAAGAGGCCGCAGTTCGACAGTGATGCACTTGGCCAAAAAGGGCGTATGCGTTTTTTCCTGAATATATTCAGGAAAAAACGCATACGCCCTTTTTGGCCAACCAAGCAAGCCAGCAATGGAAATCCGCACTACAAGCAACTCTCACTTCCCACCGATCAAAAGGGCCCTCCGAAAAAAAGTGTAAAGTCCAGAGAGGCAGGACAAGCCATAGAGAACCGGCAGCCTTGTTATGCTGATGGGCGGGATGTAAATTGCCAACAGCCACTCTGGAGAAGTGGATGGTTTTTCCTGGAACAAAGAGAAAACCAAGCTAGAGAGCCTAGGGCACTTCCACTTATGGTGCCATAGATTCGGAAAATTTAAATGAAAAAGACACAGCCACCCCAAAGTTTGGGGCTGCGCTCTTTACGGGAACCTTGACTATGGTACAACTTCAGTAGCCCAAAAACAGAAAAATGGATATAAATGTTGTGGTACATCCCTACAATGGAATATCACTCAACAATGAAATCAATGGCAACAGACCAGCAGCAGCATAATGAGTGGATTTAGTTACAATGATTCTAAGTGAAATAAGTCACACAGAAAAAGAAACATCATAAGTTATCACGAATACCGGGAACGTAAACACGGCTACGCGTGAACTGCATTACAAAACACAACAGAGTCTCACATTTACAAAAGAAACTGTTGCTTGCTTAAGGGGAAAGGAGAGTGGGGAGGCTGTATAAAACCAGAGGTTGATATTAGGACAGATACCATTCCATAAGCCAAATATATATTAGACAAGACCTCCTCCTCGCTCAACCACATGGACTCAGCACCCCGTGTTCAAAACCGAGGAATATACCTGACTATGAAGAAAATTAAAACCCATACATTTATAGGTCTCCATAAGAAAATCATTTGTGTACAGCAGCATACACACAGCAGTGTACATAAGCTAAATCCCCTTATAAAAATAAATTTGAAAAAGAAAACACAAGGACTGTGAAATAGAGAGAAATTCTTAAATAAGTCCTTCAGGGCTTGTGTGGAATCTTGGATTTACCACCTCTACATCCACAGCCGTGGGAGAGATAAGGCTGGACACTTGGGGCTGATGCTATTGGTGAGGGAATGCAGACCCTTTGAGGTAATGGTGCATGGTTCCCATTCCACGGGTCCCAAATCTCCACGTTTAAGGGATTTATCCTTCAGCTAAAATATGCATGGAAAACCCAGAATATGGTCCACAAAGTGATCAGGCAAAGTTTCTAAAACTCATCGCCATTTTCGAACCCTGGGACTCGAGTTCGCCCCTCCAGAGGCCATATTAACATTCTCCCCACTTGGAGAGTCAGTGCCTTTGACCTCTTGTTTCGCACACTTTGCAATTTCGGTAGAAGATGATCAGGAATAAGGAGAACCAATGAGCGGCTAACTCGATGTGTTTGGACGGGCACATTGAACTCTGATTTCCCTACAGGAAGAAGAGTTCACCAAAGGCTCAGCGTGCCATGCCGGAACGAGATTAGGGCCTGAAGCAATTCTTCGGGTTTGCGGTCAGCTCACAAGAAAGCGAGTTGAGAAAAGGAGATTTCTGGCACTGTAACTCACAGTCCTGCAGAGTTCCAAATGACCCCTATCATCCAAAAATTTATTGAAGGAAGGCTGTGAGGAGGACTTGAACGCGACGCAGAATTGCAGAAAACAGATATCGGGGGGTAGATAAGAATTGCTCTGAAAGCGTAGGAAAAGAGGCAGCAGTTCGACAGTGATGCTCTTGGCCAAAAAGGGCGTATGCGTTTTTTCCTGAATATATTCAGGAAAAAACGCATACGCCCTTTTTGGCCAACCAAGCAAGCCTGCAATGGAAATCCGCACTACAAGCAACTCTCACTTCCCACAGATCAAAAGGGCCCTCCGAAAAAAAGTGTAAAATCCAGAGAGGCAGGACAGGCCATGGAGAACCGGCAGCCTTGTTATGCTGATGGGCGGGATGTAAATTGCCAACAGCCACTCTGGAGAAGTGGATGGTGTTTCCTGGAACAAAGAGAAAACCAAGCTAGAGAGCCTAGGGCACTTCCACTTATGGTGCCATAGATTCGGAAAATTTAAATGAAAAAGACACAGCCACACCGAAGTTTGGGGTTGTGTTCATTACGGGAACCTTGACTATGGTACAACTTCAATAAACCAGAAAGAGAAAAATGGATATAAAAGTTGTGGTACATCCCTACAGTGGAATATCACTCAACAATGAAATCAATGGCAACAGACCAGTAGCAGCATAATGAGTGGATTTAGTTACGATGATTCTAAGTGAAATAAGTCACACAGAAAAAGAAACATCATAAGGTATCACGAATACCGGGAACGTAAACACGGCTACGCGTGAACTGCATTACAAAACACAACAGAGTCTCACATTTACAAAAGAAACTGATGCTTGCTTAAGGGGAAAGTAGAGTGGGGAGGATGCATAAAACCAGAGGTTGATATTAGGACAGATACCATTCCATAAGCCAAATATATATTAGACAAGACCTCCTCCTCGCTCAACCACATGGACTCAGCACCCCGTGTTCAAAACCGAGGAATATACGTGACTATGAAGAAAATTAAAACCCATACTTTTATAGGTCTCCATAAGAAAATCATTTGTGTACAGCAGCATACACACAGCAGTGTACATAAGCTAAATTCCCTTATAAAAATAAATTTGAAAAAGAAAACACAAGAACTGTGAAAAGGAGAGAAATTCTTAAATAAGTCCTTCAGGGCTTGTGTGGAATCTTGGATTTACCACCTCTACATCTACAGCTGTGGGAGAGATAAGGCTGGACACTTGGGGCTGATGCTATTGGTGAGGGAATGCAGACCCTTTGAGGTAATGGTGCATGGTTCCCATTCCACGGGTCCCAAATCTCCACGTTTAAGGGATTTATCCTTCAGCTAAAATATGCATGGAAAACCCAGAATATGGTCCACGAAGTGATCAGGCAAAGTTTCTAAAACTCATCGCCATTTTCGAACCCTGGGACTCGAGTTCGCCGCTCCAGAGGCCATATTAACATTCTCCCCACTTGGAGAGTCAGTGCCTTTGACCTCTTGTTTCGCACACTTTGCAATTTCGGTAGAAGATGATCAGGAATAAGGAGAACCAATGAGCGGCTAACTCGATGTGTTTGGACGGGCACGTTGAACTCTGATTTCCCTACAGGAAGAAGAGTTCACCAAAGGCTCAGCGTGCCATGCCGGAACGAGATTAGGGCCTGAATCAATTCTTCGGGTTTGCGGTCAGCTCACAAGAAAGCGAGTTGAGAAAAGGAGATTTCTGGCACTGTAACTCACAATCTTGCAGAGTTCCAAATGACCCCTATCATCCAAAAGTTTATTGAAGGAAGGCTGTGAGGAGGACTTGAACGCGACGCAGAATTGCAGAAAACAGATATCGGGGGGTAGATAAGAATTGCTCTGAAAGCGTAGGAAAAGAGGCAGCAGTTCGACAGTGATGCACTTGGCCAAAAAGGGCGTATGCGTTTTTTCCTGAATATATTCAGGAAAAAACGCATACGCCCTTTTTGGCCAACCAAGCAAGCCTGCAATGGAAATCCGCACTACAAGCAACTCTCACTTCCCACCGATCAAAACGGCCCTCCGAAAAAAAGTGTAAAATCCAGAGAGGCAGGACAGGCCATGGAGAACCGGCAGCCTTGTTATGCTGATGGGCGGGATGTTAATTGCCAACAGCCACTCTGGAGAAGTGGATGGTGTTTCCTGGAACAAAGAGAAAACCAAGCTAGAGAGCCTAGGGCACTTCCACTTATGGTGCCATAGATTCGGAAAATTTAAATGAAAAAGACACAGCCACACCAAAGTTTGGGGCTGTGCTCATTACGGGAACCTTGACTATGGTACATCTTCAATAGCCCAGAAAGAGAAAAATGGATATAAAAGTTGTGGTACATCCCTACAATGGAATATCACTCAACAATGAAATCAATGGCAACAGACCAGTAGCAGCATAATGAGTGGATTTAGTTACGATGATTCTAAGTGAAATAAGTCACACAGAAAAAGAAACATCATAAGGTATCACGAATACCGGGAACGTAAACACGGTTACGCGTGAACTGCATTACAAAACACAACAGAGTCTCACATTTACAAAAGAAACTGATGCTTGCTTAAGGGGAAAGGAGAGTGGGGAGGATGCATAAAACCAGAGGTTGATATTAGGACAGATACCATTCCATAAGCCAAATATATATTAGACAAGACCTCCTCCTCGCTCAACCACATGGACTCAGCACCCCGTGTTCAAAACCGAGGAATATACGTGACCATGAATAAAATTAAAACCCATACATTTATAGGTCTCCATAAGAAAATCATTTGTGTACAGCAGCATACACACAGCAGTGTACATAAGCTAAATCCTCTTATAAAAATAAATTTGAAAAAGAAAACACAAGAACTGTGAAATAGAGAGAAATTCTTAAATAAGTCCTTCAGGGCTTGTGTGGAATCTTGGATTTACCACCTCTACATCCACAGCTGTGGGAGAGATAAGGCTGGACACCTGGGGCTGATGCTATTGGTGAGGGAATGCAAACCCTTTGAGGTAATGGTGCACGGTTCCCATTCAACGGGTCCTAAATCTCCACGTTTAAGGGATTTATCCTTCAGATAAAATATGCATGGAAAACCCAGAATATGGTCCACGAAGTGATCAGGCAAAGTCTCTAAAACTCATCGCCATTTTCGAACCCTGGGACTCGAGTTCGCCGTTCCAGAGGCCATATTAACATTCTCCCCACTTGGAGAGTCAGTGCCTTTGACCTCTTGTTTCGCACACTTTGCAATTTCGGTAGAAGATGATCAGGAATAAGGAGAACCAATGAGCGGCTAACTCGATGTGTTTGGACGGGCACATTGAACTCTGATTTCCCTACAGGAAGAAGAGTTCACCAAAGGCTCAGCATGCCATGCCGGAACGAGATTAGGGCCTGAAGCAATTCTTCAGGTTTGCGGTCAGCTCACAAGAAAGCGAGTTGAGAAAAGGAGATTTCTGACACCGTAACTCACAATCCTGCAGAGTTCCAAATGACCCCTATCATCAAAAAAAATTATTGAAGGAAGGCTGTGAGGAGGACTTGAACGCGACGCAGAATTGCAGAAAACAGATATCGTGGGGTAGATAAGAATTGCTCTGAAAGCGTAAGAAAAGAGGCAGCAGTTCGACAGTGATGCACTTGGCCAAAAAGGGCGTATGCATTTTTTCCTGAATATATTCAGGAAAAAACGCATACGCCCTTTTTGGCCAACCAAGCAAGCCTGCAATGGAAATCCGCACTACAAGCAACTCTCACTTCCCACCGATCAAAAGGGCCCTCCGAAAAAAAGTGTAAAATCCAGAGAGGCAGGACAGGCCATGGAGAACCGGCAGCCTTGTTATGCTGATGGGCGGGATGTAAATTGCCAACAGCCACTCTGGAGAAGTGGATGGTGTTTCCTGGAACAAAGAGAAAACCAAGCTAGAGAGCCTAGGGCACTTCCACTTATGGTGCCATAGATTCGGAAAATTTAAATGAAAAAGACACAGCCACACCAAAGTTTGGGGCTGCGCTCTTTACGGGAACCTTGACTATGGTACAACTTCAATAGCCCAGAAAGAGAAAAATGGTTATAAAAGTTGTGGTACATCCCTACAATGGAATATCACTCAACAATGAAATCAATGGCAACAGACCAGTAGCAGCATAATGAGTGGATTTAGTTACGATGATTCTAAGTGAAATAAGTCACACAGAAAAAGAAACATCATAAGGTATCACGAATACCGGGAACGTAAACACGGCTACGCGTGAACTGCATTACAAAACACAACAGAGTCTCACATTTACAAAAGAAACTGATGCTTGCTTAAGGGGAAAGGAGAGTGGGGAGGCTGCATAAAACCAGAGGTAGATATTAGGACAGATACCATTCAATAAGCCAAATATATATTAGACAAGACCTACTCCTCGCTCAACCACATGGACTCAGCACCCCGTGTTCAAAACCGAGGAATATACCTGACTATGAAGAAAATTAAAACCCATACATTTATAGGTCTCCATAAGAAAATCATTTGTGTACAGCAGCATACACACAGCAGTGTACATAAGCTAAATCCCCTTATAAAAATAAATTTGAAAAAGAAAACACAAGGACTGTGAAATAGAGAGAAATTCTTAAATAAGTCCTTCAGGGCTTGTGTGGAATCTTGGATTTACCACCGCTACATCCACAGCTGTGGGAGAGATAAGGCTGGACACTTGGGGCTGATGCTATTGGTGAGGGAATGCAGACCCTTTGAGGTAATGGTGCATGGTTCCCATTCCACGGGTCCCAAATCTCCACGTTTAAGGGATTTATCCTTCAGCTAAAATATGCATGGAAAACCCAGAATATGGTCTACGAAGTGATCAGGCAAAGTTTCTGAAACTCATCGCCACTTTCGAACCCTGGGACTCGAGTTCGCCACTCCAGAGGCGATATTAACATTCTCCCCACTTGAAGAGTCAGTGCCTTTGACCTCTTGTTTCACACACTTTGCAATTTCGGTAGAAGATGATCAGGAATAAGGAGAACCAATGAGCGGCTAACTCGATGTGTTTGGACGGACACATTGAACTCTGATTTCCCTACAGGAAGAAGAGTTCACCAAAGGCTCAGTGTGCCATGCCGGAACGAGATTAGGGCCTGAAGCAATTCTTCGGGTTTGCGGTCAGCTCACAAGAAAGCGAGTTGAGAAAAGGAGATTTCTGGCACCATAAGTCACAATCCTGCAGAGTTCCAAATGACCCCTATCATCCAAAAATTTATTGAAGGAAGGCTGTGAGGAGGACTTGAACGCGACGCAGAATTGCAGAAAACAGATATTGGGGGGTACATAAGAATTGCTCTGAAAGCGTAGAAAAAGAGGCAGCAGTTTGACAGTGATGCACTTGGCCAAAAAGGGCGTATGGGTTTTTTCCTGAATATGTTCAGGAAAAAACGCATACGCAGTTTTTGGCCAACCAAGCAAGCCTGCAATGGAAATCCGCACTACAAGCAACTCTCACTTCCCACAGATCAAAAGGCCCCTCCGAAAAAAAGTGTAAAATCCAGAGAGGCAGGACAGGCCATGGAGAACCGGCAGCCTTGTTATGCTGATGGGCGGGATGGAAATTGCCAACAGCCACTCTGGAGAAGTGGATGGTGTTTCCTGGAACAAAGAGAAAACCAAGCTAGAGAGCCTAGGGCACTTCCACTCATGGTGCCATAGATTCGGAAAATTTAAATGAAAAAGACACAGCCACACTAAAGTTTGGGGCTGCTCTCTTTTCGGGAACCTTGACTATGGTACAACTTCAATAGCCCAGAAAGAGAAAAATGGATATAAAAGTTGTGGTACATCCCTACAATGGAATATCACTCAACAATGAAATCAATGGCAACAGACCAGTAGCAGCATAATGAGTGGATTTAGTTACGATGATTCTAAGTGAAATAAGTCACACAGAAAAAGAAACATCATAAGGTATCACGAATACCGGGAACGTAAACACGGCTACGCGTGAACTGCATTACAAAACACAACAGAGTCTCACATTTACAAAAGAAACTGATGCTTGCTTAAGGGGAAAGGAGAGTGGGGAGGCTGCATAAAACCAGAGGTTGATATTAGGACAGATACCATTCCATAAGCCAAATATATATTAGGCAAGAACTACTCCTCGCTCAACCACATGGACTCAGCACCCTGTGTTCAAAACCGAGGAATATACCTGACTATGAAGAAAATTAAAACCCATACATTTATAGGTCTCCATAAGAAAATCATTTGTATACAGCAGCATACACACAGCAGTGTACATAAGCTAAATCCCCTTATAAAAATAAATTTGAAAAAGAAAACACAAGGACTGTGAAATAGAGAGAAATTCTTAAATAAGTCCTTCAGGGCTTGTGTGGAATCTTGGATTTACCACCTCTACATCCACAGCCGTGGGAGAGATAAGGCTGGACACTTGGGGCTGATGATATTGGTGAGGGAATGCAGACCCTTTGAGGTAATGGTGCATGGTTCCCATTCCACGGGTCCCAAATCTCCACGTTTAAGGGATTTATCCTTCAGCTAAAATATGCATGGAAAACCCAGAATATGGTCCACGAAGTGTTCAGGCAAAGTTTCTAAAACTCATCGCCATTTTCGAACCCTGGGCCTCGAGTTCGCCGTTCCAGAGGCCATATTAACATTCTCCCCACTTGGAGAGTCAGTGCCTTTGACCTCTTGTTTCGCACACTTTGCAATTTCGGTAGAAGATGATCAGGAATAAGGAGAACCAATGAGCGGCTAACTCGATGTGTTTGGACGGGCACATTGAACTCTGATTTCCCTACAGGAAGAAGAGTTCACCAAAGGCTCAGCGTGCCATGCCGGAACGAGATTAGGGCCTGAAGCAATTCTTCAGGTTTGCGGTCAGCTCACAAGAAAGCGAGTTGAGAAAAGGAGATTTCTGACACCGTAACTCACAATCCTGCAGAGTTCCAAATGACCCCTATCATCAAAAAAAATTATTGAAGGAAGGCTGTGAGGAGGACTTGAACGCGACGCAGAATTGCAGAAAACAGATATCGTGGGGTAGATAAGAATTGCTCTGAAAGCGTAAGAAAAGAGGCAGCAGTTCGACAGTGATGCACTTGGCCAAAAAGGGCGTATGCATTTTTTCCTGAATATATTCAGGAAAAAACGCATACGCCCTTTTTGGCCAACCAAGCAAGCCTGCAATGGAAATCCGCACTACAAGCAACTCTCACTTCCCACCGATCAAAAGGGCCCTCCGAAAAAAAGTGTAAAATCCAGAGAGGCAGGACAGGCCATGGAGAACCGGCAGCCTTGTTATGCTGATGGGCGGGATGTAAATTGCCAACAGCCACTCTGGAGAAGTGGATGGTGTTTCCTGGAACAAAGAGAAAACCAAGCTAGAGAGCCTAGGGCACTTCCACTTATGGTGCCATAGATTCGGAAAATTTAAATGAAAAAGACACAGCCACACCAAAGTTTGGGGCTGCGCTCTTTACGGGAACCTTGACTATGGTACAACTTCAATAGCCCAGAAAGAGAAAAATGGTTATAAAAGTTGTGGTACATCCCTACAATGGAATATCACTCAACAATGAAATCAATGGCAACAGACCAGTAGCAGCATAATGAGTGGATTTAGTTACGATGATTCTAAGTGAAATAAGTCACACAGAAAAAGAAACATCATAAGGTATCACGAATACCGGGAACGTAAACACGGCTACGCGTGAACTGCATTACAAAACACAACAGAGTCTCACATTTACAAAAGAAACTGATGCTTGCTTAAGGGGAAAGGAGAGTGGGGAGGCTGCATAAAACCAGAGGTAGATATTAGGACAGATACCATTCAATAAGCCAAATATATATTAGACAAGACCTACTCCTCGCTCAACCACATGGACTCAGCACCCCGTGTTCAAAACCGAGGAATATACCTGACTATGAAGAAAATGAAAACCCATACATTTATAGGTCTCCATAAGAAAATCATTTGTGTACAGCAGCATACACACAGCAGTGTACATAAGCTAAATCCCCTTATAAAAATAAATTTGAAAAAGAAAACACAAGGACTGTGAAATAGAGAGAAATTCTTAAATAAGTCCTTCAGGGCTTGTGTGGAATCTTGGATTTACCACCGCTACATCCACAGCTGTGGGAGAGATAAGGCTGGACACTTGGGGCTGATGCTATTGGTGAGGGAATGCAGACCCTTTGAGGTAATGGTGCATGGTTCCCATTCCACGGGTCCCAAATCTCCACGTTTAAGGGATTTATCCTTCAGCTAAAATATGCATGGAAAACCCAGAATATGGTCCACGAAGTGATCAGGCAAAGTTTCTGAAACTCATCGCCACTTTCGAACCCTGGGACTCGAGTTCGCCACTCCAGAGGCGATATTAACATTCTCCCCACTTGAAGAGTCAGTGCCTTTGACCTCTTGTTTCACACACTTTGCAATTTCGGTAGAAGATGATCAGGAATAAGGAGAACCAATGAGCGGCTAACTCGATGTGTTTGGACGGACACATTGAACTCTGATTTCCCTACAGGAAGAAGAGTTCACCAAAGGCTCAGTGTGCCATGCCGGAACGAGATTAGGGCCTGAAGCAATTCTTCGGGTTTGCGGTCAGCTCACAAGAAAGCGAGTTGAGAAAAGGAGATTTCTGGCACCATAAGTCACAATCCTGCAGAGTTCCAAATGACCCCTATCATGCAAAAATTTATTGAAGGAAGGCTGTGAGGAGGACTTGAACGCGACGCAGAATTGCAGAAAACAGATATTGGGGGGTACATAAGAATTGCTCTGAAAGCGTAGAAAAAGAGGCAGCAGTTCGACAGTGATGCACTTGGCCAAAAAGGGCGTATGGGTTTTTTCCTGAATATGTTCAGGAAAAAACGCATACGCAGTTTTTGGCCAACCAAGCAAGCCTGCAATGGAAATCCGCACTACAAGCAACTCTCACTTCCCACAGATCAAAAGGCCCCTCCGAAAAAAAGTGTAAAATCCAGAGAGGCAGGACAGGCCATGGAGAACCGGCAGCCTTGTTATGCTGATGGGCGGGATGGAAATTGCCAACAGCCACTCTGGAGAAGTGGATGGTGTTTCCTGGAACAAAGAGAAAACCAAGCTAGAGAGCCTAGGGCACTTCCACTCATGGTGCCATAGATTCGGAAAATTTAAATGAAAAAGACACAGCCACACTAAAGTTTGGGGCTGCTCTCTTTTCGGGAACCTTGACTATGGTACAACTTCAATAGCCCAGAAAGAGAAAAATGGATATAAAAGTTGTGGTACATCCCTACAATGGAATATCACTCAACAATGAAATCAATGGCAACAGACCAGTAGCAGCATAATGAGTGGATTTAGTTACGATGATTCTAAGTGAAATAAGTCACACAGAAAAAGAAACATCATAAGGTATCACGAATACCGGGAACGTAAACACGGCTACGCGTGAACTGCATTACAAAACACAACAGAGTCTCACATTTACAAAAGAAACTGATGCTTGCTTAAGGGGAAAGGAGAGTGGGGAGGCTGCATAAAACCAGAGGTTGATATTAGGACAGATACCATTCCATAAGCCAAATATATATTAGGCAAGAACTACTCCTCGCTCAACCACATGGACTCAGCACCCTGTGTTCAAAACCGAGGAATATACCTGACTATGAAGAAAATTAAAACCCATACATTTATAGGTCTCCATAAGAAAATCATTTGTGTACAGCAGCATACACACAGCAGTGTACATAAGCTAAATCCCCTTATAAAAATAAATTTGAAAAAGAAAACACAAGGACTGTGAAATAGAGAGAAATTCTTAAATAAGTCCTTCAGGGCTTGTGTGGAATCTTGGATTTACCACTGCTACATCCACAGCTGTGGGAGAGATAAGGCTGGACACTTGGGGCTGATGCTATTGGTGAGGGAATGCAGACCCTTTGAGGTAATGGTGCATGGTTCCCATTCCACGGGTCCCAAGTCTCCACGTTTAAGGGATGTATCCTTCAGCTAAAATATGCATGGAAAACCCAGAATATGGTCCACGAAGTGATCAGGCAAAGTTTCTGAAACTCATCGCCATTTTCGAACCCTGGGACTCGAGTTCGCCGCTCCAGAGGCGATATTAACATTCTCCCCACTTGGAGAGTCAGTTCCTTTGACCTCTTGTTTCGCACACTTTGCAATTTCGGTAGAAGATGATCAGGAATAAGGAGAACCAAAGAGCGGCTAATTCGATGTGTTTGGACGGGCACATTGAACTCTGATTTCCCTACAGGAAGAAGAGTTCACCAAAGGCTCAGCGTGCCATGCCGGAACGAGATTAGGGCCTGAAGCAATTCTTCGGGTTTGCGGTCAGCTCACAAGAAAGCGAGTTGAGAAAAGGAGATTTCTGGCACCGTAACTCACAATCCTGCAGAGCTCCAAATGACCCCTATCATCCAAAAATTTATTGAAGGAAGGCTGTGAGGAGGACTTGAACGCGACGCAGAGTTGCAGAAAACAGATATCGTGGGGTAGATAAGAATTGCTCTGAAAGCGTAGGAAAAGAGGCAGCAGTTCGACAGTGATGCACTTGGCCAAAAAGGGCGTATGCGTTTTTTCCTGAATATGTTCAGGAAAAAACACATACACCCTTTTTGGCCAACCAAGCAAGCCTGCAATGGAAATCCGCACTACAAGCAACTCTCACTTCCCACCGATCAAAAGGGCCCTCCGAAAAAAAGTGTAAAATCCAGAGAGGCAGGATAGGCCATGGAGAACCGGCAGCCTTGTTATGCTGATGGGCGGGATGTAAATTGCCAAGAGCCACTCTGGAGAAGTGGATGGTGTTTCCTGGAACAAAGAGAAAACCAAGCTGGAGAGCCTAGGGCACTTCCACTTATGGTGCCATAGATTCGGAAAATTTAAATGAAAAAGACACAGCCACACCAGAGTTTGGGGCTGCGCTCTTTACGGGAACCTTGACTATGGTACAACTTCAATAGCCCAGAAAGAGAAAAATGGATATAAAAGTTGTGGTACATCCCTACAATGGAATATCACTCAACAATGAAATCAATGGCAACAGACCAGTAGCAGCATAATGAGTGGATTTACTTACGATGATTCTAAGTGAAATAAGTCACACAGAAAAAGAAACATCATAAGATATCACTAATACCGGGAAGGTAAACACGGCTATGTGTGAACTGCATTACAAAACACAACAGAGTCTCACATTTACAAAAGAAACTTATGCTTGCTTAAGGGGAAAGGAGAGTGAGAAGGCTGCATAAAACCAGAGGTTGACATTAGGACAGATACCATTCCATAAGCCAAATATATATTAGACAAGAGCTACTCCTTGCTCAACCAAATGGACTCAACACCCCGTATTCAAAACCCAGGAATATACCTGAGTATGAAGAAAATTAAAACCCATACATTTATAGGTCTCCATAAGAAACTCATTTGTGTACAGCAGCATACACACAGCAGTGTCAATAAGCTAAATCCTCTAATAAAAATAAATTTGAAAAAAGAAAACACAAGGACTGTCAAATAGAGAGAAATTCTTAAATAAGTCCTTCAGGGCTTGTGAGGAATCTTGGATTTACCACCTCTACATCCACAGCTGTGGGAGAGATAAGGCTGGACACTTGGGGCTGATACTATTGGTGAGGGAATGCAGACGCTTTGAGGTAAAGGTGCATGGTTCCCATTCCACGGATCCCAAATCTCCACGTGTAAGGGATTTATCCTTCAGCTAAAATATGCATGGAAAACCCAGAATATGGTCCACGAAGTGATCAGGTAAAATTTCTAAAACTCATCCCCATTTTCGCCCCCTGGTACTCGAGTTCGCCATTCCAGATGCAATATTAACATTCTCCCCACTTGGAGAGTCAGTGCCTTTGACCTCTTGTTTGGCACAGTTTGCAATTTCTGTGGAAGATGAACAGGAATAAGGAGAACGAATGAGCAGCTAACTTGATGTGTTTGGCCGGGCACATTGAACTCTGGTTTCCCTACAGGAAGAAGAATTCATCAAAGGCTCAGCGTGCCATGTCAGAACGAGATTAGGGCCTGAAGCAATTCTTCGGGTTTGCGGTAAGCTCACAAGAAAGCGAGTTGAGAAAAGGAGATTTTTGGCAGTGTAACTCACAATTCTGCAGAGTTCCAAATGACCCCTATCATCCAAAAATTTATTGAAGGAAGGCTGTGAAGAGGACTTCAACGCGACACAGAATTGCAGAAAACGGATATCAGGAGGTAGATAAGAATTGCTCTTAAAGAGTAGGAAAAGAGGCAGCAGTTCGACAGTGATGGACTAGGCCAAAAAGGGCGTATGCGTTTTTTCCTGAATAGATTCAGGAAAAAACGCATACGCCCTTTTTGGCCAACCAAGCAAGCCTGCAATGGAAATCCGCACTACAAGGCAGTCTCACTTCCCACCGATCCAAAGGGCCGTCCGAAAAAAGTGTAAAATCCAGAGAGGCAGGACAGGCCATGGAGAACCGGCAGCCTTGTTATGCTGATGGGCGGGATGTAAATTGCCAACAGCCACTCTGGAGAAGTGGATGGTGTTTCCTGGAACAAAGAAAAAACCAAGCTAGAGAGCCTAGGGCACTTCCACTTATGGTGCTATAGATTCGGAAAATTTAAATGAAAAAGACACAGCCACACCAAAGTTTGGGGCTGCTCTGTGTACGGGATCCTTGACTACGCTACATCTGTAATAGCCCAGAAAGAGAAAAATGGATATAGAAGTTGTGGTACATCCCTACAATGGAATATCACTCAACAATGAAATCAATGGCAACAGACCAGTAGCAGCATAATGAGTGGATTTAGTTACGATGATTCTAAGTGAAATAAGTCACACAGAAAAAGAAACATCATAAGATATCACTAATACAGGGAAGGTAAACACGGCTACGTGTGATCTGCATTACAAAACACAACAGAGTCTCACATTTACAAAAGAAACTTATGCTTGCTTAAGGGGAAAGGAGAGTGGGGAGGCTGCATAAAACCAGAGGTTGACATTAGGACAGATACCATTCCATGAGCCAAATATATATTAGACAAGAGCTACTCCTTTCTCAACCAAATGGACTCAACACCCCGTATTCAAAACTTAGGAATATACCTGACTATGAAGAAAATTAAAACCAATACATTTATAGGTCTCCATAAGAAAATCATTTGTGTACAGCAGCATACACACAGCAGTGTCAATAAGCTAAATCCCCTTATAAAAATAAATTTGAAAAAGAAATCACAAGGACTGTCAAATAGAGAGAAATTCTTAAATAAGTCCTTCAGGGCTTGTGAGGAATCTCGGATTTACCACCTCTACATCCACAGCTGGGGGAGAGATAAGGCTGGACACTTGGGGCTGATACTATTGGTGAGGGAATGCAGACGCTTTGAGGTAATGGTGCATGGTTCCCATTCCACGGGTCCCAAATCTCCACGTGTAAGGGATTTATCCTTCAGCTAAAATATGCATGGAAAACCCAGAATATGGTCCACGAAGTGATCAGGCAAAATTTCTAAAACTCATCGCCATTTTCGCCCGCTGGTACTCGAGTTCGCCGTTCCAGATGCAATATTAACATTCTCCCCACTTGGAGAGTCAGTGCCTTTGACCTCTTGTTTGGCACAGTTTGCAATTTCTGTGGAAGATAAACAGGAATAAGGAGAACGAATGAGCAGCTAACTTGATGTGTTTGGCCGGGCACACTGAACTCTGGTTTCCCTACAGGAAGAAGAATTCATCAAAGGCTCAGCGTGCCATGTCAGAACGAGATTAGGGCCTGAAGCAATTCTTCGGGTTTGCGGTAAGCTCACAAGAAAGCGAGTTGAGAAAAGGAGATTTTTGGCAGTGTAACTCACAATTCTGCAGAGTTCCAAATGACCCCTATCATCCAAAAATTTATTGAAGGAAGGCTGTGAAGAGGACTTGAACGCGACACAGAATTGCAGAAAACGGATATCAGGAGGTAGATAAGAATTGCTCTTAAAGAGTAGGAAAAGAGGCAGCAGTTCGACAGTGATGGACTAGGCCAAAAAGGGCGTATGCGTTTTTTCCTGAATAGATTCAGGAAAAAACGCATACGCCCTTTTTGGCCAACCAAGCAAGCCTGCAATGGAAATCCGCACTACAAGGCAGTCTCACTTCCCACCGATCCAAAGGGCCGTCCGAAAAAAGTGTAAAATCCAGAGAGGCAGGACAGGCCATGGAGAACCGGCAGCCTTGTTATGCTGATGGGCGGGATGTAAATTGCCAACAGCCACTCTGGAGAAGTGGATGGTGTTTCCTGGAACAAAGAAAAAACAAAGCTAGAGAGCCTAGGGCACTTCCACTTATGGTGCTATAGATTCGGAACATTTAAATGAAAAGGACACAGCCACACCAAAGTTTGGGGCTGCTCTGTGTACGGGATCCTTGACTACGGTACATCTTTAATAGCCCAGAAAGAGAAAAATGGATATAGAAGTCGTGGTACATCCCTACAATGGAATATCACTCAACAATGAAATCAATGGCAACAGACCAGTAGCAGCATAATGAGTGGATTTAGTTACGATGATTCTAAGTGAAATAAGTCACACAGAAAAAGAAACATCATAAGATATCACTAATACCGGGAAGGTAAACACGGCTATGTGTGAACTGCATTACAAAACACAACAGAGTCTCACATTTACAAAAGAAACTTATGCTTGCTTAAGGGGAAAGGAGAGTGAGAAGGCTGCATAAAACCAGAGGTTGACATTAGGACAGATACCATTCCATAAGCCAAATATATATTAGACAAGAGCTACTCCTTGCTCAACCAAATGGACTCAACACCCCGTATTCAAAACCCAGGAATATACCTGAGTATGAAGAAAATTAAAACCCATACATTTATAGGTCTCCATAAGAAACTCATTTGTGTACAGCAGCATACACACAGCAGTGTCAATAAGCTAAATCCTCTTATAAAAATAAATTTGAAAAAGAAAACACAAGGACTGTCAAATAGAGAGAAATTCTTAAATAAGTCCTTCAGGGCTTGTGAGGAATCTTGGATTTACCACCTCTACATCCACAGCTGTGGGAGAGATAAGGCTGGACACTTGGGGCTGATACTATTGGTGAGGGAATGCAGACGCTTTGAGGTAATGGTGCATGGTTCCCATTCCACGGGTCCCAAATCTCCACGTGTAAGGGATTTATCCTTCAGCTAAAATATGCATGGAAAACCCAGAATATGGTCCACGAAGTGATCAGGTAAAATTTCTAAAACTCATCGCCATTTTCGCCCCCTGGTACTCGAGTTCGCCGTTCCAGATGCAATATTAACATTCTCCCCACTTGGAGAGTCAGTGCCTTTGACCTCTTGTTTGGCACAGTTTGCAATTTCTGTGGAAGATGAACAGGAATAAGGAGAACGAATGAGCAGCTAACTTGATGTGTTTGGCCGGGCACATTGAACTCTGGTTTCCCTACAGGAAGAAGAATTCATCAAAGGCTCAGCGTGCCATGTCAGAACGAGATTAGGGCCTGAAGCAATTCTTCGGGTTTGCGGTAAGCTCACAAGAAAGCGAGTTGAGAAAAGGAGATTTTTGGCAGTGTAACTCACAATTCTGCAGAGTTCCAAATGACCCCTATCATCCAAAAATTTATTGAAGGAAGGCTGTGAAGAGGACTTGAACGCGACACAGAATTGCAGAAAACGGATATCAGGAGGTAGATAAGAATTGCTCTTAAAGAGTAGGAAAAGAGGCAGCAGTTCGACAGTGATGGACTAGGCCAAAAAGGGCGTATGCGTTTTTTCCTGAATAGATTCAGGAAAAAACGCATACGCCCTTTTTGGCCAACCAAGCAAGCCTGCAATGGAAATCCGCACTACAAGGCAGTCTCACTTCCCACCGATCCAAAGGGCCGTCCGAAAAAAGTGTAAAATCCAGAGAGGCAGGACAGGCCATGGAGAACCAGCAGCCTTGTTATGCTGATGGGCGGGATGTAAATTGCCAACAGCCACTCTGGAGAAGTGGATGGTGTTTCCTGGAACAAAGAAAAAACCAAGCTAGAGAGCCTAGGGCACTTCCACTTATGGTGCTATAGATTCGGAAAATTTAAATGAAAAAGACACAGCCACACCAAAGTTTGGGGCTGCTCTGTGTACGGGATCCTTGACTACGCTACATCTGTAATAGCCCAGAAAGAGAAAAATGGATATAGAAGTTGTGGTACATCCCTACAATGGAATATCACTCAACAATGAAATCAATGGCAACAGACCAGTAGCAGCATAATGAGTGGATTTAGTTACGATGATTCTAAGTGAAATAAGTCACACAGAAAAAGAAACATCATAAGGTATCACAAATACCGGGAACGTAAACACGGCTACGTGTGAACTGCATTACAAAACACAACAGAGTCTCACATTTACAAAAGAAACTGATGCTTGCTTAAGGGGAAAGGAGAGTGGGGAGGCTGCATAAAACCAGAGGTTGATATTAGGACAGATACCATTCCATAAGCCAAATATATATTAGACAAGACCTACTCCTCGCTCAACCACATGGACTCAGCACCCCGTGTTCAAAACCGAGGAATATACCTGACTATGAAGAAAATTAAAACCCATACATTTATAGGTCTCCATAAGAAAATCATTTGTGTACAGCAGCATACACACAGCAGTGTACATAAGCTAAATCCCCTTATAAAAATAAATTTGAAAAAGAAAACACAAGGACTGTGAAATAGAGAGAAATTCTTAAATAAGTCCTTCAGGGCTTGTGTGGAATGTTGGATTTACCACCGTTACATCCACAGCTGTGGGAGAGATAAGGCTGGACACTTGGGGCTGATGCTATTGGTGAGGGAATGCAGACCCTTTGAGGTAATGGTGCATGGTTCCCATTCCACGGGTCCCAAATATCCACGTTTAAGGGATTTATCCTTCAGCTAAAATATGCATGGAAAACCCAGAATATGGTCCACGAAGTGATCAGGCAAAGTTTCTGAAACTCATCGCCATTTTCGAACCCTGGGACTCGAGTTCGCCGCTCCAGAGGCGATATTAACATTCTCCCCACTTGGAGAGTCAGTGCCTTTGACCTCTTCTTTCGCACACTTTGCAATTTCGGTAGAAGATGATCAGGAATAAGGAGAACCAATGAGCGGCTAACTCGATGTGTTTGGACGGGCACATTGAACTCTGATTTCCCTACAGGAAGAAGAGTTCACCAAAGGCTCAGCGTGCCATGCCGGAACGAGATTAGGGCCTGAAGCAATTCTTCGTGTTTGCGGTCAGCTCACAAGAAAGCGAGTTGAGAAAAGGAGATTTCTGGCACCATAACTCACAATCCTGCAGAGTTCCAAATGACCCCTATAATCCAAAAATTTATTGAAGGAAGGCTGTGAGGAGGACTTGAACGCGACGCAGAATTGCAGAAAACAGAGATCGGGGGGTAGATAAGAATTGCTCTGAAAGCATAGGAACAGAGGCAGCAGTTCGACAGTGATGCACTTGGCCAAAAAGGGCGTATGGGTTTTTTCCTGAATATGTTCAGGACAAAACGCATACGCCCTTTTTGGCCAACCAAGCAAGCCTGCAATGGAAATCCGCATTACAAGCAACTCTCACTTTCCACCGATCAAAAGGGCCCTCCGAAAAAAAGTGTAAATTCCAGAGAGGCAGGACAGGCCATGGAGAACCGGCAGCCTTGTTATGCTGATGGGCGGGATGTAAATTGCCAAGAGCCACTCTGGAGAAGTGGATGGTGTTTCCTGGAACAAAGAGAAAACCAAGCTGGAGAGCCTAGGGCACTTCCACTTATGGTGCCATAGATTCGGAAAATTTAAATGAAAAAGACACAGCCACACCAAAGTTTGGGGCTGTGCTCTTTACGGGAACCTTGACTATGGTACAACTTCAATAGCCCAGAAAGAGAAAAATGGATATAAAAGTTATGGTACATCCCTACAATGGAATATCACTCAACAATGAAATCAATGGCAACAGACCAGTAGCAGCATAATGAGTGGATTTACTTACGATGATTCTAAGTGAAATAAGTCACACAGAAAAAGAAACATCATAAGATATCACTAATACCGGGAAGGTAAACACGGCTATGTGTGAACTGCATTACAAAACACAACAGAGTCTCACATTTACAAAAGAAACTTATGCTTGCTTAAGGGGAAAGGAGAGTGAGAAGGCTGCATAAAACCAGAGGTTGACATTAGGACAGATACCATTCCATAAGCCAAATATATATTAGACAAGAGCTACTCCTTGCTCAACCAAATGGACTCAACACCCCGTATTCAAAACCCAGGAATATACCTGAGTATGAAGAAAATTAAAACCCATACATTTATAGGTCTCCATAAGAAACTCATTTGTGTACAGCAGCATACACACAGCAGTGTCAATAAGCTAAATCCTCTAATAAAAATAAATTTGAAAAAGAAAACACAAGGACTGTCAAATAGAGAGAAATTCTTAAATAAGTCCTTCAGGGCTTGTGAGGAATCTTGGATTTACCACCTCTACATCCACAGCTGTGGGAGAGATAAGGCTGGACACTTGGGGCTGATACTATTGGTGAGGGAATGCAGACGCTTTGAGGTAAAGGTGCATGGTTCCCATTCCACGGGTCCCAAATCTCCACGTGTAAGGGATTTATCCTTCAGCTAAAATATGCATGGAAAACCCAGAATATGGTCCACGAAGTGATCAGGTAAAATTTCTAAAACTCATCCTCATTTTCGCCCCCTGGTACTCGAGTTCGCCATTCCAGATGCAATATTAACATTCTCCCCACTTGGAGAGTCAGTGCCTTTGACCTCTTGTTTGGCACAGTTTGCAATTTCTGTGGAAGATGAACAGGAATAAGGAGAACGAATGAGCAGCTAACTTGATGTGTTTGGCCGGGCACATTGAACTCTGGTTTCCCTACAGGAAGAAGAATTCATCAAAGGCTCAGCGTGCCATGTCAGAACGAGATTAGGGCCTGAAGCAATTCTTCGGGTTTGCGGTAAGCTCACAAGAAAGCGAGTTGAGAAAAGGAGATTTTTGGCAGTGTAACTCACAATTCTGCAGAGTTCCAAATGACCCCTATCATCCAAAAATTTATTGAAGGAAGGCTGTGAAGAGGACTTCAACGCGACACAGAATTGCAGAAAACGGATATCAGGAGGTAGATAAGAATTGCTCTTAAAGAGTAGGAAAAGAGGCAGCAGTTCGACAGTCATGGACTAGGCCAAAAAGGGCGTATGCGTTTTTTCCTGAATAGATTCAGGAAAAAACGCATACGCCCTTTTTGGCCAACCAAGCAAGCCTGCAATGGAAATCCGCACTACAAGGCAGTCTCACTTCCCACCGATCCAAAGGGCCGTCCGAAAAAAGTGTAAAATCCAGAGAGGCAGGACAGGCCATGGAGAACCGGCAGCCTTGTTATGCTGATGGGCGGGATGTAAATTGCCAACAGCCACTCTGGAGAAGTGGATGGTGTTTCCTGGAACAAAGAAAAAACCAAGCTAGAGAGCCTAGGGCACTTCCACTTATGGTGCTATAGATTCGGAAAATTTAAATGAAAAAGACACAGCCACACCAAAGTTTGGGGCTGCTCTGTGTACGGGATCCTTGACTACGCTACATCTGTAATAGCCCAGAAAGAGAAAAATGGATATAGAAGTTGTGGTACATCCCTACAATGGAATATCACTCAACAATGAAATCAATGGCAACAGACCAGTAGCAGCATAATGAGTGGATTTAGTTACGATGATTCTAAGTGAAATAAGTCACACAGAAAAAGAAACATCATAAGATATCACTAATACAGGGAAGGTAAACACGGCTACGTGTGATCTGCATTACAAAACACAACAGAGTCTCACATTTACAAAAGAAACTTATGCTTGCTTAAGGGGAAAGGAGAGTGGGGAGGCTGCATAAAACCAGAGGTTGACATTAGGACAGATACCATTCCATGAGCCAAATATATATTAGACAAGAGCTACTCCTTTCTCAACCAAATGGACTCAACACCCCGTATTCAAAACTTAGGAATATACCTGACTATGAAGAAAATTAAAACCAATACATTTATAGGTCTCCATAAGAAAATCATTTGTGTACAGCAGCATACACACAGCAGTGTCAATAAGCTAAATCCCCTTATAAAAATAAATTTGAAAAAGAAATCACAAGGACTGTCAAATAGAGAGAAATTCTTAAATAAGTCCTTCAGGGCTTGTGAGGAATCTCGGATTTACCACCTCTACATCCACAGCTGGGGGAGAGATAAGGCTGGACACTTGGGGCTGATACTATTGGTGAGGGAATGCAGACGCTTTGAGGTAATGGTGCATGGTTCCCATTCCACGGGTCCCAAATCTCCACGTGTAAGGGATTTATCCTTCAGCTAAAATATGCATGGAAAACCCAGAATATGGTCCACGAAGTGATCAGGCAAAATTTCTAAAACTCATCGCCATTTTCGCCCGCTGGTACTCGAGTTCGCCGTTCCAGATGCAATATTAACATTCTCCCCACTTGGAGAGTCAGTGCCTTTGACCTCTTGTTTGGCACAGTTTGCAATTTCTGTGGAAGATAAACAGGAATAAGGAGAACGAATGAGCAGCTAACTTGATGTGTTTGGCCGGGCACACTGAACTCTGGTTTCCCTACAGGAAGAAGAATTCATCAAAGGCTCAGCGTGCCATGTCAGAACGAGATTAGGGCCTGAAGCAATTCTTCGGGTTTGCGGTAAGCTCACAAGAAAGCGAGTTGAGAAAAGGAGATTTTTGGCAGTGTAACTCACAATTCTGCAGAGTTCCAAATGACCCCTATCATCCAAAAATTTATTGAAGGAAGGCTGTGAAGAGGACTTGAACGCGACACAGAATTGCAGAAAACGGATATCAGGAGGTAGATAAGAATTGCTCTTAAAGAGTAGGAAAAGAGGCAGCAGTTCGACAGTGATGGACTAGGCCAAAAAGGGCGTATGCGTTTTTTCCTGAATAGATTCAGGAAAAAACGCATACGCCCTTTTTGGCCAACCAAGCAAGCCTGCAATGGAAATCCGCACTACAAGGCAGTCTCACTTCCCACCGATCCAAAGGGCCGTCCGAAAAAAGTGTAAAATCCAGAGAGGCAGGACAGGCCATGGAGAACCGGCAGCCTTGTTATGCTGATGGGCGGGATGTAAATTGCCAACAGCCACTCTGGAGAAGTGGATGGTGTTTCCTGGAACAAAGAAAAAACAAAGCTAGAGAGCCTAGGGCACTTCCACTTATGGTGCTATAGATTCGGAACATTTAAATGAAAAGGACACAGCCACACCAAAGTTTGGGGCTGCTCTGTGTACGGGATCCTTGACTACGGTACATCTTTAATAGCCCAGAAAGAGAAAAATGGATATAGAAGTTGTGGTACATCCCTACAATGGAATATCACTCAACAATGAAATCAATGGCAACAGACCAGTAGCAGCATAATGAGTGGATTTAGTTACGATGATTCTAAGTGAAATAAGTCACACAGAAAAAGAAACATCATAAGATATCACTAATACCGGGAAGGTAAACACGGCTATGTGTGAACTGCATTACAAAACACAACAGAGTCTCACATTTACAAAAGAAACTTATGCTTGCTTAAGGGGAAAGGAGAGTGAGAAGGCTGCATAAAACCAGAGGTTGACATTAGGACAGATACCATTCCATGAGCCAAATATATATTAGACAAGAGCTACTCCTTGCTCAACCAAATGGACTCAACACCCCGTATTCAAAACCCAGGAATATACCTGAGTATGAAGAAAATTAAAACCCATACATTTATAGGTCTCCATAAGAAACTCATTTGTGTACAGCAGCATACACACAGCAGTGTCAATAAGCTAAATCCTCTTATAAAAATAAATTTGAAAAAGAAAACACAAGGACTGTCAAATAGAGAGAAATTCTTAAATAAGTCCTTCAGGGCTTGTGAGGAATCTTGGATTTACCACCTCTACATCCACAGCTGTGGGAGAGATAAGGCTGGACACTTGGGGCTGATACTATTGGTGAGGGAATGCAGACGCTTTGAGGTAATGGTGCATGGTTCCCATTCCACGGGTGCCAAATCTCCACGTGTAAGGGATTTATCCTTCAGCTAAAATATGCATGGAAAACCCAGAATATGGTCCACGAAGTGATCAGGTAAAATTTCTAAAACTCATCGCCATTTTCGCTCCCTGGTACTCGAGTTCGCCGTTCCAGATGCAATATTAACATTCTCCCCACTTGGAGAGTCAGTGCCTTTGACCTCTTGTTTGGCACAGTTTGCAATTTCTGTGGAAGATGAACAGGAATAAGGAGAACGAATGAGCAGCTAACTTGATGTGTTTGGCCGGGCAGATTGAACTCTGGTTTCCCTACAGGAAGAAGAATTCATCAAAGGCTCAGCGTGCCATGTCAGAACGAGATTAGGGCCTGAAGCAATTCTTCGGGTTTGCGGTAAGCTCACAAGAAAGCGAGTTGAGAAAAGGAGATTTTTGGCAGTGTAACTCACAATTCTGCAGAGTTCCAAATGACCCCTATCATCCAAAAATTTATTGAAGGAAGGCTGTGAAGAGGACTTGAACGCGACACAGAATTGCAGAAAACGGATATCAGGAGGTAGATAAGAATTGCTCTTAAAGAGTAGGAAAAGAGGCAGCAGTTCGACAGTGATGGACTAGGCCAAAAAGGGCGTATGCGTTTTTTCCTGAATAGATTCAGGAAAAAACGCATACGCCCTTTTTGGCCAACCAAGCAAGCCTGCAATGGAAATCCGCACTACAAGGCAGTCTCACTTCCCACCGATCCAAAGGGCCGTCCGAAAAAAGTGTAAAATCCAGAGAGGCAGGACAGGCCATGGAGAACTGGCAGCCTTGTTATGCTGATGGGCGGGATATAATTGCCAACAGCCACTCTGGAGAAGTGGATGGTGTTTCCTGGAACAAAGAAAAAACCAAGCTAGAGAGCCTAGGGCACTTCCACTTATGATGCTATAGATTCGGAAAATTTAAATGAAAAAGACACAGCCACACCAAAGTTTGGGCCTGCTCTGTGTACGGGAGCCTTGACTATGGTACAGCTTTAATAGCCCAGAAAGAGAAAAATGGATATAGAAGTTGCGATACATCCCTACAATGGAATATCACTCAACAAGGAAATCAATGGCAACAGACCAGTAGCAGCATAATGAGTGGATTTAGTTACGATGATTCTAAGTGAAATAAGTCACACAGAAAAAGAAACATCATAAGATATCACTAATACCGGGAAGGTAAACACGGCTATGTGTGAACTGCATTACAAAACACAACAGAGTCTCACATTTACAAAAGAAACTTATGCTTGCTTAAGGGGAAAGGAGAGTGAGAAGGCTGCATAAAACCAGAGGTTGACATTAGGACAGATACCATTCCATAAGCCAAATATATATTAGACAAGAGCTACTCCTTGCTCAACCAAATGGACTCAACACCCCGTATTCAAAACCCAGGAATATACCTGAGTATGAAGAAAATTAAAACCCATACATTTATAGGTCTCCATAAGAAACTCATTTGTGTACAGCAGCATACACACAGCAGTGTCAATAAGCTAAATCCTCTTATAAAAATAAATTTGAAAAAGAAAACACAAGGACTGTCAAATAGAGCGAAATTCTTAAATAAGTCCTTCAGGGCTTGTGAGGAATCTTGGATTTACCACCTCTACATCCACAGCTGTGGGAGAGATAAGGCTGGACACTTGGGGCTGATACTATTGGTGAGGGAATGCAGACCCTTTGAGGTAATGGTGCATGGTTCCCATTCCACGGGTCCCAAATCTCCACGTGTAAGGGATTTATCCTTCAGCTAAAATATGCATGGAAAACCCAGAATATGGTCCACGACGTGATCAGGCAAAATTTCTAAAACTCATCGCCATTTTCGCCCCCTTGTACTCGAGTTTGCCGTTCCAGATGCAATATTAACATTGTCCCCACTTGGAGAGGCAGTGCCTTTGACCTCTTGTTTGGCACAGTTTGCAATTTCTGTGGAAGATGAACAGGAATAAGTTGAACGAATGAGCAGCTAACTTGATGTGTTTGGACGGGCACATTGAAATCTGATTTCCCTACAGGAAGAAGAATTCATCAAAGACTCAGCATGCCATGCCGGAAGGAGATTAGGGCCTGAAGCAATTCTTCGGGTTTGCGGTCAGCTCAGAAGAAAGTGAGTTGAGAAAAGGAGATTTTTGGCACTGTAACTCACAATCCTGCAGAGTTCCAAATGACCCCTATCATCCAAAAATTTATTGAAGGAAGGCTGTGAAGAGGACTTGAACGTGAGGCAGAATTGCAGAAAACGGATATCAGGGGGTAGATAAGAATTGCTCTGTAAGCGTAGGAAAAGAGGCAGCAGTTCGACAGTGATGCACTTGGCCAAAAAGGGCATATGCGTTTTTTCCTGAATAGATTCAGGAAAAAACGTATACGCCCTTTTTGGCCAACCAAGCAATCCTGCAATGGAAATCCGCACTACAAGGCATTCTCACTTCCCACCGATCCAAAGGGCCGTCCGAAAAAAGTGTAAAATCCAGAGAGGCAGGACAGGCCATGGAGAACCGGCAGCCTTTTTATGCTGATAGGCGGGATGTAAATTGTCAACAGCCACTCTGGAGAAGTGGATGGTGTTTCCTGGAACAAAGAAAAAACCAAGCTAGAGAGCCTAGGGCACTTCCACTTATGGTGCTATAGATTCGGAAAATTTAAATGAAAAAGACACAGCCACACCAAAGTTTGGGGCTGCTCTGTGTACGGGATCCTTGACTATGGTACATCTTTAATAGCCCAGAAAGAGAAAAATGGATATATAAGTTGTGGTACATCCCTACAATGGAATATCACTCAACAATGAAATCAATGGCAACAGACCAGTAGCAGCATAATGAGAGGATTTAGTTATGATGATTCTAAGTGAAATAAGTCACACAGAAAAAGAAACATCATAAGATATCACTAATACAGGGAATGTAACCCCGGCTACGTATGAACTGCATTACAAAACACAAGAGAGTCTCACATTTACAAAAGAAACTTATGCTTGCTTAAGGGGAAAGGAGAGTGTGGAGGCTGCATAAAACCAGAGGTTGACATTAGGACAGATACCATTTCTTAAGCCAAATATATATTAGACAAGAGCTACTCCTTGCTCAACCAAATGGACTCAACACCCCGTATTCAAAACCTAGGAATATACCTGACTATGAAGAAAATTAAAACCCATACATTTATAGGTCTCCATAAGAAAATCATTTGTGTACAGCAGCATACACACAGCAGTGTCAATAAGCTAAATCCCCTTATAAAAATAAATTTGAAAAAGAAAACACAAGGACTGTGAAATAGAGAGAAATTCTTAAATAAGTCCTTCAAGGCTTGTGTGGAATCTTGGATTTACCACCTCTACATCCACAGCTGTGGGAGAGATAAGGCTGGACACTTGGGGCTGATACTATTGGTGAGGGAATGCAGACGCTTTGAGGTAATGGTGCATGGTTCCCATTCCACGGGTCCCAAATCTCCACGTGTAAGGGATTTATCCTTCAGCTAAAATATGCATGGAAAACCCAGAATATGGTCCACGACGTGATCAGGCAAAATTTCTAAAACTCATCGCCATTTTCGCCCCCTTGTACTCGAGTTCGCCGTTCCAGATGCAATATTAACTTTGTCCCCACTTGGAGAGGCAGTGCCTTTGACCTCTTGTTTGGCACAGTTTGCAATTTCTGTGGAAGATGAACAGGAATAAGTTGAACGAATGAGCAGCTAACTTGATGTGTTTGGACGGGCACATTGAAATCTGATTTCCCTACAGGAAGAAGAATTCATCAAAGGCTCAGCATGCCATGCCGGAACGAGATTAGGGCCTGAAGCAATTCTTCGGGTTTGCGGTCAGCTCAGAAGAAAGTGAGTTGAGAAAAGGAGATTTTTGGCACTGTAACTCACAATCCTGCAGAGTTCCAAATGACCCCTATCATCCAAAAATTTATTGAAGGAAGGCTGTGAAGAGGACTTGAACGTGAGGCAGAATTGCAGAAAACGGATATCAGGGGGTAGATAAGAATTGCTCTGAAAGCGTAGGAAAAGAGGCAGCAGTTCGACAGTGATGCACTTGGCCAAAAAGGGCATATGCGTTTTTTCCTGAATAGATTCAGGAAAAAACGTATACGCCCTTTTTGGCCAACCAAGCAATCCTGCAATGGAAATCCGCACTACAAGGCATTCTCACTTCCCACCGATCCAAAGGGCCGTCCGAAAAAAGTGTAAAATCCAGAGAGGCAGGACAGGCCATGGAGAACCGGCAGCCTTGTTATGCTGATGGGCGGGATGTAAATTGCCAACAGCCACTCTGGAGAAGTGGATGGTGTTTCCTGGAACAAAGAAAAAACCAAGCTAGAGAGCCTAGGGCACTTCCACTTATGGTGCTATAGATTCGGAAAATTTAAATGAAAAAGACACAGCCACACCAAAGTTTGGGGCTGCTCTGTGTACGGGATCCTTGACTATGGTACATCTTTAATAGCCCAGAAAGAGAAAAATGGATATATAAGTTGTGGTACATCCCTACAATGGAATATCACTCAACAATGAAATCAATGGCAACAGACCAGTAGCAGCATAATGAGAGGATTTAGTTATGATGATTCTAAGTGAAATAAGTCACACAGAAAAAGAAACATCATAAGATATCACTAATACAGGGAATGTAACCCCGGCTACGTATGAACTGCATTACAAAACACAAGAGAGTCTCACATTTACAAAAGAAACTTATGCTTGCTTAAGGGGAAAGGAGAGTGAGGAGGCTGCATAAAACCAGAGGTTGACATTAGGACAGATACCATTTCTTAAGCCAAATATATATTAGACAAGAGCTACTCCTTGCTCAACCAAATGGACTCAACACCCCGTATTCAAAACCTAGGAATATACCTGACTATGAAGAAAATTAAAACCCATACATTTATAGGTCTCCATAAGAAAATCATTTGTGTACAGCAGCATACACACAGCAGTGTCAATAAGCTAAATCCCCTTATAAAAATAAATTTGAAAAAGAAAACACAAGGACTGTCAAATAGAGAGAAATTCTTAAATAAGTCCTTGAGGGCTTGTGAGGAATCTTGGATTTACCACCTCTACATCCACAGCTGTGGGAGAGATAAGGCTGGACACTTGGGGCTGATACTATTGGTGAGGGAATGCAGACGCTTTGAGGTAATGGTGCATGGTTCCCATTCCACGGGTCCCAAATCTCCACGTGTAAGGGATTTATCCTTCAGCTAAAATATGCATGGAAAACCCAGAATATGGTCCACGAAGTGATCAGGCAAAATTTCTAAAACTCATCGCCATTTTCGCCCCCTGGTACTCGAGTTCGCCGTTCCAGATGCAATATTAATATTCTCCCCACTTGGAGAGTCAGTGCCTTTGACCTCTTGTTTGGCACAGTTTGCAATTTCTGTGGAAGATGAACAGGAATAAGGAGAACGAATGAGCAGCTAACTTGATGTGTTTGGACGGGCACATTGAACTCTGGTTTCCCTACAGGAAGAAGAATTCATCAAAGGCTCAGCGTGCCATGCCGGGACGAGATTAGGGCCTGAAGCAATTCTTCGGGTTTGCGGTAAGCTCACAAGAAAGCGAGTTGAGAAAAGGAGATTTTTGGCAGTGTAACTCACAATTCTGCAGAGTTCCAAATGACCCCTATCATCCAAAAATTTATTGAAGTAAGGCTGTGAAGAGGACTTGAACGCGATGCAGAATTGCAGAAAACGGATATCAGGGGGTAAATAAGAATTGCTCTTAAAGCATAGGAAAAGAGGCAGCAGTTCGACAGTGATGGACTTGGCCAAAAAGGGCGTATGCGTTTTTTCCTGAATAGATTCAGGAAAAAACGCATACGCCCTTTTTGGCCAACCAAGCAATCCTGCAATGGAAATCCGCACTACAAGGCATTCTCACTTCCCACCGATCCAAAGGGCCGTCCGAAAAAAGTGTAAAATCCAGAGAGGCAGGACAGGCCATGGAGAACCGGCAGCCTTTTTATGCTGATAGGCGGGATGTAAATTGTCAACAGCCACTCTGGAGAAGTGGATGGTGTTTCCTGGAACAAAGAAAAAACCAAGCTAGAGAGCCTAGGGCACTTCCACTTATGGTGCTATAGATTCGAAAAATTTAAATGAAAAAGACACAGCCACACCAAAGTTTGGGGCTGCTCTGTGTACGGGATCCTTGACTATGGTACATCTTTAATAGCCCAGAAAGAGAAAAATGGATATATAAGTTGTGGTACATCCCTACAATGGAATATCACGCAACAATGAAATCAATGGCAACAGACCAGTAGCAGCATAATGAGAGGATTTAGTTATGATGATTCTAAGTGAAATAAGTCACACAGAAAAAGAAACATCATAAGATATCACTAATACAGGGAATGTAAACCCGGCTACGTATGAACTGCATTACAAAACACAAGAGAGTCTCACATTTACAAAAGAAACTTATGCTTGCTTAAGGGGAAAGGAGAGTGAGGAGGCTGCATAAAACCAGAGGTTGACATTAGGACAGATACCATTTCTTAAGCCAAATATATATTAGACAAGAGCTACTCCTTGCTCAACCAAATGGACTCAACACCCCGTATTCAAAACCTAGGAATATACCTGACTATGAAGAAAATTAAGACCCATACATTTATAGGTCTCCATAAGAAAATCATTTGTGTACAGCAGCATAGACACAGCAGTGTACATAAGCTAAATCCCCTTATAAAAATAAATTTGAAACAGAAAACACAAGGACTGTGAAATAGAGAGAAATTCTTAAATAAGTCCTTCAGGACTTGTGTGGAATCTTGGATTTACCACCTCTACATCCACAGCCGTGGGAGAGATAAGGCTGGACACGTGGGGCTGATGCTATTGGTGAGGGAATGCAGACCCTTTGAGGTAATGGTGCATGGTTCCCATTCCACGGGTCCCAAATCTCCACGTTTAAGGGATTTATCCTTCAGCTAAAATATGCATGGAAAAGCCAGAATATGGTCCACGAAGTGATCAGGCAAAGTTTCTAAAACTCATCGCCATTTTCGAACCCTGGGACTCGAGTTCGCCGCTCCAGAGGCCATATTAACATTCTCCCCACTTGGAGAGTCAGTGCCTTTGACCTCTTGTTTCGCACACTTTGCAATTTCGGTAGAAGATGATCAGGAATAAGGAGAACCAATGAGCGGCTAACTCGATGTGTTTGGACGGGCACATTGAACTCTGATTTCCCTACAGGAAGAAGAGTTCACCAAAGGCTCAGCGTGCCATGCCGGAACGAGATTAGGGCCTGAAGCAATTCTTCGGGTTTGCGGTCAGCTCACAAGAAAGCGAGTTGAGAAAAGGAGATTTCTGGCACCGTAACTCACAATCCTGCAGAGTTCCAAATGACCCCTATCATCCAAAAATTTATTGAAGGAAGGCTGTGAGGAGGACTTGAACGCGACGCAGAATTGCAGGAAACAGATATCGGGGGGTAGATAAGAATTGCTCTGAAAGCGTAGGAAAAGAGGCAGCAGTTCGACAGTGATGCACTTGGCCAAAAAGGGCGTATGCGTTTTTTCCTGAATATATTCAGGAAAAAACGCATACGCCCTTTTTGGCCAACCAAGCAAGCCTGCAATGGAAATCCGCACTACAAGCAACTTTCACTTCCCACCGATCAAAAGGGCCCTCCGAAAAAAAGTGTAAAATCCAGAGAGGCAGGACAGGCCATGGAGAACCGGCAGCCTTGTTATGCTGATGGGCGGGATGTAAATTGCCAACAGCCACTCTGGAGAAGTGGATGGTTTTTCCTGGAACAAAGAGAAAACCAAGCTAGAGAGCCTAGGGCACTTCCATTTATGGTGCCATAGATTCGGAAAATTTAAATGAAAAAGACACAGCCACACCAAAGTTTGGGGCTGCTCTCTTGACGGGAACCTTGACTATGGTACAACTTCAATAGCCCAGAAAGAGAAAAATGGATATAAAAGCTGTGGTACATCCCTACAATGGAATATCACTCAACAATGAAATCAATGGCAACACACCAGTAGCAGCATAATGAGTGGATTTAGTTACGATGATTCTAAGTGAAATAAGTCACACAGAAAAAGAAACATCATAAGGTATCACGAATACCGGGAACGTAAACACGGCTACGCGTGAACTGCATTACAAAACACAACAGAGTCTCACATTTACAAAAGAAACTGATGCTTGCTTAAGGGGAAAGGAGAGTGGGGAGGCTGCATAAAACCAGAGGTTGATATTAGGACAGATACCATTCCATAAGCCAAATATCTATTAGACAAGACCTCCTCCTCGCTCAACCACATGGACTCAGCACCCCGTGTTCAAAACCGAGGAATATACCTGACTATGAAGAAAATTAAAACCCATACATTTATAGGTTCTCATAAGAAAATCATTTGTGTACAGCAGCATACACACAGCAGTGTACATAAGCTAAATCCCCTTATAAAAATAAATTTGAAAAAGAAAACACAAGGACTGTGAAATAGAGAGAAATTCTTAAATAAGTCCTTCAGGGCTTGTGTGGAATCTTGGATTTACCACCTCTACATCCACAGCCGTGGGAGAGATAAGGCTGGACACTTGGGGCTGATGCTATTGGTGAGGGAATGCAGACCCTTTGAGGTAATGGTGCATGGTTCCCATTCCACGGGTCCCAAATCTCCACGTTTAAGGGATTTATCCTTCAGCTAAAATATGCATGGAAAACCCAGAATATGGTCCACGAAGTGATCAGGCAAAGTTTCTAAAACTCATCGCCATTTTCGAACCCTGGGACTCGAGTTCGCCGTTCCAGAGGCCATATTAACATTCTCCCCACTTGGAGAGTCAGTGCATTTGACCTCTTGTTTGCACACTTTGCAATTTCGGTAGAAGATGATCAGGAATAAGGAGAACCAATGAGCGGCTAACTCGATGTGTTTGGACGGGCACATTGAACTCTGATTTCCCTACAGGAAGAAGAGTTCACCAAAGGCTCAGCGTGCCATGCCGGAACGAGATTAGGGCCTGAAGCAATTCTTCGGGTTTGCGGTCAGCTCACAAGAAAGCGAGTTGAGAAAAGGAGATTTCTGGCACCGTAACTCACAATCCTGCAGAGTTCCAAATGACCCCTATCATCCAAAAATTTATTGAAGGAAGGCTGTGAGGAGGACTTGAACGCGACGCAGAATTGCAGAAAACAGATATCGGGGGGTAGATAAGAATTGCTCTGAAAGCGTAGGTAAAGAGGCAGCAGTTCGACAGTGATGCACTTGGCCAAAAAGGGCGTATGCGTTTTTTCCTGAATATATTCAGGAAAAAACGCATACGCCCTTTTTGGCCAACCAAGCAAGCCTGCAATGGAAATCCGCACTACAAGCAACTCTCAATTCCCACCGATCAAAAGGGCCCTCCGAAAAAAAGTGTAAAATCCAGAGAGGCAGGACAGGCCATGGAGAACCTGCAGCCTTGTTATGCTGATGGGCGGGATGTAAATTGCCAACAGCCACTCTGGAGAAGTGGATGGTGTTTCCTGGAACAAAGAGAAAACCAAGCTAGAGAGCCTAGGGCACTTCCACTTATGGTGCCATAGATTCGGAAAATTTAAATGAAAAAGACACAGCCACACCAAAGTTTGGGGCTGCTCTCTTTACGGGAACCTTGACTATGGTACAACTTCAATAGCCCAGAAAGAGAAAAATGGATATAAAAGCTGTGGTACATCCCTACAATGGAATATCACTCAACAATGAAATCAATGGCAACAGACCAGTAGCAGCATAATGAGTGGATTTAGTTACGATGATTCTAAGTGAAATAAGTCACACAGAAAAAGAAACATCATAAGGTATCACGAATACCGGGAACGTAAACACGGCTACGCGTGAACTGCATTACAAAACACAACAGAGTCTCACATTTACAAAAGAAACTGATGCTTGCTTAAGGGGAAAGGAGAGTGGGGAGGCTGCATAAAACCAGAGGTTGATATTAGGACAGATACCATTCCATAAGCCAAATATCTATTAGACAAGACCTCCTCCTCGCTCAACCACATGGACTCAGCACCCCGTGTTCAAAACCGAGGAATATACCTGACTATGAAGAAAATTAAAACCCATACATTTATAGGTCCTCATAAGAAAATGATTTGTGTACAGCAGCATACACACAGCAGTGTACATAAGCTAAATCCCCTTATAAAAATAAATTTGAAAAAGAAAACACAAGGACTGTGAAATAGAGAGAAATTCTTAAATAAGTCCTTCAGGGCTTGTGTGGAATCTTGGATTTACCACCGCTACATCCACAGCCGTGGGAGAGATAAGGCTGGACACTTGGGGCTGATGCTATTGGTGAGGGAATGCAGACCCTTTGAGGTAATGGTGCATGGTTCCCATTCCACGGGTCCCAAATCTCCACGTTTAAGGGATTTATCCTTCAGCTAAAATATGCATGGAAAACCCAGAATATGGTCCACGAAGTGATCAGGCAAAGTTTCTAAAACTCATCGCCATTTTCGAACCCTGGGACTCGAGTTCGCCGCTCCAGAGGCCATATTAACATTCTCCCCACTTGGAGAGTCAGTGCCTTTGACCTCTTGTTTCGCACACTTTGCAATTTCGGTAGAAGATGATCAGGAATAAGGAGAACCAATGAGCGGCTAACTCGATGTGTTTGGACGGGCACATTGAACTCTGATTTCCCTACAGGAAGAAGAGTTCACCAAAGGCTCAGCGTGCCATGCCGGAACGAGATTAGGGCCTGAAGCAATTCTTCGGGTTTGCGGTCAGCTCACAAGAAAGCGAGTTGAGAAAAGGAGATTTCTGGCACCGTAACTCACAATCCTGCAGAGTTCCAAATGACCCCTATCATCCAAAAATTTATTGAAGGAAGGCTGTGAGGAGGACTTGAACGCGACGCAGAATTGCAGGAAACAGATATCGGGGGGTAGATAAGAATTGCTCTGAAAGCGTAGGAAAAGAGGCAGCAGTTCGACAGTGATGCACTTGGCCAAAAAGGGCGTATGCGTTTTTTCCTGAATATATTCAGGAAAAAACGCATACGCCCTTTTTGGCCAACCAAGCAAGCCTGCAATGGAAATCCGCACTACAAGCAACTTTCACTTCCCACCGATCAAAAGGGCCCTCCGAAAAAAAGTGTAAAATCCAGAGAGGCAGGACAGGCCATGGAGAACCGGCAGCCTTGTTATGCTGATGGGCGGGATGTAAATTGCCAACAGCCACTCTGGAGAAGTGGATGGTTTTTCCTGGAACAAAGAGAAAACCAAGCTAGAGAGCCTAGGGCACTTCCATTTATGGTGCCATAGATTCGGAAAATTTAAATGAAAAAGACACAGCCACACCAAAGTTTGGGGCTGCTCTCTTGACGGGAACCTTGACTATGGTACAACTTCAATAGCCCAGAAAGAGAAAAATGGATATAAAAGCTGTGGTACATCCCTACAATGGAATATCACTCAACAATGAAATCAATGGCAACACACCAGTAGCAGCATAATGAGTGGATTTAGTTACGATGATTCTAAGTGAAATAAGTCACACAGAAAAAGAAACATCATAAGGTATCACGAATACCGGGAACGTAAACACGGCTACGCGTGAACTGCATTACAAAACACAACAGAGTCTCACATTTACAAAAGAAACTGATGCTTGCTTAAGGGGAAAGGAGAGTGGGGAGGCTGCATAAAACCAGAGGTTGATATTAGGACAGATACCATTCCATAAGCCAAATATCTATTAGACAAGACCTCCTCCTCGCTCAACCACATGGACTCAGCACCCCGTGTTCAAAACCGAGGAATATACCTGACTATGAAGAAAATTAAAACCCATACATTTATAGGTTCTCATAAGAAAATCATTTGTGTACAGCAGCATACACACAGCAGTGTACATAAGCTAAATCCCCTTATAAAAATAAATTTGAAAAAGAAAACACAAGGACTGTGAAATAGAGAGAAATTCTTAAATAAGTCCTTCAGGGCTTGTGTGGAATCTTGGATTTACCACCTCTACATCCACAGCCGTGGGAGAGATAAGGCTGGACACTTGGGGCTGATGCTATTGGTGAGGGAATGCAGACCCTTTGAGGTAATGGTGCATGGTTCCCATTCCACGGGTCCCAAATCTCCACGTTTAAGGGATTTATCCTTCAGCTAAAATATGCATGGAAAACCCAGAATATGGTCCACGAAGTGATCAGGCAAAGTTTCTAAAACTCATCGCCATTTTCGAACCCTGGGACTCGAGTTCGCCGTTCCAGAGGCCATATTAACATTCTCCCCACTTGGAGAGTCAGTGCATTTGACCTCTTGTTTGCACACTTTGCAATTTCGGTAGAAGATGATCAGGAATAAGGAGAACCAATGAGCGGCTAACTCGATGTGTTTGGACGGGCACATTGAACTCTGATTTCCCTACAGGAAGAAGAGTTCACCAAAGGCTCAGCGTGCCATGCCGGAACGAGATTAGGGCCTGAAGCAATTCTTCGGGTTTGCGGTCAGCTCACAAGAAAGCGAGTTGAGAAAAGGAGATTTCTGGCACCGTAACTCACAATCCTGCAGAGTTCCAAATGACCCCTATCATCCAAAAATTTATTGAAGGAAGGCTGTGAGGAGGACTTGAACGCGACGCAGAATTGCAGAAAACAGATATCGGGGGGTAGATAAGAATTGCTCTGAAAGCGTAGGTAAAGAGGCAGCAGTTCGACAGTGATGCACTTGGCCAAAAAGGGCGTATGCGTTTTTTCCTGAATATATTCAGGAAAAAACGCATACGCCCTTTTTGGCCAACCAAGCAAGCCTGCAATGGAAATCCGCACTACAAGCAACTCTCAATTCCCACCGATCAAAAGGGCCCTCCGAAAAAAAGTGTAAAATCCAGAGAGGCAGGACAGGCCATGGAGAACCTGCAGCCTTGTTATGCTGATGGGCGGGATGTAAATTGCCAACAGCCACTCTGGAGAAGTGGATGGTGTTTCCTGGAACAAAGAGAAAACCAAGCTAGAGAGCCTAGGGCACTTCCACTTATGGTGCCATAGATTCGGAAAATTTAAATGAAAAAGACACAGCCACACCAAAGTTTGGGGCTGCTCTCTTTACGGGAACCTTGACTATGGTACAACTTCAATAGCCCAGAAAGAGAAAAATGGATATAAAAGCTGTGGTACATCCCTACAATGGAATATCACTCAACAATGAAATCAATGGCAACAGACCAGTAGCAGCATAATGAGTGGATTTAGTTACGATGATTCTAAGTGAAATAAGTCACACAGAAAAAGAAACATCATAAGGTATCACGAATACCGGGAACGTAAACACGGCTACGCGTGAACTGCATTACAAAACACAACAGAGTCTCACATTTACAAAAGAAACTGATGCTTGCTTAAGGGGAAAGGAGAGTGGGGAGGCTGCATAAAACCAGAGGTTGATATTAGGACAGATACCATTCCATAAGCCAAATATCTATTAGACAAGACCTCCTCCTCGCTCAACCACATGGACTCAGCACCCCGTGTTCAAAACCGAGGAATATACCTGACTATGAAGAAAATTAAAACCCATACATTTATAGGTCCTCATAAGAAAATGATTTGTGTACAGCAGCATACACACAGCAGTGTACATAAGCTAAATCCCCTTATAAAAATAAATTTGAAAAAGAAAACACAAGGACTGTGAAATAGAGAGAAATTCTTAAATAAGTCCTTCAGGGCTTGTGTGGAATCTTGGATTTACCACCGCTACATCCACAGCCGTGGGAGAGATAAGGCTGGACACTTGGGGCTGATGCTATTGGTGAGGGAATGCAGACCCTTTGAGGTAATGGTGCATGGTTCCCATTCCACGGGTCCCAAATCTCCACGTTTAAGGGATTTATCCTTCAGCTAAAATATGCATGGAAAACCCAGAATATGGTCCACGAAGTGATCAGGCAAAGTTTCTAAAACTCATCGCCATTTTCGAACCCTGGGACTCGAGTTCGCCGCTCCAGAGGCCATATTAACATTCTCCCCACTTGGAGAGTCAGTGCCTTTGACCTCTTGTTTCGCACACTTTGCAATTTCGGTAGAAGATGATCAGGAATAAGGAGAACCAATGAGCGGCTAACTCGATGTGTTTGGACGGGCACATTGAACTCTGATTTCCCTACAGGAAGAAGAGTTCACCAAAGGCTCAGCGTGCCATGCCGGAACGAGATTAGGGCCTGAAGCAATTCTTCGGGTTTGCGGTCAGCTCACAAGAAAGCGAGTTGAGAAAAGGAGATTTCTGGCACCGTAACTCACAATCCTGCAGAGTTCCAAATGACCCCTATCATCCAAAAATTTATTGAAGGAAGGCTGTGAGGAGGACTTGAACGCGACGCAGAATTGCAGAAAACAGATATCGGGGGGTAGATAAGAATTGCTCTGAAAGCCTAGGAAAAGAGGCAGCAGTTCGACAGTGATGCACTTGGCCAAAAAGGGCGTATGCGTTTTTTCCTGAATATATTCAGGAAAAAACGCATACGCCCTTTTTGGCCAACCAAGCAAGCCTGCAATGGAAATCCGCACTACAAGCAACTCTCACTTCCCACCGATCAAAAGGGCCCTCCGAAAAAAAGTGTAAAATCCAGAGAGTCAGGACAGGCCATGGAGAACCGGCAGCCTTGTTATGCTGATGGGCGGGATGTAAATTGCCAACAGCCACTCTGGAGAAGTGGATGGTGTTTCCTGGAACAAAGAGATAACCTAGCTAGAGAGCCTAGGGCACTTCCACTTATGGTGCCATAGATTCGGAAAATTTAAATGAAAAAGACACAGCCACACCAAAGTTTGGGGCTGCTCTCTTGACGGGAACCTTGACTATGGTACAACTTCAATAGCCCAGAAAGAGAAAAATGAATATAAAAGTTGTGGTACATCGCTACAATGGAATATCACTCAAAAATGAAATCAATGGCAACAGACCAGTAGCAGCATAATGAGTGGATTTAGTTACGATGATTCTAAGTGAAATAAGTCACACAGAAAAAGAATCATCATAAGGTATCACGAATACCGGGAACGTAAACACGGCTACGCGTGACCTGCATTACAAAACACAACAGAGTCTCACATTTACAAAAGAAACTGATGCTTGCTTAAGGGGAAAGGAGAGTGGGGAGGCTGCATAAAACCAGAGGTTTATATTAGGACAGATACCATTCCATAAGCCAAATATATATTAGAGAAGACCTCCTGCTCGCTCAACCACATGGACTCAGCACCCCGTGTTCAAAACCGAGGAATATACCTGACTATGAAGAAAATTAAAACCCATACATTTATAGGTCTCCATAAGAAAATCATTTGTGTACAGCAGCATACACACAGCAGTGTACATAAGCTAAATCCCCTTATAAAATTAAATTTGAAAAAGAAAACACAAGGACTGTGAAATAGAGAGAAATTCTTAAATAAGTCCTTCAGGGCTTGTGTGGAATCTTGGATTTACCACCACTACATCCACAGCTGTGGGAGAGATAAGGCTGGACACTTGGGGCTGATGCTATTGGTGAGGGAATGCAGACCCTTTGAGGTAATGGTGCATGGTTCCCATTCCACGGGTCCCAAATCTCCACGTTTAAGGGATTTATCCTTCAGCTAAAATATGCATGGAAAACCCAGAATATGGTCCACGAAGTGATCAGGCAAAGTTTCTAAAACTCATCGCCATTTTCGAACCCTGGGACTCGAGTTCGCCCCTCCAGAGGCCATATTAACATTCTCCCCACTTGGAGAGTCAGTGCCTTTGACCTCTTGTTTCGCACACTTTGCAATTTCGGTAGAAGATGATCAGGAATAAGGAGAACCAATGAGCGGCTAACTAGATGTGTTTGGACGGGCACATTGAACTCTGATTTCCCTACAGGAAGAAGAGTTCACCAAAGGCTCAGCGTGCCATGCCGGAACGAGATTAGGGCCTGAAGCAATTCTTCGGGTTTGCGGTCAGCTCACAAGGAAGCGAGTTGAGAAAAGGAGATTTCTGGCACTGTAACTCGCAATCCTGCAGAGTTCCAAATGACCCCTATCATCCAAAAATTTATTGAAGGAAGGCTGTGAGGAGGACTTGAACGCGATGCAGAATTGCAGAAAACAGATATCGGGGGGTAGATAAGAATTGCTCTGAAAGCGTAGGAAAAGAGGCAGCAGTTCGACAGTGATGCACTTGGCCAAAAAGGGCGTATGCGTTTTTTCCTGAATATATTCAGGAAAAAACGCATATGCCCTTTTTGGCCAACCAAGCAAGCCTGCAATGGAAATCCGCACTACAAGCAACTCTCACTTCCCACCGATCAAAAGGGCCCTCCGAAAAATAGTGTAAAATCCAGAGAGGCAGGACAGGCCATGGAGAACCGGCAGCCTTGTTATGCTGATGGGCGGGATGTAAATTGCCAACAGCCACTCTGGAGAAGTGGATGGTGTTTCCTGGAACAAAGAGAAAACCTAGCTAGAGAGCCTAGGGCACTTCCACTTATGGTGCCATAGATTCGGAAAATTTAAATGAAAAAGACAGAGCCACACCAAAGTTTGGGGCTGCTCTCTTTACGGGAACCTTGACTATGGTACAACTTCAATAGCCCAGAAAGAGAAAAATGGATATAAAAGTTGTGGTACATCCCTACAATGGAATATCACTCAACAATGAAATCAATGGCAACAGACCAGTAGCAGCATAATGAGTGGATTTAGTTACGATGATTCTAAGTGAAATAAGTCACACAGAAAAAGAAACATCATAAGGTATCACGAATACCGGGAATGTAAACACGGCTACGCGTGAACTGCATTACAAAACACAACAGAGTCTCACATTTACAAAAGAAACTGATGCTTGCTTAAGGGGAAAGGAGAGTGGGGAGGCTGCATAAAACCAGAGGTTGATATTAGGACAGATACCATTCCATAAGCCAAATATATATTAGACAAGACCTCCTCCTCTCTCAACCACATGGACTCAGCACCCCGTGTTCAAAACCGAGGAATATACCTGACTATGAAGAAAATTAAAACCCATACATTTATAGGTCTCCATAAGAAAATCATTTGTGTACAGCAGCATACACACAGCAGTGTACATAAGCTAAATCCCCTTATAAAAATAAATTTGAAAAAGAAAACACAAGGACTGTGAAATAGAGAGAAATTCTTAAATAAGTCCTTCAGGGCTTGTGTGGAATCTTGGATTTACCACCTCTACATCCACAGCCGTGGGAGAGATAAGGCTGGACACTTGGGGCTGATGCTATTGGTGAGGGAATGCAGACCCTTTGAGGTAATGGTGCATGGTTCCCATTCCACGGGTCCCAAATCTCCACGTTTAAGGGATTTATCCTTCAGCTAAAATATGCATGGAAAAGCCAGAATATGGTCCACGAAGTGATCAGGCAAAGTTTCTAAAACTCATCGCCATTTTCGAACCCTGGGGCTCGAGTTCGCCGTTCCAGAGGCCATATTAACATTCTCCCCACTTGGAGAGTCAGTGCCTTTGACCTCTTGTTTCGCACACTTTGCAATTTCGGTAGAAGATGATCAGGAATAAGGAGAACCAATGAGCGGCTAACTCGATGTGTTTGGACGGGCACATTGAACTCTGATTTCCCTACAGGAAGAAGAGTTCACCAAAGGCTCAGCGTGCCATGCCGGAACGAGATTAGAGCCTGAAGCAATTCTTCGGGTTTGCGGTCAGCTCACAAGAAAGCGAGTTGAGAAAAGGAGATTTCTGGCACTGTAACTCACAATCCTGCAGAGTTCCAAATGACCCCTATCATCCAAAAATTTATTGAAGGAAGGCTGTGAGGAGGACTTGAACGCGACGCAGAATTGCAGAAAACAGATATCGTGGGGTAGATAAGAATTGCTCTGAAAGCGTAGGAAAAGAGGCAGCAGTTCGACAGTGATGCACTTGGCCAAAAAGGGCGTATGCGTTTTTTCCTGAATATATTCAGGAAAAAACGCATACGCCCTTTTTGGCCAACCAAGCAAGCCTGCAATGGAAATCCGCACTACAAGCCACTCTCACTTCCCACCGATCAAAAGGGCCCTCCGAAAAATAGTGTAAAATCCAGAGAGGCAGGACAGGCCATGGAGAACAGGCAGCCTTGTTATGCTGATGGGCGGGATGTAAATTGCCAACAGCCACTCTGGAGAAGTGGATGGTGTTTCCTGGAACAAAGAGAAAACCAAGCTAGAGAGCCTAGGGCACTTCCAGTTATGGTGCCATAGATTCGGAAAATTTAAATGAAAAAGACACAGCCACACCAAAGTTTGGGGCTGCGCTCTTTACGGGAACCTTGACTATGGTACAACTTCAATAGCCCAGAAAGAGAAAAATGGATATAAAAGTTGTGGTACATCCCTACAATGGAATATCACTCAACAATGAAATCAATGGCAACATACCAGTAGCAGCATAATGAGTGGATTTAGTTACGATGATTCTAAGTGAAATAAGTCACACAGAAAAAGAAACATCATAAGGTATCACGAATACCGGGAACGTAAACACGGCTACGCGTGAACTGCATTACAAAACACAACAGGGTCTCACATTTACAAAAGAAACTGATGCTTGCTTAAGGGGAAAAGAGAGTGGGGAGGCTGCATCAAACCAGAGGTTGATATTAGGACAGATACCATTCCATAAGCCAAATATATATTAGAGAAGACCTCCTCCTCGCTCAACCACATGGACTCAGCACCCCGTGTTCAAAACCGAGGAATATACCTGACTATGAAGAAAATTAAAACCCATACATTTATAGGTCTCCATAAGAAAATCATTTGTGTACAGCAGCATACACACAGCAGTGTACATAAGCTAAATCCCCTTATAAAAATAAATTTGAAAAAAAAAACACAAGGACTGTGAAATAGAGGGAAATTCTTAAATAAGTCCTTCAGGGCTTGTGTGGAATCTTGGATTTACCACCTCTACATCCACAGCCGTGGGAGAGATAAGGCTGGACACTTGGGGCTGATGCTATTGGTGAGGGAATGCAGACCCTTTGAGGTAATGGTGCATGGTTCCCATTCCACGGGTCCCAAATCTCCACGTTTAAGGGATTTATCCTTCAGCTAAAATATGCATGGAAAAGCCAGAATATGGTTCACGAAGTGATCAGACAAAGTTTCTAAAACTCATCGCCATTTTCGAACCCTGGGCCTCGAGTTCGCCGTTCCAGAGGCCATATTAACATTCTCCCCACTTGGAGAGTCAGTGCCTTTGACCTCTTGTTTCGCACACTTTGCAATTTCGGTAGAAGATGATCAGGAATAAGGAGAACCAATGAGCGGCTAACTCGATGTGTTTGGACGGGCACATTGAACTCTGATTTCCCTACAGGAAGAAGAGTTCACCAAAGGCTCAGCGTGCCATGCCGGAACGAGATTAGGGCCTGAAGCAATTCTTCGGGTTTGCGGTCAGCTCACAAGGAAGCGAGTTGAGAAAAGGAGATTTCTGGCACTGTAACTCGCAATCCTGCAGAGTTCCAAATGACCCCTATCATCCAAAAATTTATTGAAGGAAGGCTGTGAGGAGGACTTAAACGCGACGCAGAATTGCAGAAAACAGATATCGGGGGGTAGATAAGAATTGCTCTGAAAGCGTAGGAAAAGAGGCAGCAGTTCGACAGTGATGCACTTGGCCAAAAAGGGCGTATGCGTTTTTTCCTGAATATATTCAGGAAAAAACGCATACGCCCTTTTTGGCCAACCAAGCAAGCCTGCAATGGAAATCCGCACTACAAGCAACTCTCACTTCCCACCGATCAAAAGGGCTCTCCGAAAAATAGTGTAAAATCCAGAGAGGCAGGACAGGCCATGGAGAACAGGCAGCCTTGTTATGCTGATGGGCGGGATGTAAATTGCCAACAGCCACTCTGGAGAAGTGGATGGTGTTTCCTGGAACAAAGAGAAAACCAAGCTAGAGAGCCTAGGGCACTTCCACTTATGGTGCCATAGATTCGGAAAATTTAAATGAAAAAGACACAGCCACACCAAAGTTTGGGGCTGCGCTCTTTACGGGAACCTTGACTATGGTACAACTTCAATAGCCCAGAAAGAGAAAAATGGATATAAAAGTTGTGGTACATCCCTACAATGGAATATCACTCAACAATGAAATCAATGGCAACATACCAGTAGCAGCATAATGAGTGGATTTAGTTACGATGATTCTAAGTGAAATAAGTCACACAGAAAAAGAAACATCATAAGGTATCACGAATACCGGGAACGTAAACACGGCTACGCGTGAACTGCATTACAAAACACAACAGGGTCTCACATTTACAAAAGAAACTGATGCTTGCTTAAGGTGAAAAGAGAGTGGGGAGGCTGCATCAAACCAGAGGTTGATATTAGGACAGATACCATTCCATAAGCCAAATATATATTAGAGAAGACCTCCTCCTCGCTCAACCACATGGACTCAGCACCCCGTGTTCAAAACCGAGGAATATACCTGACTATGAAGAAAATTAAAACCCATAAATTTATAGGTCTCCATAAGAAAATCATTTGTGTACAGCAGCATACACACAGCAGTGTACATAAGCTAAATCCCCTTATAAAAATAAATTTGAAAAAGAAAACACAAGGACTGTGAAATAGAGAGAAATTCTTAAATAAGTCCTTCAGGGCTTGTGTGGAATCTTGGATTTACCACCTCTACATCCACAGCCGTGGGAGAGATAAGGCTGGACACTTGGGGCTGATGCTATTGGTGAGGGAATGCAGACCCTTTGAGGTAATGGTGCATGGTTCCCATTCCACGGGTCCCAAATCTCCACGTTTAAGGGATTTATCCTTCAGCTAAAATATGCATGGAAAAGCCAGAATATGGTTCACGAAGTGATCAGACAAAGTTTCTAAAACTCATCGCCATTTTCGAACCCTGGGCCTCGAGTTCGCCGTTCCAGAGGCCATATTAACATTCTCCCCACTTGGAGAGTCAGTGCCTTTGACCTCTTGTTTCGCACACTTTGCAATTTCGGTAGAAGATGATCAGGAATAAGGAGAACCAATGAGCGGCTAACTCGATGTGTTTGGACGGGCACATTGAACTCTGATTTCCCTACAGGAAGAAGAGTTCACCAAAGGCTCAGCGTGCCATGCCGGAACGAGATTAGGGCCTGAAGTAATTCTTCGGGTTTGCGGTCAGCTCACAAGGAAGCGAGTTGAGAAAAGGAGATTTCTGGCACTGTAACTCGCAATCCTGCAGAGTTCCAAATGACCACTATCATCCAAAAATTTATTGAAGGAAGGCTGTGAGGAGGACTTAAACGCGACGCAGAATTGCAGAAAACAGATATCGGGGGGTAGATAAGAATTGCTCTGAAAGCGTAGGAAAAGAGGCAGCAGTTCGACAGTGATGCACTTGGCCAAAAAGGGCGTATGCGTTTTTTCCTGAATATATTCAGGAAAAAACGCATACGCCCTTTTTGGCCAACCAAGCAAGCCTGCAATGGAAATCCGCACTACAAGCAACTCTCACTTCCCACCGATCAAAAGGGCCCTCCGAAAAAAAGTGTAAAATCCAGAGAGGCAGGACAGGCCATGGAGAACCGGCAGCCTTGTTATGCTGATGGGCGGGATGTAAATTGCCAACAGCCACTCTGGAGAAGTGGATGGTGTTTCCTGGAACAAAGAGAAAACCAAGCTAGAGAGCCTAGGGCACTTCCACTTATGGTGCCATAGATTCGGAAAATTTAAATGAAAAAGACACAGCCACACCAAAGTTTGGGGCTGCTCTCTTGACGGGAACCTTGACTATGGTACAACTTCAATAGCCCAGAAAGAGAAAAATGGATATAAAAGTTGTGGTACATCCCTACAATGGAATATCACTCAACAATGAAATCAATGGCAACAGACCAGTAGCAGCATAATGAGTGGATTTAGTTACGATGATTCTAAGTGAAATAAGTCACACAGAAAAAGAAACATCATAAGGTATCACGAATACCGGGAACGTAAACACGGCTACGCGTGAACTGCATTACAAAACACAACAGAGTCTCACATTTACAAAAGAAACTGATGCTTGCTTAAGGGGAAAGGAGAGTGGGGAGGCTGCATAAAACCAGAGGTTGATATTAGGACAGATACCATTCCATAAGCCAAATATATATTAGACAAGACCTCCTCCTCGCTCAACCACATGGACTCAGCACCCCGTGTTCAAAACCGAGGAATATACCTGACTATGAAGAAAATTAAGACCCATACATTTATAGGTCTCCATAAGAAAATCATTTGTGTACAGCAGCATACACACAGCAGTGTACATAAGCTAAATCCCCTTATAAAAATAAATTTGAAACAGAAAACACAAGGACTGTGAAATAGAGAGAAATTCTTAAATAAGTCCTTCAGGGCTTGTGTGGAATCTTGGATTTACCACCTCTACATCCACAGCCGTGGGAGAGATAAGGCTGGACACTTGGGGCTGATGCTATTGGTGAGGGAATGCAGACCCTTTGAGGTAATGGTGCATGGTTCCCATTCCACGGGTCCCAAATCTCCACGTTTAAGGGATTTATCCTTCAGCTAAAATATGCATGGAAAACCCAGAATATGGTCCACGAAGTGATCAGGCAAAGTTTCTAAAACTCATCGCCATTTTCGAACCCTGGGACTCGAGTTCGCCGCTCCAGAGGCCATATTAACATTCTCCCCACTTGGAGAGTCAGTGCCTTTGACCTCTTGTTTCGCACACTTTGCAATTTCGGTAGAAGATGATCAGGAATAAGGAGAACCAATGAGCGGCTAACTCGATGTGTTTGGACGGGCACATTGAACTCTGATTTCCCTACAGGAAGAAGAGTTCACCAAAGGCTCAGCGTGCCATGCCGGAACGAGATTAGGGCCTGAAGCAATTCTTCGGGTTTGCGGTCAGCTCACAAGAAAGCGAGTTGAGAAAAGGAGATTTCTGGCACCGTAACTCACAATCCTGCAGAGTTCCAAATGACCCCTATCATCCAAAAATTTATTGAAGGAAGGCTGTGAGGAGGACTTGAACGCGACGCAGAATTGCAGAAAACAGATATCGGGGGGTAGATAAGAATTGCTCTGAAAGCCTAGGAAAAGAGGCAGCAGTTCGACAGTGATGCACTTGGCCAAAAAGGGCGTATGCGTTTTTTCCTGAATATATTCAGGAAAAAACGCATACGCCCTTTTTGGCCAACCAAGCAAGCCTGCAATGGAAATCCGCACTACAAGCAACTCTCACTTCCCACCGATCAAAAGGGCCCTCCGAAAAAAAGTGTAAAATCCAGAGAGGCAGGACAGGCCATGGAGAACCGGCAGCCTTGTTATGCTGATGGGCGGGATGTAAATTGCCAACAGCCACTCTGGAGAAGTGGATGGTGTTTCCTGGAACAAAGAGATAACCTAGCTAGAGAGCCTAGGGCACTTCCACTTATGGTGCCATAGATTCGGAAAATTTAAATGAAAAAGACACAGCCACACCAAAGTTTGGGGCTGCTCTCTTGACGGGAACCTTGACTATGGTACAACTTCAATAGCCCAGAAAGAGAAAAATGAATATAAAAGTTGTGGTACATCGCTACAATAGAATATCACTCAACAATGAAATCAATGGCAACAGACCAGTAGCAGCATAATGAGTGGATTTAGTTACGATGATTCTAAGTGAAATAAGTCACACAGAAAAAGAAACATCATAAGGTATCACGAATACCGGGAACGTAAACACGGCTACGCGTGAACTGCATTACAAAACACAACAGAGTCTCACATTTACAAAAGAAACTGATGCTTGCTTAAGGGGAAAGGAGAGTGGGGAGGCTGAATAAAACCAGAGGTTGATATTAGGACAGATACCATTCCATAAGCCAAATATATATTAGAGAAGACCTCCTGCTCGCTCAACCACATGGACTCCGCACCCCGTGTTCAAAACCGAGGAATATACCTGACTATGAAGAAAATTAAAACCCATACATTTATAGGTCTCCATAAGAAAATCATTTGTGTACAGCAGCATACACACAGCAGTGTACATAAGCTAAATCCCCTTATAAAAATAAATTTGAAAAAGAAAACACAAGGACTGTGAAATAGAGAGAAATTCTTAAATAAGTCCTTCAGGGCTTGTGTGGAATCTTGGATTTACCACCTCTACATCCACAGCCGTGGGAGAGATAAGGCTGGACACTTGGGGCTGATGCTATTGGTGAGGGAATGCAGACCATTTGAGGTAATGGTGCATGGTTCCCATTCCACGGGTCCCAAATCTCCACGTTTAAGGGATTTATCCTTCAGCTAAAATATGCATGGAAAAGCCAGAATATGGTTCACGAAGTGATCAGACAAAGTTTCTAAAACTCATCGCCATTTTCGAACCCTGGGCCTCGAGTTCGCCGTTCCAGAGGCCATATTAACATTCTCCCCACTTGGAGAGTCAGTGTCTTTGACCTCTTGTTTCGCACACTTTGCAATTTCGGTAGAAGATGATCAGGAATAAGGAGAACCAATGAGCGGCTAACTCGATGTGTTTGGACGGGCACATTGAACTCTGATTTCCCTACAGGAAGAAGAGTTCACCAAAGGCTCAGCGTGCCATACCGGAACGAGATTAGGGCCTGAAGCAATTCTTCGGGTTTGCGGTCAGCTCACAAGGAAGCGAGTTGAGAAAAGGAGATTTCTGGCACTGTAACTCGCAATCCTGCAGAGTTCCAAATGACCCCTATCATCCAAAAATTTATTGAAGGAAGGCTGTGAGGAGGACTTAAACGCGACGCAGAATTGCAGAAAACAGATATCGGGGGGTAGATAAGAATTGCTCTGAAAGCGTAGGAAAAGAGGCAGCAGTTCGACAGTGATGCACTTGGCCAAAAAGGTCGTATGCGTTTTTTCCTGAATATATTCAGGAAAAAACGCATACGCCCTTTTTGGCCAACCAAGCAAGCCTGCAATGGAAATCCGCACTACAAGCAACTCTCACTTCCCACCGATCAAAAGGGCCCTCCGAAAAATAGTGTAAAATCCAGAGAGGCAGGACAGGCCATGGAGAACCGGCAGCCTTGTTATGCTGATGGGCGGGATGTAAATTGCCAACAGCCACTCTGGAGAAGTGGATGGTGTTTCCTGGAACAAAGAGAAAACCTAGCTAGAGAGCCTAGGGCACTTCCACTTATGGTGCCATAGATTCGGAAAATTTAAATGAAAAAGACAGAGCCACACCAAAGTTTGGGGCTGCTCTCTTTACGGGAACCTTGACTATGGTACAACTTCAATAGCCCAGAAAGAGAAAAATGGATATAAAAGTTGTGGTACATCCCTACAATGGAATATCACTCAACAATGAAATCAATGGCAACAGACCAGTAGCAGCATAATGAGTGGATTTAGTTACGATGATTCTAAGTGAAATAAGTCACACAGAAAAAGAAACATCATAAGGTATCACGAATACCGGGAATGTAAACACGGCTACGCGTGAACTGCATTACAAAACACAACAGAGTCTCACATTTACAAAAGAAACTGATGCTTGCTTAAGGGGAAAGGAGAGTGGGGAGGCTGCATAAAACCAGAGGTTGATATTAGGACAGATACCATTCCATAAGCCAAATATATATTAGACAAGACCTCCTCCTCTCTCAACCACATGGACTCAGCACCCCGTGTTCAAAACCGAGGAATATACCTGACTATGAAGAAAATTAAAACCCATACATTTATAGGTCTCCATAAGAAAATCATTTGTGTACAGCAGCATACACACAGCAGTGTACATAAGCTAAATCCCCTTATAAAAATAAATTTGAAAAAGAAAACACAAGGACTGTGAAATAGAGAGAAATTCTTAAATAAGTCCTTCAGGGCTTGTGTGGAATCTTGGATTTACCACCGCTACATCCACAGCCGTGGGAGAGATAAGGCTGGACACTTGGGGCTGATGCTATTGGTGAGGGAATGCAGACCCTTTGAGGTAATGGTGCATGGTTCCCATTCCACGGGTCCCAAATCTCCACGTTTAAGGGATTTATCCTTCAGCTAAAATATGCATGGAAAACCCAGAATATGGTCCACGAAGTGATCAGGCAAAGTTTCTAAAACTCATCGCCATTTTCGAACCCTGGGACTCGAGTTCGCCGCTCCAGAGGCCATATTAACATTCTCCCCACTTGGAGAGTCAGTGCCTTTGACCTCTTGTTTCGCACACTTTGCAATTTCGGTAGAAGATGATCAGGAATAAGGAGAACCAATGAGCGGCTAACTCGATGTGTTTGGACGGGCACATTGAACTCTGATTTCCCTACAGGAAGAAGAGTTCACCAAAGGCTCAGCGTGCCATGCCGGAACGAGATTAGGGCCTGAAGCAATTCTTCGGGTTTCCGGTCAGCTCACAAGAAAGCGAGTTGAGAAAAGGAGATTTCTGGCACCGTAACTCACAATCCTGCAGAGTTCCAAATGACCCCTATCATCCAAAAATTTATTGAAGGAAGGCTGTGAGGAGGACTTGAACGCGACGCAGAATTGCAGAAAACAGATATCGGGGGGTAGATAAGAATTGCTCTGAAAGCGTAGGAAAAGAGGCAGCAGTTCGACAGTGATGCACTTGGCCAAAAAGGGCGTATGCGTTTTTTCCTGAATATATTCAGGAAAAAACGCATACGCCCTTTTTGGCCAACCAAGCAAGCCTGCAATGGAAATCCGCACTACAAGCAACTCTCACTTCCCACCGAGCAAAAGGGCCCTCCGAAAAAAAGTGTAAAATTCAGAGAGGCAGGACAGGCCATGGAGAACCGGCAGCCTTGTTATGCTGATGGGCGGGATGTAAATTGCCAACAGCCACTCTGGAGAAGTGGATGGTGTTTCCTGGAACAAAGAGAAAACCAAGCTAGAGAGCCTAGGGCACTTCCACTTATGGTGCCATAGATTCGGAAAATTTAAATGAAAAAGACACAGCCACACCAAAGTTTGGGGCTGCTCTCTTGACGGGAACCTTGACTATGGTACAACTTCAATAGCCCAGAAAGAGAAAAATGGATATAAAAGTTGTGGTACATCCCTACAATGGAATATCACTCAACAATGAAATCAATGGCAACAGACCAGTAGCAGCATAATGAGTGGATTTAGTTACGATGATTCTAAGTGAAATAAGTCACACAGAAAAAGAAACATCATAAGGTATCACGAATACCGGGAACGTAAACACGGCTACGCGTGAACTGCATTACAAAACACAACAGAGTCTCACATTTACAAAAGAAACTGATGCTTGCTTAAGGGGAAAGGAGAGTGGGGAGGCTGCATAAAACCAGAGGTTGACATTAGGACAGATACCATTCCATGAGCCAAATATCTATTAGACAAGACCTCCTCCTCGCTCAACCACATGGACTCAGCACCCCGTGTTCAAAACCGAGGAATATACCTGACTATGAAGAAAATTAAAACCCATACATTTATAGGTCCCCATAAGAAAATCATTTGTGTACAGCAGCATACACACAGCAGTGTACATAAGCTAAATCCCCTTATAAAAATAAATTTGAAAAAGAAAACACAAGGACTGTGAAATAGAGAGAAATTCTTAAATAAGTCCTTCAGGGCTTGTGTGGAATCTCGGATTTACCACCGCTACATCCACAGCCGGGGGAGAGATAAGGCTGGACACTTGGGGCTGATGCTATTGGTGAGGGAATGCAGACCCTTTGAGGTAATGGTGCATGGTTCCCATTCCACGGGTCCCAAATCTCCACGTGTAAGGGATTTATCCTTCAGCTAAAATATGCATGGAAAACCCAGAATATGGTCCACGAAGTGATCAGGCAAAGTTTCTAAAACTCATCGCCATTTTCGAACCCTGGGACTCGAGTTCGCCGCTCCAGAGGCCATATTAACATTCTCCCCACTTGGAGAGTCAGTGCCTTTGACCTCTTGTTTCGCACACTTTGCAATTTCGGTAGAAGATGATCAGGAATAAGGAGAACCAATGAGCGGCTAACTCGATGTGTTTGGACGGGCACATTGAACTCTGATTTCCCTACAGGAAGAAGAGTTCACCAAAGGCTCAGCGTGCCATGCCGGAACGAGATTAGGGCCTGAAGCAATTCTTCGGGTTTGCGGTCAGCTCACAAGAAAGCGAGTTGAGAAAAGGAGATTTCTGGCACCGTAACTCACAATCCTGCAGAGTTCCAAATGACCCCTATCATCCAAAAATTTATTGAAGGAAGGCTGTGAGGAGGACTTGAACGCGACGCAGAATTGCAGAAAACAGATATCGGGGGGTAGATAAGAATTGCTCTGAAAGCGTAGGAAAAGAGGCAGCAGTTCGACAGTGATGTACTTGGCCAAAAAGGGCGTATGCGTTTTTTCCTGAATATATTCAGGAAAAAACGCATACGCCCTTTTTGGCCAACCAAGCAAGCCTGCAATGGAAATCCGCACTACAAGCAACTCTCACTTCCCACCGATCAAAAGGGCCCTCCGAAAAAAAGTGTAAAATCCAGAGAGGCAGGACAGGCCATGGAGAACCGGCAGCCTTGTTATGCTGATGGGCGGTATGAAAATTGCCAACAGCCACTCTGGAGAAGTGGATGGTGTTTCCTGGAACAAAGAGAAAACCTAGCTAGAGAGCCTAGGGCACTTCCACATATGGTGCCATAGATTCGGAAAATTTAAATGAAAAAGACACAGCCACACCAAAGTTTGGGGCTGCTCTCTTGACGGGAACCTTGACTACGGTACAACTTCAATAGCCCAGAAAGAGAAAAATGGATATAGAAGTTGTGGTACATCCCTACAATGGAATATCACTCAACAATGAAATCAATGGCAACAGACCAGTAGCAGCATAATGAGTGGATTTAGTTACGATGATTCTAAGTGAAATAAGTCACACAGAAAAAGAAACATCATAAGATATCACTAATACCGGGAAGGTAAACACGGCTATGTGTGAACTGCATTACAAAACACAACAGAGTCTCACATTTACAAAAGAAACTTATGCTTGCTTAAGGGGAAAGGAGAGTGAGAAGGCTGCATAAAACCAGAGGTTGACATTAGGACAGATACCATTCCATAAGCCAAATATATATTAGACAAGAGCTACTCCTTGCTCAACCAAATGGACTCAACACCCCGTATTCAAAACCCAGGAATATACCTGAGTATGAAGAAAATTAAAACCCATACATTTATAGGTCTCCATAAGAAACTCATTTGTGTACAGCAGCATACACACAGCAGTGTCAATAAGCTAAATCCTCTTATAAAAATAAATTTGAAAAAGAAAACACAAGGACTGTCAAATAGAGAGAAATTCTTAAATAAGTCCTTCAGGGCTTGTGAGGAATCTTGGATTTACCACCTCTACATCCACAGCTGTGGGAGAGATAAGGCTGGACACTTGGGGCTGATACTATTGGTGAGGGAATGCAGACGCTTTGAGGTAATGGTGCATGGTTCCCATTCCACGGGTCCCAAATCTCCACGTGTAAGGGATTTATCCTTCAGCTAAAATATGCATGGAAAACCCAGAATATGGTCCACGAAGTGATCAGGTAAAATTTCTAAAACTCATCGCCATTTTCACCCCCTGGTACTCGAGTTCGCCGTTCCAGATGCAATATTAACATTCTCCCCACTTGGAGAGTCAGTGCCTTTGACCTCTTGTTTGGCACAGTTTGCAATTTCTGTGGAAGATGAACAGGAATAAGGAGAACGAATGAGCAGCTAACTTGATGTGTTTGGCCGGGCACATTGAACTCTGGTTTCCCTACAGGAAGAAGAATTCATCAAAGGCTCAGCGTGCCATGTCAGAACGAGATTAGGGCCTGAAGCAATTCTTCGGGTTTGCGGTAAGCTCACAAGAAAGCGAGTTGAGAAAAGGAGATTTTTGGCAGTGTAACTCACAATTCTGCAGAGTTCCAAATGACCCCTATCATCCAAAAATTTATTGAAGGAAGGCTGTGAAGAGGACTTGAACGCGACACAGAATTGCAGAAAACGGATATCAGGAGGTAGATAAGAATTGCTCTTAAAGAGTAGGAAAAGAGGCAGCAGTTCGACAGTGATGGACTAGGCCAAAAAGGGCGTATGCGTTTTTTCCTGAATAGATTCAGGAAAAAACGCATACGCCCTTTTTGGCCAACCAAGCAAGCCTGCAATGGAAATCCGCACTACAAGGCAGTCTCACTTCCCACCGATCCAAAGGGCCGTCCGAAAAAAGTGTAAAATCCAGAGAGGCAGGACAGGCCATGGAGAACCAGCAGCCTTGTTATGCTGATGGGCGGGATGTAAATTGCCAACAGCCACTCTGGAGAAGTGGATGGTGTTTCCTGGAACAAAGAAAAAACCAAGCTAGAGAGCCTAGGGCACTTCCACTTATGGTGCTATAGATTCGGAAAATTTAAATGAAAAAGACACAGCCACACCAAAGTTTGGGGCTGCTCTGTGTACGGGATCCTTGACTACGCTACATCTGTAATAGCCCAGAAAGAGAAAAATGGATATAGAAGTTGTGGTACATCCCTACAATGGAATATCACTCAACAATGAAATCAATGGCAACAGACCAGTAGCAGCATAATGAGTGGATTTAGTTACGATGATTCTAAGTGAAATAAGTCACACAGAAAAAGAAACATCATAAGGTATCACAAATACCGGGAACGTAAACACGGCTACGTGTGAACTGCATTACAAAACACAACAGAGTCTCACATTTACAAAAGAAACTGATGCTTGCTTAAGGGGAAAGGAGAGTGGGGAGGCTGCATAAAACCAGAGGTTGATATTAGGACAGATACCATTCCATAAGCCAAATATATATTAGAGAAGACCTCCTGCTCGCTCAACCACATGGACTCAGCACCCCGTGTTCAAAACCGAGGAATATACCTGACTATGAAGAAAATTAAAACCCATACATTTATAGGTCTCCATAAGAAAATCATTTGTGTACAGCAGCATACACACAGCAGTGTACATAAGCTAAATCCCCTTATAAAAATAAATTTGAAAAAGAAAACACAAGGACTGTGAAATAGAGAGAAATTCTTAAATAAGTCCTTCAGGGCTTGTGTGGAATGTTGGATTTACCACCGTTACATCCACAGCTGTGGGAGAGATAAGGCTGGACACTTGGGGCTGATGCTATTGGTGAGGGAATGCAGACCCTTTGAGGTAATGGTGCATGGTTCCCATTCCACGGGTCCCAAATATCCACGTTTAAGGGATTTATCCTTCAGCTAAAATATGCATGGAAAACCCAGAATATGGTCCACGAAGTGATCAGGCAAAGTTTCTGAAACTCATCGCCATTTTCGAACCCTGGGACTCGAGTTCGCCGCTCCAGAGGCGATATTAACATTCTCCCCACTTGGAGAGTCAGTGCCTTTGACCTCTTCTTTCGCACACTTTGCAATTTCGGTAGAAGATGATCAGGAATAAGGAGAACCAATGAGCGGCTAACTCGATGTGTTTGGACGGGCACATTGAACTCTGATTTCCCTACAGGAAGAAGAGTTCACCAAAGGCTCAGCGTGCCATGCCGGAACGAGATTAGGGCCTGAAGCAATTTTTCGTGTTTGCGGTCAGCTCACAAGAAAGCGAGTTGAGAAAAGGAGATTTCTGGCACCATAACTCACAATCCTGCAGAGTTCCAAATGACCCCTATAATCCAAAAATTTATTGAAGGAAGGCTGTGAGGAGGACTTGAACGCGACGCAGAATTGCAGAAAACAGAGATCGGGGGGTAGATAAGAATTGCTCTGAAAGCATAGGAACAGAGGCAGCAGTTCGACAGTGATGCACTTGGCCAAAAAGGGCGTATGGGTTTTTTCCTGAATATGTTCAGGACAAAACGCATACGCCCTTTTTGGCCAACCAAGCAAGCCTGCAATGGAAATCCGCACTACAAGCAACTCTCACTTTCCACCGATCAAAAGGGCCCTCCGAAAAAAAGTGTAAATTCCAGAGAGGCAGGACAGGCCATGGAGAACCGGCAGCCTTGTTATGCTGATGGGCGGGATGTAAATTGCCAAGAGCCACTCTGGAGAAGTGGATGGTGTTTCCTGGAACAAAGAGAAAACCAAGCTGGAGAGCCTAGGGCACTTCCACTTATGGTGCCATAGATTCGGAAAATTTAAATGAAAAAGACACAGCCACACCAAAGTTTGGGGCTGTGCTCTTTACGGGAACCTTGACTATGGTACAACTTCAATAGCCCAGAAAGAGAAAAATGGATATAAAAGTTATGGTACATCCCTACAATGGAATATCACTCAACAATGAAATCAATGGCAACAGACCAGTAGCAGCATAATGAGTGGATTTACTTACGATGATTCTAAGTGAAATAAGTCACACAGAAAAAGAAACATCATAAGATATCACTAATACCGGGAAGGTAAACACGGCTATGTGTGAACTGCATTACAAAACACAACAGAGTCTCACATTTACAAAAGAAACTTATGCTTGCTTAAGGGGAAAGGAGAGTGAGAAGGCTGCATAAAACCAGAGGTTGACATTAGGACAGATACCATTCCATAAGCCAAATATATATTAGACAAGAGCTACTCCTTGCTCAACCAAATGGACTCAACACCCCGTATTCAAAACCCAGGAATATACCTGAGTATGAAGAAAATTAAAACCCATACATTTATAGGTCTCCATAAGAAACTCATTTGTGTACAGCAGCATACACACAGCAGTGTCAATAAGCTAAATCCTCTAATAAAAATAAATTTGAAAAAGAAAACACAAGGACTGTCAAATAGAGAGAAATTCTTAAATAAGTCCTTCAGGGCTTGTGAGGAATCTTGGATTTACCACCTCTACATCCACAGCTGTGGGAGAGATAAGGCTGGACACTTGGGGCTGATACTATTGGTGAGGGAATGCAGACGCTTTGAGGTAAAGGTGCATGGTTCCCATTCCACGGGTCCCAAATCTCCACGTGTAAGGGATTTATCCTTCAGCTAAAATATGCATGGAAAACCCAGAATATGGTCCACGAAGTGATCAGGTAAAATTTCTAAAACTCATCCCCATTTTCGCCCCCTGGTACTCGAGTTCGCCATTCCAGATGCAATATTAACATTCTCCCCACTTGGAGAGTCAGTGCCTTTGACCTCTTGTTTGGCACAGTTTGCAATTTCTGTGGAAGATGAACAGGAATAAGGAGAACGAATGAGCAGCTAACTTGATGTGTTTGGCCGGGCACATTGAACTCTGGTTTCCCTACAGGAAGAAGAATTCATCAAAGGCTCAGCGTGCCATGTCAGAACGAGATTAGGGCCTGAAGCAATTCTTCGGGTTTGCGGTAAGCTCACAAGAAAGCGAGTTGAGAAAAGGAGATTTTTGGCAGTGTAACTCACAATTCTGCAGAGTTCCAAATGACCCCTATCATCCAAAAATTTATTGAAGGAAGGCTGTGAAGAGGACTTCAACGCGACACAGAATTGCAGAAAACGGATATCAGGAGGTAGATAAGAATTGCTCTTAAAGAGTAGGAAAAGAGGCAGCAGTTCGACAGTGATGGACTAGGCCAAAAAGGGCGTATGCGTTTTTTCCTGAATAGATTCAGGAAAAAACGCATACGCCCTTTTTGGCCAACCAAGCAAGCCTGCAATGGAAATCCGCACTACAAGGCAGTCTCACTTCCCACCGATCCAAAGGGCCGTCCGAAAAAAGTGTAAAATCCAGAGAGGCAGGACAGGCCATGGAGAACCGGCAGCCTTGTTATGCTGATGGGCGGGATGTAAATTGCCAACAGCCACTCTGGAGAAGTGGATGGTGTTTCCTGGAACAAAGAAAAAAACAAGCTAGAGAGCCTAGGGCACTTCCACTTATGGTGCTATAGATTCGGAAAATTTAAATGAAAAAGACACAGCCACACCAAAGTTTGGGGCTGCTCTGTGTACGGGATCCTTGACTACGCTACATCTGTAATAGCCCAGAAAGAGAAAAATGGATATAGAAGTTGTGGTACATCCCTACAATGGAATATCACTCAACAATGAAATCAATGGCAACAGACCAGTAGCAGCATAATGAGTGGATTTAGTTACGATGATTCTAAGTGAAATAAGTCACACAGAAAAAGAAACATCATAAGATATCACTAATACAGGGAAGGTAAACACGGCTACGTGTGATCTGCATTACAAAACACAACAGAGTCTCACATTTACAAAAGAAACTTATGCTTGCTTAAGGGGAAAGGAGAGTGGGGAGGCTGCATAAAACCAGAGGTTGACATTAGGACAGATACCATTCCATGAGCCAAATATATATTAGACAAGAGCTACTCCTTTCTCAACCAAATGGACTCAACACCCCGTATTCAAAACTTAGGAATATACCTGACTATGAAGAAAATTAAAACCAATACATTTATAGGTCTCCATAAGAAAATCATTTGTGTACAGCAGCATACACACAGCAGTGTCAATAAGCTAAATCCCCTTATAAAAATAAATTTGAAAAAGAAATCACAAGGACTGTCAAATAGAGAGAAATTCTTAAATAAGTCCTTCAGGGCTTGTGAGGAATCTCGGATTTACCACCTCTACATCCACAGCTGGGGGAGAGATAAGGCTGGACACTTGGGGCTGATACTATTGGTGAGGGAATGCAGACGCTTTGAGGTAATGGTGCATGGTTCCCATTCCACGGGTCCCAAATCTCCACGTGTAAGGGATTTATCCTTCAGCTAAAATATGCATGGAAAACCCAGAATATGGTCCACGAAGTGATCAGGCAAAATTTCTAAAACTCATCGCCATTTTCGCCCGCTGGTACTCGAGTTCGCCGTTCCAGATGCAATATTAACATTCTCCCCACTTGGAGAGTCAGTGCCTTTGACCTCTTGTTTGGCACAGTTTGCAATTTCTGTGGAAGATAAACAGGAATAAGGAGAACGAATGAGCAGCTAACTTGATGTGTTTGGCCGGGCACACTGAACTCTGGTTTCCCTACAGGAAGAAGAATTCATCAAAGGCTCAGCGTGCCATGTCAGAACGAGATTAGGGCCTGAAGCAATTCTTCGGGTTTGCGGTAAGCTCACAAGAAAGCGAGTTGAGAAAAGGAGATTTTTGGCAGTGTAACTCACAATTCTGCAGAGTTCCAAATGACCCCTATCATCCAAAAATGTATTGAAGGAAGGCTGTGAAGAGGACTTGAACGCGACACAGAATTGCAGAAAACGGATATCAGGAGGTAGATAAGAATTGCTCTTAAAGAGTAGGAAAAGAGGCAGCAGTTCGACAGTGATGGACTAGGCCAAAAAGGGCGTATGCGTTTTTTCCTGAATAGATTCAGGAAAAAACGCATACGCCCTTTTTGGCCAACCAAGCAAGCCTGCAATGGAAATCCGCACTACAAGGCAGTCTCACTTCCCACCGATCCAAAGGGCCGTCCGAAAAAAGTGTAAAATCCAGAGAGGCAGGACAGGCCATGGAGAACCGGCAGCCTTGTTATGCTGATGGGCGGGATGTAAATTGCCAACAGCCACTCTGGAGAAGTGGATGGTGTTTCCTGGAACAAAGAAAAAACCAAGCTAGAGAGCCTAGGGCACTTCCACTTATGGTGCTATAGATTCGGAACATTTAAATGAAAAGGACACAGCCACACCAAAGTTTGGGGCTGCTCTGTGTACGGGATCCTTGACTACGGTACATCTTTAATAGCCCAGAAAGAGAAAAATGGATATAGAAGTTGTGGTACATCCCTACAATGGAATATCACTCAACAATGAAATCAATGGCAACAGACCAGTAGCAGCATAATGAGTGGATTTAGTTACGATGATTCTAAGTGAAATAAGTCACACAGAAAAAGAAACATCATAAGATATCACTAATACCGGGAAGGTAAACACGGCTATGTGTGAACTGCATTACAAAACACAACAGAGTCTCACATTTACAAAAGAAACTTATGCTTGCTTAAGGGGAAAGGAGAGTGAGAAGGCTGCATAAAACCAGAGGTTGACATTAGGACAGATACCATTCCATGAGACAAATATATATTAGACAAGAGCTACTCCTTGCTCAACCAAATGGACTCAACACCCCGTATTCAAAACCCAGGAATATACCTGAGTATGAAGAAAATTAAAACCCATACATTTATAGGTCTCCATAAGAAACTCATTTGTGTACAGCAGCATACACACAGCAGTGTCAATAAGCTAAATCCTCTTATAAAAATAAATTTGAAAAAGAAAACACAAGGACTGTCAAATAGAGAGAAATTCTTAAATAAGTCCTTCAGGGCTTGTGAGGAATCTTGGATTTACCACCTCTACATCCACAGCTGTGGGAGAGATAAGGCTGGACACTTGGGGCTGATACTATTGGTGAGGGAATGCAGACGCTTTGAGGTAATGGTGCATGGTTCCCATTCCACGGGTCCCAAATCTCCACGTGTAAGGGATTTATCCTTCAGCTAAAATATGCATGGAAAACCCAGAATATGGTCCACGAAGTGATCAGGTAAAATTTCTAAAACTCATCGCCATTTTCGCCCCCTGGTACTCGAGTTCGCCGTTCCAGATGCAATATTAACATTCTCCCCACTTGGAGAGTCAGTGCCTTTGACCTCTTGTTTGGCACAGTTTGCAATTTCTGTGGAAGATGAACAGGAATAAGGAGAACGAATGAGCAGCTAACTTGATGTGTTTGGCCGGGCACATTGAACTCTGGTTTCCCTACAGGAAGAAGAAATCATCAAAGGCTCAGCGTGCCATGTCAGAACGAGATTAGGGCCTGAAGCAATTCTTCGGGTTTGCGGTAAGCTCACAAGAAAGCGAGTTGAGAAAAGGAGATTTTTGGCAGTGTAACTCACAATTCTGCAGAGTTCCAAATGACCCCTATCATCCAAAAATTTATTGAAGGAAGGCTGTGAAGAGGACTTCAACGCGACACAGAATTGCAGAAAACGGATATCAGGAGGTAGATAAGAATTGCTCTTAAAGAGTAGGAAAAGAGGCAGCAGTTCGACAGTGATGGACTAGGCCAAAAAGGGCGTATGCGTTTTTTCCTGAATAGATTCAGGAAAAAACGCATACGCCCTTTTTGGCCAACCAAGCAAGCCTGCAATGGAAATCCGCACTACAAGGCAGTCTCACTTCCCACCGATCCAAAGGGCCGTCCGAAAAAAGTGTAAAATCCAGAGAGGCAGGACAGGCCATGGAGAACCAGCAGCCTTGTTATGCTGATGGGCGGGATGTAAATTGCCAACAGCCACTCTGGAGAAGTGGATGGTGTTTCCTGGAACAAAGAAAAAACCAAGCTAGAGAGCCTAGGGCACTTCCACTTATGGTGCTATAGATTCGGAAAATTTAAATGAAAAAGACACAGCCACACCAAAGTTTGGGGCTGCTCTGTGTACGGGATCCTTGACTACGCTACATCTGTAATAGCCCAGAAAGAGAAAAATGGATATAGAAGTTGTGGTACATCCCTACAATGGAATATCACTCAACAATGAAATCAATGGCAACAGACCAGTAGCAGCATAATGAGTGGATTTAGTTACGATGATTCTAAGTGAAATAAGTCACACAGAAAAAGAAACATCATAAGATATCACTAATACAGGGAAGGTAAACACGGCTACGTGTGATCTGCATTACAAAACACAACAGAGTCTCACATTTACAAAAGAAACTTATGCTTGCTTAAGGGGAAAGGAGAGTGGGGAGGCTGCATAAAACCAGAAGTTGACATTAGGACAGATACCATTCCATGAGCCAAATATATATTAGACAAGAGCTACTCCTTTCTCAACCAAATGGACTCAACACCCCGTATTCAAAACTTAGGAATATACCTGACTATGAAGAAAATTAAAACCAATACATTTATAGGTGTCCATAAGAAAATCATTTGTGTACAGCAGCATACACACAGCAGTGTCAATAAGCTAAATCCCCTTATAAAAATAAATTTGAAAAAGTAATCCCAAGGACTGTCAAATAGAGAGAAATTCTTAAATAAGTCCTTCAGGGCTTGTGAGGAATCTTGGATTTACCACCTCTACATCCACAGCTGGGGGAGAGATAAGGCTGGACACTTGGGGCTGATACTATTGGTGAGGGAATGCAGACGCTTTGAGGTAATGGTGCATGGTTCCCATTCCACGGGTCCCAAATCTCCACGTGTAAGGGATTTATCCTTCAGCTAAAATATGCATGGAAAACCCAGAATATGGTCCACGAAGTGATCAGGCAAAATTTCTAAAACTCATCGCCATTTTCGCCCCCTGGTACTCGAGTTCGCCGTTCCAGATGCAATATTAACATTCTCCCCACTTGGAGAGTCAGTGCCTTTGACCTCTTGTTTGGCACAGTTTGCAATTTCTGTGGAAGATGAACAGGAATAAGGAGAACGAATGAGCAGCTAACTTGATGTGTTTGGCCGGGCACATTGAACTCTGGTTTCCCTACAGGAAGAAGAATTCATCAAAGGCTCAGCGTGCCATGCCGGAACGAGATTAGGGCCTGAAGCAATTCTTCGGGTTTGCGGTCAGCTCACAAGAAAGCGAGTTGAGAAAGGGAGATTTTTGGCACTGTAACTCACAATCCTGCAGAGTTCCAAATGACCCCTATCATCCAAAAATTTATTGAAGGAAGGCTGTGAAGAGGACTTGAACGTGACGCAGAATTGCAGAAAACGGATATCAGGGGGTAGATAAGAATTGCTCTGAAAGCGTAGGAAAAGAGGCAGCAGTTCGACAGTGATGCACTTGGCCAAAAAGGGCGTATGCGTTTTTTCCTGAATAGATTCAGGAAAAGACGCATACGCCCTTTTTGGCCAACCAAGCAAGCCTGCAATGGAAATCCGCACTACAAGGCAGTCTCACTTCCCACCGATCCAAAGGGCCGTCCGAAAAAAGTGTAAAATCCAGAGAGGCAGGACAGGCCATGGAGAACCAGCAGCATTGTTATGCTGATGGGCGGGATGTAAATTGCCAACAGCCACTCTGGAGAAGTGGATGGTGTTTCCTGGAACAAAGAAAAAAACAAGCTAGAGAGCCTAGGGCACTTCCACTTATGGTGCTATAGATTCGGAAAATTTAAATGAAAAAGACACAGCCACACCAAAGTTTGGGGCTGCTCTGTGTACGGGATCCTTGACTACGGTACATCTGTAATAGCCCAGAAAGAGAAAAATGGATATAGAAGTTGTGGTACATCCCTACAATGGAATATCACTCAACAATGAAATCAATGGCAACAGACCAGTAGCAGCATAATGAGTGGATTTAGTTACGATGATTCTAAGTGAAATAAGTCACACAGAAAAAGAAACATCATAAGATATCACTAATACAGGGAAGGTAAACACGGCTACGTGTGATCTGCATTACAAAACACAACAGAGTCTCACATTTACAAAAGAAACTTATGCTTGCTTAAGGGGAAAGGAGAGTGGGGAGGCTGCATAAAACCAGAGGTTGACATTAGGACAGATACCATTCCATGAGCCAAATATATATTAGACAAGAGCTACTCCTTTCTCAACCAAATGGACTCAACACCCCGTATTCAAAACTTAGGAATATACCTGACTATGAAGAAAATTAAAACCCATACATTTATAGGTCTCCATAAGAAAATCATTTGTGTACAGCAGCATACACACAGCAGTGTCAATAAGCTAAATCCCCTTATAAAAATAAATTTGAAAAAGAAATCACAAGGACTGTCAAATAGAGAGAAATTCTTAAATAAGTCCTTCAGGGCTTGTGAGGAATCTTGGATTTACCACCTCTACATCCACAGCTGGGGGAGAGATAAGGCTGGACACTTGGGGCTGATACTATTGGTGAGGGAATGCAGACGCTTTGAGGTAATGGTGCATGGTTCCCATTCCACGGGTCCCAAATCTCCACGTGTAAGGGATTTATCCTTCAGCTAAAATATGCATGGAAAACCCAGAATATGGTCCACGAAGTGATCAGGCAAAATTTCTAAAACTCATCGCCATTTTCGCCCCCTGGTACTCGAGTTCGCCGTTCCAGATGCAATATTAACATTCTCCCCACTTGGAGAGTCAGTGCCTTTGACCTCTTGTTTGGCACAGTTTGCAATTTCTGTGGAAGATGAACAGGAATAAGGAGAACGAATGAGCAGCTAACTTGATGTGTTTCGCCGGGCACATTGAACTCTGGTTTCCCTACAGGAAGAAGAATTCATCAAAGGCTCAGCGTGCCATGTCAGAACGAGATTAGGGCCTGAAGCAATTCTTCGGGTTTGCGGTAAGCTCACAAGAAAGCGAGTTGAGAAAAGGAGATTTTTGGCAGTGTAACTCACAATTCTGCAGAGTTCCAAATGACCCCTATCATCCAAAAATTTATTGAAGGAAGGCTGTGAAGAGGACTTGAACGCGACGCAGAATTGCAGAAAACGGATATCAGGAGGTAGATAAGACTTGCTCTTAAAGAGTAGGAAAAGAGGCAGCAGTTCGACAGTGATGGACTAGGCCAAAAAGGGCGTATGCGTTTTTTCCTGAATAGATTCAGGAAAAAACGCATACGCCCTTTTTGGCCAACCAAGCAAGCCTGCAATGGAAATCCGCACTACAAGGCAGTCTCACTTCCCACCGATCCAAAGGGCCGTCCGAAAAAAGTGTAAAATCCAGAGAGGCAGGACAGGCCATGGAGAACTGGCAGCCTTGTTATGCTGATGGGCGGGATGTAAATTGCCAACAGCCACTCTGGAGAAGTGGATGGTGTTTCCTGGAACAAAGAAAAAACCAAGCTAGAGAGCCTAGGGCACTTCCACTTATGATGCTATAGATTCGGAAAATTTAAATGAAAAAGACACAGCCACACCAAAGTTTGGGCCTGCTCTGTGTACGGGAGCCTTGACTATGGTACAGCTTTAATAGCCCAGAAAGAGAAAAATGGATATAGAAGTTGCGATACATCCCTACAATGGAATATCACTCAACAAGGAAATCAATGGCAACAGACCAGTAGCAGCATAATGAGTGGATTTAGTTACGATGATTCTAAGTGAAATAAGTCACACAGAAAAAGAAACATCATAAGATATCACTAATACCGGGAAGGTAAACACGGCTATGTGTGAACTGCATTACAAAACACAACAGAGTCTCACATTTACAAAAGAAACTTATGCTTGCTTAAGGGGAAAGGAGAGTGAGAAGGCTGCATAAAACCAGAGGTTGACATTAGGACAGATACCATTCCATAAGCCAAATATATATTAGACAAGAGCTACTCCTTGCTCAACCAAATGGACTCAACACCCCGTATTCAAAACCCAGGAATATACCTGAGTATGAAGAAAATTAAAACCCATACATTTATAGGTCTCCATAAGAAACTCATTTGTGTACAGCAGCATACACACAGCAGTGTCAATAAGCTAAATCCTCTTATAAAAATAAATTTGAAAAAGAAAACACAAGGACTGTCAAATAGAGCGAAATTCTTAAATAAGTCCTTCAGGGCTTGTGAGGAATCTTGGATTTACCACCTCTACATCCACAGCTGTGGGAGAGATAAGGCTGGACACTTGGGGCTGATACTATTGGTGAGGGAATGCAGACCCTTTGAGGTAATGGTGCATGGTTCCCATTCCACGGGTCCCAAATCTCCACGTGTAAGGGATTTATCCTTCAGCTAAAATATGCATGGAAAACCCAGAATATGGTCCACGACGTGATCAGGCAAAATTTCTAAAACTCATCGCCATTTTCGCCCCCTTGTACTCGAGTTCGCCGTTCCAGATGCAATATTAACATTGTCCCCACTTGGAGAGGCAGTGCCTTTGACCTCTTGTTTGGCACAGTTTGCAATTTCTGTGGAAGATGAACAGGAATAAGTTGAACGAATGAGCAGCTAACTTGATGTGTTTGGACGGGCACATTGAAATCTGATTTCCCTACAGGAAGAAGAATTCATCAAAGACTCAGCATGCCATGCCGGAACGAGATTAGGGCCTGAAGCAATTCTTCGGGTTTGCGGTCAGCTCAGAAGAAAGTGAGTTGAGAAAAGGAGATTTTTGGCACTGTAACTCACAATCCTGCAGAGTTCCAAATGACCCCTATCATCCAAAAATTTATTGAAGGAAGGCTGTGAAGAGGACTTGAACGTGAGGCAGAATTGCAGAAAACGGATATCAGGGGGTAGATAAGAATTGCTCTGAAAGCGTAGGAAAAGAGGCAGCAGTTCGACAGTGATGCACTTGGCCAAAAAGGGCATATGCGTTTTTTCCTGAATAGATTCAGGAAAAAACGTATACGCCCTTTTTGGCCAACCAAGCAATCCTGCAATGGAAATCCGCACTACAAGGCATTCTCACTTCCCACCGATCCAAAGGGCCGTCCGAAAAAAGTGTAAAATCCAGAGAGGCAGGACAGGCCATGGAGAACCGGCAGCCTTTTTATGCTGATAGGCGGGATGTAAATTGTCAACAGCCACTCTGGAGAAGTGGATGGTGTTTCCTGGAACAAAGAAAAAACCAAGCTAGAGAGCCTAGGGCACTTCCACTTATGGTGCTATAGATTCGGAAAATTTAAATGAAAAAGACACAGCCACACCAAAGTTTGGGGCTGCTCTGTGTACGGGATCCTTGACTATGGTACATCTTTAATAGCCCAGAAAGAGAAAAATGGATATATAAGTTGTGGTACATCCCTACAATGGAATATCACTCAACAATGAAATCAATGGCAACAGACCAGTAGCAGCATAATGAGAGGATTTAGTTATGATGATTCTAAGTGAAATAAGTCACACAGAAAAAGAAACATCATAAGATATCACTAATACAGGGAATGTAACCCCGGCTACGTATGAACTGCATTACAAAACACAAGAGAGTCTCACATTTACAAAAGAAACTTATGCTTGCTTAAGGGGAAAGGAGAGTGTGGAGGCTGCATAAAACCAGAGGTTGACATTAGGACAGATACCATTTCTTAAGCCAAATATATATTAGACAAGAGCTACTCCTTGCTCAACCAAATGGACTCAACACCCCGTATTCAAAACCTAGGAATATACCTGACTATGAAGAAAATTAAAACCCATACATTTATTGGTCTCCATAAGAAAATCATTTGTGTACAGCAGCATACACACAGCAGTGTCAATAAGCTAAATCCCCTTATAAAAATAAATTTGAAAAAGAAAACACAAGGACTGTGAAATAGAGAGAAATTCTTAAATAAGTCCTTCAAGGCTTGTGTGGAATCTTGGATTTACCACCTCTACATCCACAGCTGTGGGAGAGATAAGGCTGGACACTTGGGGCTGATACTATTGGTGAGGGAATGCAGACGCTTTGAGGTAATGGTGCATGGTTCCCATTCCACGGGTCCCAAATCTCCACGTGTAAGGGATTTATCCTTCAGCTAAAATATGCATGGAAAACCCAGAATATGGTCCACGACGTGATCAGGCAAAATTTCTAAAACTCATCGCCATTTTCGCCCCCTTGTACTCGAGTTCGCCGTTCCAGATGCAATATTAACATTGTCCCCACTTGGAGAGGCAGTGCCTTTGACCTCTTGTTTGGCACAGTTTGCAATTTCTGTGGAAGATGAACAGGAATAAGTTGAACGAATGAGCAGCTAACTTGATGTGTTTGGACGGGCACATTGAAATCTGATTTCCCTACAGGAAGAAGAATTCATCAAAGGCTCAGCATGCCATGCCGGAACGAGATTAGGGCCTGAAGCAATTCTTCGGGTTTGCGGTCAGCTCAGAAGAAAGTGAGTTGAGAAAAGGAGATTTTTGGCACTGTAACTCACAATCCTGCAGAGTTCCAAATGACCCCTATCATCCAAAAATTTATTGAAGGAAGGCTGTGAAGAGGACTTGAACGTGAGGCAGAATTGCAGAAAACGGATATCAGGGGGTAGATAAGAATTGCTCTGAAAGCGTAGGAAAAGAGGCAGCAGTTCGACAGTGATGCACTTGGCCAAAAAGGGCATATGCGTTTTTTCCTGAATAGATTCAGGAAAAAACGTATACGCCCTTTTTGGCCAACCAAGCAATCCTGCAATGGAAATCCGCACTACAAGGCATTCTCACTTCCCACCGATCCAAAGGGCCGTCCGAAAAAAGTGTAAAATCCAGAGAGGCAGGACAGGCCATGGAGAACCGGCAGCCTTGTTATGCTGATGGGCGGGATGTAAATTGCCAACAGCCACTCTGGAGAAGTGGATGGTGTTTCCTGGAACAAAGAAAAAACCAAGCTAGAGAGCCTAGGGCACTTCCACTTATGGTGCTATAGATTCGGAAAATTTAAATGAAAAAGACACAGCCACACCAAAGTTTGGGGCTGCTCTGTGTACGGGATCCTTGACTATGGTACATCTTTAATAGCCCAGAAAGAGAAAAATGGATATATAAGTTGTGGTACATCCCTACAATGGAATATCACTCAACAATGAAATCAATGGCAACAGACCAGTAGCAGCATAATGAGAGGATTTAGTTATGATGATTCTAAGTGAAATAAGTCACACAGAAAAAGAAACATCATAAGATATCACTAATACAGGGAATGTAACCCCGGCTACGTATGAACTGCATTACAAAACACAAGAGAGTCTCACATTTACAAAAGAAACTTATGCTTGCTTAAGGGGAAAGGAGAGTGAGGAGGCTGCATAAAACCAGAGGTTGACATTAGGACAGATACCATTTCTTAAGCCAAATATATATTAGACAAGAGCTACTCCTTGCTCAACCAAATGGACTCAACACCCCGTATTCAAAACCTAGGAATATACCTGACTATGAAGAAAATTAAAACCCATACATTTATAGGTCTCCATAAGAAAATCATTTGTGTACAGCAGCATACACACAGCAGTGTCAATAAGCTAAATCCCCTTATAAAAATAAATTTGAAAAAGAAAACACAAGGACTGTCAAATAGAGAGAAATTCTTAAATAAGTCCTTGAGGGCTTGTGAGGAATCTTGGATTTACCACCTCTACATCCACAGCTGTGGGAGAGATAAGGCTGGACACTTGGGGCTGATACTATTGGTGAGGGAATGCAGACGCTTTGAGGTAATGGTGCATGGTTCCCATTCCACGGGTCCCAAATCTCCACGTGTAAGGGATTTATCCTTCAGCTAAAATATGCATGGAAAACCCAGAATATGGTCCACGAAGTGATCAGGCAAAATTTCTAAAACTCATCGCCATTTTCGCCCCCTGGTACTCGAGTTCGCCGTTCCAGATGCAATATTAATATTCTCCCCACTTGGAGAGTAAGTGCCTTTGACCTCTTGTTTGGCACAGTTTGCAATTTCTGTGGAAGATGAACAGGAATAAGGAGAACGAATGAGCAGCTAACTTGATGTGTTTGGACGGGCACATTGAACTCTGGTTTCCCTACAGGAAGAAGAATTCATCAAAGGCTCAGCGTGCCATGCCGGAACGAGATTAGGGCCTGAAGCAATTCTTCGGGTTTGCGGTCAGCTCACAAGGAAGCGAGTTGAGAAAAGGAGATTTCTGGCACTGTAACTCGCAATCCTGCAGAGTTCCAAATGACCCCTATCATCCAAAAATTTATTGAAGGAAGGCTGTGAGGAGGACTTAAACGCGACGCAGAATTGCAGAAAACAGATATCGGGGGGTAGATAAGAATTGCTCTGAAAGCGTAGGAAAAGAGGCAGCAGTTCGACAGTGATGCACTTGGCCAAAAAGGTCGTATGCGTTTTTTCCTGAATATATTCAGGAAAAAACGCATACGCCCTTTTTGGCCAACCAAGCAAGCCTGCAATGGAAATCCGCACTACAAGCAACTCTCACTTCCCACCGATCAAAAGGGCCCTCCGAAAAATAGTGTAAAATCCAGAGAGGCAGGACAGGCCATGGAGAACCGGCAGCCTTGTTATGCTGATGGGCGGGATGTAAATTGCCAACAGCCACTCTGGAGAAGTGGATGGTGTTTCCTGGAACAAAGAGAAAACCTAGCTAGAGAGCCTAGGGCACTTCCACTTATGGTGCCATAGATTCGGAAAATTTAAATGAAAAAGACAGAGCCACACCAAAGTTTGGGGCTGCTCTCTTTACGGGAACCTTGACTATGGTACAACTTCAATAGCCCAGAAAGAGAAAAATGGATATAAAAGTTGTGGTACATCCCTACAATGGAATATCACTCAACAATGAAATCAATGGCAACAGACCAGTAGCAGCATAATGAGTGGATTTAGTTACGATGATTCTAAGTGAAATAAGTCACACAGAAAAAGAAACATCATAAGGTATCACGAATACCGGGAATGTAAACACGGCTACGCGTGAACTGCATTACAAAACACAACAGAGTCTCACATTTACAAAAGAAACTGATGCTTGCTTAAGGGGAAAGGAGAGTGAGGAGGCTGCATAAAACCAGAGGTTGATATTAGGACAGATACCATTCCATAAGCCAAATATATATTAGACAAGACCTCCTCCTCTCTCAACCACATGGACTCAGCACCCCGTGTTCAAAACCGAGGAATATACCTGACTATGAAGAAAATTAAAACCCATACATTTATAGGTCTCCATAAGAAAATCATTTGTGTACAGCAGCATACACACAGCAGTGTACATAAGCTAAATCCCCTTATAAAAATAAATTTGAAAAAGAAAACACAAGGACTGTGAAATAGAGAGAAATTCTTAAATAAGTCCTTCAGGGCTTGTGTGGAATCTTGGATTTACCACCTCTACATCCACAGCCGTGGGAGAGATAAGGCTGGACACTTGGGGCTGATGCTATTGGTGAGGGAATGCAGACCCTTTGAGGTAATGGTGCATGGTTCCCATTCCACGGGTCCCAAATCTCCACGTTTAAGGGATTTATCCTTCAGCTAAAATATGCATGGAAAACCCAGAATATGGTCCACGAAGTGATCAGGCAAAGTTTCTAAAACTCATCGCCATTTTCGAACCCTGGGACTCGAGTTCGCCGCTCCAGAGGCCATATTAACATTCTCCCCACTTGGAGAGTCAGTGCCTTTGACCTCTTGTTTCGCACACTTTGCAATTTCGGTAGAAGAGATGATCAGGAATAAGGAGAACCAATGAGCGGCTAACTCGATGTGTTTGGACGGGCACATTGAACTCTGATTTCCTACAGGAAGAAGAGTTCACCAAGGCTCAGCGTGCCATGCCGGAACGAGATTAGGGCCTGAAGCAATTCTTCGGGTTTCCGGTCAGCTCACAAGAAAGCGAGTTGAGAAAAGGAGATTTCTGGCACCGTAACTCACAATCCTGCAGAGTTCCAAATGACCCCTATCATCCAAAAATTTATTGAAGGAAGGCTGTGAGGAGGACTTGACGCGACGCAGAATTGCAGAAAACAGATATCGGGGGGTAGATAAGAATTGCTCTGAAAGCGTAGGAAAAGAGGCAGCAGTTCGACAGTGAATGCACTTGGCCAAAAAGGGCGTATGCGTTTTTTCCTGAATATATTCAGGAAAAAACGCATACGCCCTTTTTGGCCAACCAAGCAAGCCTTGCAATGGAAATCCGCACTACAAGCAACTCTCACTTCCCACCGAGCAAAAGGGCCTCCGAAAAAAGTGTAAAATCCAGAGAGGCAGGACAGGCCATGGAGAACCGGCAGCCTTGTTATGCTGATGGGCGGGATGTAAATTGCAAACAGCCACTCTGGAGAAGTGGATGGTGTTTCCTGGAACAAAGAGAAAACCAAGCTAGAGAGCCTAGGGCACTTCCACTTATGGTGCCATAGATTCGGAAAATTTAAATGAAAAAGACACAGCCACACCAAAGTTTGGGGCTGCTCTCTTGACGGGAACCTTGACTATGGTACAACTTCAATAGCCCAGAAAGAGAAAAATGGATATAAAAGTTGTGGTACATCCCTACAATGGAATATCACTCAACAATGAAATCAATGGCAACAGACCAGTAGCAGCTAATGAGTGGATTTAGTTACGATGATTCTAAGTGAAATAAGTACACAGAAAAAGAAACATCATAAGGTATCACGAATACCGGGAACGTAAACACGGCTACGCGTGAACTGCATTACAAAACACAACAGAGTCTCACATTTACAAAAGAAACTGATGCTTGCTTAAGGGGAAAGGAGAGTGGGGAGGCTGCATAAAACCAGAGGTTGACATTAGGACAGATACCATTCCATGAGCCAAATATCTATTAGACAAGACCTCCTCCTCGCTCAACCACATGGACTCAGCACCCCGTGTTCAAAACCGAGGAATATACCTGACTATGAAGAAAATTAAAACCCATACATTTATAGGTCCCCATAAGAAAATCATTTGTGTACAGCAGCATACACACAGCAGTGTACATAAGCTAAATCTCCTTATAAAAATAAATTTGAAAAAGAAAACACAAGGACTGTGAAATAGAGAGAAATTCTTAAATAAGTCCTTCAGGGCTTGTGTGGAATCTCGGATTTACCACCGCTACATCCACAGCCGGGGGAGAGATAAGGCTGGACACTTGGGGCTGATGCTATTGGTGAGGGAATGCAGACCCTTTGAGGTAATGGTGCATGGTTCCCATTCCACGGGTCCCAAATCTCCACGTGTAAGGGATTTATCCTTCAGCTAAAATATGCATGGAAAACCCAGAATATGGTCCACGAAGTGATCAGGCAAAGTTTCTAAAACTCATCGCCATTTTCGAACCCTGGGACTCGAGTTCGCCGCTCCAGAGGCCATATTAACATTCTCCCCACTTGGAGAGTCAGTGCCTTTGACCTCTTGTTTCGCACACTTTGCAATTTCGGTAGAAGATGATCAGGAATAAGGAGAACCAATGAGCGGCTAACTCGATGTGTTTGGACGGGCACATTGAACTCTGATTTCCCTACAGGAAGAAGAGTTCACCAAAGGCTCAGCGTGCCATGCCGGAACGAGATTAGGGCCTGAAGCAATTCTTCGGGTTTGCGGTCAGCTCACAAGAAAGCGAGTTGAGAAAAGGAGATTTCTGGCACCGTAACTCACAATCCTGCAGAGTTCCAAATGACCCCTATCATCCAAAAATTTATTGAAGGAAGGCTGTGAGGAGGACTTGAACGCGACGCAGAATTGCAGAAAACACATATCGGGGGGTAGATAAGAATTGCTCTGAAAGCGTAGGAAAAGAGGCAGCAGTTCGACAGTGATGCACTTGGCCAAAAAGGGCGTATGCGTTTTTTCCTGAATATATTCAGGAAAAAACGCATACGCCCTTTTTGGCCAACCAAGCAAGCCTGCAATGGAAATCCGCACTACAAGCAACTCTCACTTCCCACCGATCAAAAGGGCCCTCCGAAAAAAAAGTGTAAAATCCAGAGAGGCAGGACAGGCCATGGAGAACCGGCAGCCTTGTTATGCTGATGGGCGGTATGAAAATTGCCAACAGCCACTCTGGAGAAGTGGATGGTGTTTCCTGGAACAAAGAGAAAACCTAGCTAGAGAGCCTAGGGCACTTCCACATATGGTGCCATAGATTCGGAAAATTTAAATGAAAAAGACACAGCCACACCAAAGTTTGGGGCTGCTCTCTTGACGGGAACCTTGACTACGGTACAACTTCAATAGCCCAGAAAGAGAAAAATGGATATAGAAGTTGTGGTACATCCCTACAATGGAATATCACTCAACAATGAAATCAATGGCAACAGACCAGTAGCAGCATAATGAGTGGATTTAGTTACGATGATTCTAAGTGAAATAAGTCACACAGAAAAAGAAACATCATAAGATATCACTAATACCGGGAAGGTAAACACGGCTATGTGTGAACTGCATTACAAAACACAACAGAGTCTCACATTTACAAAAGAAACTTATGCTTGCTTAAGGGGAAAGGAGAGTGAGAAGGCTGCATAAAACCAGAGGTTGACATTAGGACAGATACCATTCCATAAGCCAAATATATATTAGACAAGAGCTACTCCTTGCTCAACCAAATGGACTCAACACCCCGTATTCAAAACCCAGGAATATACCTGAGTATGAAGAAAATTAAAACCCATACATTTATAGGTCTCCATAAGAAACTCATTTGTGTACAGCAGCATACACACAGCAGTGTCAATAAGCTAAATACTCTTATAAAAATAAATTTGAAAAAGAAAACACAAGGACTGTCAAATAGAGAGAAATTCTTAAATAAGTCCTTCAGGGCTTGTGAGGAATCTTGGATTTACCACCTCTACATCCACAGCTGTGGGAGAGATAAGGCTGGACACTTGGGGCTGATACTATTGGTGAGGGAATGCAGACGCTTTGAGGTAATGGTGCATGGTTCCCATTCCACGGGTCCCAAATCTCCACGTGTAAGGGATTTATCCTTCAGCTAAAATATGCATGGAAAACCCAGAATATGGTCCACGAAGTGATCAGGTAAAATTTCTAAAACTCATCGCCATTTTCACCCCATGGTACTCGAGTTCGCCGTTCCAGATGCAATATTAACATTCTCCCCACTTGGAGAGTCAGTGCCTTTGACCTCTTGTTTGGCACAGTTTGCAATTTCTGTGGAAGATGAACAGGAATAAGGAGAACGAATGAGCAGCTAACTTGATGTGTTTGGCCGGGCACATTGAACTCTGGTTTCCCTACAGGAAGAAGAATTCATCAAAGGCTCAGCGTGCCATGTCAGAACGAGATTAGGGCCTGAAGCAATTCTTCGGGTTTGCGGTAAGCTCACAAGAAAGCGAGTTGAGAAAAGGAGATTTTTGGCAGTGTAACTCACAATTCTGCAGAGTTCCAAATGACCCCTATCATCCAAAAATTTATTGAAGGAAGGCTGTGAAGAGGACTTGAACGCGACACAGAATTGCAGAAAACGGATATCAGGAGGTAGATAAGAATTGCTCTTAAAGAGTAGGAAAAGAGGCAGCAGTTCGACAGTGATGGACTAGGCCAAAAAGGGCGTATGCGTTTTTTCCTGAATAGATTCAGGAAAAAACGCATACGCCCTTTTTGGCCAACCAAGCAAGCCTGCAATGGAAATCCGCACTACAAGGCAGTCTCACTTCCCACCGATCCAAAGGGCCGTCCGAAAAAAGTGTAAAATCCAGAGAGGCAGGACAGGCCATGGAGAACCAGCAGCCTTGTTATGCTGATGGGCGGGATGTAAATTGCCAACAGCCACTCTGGAGAAGTGGATGGTGTTTCCTGGAACAAAGAAAAAACCAAGCTAGAGAGCCTAGGGCACTTCCACTTATGGTGCTATAGATTCGGAAAATTTAAATGAAAAAGACACAGCCACACCAAAGTTTGGGGCTGCTCTGTGTACGGGATCCTTGACTACGCTACATCTGTAATAGCCCAGAAAGAGAAAAATGGATATAGAAGTTGTGGTACATCCCTACAATGGAATATCACTCAACAATGAAATCAATGGCAACAGACCAGTAGCAGCATAATGAGTGGATTTAGTTACGATGATTCTAAGTGAAATAAGTCACACAGAAAAAGAAACATCATAAGGTATCACAAATACCGGGAACGTAAACACGGCTACGTGTGAACTGCATTACAAAACACAACAGAGTCTCACATTTACAAAAGAAACTGATGCTTGCTTAAGGGGAAAGGAGAGTGGGGAGGCTGCATAAAACCAGAGGTTGATATTAGGACAGATACCATTCCATAAGCCAAATATATATTAGACAAGACCTACTCCTCGCTCAACCACATGGACTCAGCACCCCGTGTTCAAAACCGAGGAATATACCTGACTATGAAGAAAATTAAAACCCATACATTTATAGGTCTCCATAAGAAAATCATTTGTGTACAGCAGCATACACACAGCAGTGTACATAAGCTAAATCCCCTTATAAAAATAAATTTGAAAAAGAAAACACAAGGACTGTGAAATAGAGAGAAATTCTTAAATAAGTCCTTCAGGGCTTGTGTGGAATGTTGGATTTACCACCGTTACATCCACAGCTGTGGGAGAGATAAGGCTGGACACTTGGGGCTGATGCTATTGGTGAGGGAATGCAGACCCTTTGAGGTAATGGTGCATGGTTCCCATTCCACGGGTCCCAAATATCCACGTTTAAGGGATTTATCCTTCAGCTAAAATATGCATGGAAAACCCAGAATATGGTCCACGAAGTGATCAGGCAAAGTTTCTGAAACTCATCGCCATTTTCGAACCCTGGGACTCGAGTTCGCCGCTCCAGAGGCGATATTAACATTCTCCCCACTTGGAGAGTCAGTGCCTTTGACCTCTTCTTTCGCACACTTTGCAATTTCGGTAGAAGATGATCAGGAATAAGGAGAACCAATGAGCGGCTAACTCGATGTGTTTGGACGGGCACATTGAACTCTGATTTCCCTACAGGAAGAAGAGTTCACCAAAGGCTCAGCGTGCCATGCCGGAACGAGATTAGGGCCTGAAGCAATTCTTCGTGTTTGCGGTCAGCTCACAAGAAAGCGAGTTGAGAAAAGGAGATTTCTGGCACCATAACTCACAATCCTGCAGAGTTCCAAATGACCCCTATAATCCAAAAATTTATTGAAGGAAGGCTGTGAGGAGGACTTGAACGCGACGCAGAATTGCAGAAAACAGAGATCGGGGGGTAGATAAGAATTGCTCTGAAAGCATAGGAACAGAGGCAGCAGTTCGACAGTGATGCACTTGGCCAAAAAGGGCGTATGGGTTTTTTCCTGAATATGTTCAGGACAAAACGCATACGCCCTTTTTGGCCAACCAAGCAATCCTGCAATGGAAATCCGCACTACAAGGCATTCTCACTTCCCACCGATCCAAAGGGCCGTCCGAAAAAAGTGTAAAATCCAGAGAGGCAGGACAGGCCATGGAGAACCGGCAGCCTTTTTATGCTGATAGGCGGGATGTAAATTGTCAACAGCCACTCTGGAGAAGTGGATGGTGTTTCCTGGAACAAAGAAAAAACCAAGCTAGAGAGCCTAGGGCACTTCCACTTATGGTGCTATAGATTCGGAAAATTTAAATGAAAAAGACACAGCCACACCAAAGTTTGGGGCTGCTCTGTGTACGGGATCCTTGACTATGGTACATCTTTAATAGCCCAGAAAGAGAAAAATGGATATATAAGTTGTGGTACATCCCTACAATGGAATATCACTCAACAATGAAATCAATGGCAACAGACCAGTAGCAGCATAATGAGAGGATTTAGTTATGATGATTCTAAGTGAAATAAGTCACACAGAAAAAGAAACATCATAAGATATCACTAATACAGGGAATGTAACCCCGGCTACGTATGAACTGCATTACAAAACACAAGAGAGTCTCACATTTACAAAAGAAACTTATGCTTGCTTAAGGGGAAAGGAGAGTGTGGAGGCTGCATAAAACCAGAGGTTGACATTAGGACAGATACCATTTCTTAAGCCAAATATATATTAGACAAGAGCTACTCCTTGCTCAACCAAATGGACTCAACACCCCGTATTCAAAACCTAGGAATATACCTGACTATGAAGAAAATTAAAACCCATACATTTATTGGTCTCCATAAGAAAATCATTTGTGTACAGCAGCATACACACAGCAGTGTCAATAAGCTAAATCCCCTTATAAAAATAAATTTGAAAAAGAAAACACAAGGACTGTGAAATAGAGAGAAATTCTTAAATAAGTCCTTCAAGGCTTGTGTGGAATCTTGGATTTACCACCTCTACATCCACAGCTGTGGGAGAGATAAGGCTGGACACTTGGGGCTGATACTATTGGTGAGGGAATGCAGACGCTTTGAGGTAGTGGTGCATGGTTCCCATTCCACGGGTCCCAAATCTCCACGTGTAAGGGATTTATCCTTCAGCTAAAATATGCATGGAAAACCCAGAATATGGTCCACGACGTGATCAGGCAAAATTTCTAAAACTCATCGCCATTTTCGCCCCCTTGTACTCGAGTTCGCCGTTCCAGATGCAATATTAACATTGTCCCCACTTGGAGAGGCAGTGCCTTTGACCTCTTGTTTGGCACAGTTTGCAATTTCTGTGGAAGATGAACAGGAATAAGTTGAACGAATGAGCAGCTAACTTGATGTGTTTGGACGGGCACATTGAAATCTGATTTCCCTACAGGAAGAAGAATTCATCAAAGGCTCAGCATGCCATGCCGGAACGAGATTAGGGCCTGAAGCAATTCTTCGGGTTTGCGGTCAGCTCAGAAGAAAGTGAGTTGAGAAAAGGAGATTTTTGGCACTGTAACTCACAATCCTGCAGAGTTCCAAATGACCCCTATCATCCAAAAATTTATTGAAGGAAGGCTGTGAAGAGGACTTGAACGTGAGGCAGAATTGCAGAAAACGGATATCAGGGGGTAGATAAGAATTGCTCTGAAAGCGTAGGAAAAGAGGCAGCAGTTCGACAGTGATGCACTTGGCCAAAAAGGGCATATGCGTTTTTTCCTGAATAGATTCAGGAAAAAACGTATACGCCCTTTTTGGCCAACCAAGCAATCCTGCAATGGAAATCCGCACTACAAGGCATTCTCACTTCCCACCGATCCAAAGGGCCGTCCGAAAAAAGTGTAAAATCCAGAGAGGCAGGACAGGCCATGGAGAACCGGCAGCCTTGTTATGCTGATGGGCGGGATGTAAATTGCCAACAGCCACTCTGGAGAAGTGGATGGTGTTTCCTGGAACAAAGAAAAAACCAAGCTAGAGAGCCTAGGGCACTTCCACTTATGGTGCTATAGATTCGGAAAATTTAAATGAAAAAGACACAGCCACACCAAAGTTTGGGGCTGCTCTGTGTACGGGATCCTTGACTATGGTACATCTTTAATAGCCCAGAAAGAGAAAAATGGATATATAAGTTGTGGTACATCCCTACAATGGAATATCACTCAACAATGAAATCAATGGCAACAGACCAGTAGCAGCATAATGAGAGGATTTAGTTATGATGATTCTAAGTGAAATAAGTCACACAGAAAAAGAAACATCATAAGATATCACTAATACAGGGAATGTAACCCCGGCTACGTATGAACTGCATTACAAAACACAAGAGAGTCTCACATTTACAAAAGAAACTTATGCTTGCTTAAGGGGAAAGGAGAGTGAGGAGGCTGCATAAAACCAGAGGTTGACATTAGGACAGATACCATTTCTTAAGCCAAATATATATTAGACAAGAGCTACTCCTTGCTCAACCAAATGGACTCAACACCCCGTATTCAAAACCTAGGAATATACCTGACTATGAAGAAAATTAAAACCCATACATTTATAGGTCTCCATAAGAAAATCATTTGTGTACAGCAGCATACACACAGCAGTGTCAATAAGCTAAATCCCCTTATAAAAATAAATTTGAAAAAGAAAACACAAGGACTGTCAAATAGAGAGAAATTCTTAAATAAGTCCTTGAGGGCTTGTGAGGAATCTTGGATTTACCACCTCTACATCCACAGCTGTGGGAGAGATAAGGCTGGACACTTGGGGCTGATACTATTGGTGAGGGAATGCAGACGCTTTGAGGTAATGGTGCATGGTTCCCATTCCACGGGTCCCAAATCTCCACGTGTAAGGGATTTATCCTTCAGCTAAAATATGCATGGAAAACCCAGAATATGGTCCACGAAGTGATCAGGCAAAATTTCTAAAACTCATCGCCATTTTCGCCCCCTGGTACTCGAGTTCGCCGTTCCAGATGCAATATTAATATTCTCCCCACTTGGAGAGTAAGTGCCTTTGACCTCTTGTTTGGCACAGTTTGCAATTTCTGTGGAAGATGAACAGGAATAAGGAGAACGAATGAGCAGCTAACTTGATGTGTTTGGACGGGCACATTGAACTCTGGTTTCCCTACAGGAAGAAGAATTCATCAAAGGCTCAGCGTGCCATGCCGGAACGAGATTAGGGCCTGAAGCAATTCTTCGGGTTTGCGGTCAGCTCACAAGGAAGCGAGTTGAGAAAAGGAGATTTCTGGCACTGTAACTCGCAATCCTGCAGAGTTCCAAATGACCCCTATCATCCAAAAATTTATTGAAGGAAGGCTGTGAGGAGGACTTAAACGCGACGCAGAATTGCAGAAAACAGATATCGGGGGGTAGATAAGAATTGCTCTGAAAGCGTAGGAAAAGAGGCAGCAGTTCGACAGTGATGCACTTGGCCAAAAAGGTCGTATGCGTTTTTTCCTGAATATATTCAGGAAAAAACGCATACGCCCTTTTTGGCCAACCAAGCAAGCCTGCAATGGAAATCCGCACTACAAGCAACTCTCACTTCCCACCGATCAAAAGGGCCCTCCGAAAAATAGTGTAAAATCCAGAGAGGCAGGACAGGCCATGGAGAACCGGCAGCCTTGTTATGCTGATGGGCGGGATGTAAATTGCCAACAGCCACTCTGGAGAAGTGGATGGTGTTTCCTGGAACAAAGAGAAAACCTAGCTAGAGAGCCTAGGGCACTTCCACTTATGGTGCCATAGATTCGGAAAATTTAAATGAAAAAGACAGAGCCACACCAAAGTTTGGGGCTGCTCTCTTTACGGGAACCTTGACTATGGTACAACTTCAATAGCCCAGAAAGAGAAAAATGGATATAAAAGTTGTGGTACATCCCTACAATGGAATATCACTCAACAATGAAATCAATGGCAACAGACCAGTAGCAGCATAATGAGTGGATTTAGTTACGATGATTCTAAGTGAAATAAGTCACACAGAAAAAGAAACATCATAAGGTATCACGAATACCGGGAATGTAAACACGGCTACGCGTGAACTGCATTACAAAACACAACAGAGTCTCACATTTACAAAAGAAACTGATGCTTGCTTAAGGGGAAAGGAGAGTGGGGAGGCTGCATAAAACCAGAGGTTGATATTAGGACAGATACCATTCCATAAGCCAAATATATATTAGACAAGACCTCCTCCTCTCTCAACCACATGGACTCAGCACCCCGTGTTCAAAACCGAGGAATATACCTGACTATGAAGAAAATTAAAACCCATACATTTATAGGTCTCCATAAGAAAATCATTTGTGTACAGCAGCATACACACAGCAGTGTACATAAGCTAAATCCCCTTATAAAAATAAATTTGAAAAAGAAAACACAAGGACTGTGAAATAGAGAGAAATTCTTAAATAAGTCCTTCAGGGCTTGTGTGGAATCTTGGATTTACCACCTCTACATCCACAGCCGTGGGAGAGATAAGGCTGGACACTTGGGGCTGATGCTATTGGTGAGGGAATGCAGACCCTTTGAGGTAATGGTGCATGGTTCCCATTCCACGGGTCCCAAATCTCCACGTTTAAGGGATTTATCCTTCAGCTAAAATATGCATGGAAAACCCAGAATATGGTCCACGAAGTGATCAGGCAAAGTTTCTAAAACTCATCGCCATTTTCGAACCCTGGGACTCGAGTTCGCCGCTCCAGAGGCCATATTAACATTCTCCCCACTTGGAGAGTCAGTGCCTTTGACCTCTTGTTTCGCACACTTTGCAATTTCGGTAGAAGATGATCAGGAATAAGGAGAACCAATGAGCGGCTAACTCGATGTGTTTGGACGGGCACATTGAACTCTGATTTCCCTACAGGAAGAAGAGTTCACCAAAGGCTCAGCGTGCCATGCCGGAACGAGATTAGGGCCTGAAGCAATTCTTCGGGTTTCCGGTCAGCTCACAAGAAAGCGAGTTGAGAAAAGGAGATTTCTGGCACCGTAACTCACAATCCTGCAGAGTTCCAAATGACCCCTATCATCCAAAAATTTATTGAAGGAAGGCTGTGAGGAGGACTTGAACGCGACGCAGAATTGCAGAAAACAGATATCGGGGGGTAGATAAGAATTGCTCTGAAAGCGTAGGAAAAGAGGCAGCAGTTCGACAGTGATGCACTTGGCCAAAAAGGGCGTATGCGTTTTTTCCTGAATATATTCAGGAAAAAACGCATACGCCCTTTTTGGCCAACCAAGCAAGCCTGCAATGGAAATCCGCACTACAAGCAACTCTCACTTCCCACCGAGCAAAAGGGCCCTCCGAAAAAAAGTGTAAAATCCAGAGAGGCAGGACAGGCCATGGAGAACCGGCAGCCTTGTTATGCTGATGGGCGGGATGTAAATTGCAAACAGCCACTCTGGAGAAGTGGATGGTGTTTCCTGGAACAAAGAGAAAACCAAGCTAGAGAGCCTAGGGCACTTCCACTTATGGTGCCATAGATTCGGAAAATTTAAATGAAAAAGACACAGCCACACCAAAGTTTGGGGCTGCTCTCTTGACGGGAACCTTGACTATGGTACAACTTCAATAGCCCAGAAAGAGAAAAATGGATATAAAAGTTGTGGTACATCCCTACAATGGAATATCACTCAACAATGAAATCAATGGCAACAGACCAGTAGCAGCATAATGAGTGGATTTAGTTACGATGATTCTAAGTGAAATAAGTCACACAGAAAAAGAAACATCATAAGGTATCACGAATACCGGGAACGTAAACACGGCTACGCGTGAACTGCATTACAAAACACAACAGAGTCTCACATTTACAAAAGAAACTGATGCTTGCTTAAGGGGAAAGGAGAGTGGGGAGGCTGCATAAAACCAGAGGTTGACATTAGGACAGATACCATTCCATGAGCCAAATATCTATTAGACAAGACCTCCTCCTCGCTCAACCACATGGACTCAGCACCCCGTGTTCAAAACCGAGGAATATACCTGACTATGAAGAAAATTAAAACCCATACATTTATAGGTCCCCATAAGAAAATCATTTGTGTACAGCAGCATACACACAGCAGTGTACATAAGCTAAATCTCCTTATAAAAATAAATTTGAAAAAGAAAACACAAGGACTGTGAAATAGAGAGAAATTCTTAAATAAGTCCTTCAGGGCTTGTGTGGAATCTCGGATTTACCACCGCTACATCCACAGCCGGGGGAGAGATAAGGCTGGACACTTGGGGCTGATGCTATTGGTGAGGGAATGCAGACCCTTTGAGGTAATGGTGCATGGTTCCCATTCCACGGGTCCCAAATCTCCACGTGTAAGGGATTTATCCTTCAGCTAAAATATGCATGGAAAACCCAGAATATGGTCCACGAAGTGATCAGGCAAAGTTTCTAAAACTCATCGCCATTTTCGAACCCTGGGACTCGAGTTCGCCGCTCCAGAGGCCATATTAACATTCTCCCCACTTGGAGAGTCAGTGCCTTTGACCTCTTGTTTCGCACACTTTGCAATTTCGGTAGAAGATGATCAGGAATAAGGAGAACCAATGAGCGGCTAACTCGATGTGTTTGGACGGGCACATTGAACTCTGATTTCCCTACAGGAAGAAGAGTTCACCAAAGGCTCAGCGTGCCATGCCGGAACGAGATTAGGGCCTGAAGCAATTCTTCGGGTTTGCGGTCAGCTCACAAGAAAGCGAGTTGAGAAAAGGAGATTTCTGGCACCGTAACTCACAATCCTGCAGAGTTCCAAATGACCCCTATCATCCAAAAATTTATTGAAGGAAGGCTGTGAGGAGGACTTGAACGCGACGCAGAATTGCAGAAAACACATATCGGGGGGTAGATAAGAATTGCTCTGAAAGCGTAGGAAAAGAGGCAGCAGTTCGACAGTGATGCACTTGGCCAAAAAGGGCGTATGCGTTTTTTCCTGAATATATTCAGGAAAAAACGCATACGCCCTTTTTGGCCAACCAAGCAAGCCTGCAATGGAAATCCGCACTACAAGCAACTCTCACTTCCCACCGATCAAAAGGGCCCTCCGAAAAAAAAGTGTAAAATCCAGAGAGGCAGGACAGGCCATGGAGAACCGGCAGCCTTGTTATGCTGATGGGCGGTATGAAAATTGCCAACAGCCACTCTGGAGAAGTGGATGGTGTTTCCTGGAACAAAGAGAAAACCTAGCTAGAGAGCCTAGGGCACTTCCACATATGGTGCCATAGATTCGGAAAATTTAAATGAAAAAGACACAGCCACACCAAAGTTTGGGGCTGCTCTCTTGACGGGAACCTTGACTACGGTACAACTTCAATAGCCCAGAAAGAGAAAAATGGATATAGAAGTTGTGGTACATCCCTACAATGGAATATCACTCAACAATGAAATCAATGGCAACAGACCAGTAGCAGCATAATGAGTGGATTTAGTTACGATGATTCTAAGTGAAATAAGTCACACAGAAAAAGAAACATCATAAGATATCACTAATACCGGGAAGGTAAACACGGCTATGTGTGAACTGCATTACAAAACACAACAGAGTCTCACATTTACAAAAGAAACTTATGCTTGCTTAAGGGGAAAGGAGAGTGAGAAGGCTGCATAAAACCAGAGGTTGACATTAGGACAGATACCATTCCATAAGCCAAATATATATTAGACAAGAGCTACTCCTTGCTCAACCAAATGGACTCAACACCCCGTATTCAAAACCCAGGAATATACCTGAGTATGAAGAAAATTAAAACCCATACATTTATAGGTCTCCATAAGAAACTCATTTGTGTACAGCAGCATACACACAGCAGTGTCAATAAGCTAAATACTCTTATAAAAATAAATTTGAAAAAGAAAACACAAGGACTGTCAAATAGAGAGAAATTCTTAAATAAGTCCTTCAGGGCTTGTGAGGAATCTTGGATTTACCACCTCTACATCCACAGCTGTGGGAGAGATAAGGCTGGACACTTGGGGCTGATACTATTGGTGAGGGAATGCAGACGCTTTGAGGTAATGGTGCATGGTTCCCATTCCACGGGTCCCAAATCTCCACGTGTAAGGGATTTATCCTTCAGCTAAAATATGCATGGAAAACCCAGAATATGGTCCACGAAGTGATCAGGTAAAATTTCTAAAACTCATCGCCATTTTCACCCCATGGTACTCGAGTTCGCCGTTCCAGATGCAATATTAACATTCTCCCCACTTGGAGAGTCAGTGCCTTTGACCTCTTGTTTGGCACAGTTTGCAATTTCTGTGGAAGATGAACAGGAATAAGGAGAACGAATGAGCAGCTAACTTGATGTGTTTGGCCGGGCACATTGAACTCTGGTTTCCCTACAGGAAGAAGAATTCATCAAAGGCTCAGCGTGCCATGTCAGAACGAGATTAGGGCCTGAAGCAATTCTTCGGGTTTGCGGTAAGCTCACAAGAAAGCGAGTTGAGAAAAGGAGATTTTTGGCAGTGTAACTCACAATTCTGCAGAGTTCCAAATGACCCCTATCATCCAAAAATTTATTGAAGGAAGGCTGTGAAGAGGACTTGAACGCGACACAGAATTGCAGAAAACGGATATCAGGAGGTAGATAAGAATTGCTCTTAAAGAGTAGGAAAAGAGGCAGCAGTTCGACAGTGATGGACTAGGCCAAAAAGGGCGTATGCGTTTTTTCCTGAATAGATTCAGGAAAAAACGCATACGCCCTTTTTGGCCAACCAAGCAAGCCTGCAATGGAAATCCGCACTACAAGGCAGTCTCACTTCCCACCGATCCAAAGGGCCGTCCGAAAAAAGTGTAAAATCCAGAGAGGCAGGACAGGCCATGGAGAACCAGCAGCCTTGTTATGCTGATGGGCGGGATGTAAATTGCCAACAGCCACTCTGGAGAAGTGGATGGTGTTTCCTGGAACAAAGAAAAAACCAAGCTAGAGAGCCTAGGGCACTTCCACTTATGGTGCTATAGATTCGGAAAATTTAAATGAAAAAGACACAGCCACACCAAAGTTTGGGGCTGCTCTGTGTACGGGATCCTTGACTACGCTACATCTGTAATAGCCCAGAAAGAGAAAAATGGATATAGAAGTTGTGGTACATCCCTACAATGGAATATCACTCAACAATGAAATCAATGGCAACAGACCAGTAGCAGCATAATGAGTGGATTTAGTTACGATGATTCTAAGTGAAATAAGTCACACAGAAAAAGAAACATCATAAGGTATCACAAATACCGGGAACGTAAACACGGCTACGTGTGAACTGCATTACAAAACACAACAGAGTCTCACATTTACAAAAGAAACTGATGCTTGCTTAAGGGGAAAGGAGAGTGGGGAGGCTGCATAAAACCAGAGGTTGATATTAGGACAGATACCATTCCATAAGCCAAATATATATTAGACAAGACCTACTCCTCGCTCAACCACATGGACTCAGCACCCCGTGTTCAAAACCGAGGAATATACCTGACTATGAAGAAAATTAAAACCCATACATTTATAGGTCTCCATAAGAAAATCATTTGTGTACAGCAGCATACACACAGCAGTGTACATAAGCTAAATCCCCTTATAAAAATAAATTTGAAAAAGAAAACACAAGGACTGTGAAATAGAGAGAAATTCTTAAATAAGTCCTTCAGGGCTTGTGTGGAATGTTGGATTTACCACCGTTACATCCACAGCTGTGGGAGAGATAAGGCTGGACACTTGGGGCTGATGCTATTGGTGAGGGAATGCAGACCCTTTGAGGTAATGGTGCATGGTTCCCATTCCACGGGTCCCAAATATCCACGTTTAAGGGATTTATCCTTCAGCTAAAATATGCATGGAAAACCCAGAATATGGTCCACGAAGTGATCAGGCAAAGTTTCTGAAACTCATCGCCATTTTCGAACCCTGGGACTCGAGTTCGCCGCTCCAGAGGCGATATTAACATTCTCCCCACTTGGAGAGTCAGTGCCTTTGACCTCTTCTTTCGCACACTTTGCAATTTCGGTAGAAGATGATCAGGAATAAGGAGAACCAATGAGCGGCTAACTCGATGTGTTTGGACGGGCACATTGAACTCTGATTTCCCTACAGGAAGAAGAGTTCACCAAAGGCTCAGCGTGCCATGCCGGAACGAGATTAGGGCCTGAAGCAATTCTTCGTGTTTGCGGTCAGCTCACAAGAAAGCGAGTTGAGAAAAGGAGATTTCTGGCACCATAACTCACAATCCTGCAGAGTTCCAAATGACCCCTATAATCCAAAAATTTATTGAAGGAAGGCTGTGAGGAGGACTTGAACGCGACGCAGAATTGCAGAAAACAGAGATCGGGGGGTAGATAAGAATTGCTCTGAAAGCATAGGAACAGAGGCAGCAGTTCGACAGTGATGCACTTGGCCAAAAAGGGCGTATGGGTTTTTTCCTGAATATGTTCAGGACAAAACGCATACGCCCTTTTTGGCCAACCAAGCAAGCCTGCAATGGAAATCCGCACTACAAGCAACTCTCACTTTCCACCGATCAAAAGGGCCCTCCGAAAAAAAGTGTAAATTCCAGAGAGGCAGGACAGGCCATGGAGAACCGGCAGCCTTGTTATGCTGATGGGCGGGATGTAAATTGCCAAGAGCCACTCTGGAGAAGTGGATGGTGTTTCCTGGAACAAAGAGAAAACCAAGCTGGAGAGCCTAGGGCACTTCCACTTATGGTGCCATAGATTCGGAAAATTTAAATGAAAAAGACACAGCCACACCAAAGTTTGGGGCTGTGCTCTTTACGGGAACCTTGACTATGGTACATCTTCAATAGCCCAGAAAGAGAAAAATGGATATAAAAGTTATGGTACATCCCTACAATGGAATATCACTCAACAATGAAATCAATGGCAACAGACCAGTAGCAGCATAATGAGTGGATTTACTTACGATGATTCTAAGTGAAATAAGTCACACAGAAAAAGAAACATCATAAGATATCACTAATACCGGGAAGGTAAACACGGCTATGTGTGAACTGCATTACAAAACACAACAGAGTCTCACATTTACAAAAGAAACTTATGCTTGCTTAAGGGGAAAGGAGAGTGAGAAGGCTGCATAAAACCAGAGGTTGACATTAGGACAGATACCATTCCATAAGCCAAATATATATTAGACAAGAGCTACTCCTTGCTCAACCAAATGGACTCAACACCCCGTATTCAAAACCCAGGAATATACCTGAGTATGAAGAAAATTAAAACCCATACATTTATAGGTCTCCATAAGAAACTCATTTGTGTACAGCAGCATACACACAGCAGTGTCAATAAGCTAAATCCTCTAATAAAAATAAATTTGAAAAAGAAAACACAAGGACTGTCAAATAGAGAGAAATTCTTAAATAAGTCCTTCAGGGCTTGTGAGGAATCTTGGATTTACCACCTCTACATCCACAGCTGTGGGAGAGATAAGGCTGGACACTTGGGGCTGATACTATTGGTGAGGGAATGCAGACGCTTTGAGGTAAAGGTGCATGGTTCCCATTCCACGGGTCCCAAATCTCCACGTGTAAGGGATTTATCCTTCAGCTAAAATATGCATGGAAAACCCAGAATATGGTCCACGAAGTGATCAGGTAAAATTTCTAAAACTCATCCCCATTTTCGCCCCCTGGTACTCGAGTTCGCCATTCCAGATGCAATATTAACATTCTCCCCACTTGGAGAGTCAGTGCCTTTGACCTCTTGTTTGGCACAGTTTGCAATTTCTGTGGAAGATGAACAGGAATAAGGAGAACGAATGAGCAGCTAACTTGATGTGTTTGGCCGGGCACATTGAACTCTGGTTTCCCTACAGGAAGAAGAATTCATCAAAGGCTCAGCGTGCCATGTCAGAACGAGATTAGGGCCTGAAGCAATTCTTCGGGTTTGCGGTAAGCTCACAAGAAAGCGAGTTGAGAAAAGGAGATTTTTGGCAGTGTAACTCACAATTCTGCAGAGTTCCAAATGACCCCTATCATCCAAAAATTTATTGAAGGAAGGCTGTGAAGAGGACTTCAACGCGACACAGAATTGCAGAAAACGGATATCAGGAGGTAGATAAGAATTGCTCTTAAAGAGTAGGAAAAGAGGCAGCAGTTCGACAGTCATGGACTAGGCCAAAAAGGGCGTATGCGTTTTTTCCTGAATAGATTCAGGAAAAAACGCATACGCCCTTTTTGGCCAACCAAGCAAGCCTGCAATGGAAATCCGCACTACAAGGCAGTCTCACTTCCCACCGATCCAAAGGGCCGTCCGAAAAAAGTGTAAAATCCAGAGAGGCAGGACAGGCCATGGAGAACCGGCAGCCTTGTTATGCTGATGGGCGGGATGTAAATTGCCAACAGCCACTCTGGAGAAGTGGATGGTGTTTCCTGGAACAAAGAAAAAACCAAGCTAGAGAGCCTAGGGCACTTCCACTTATGGTGCTATAGATTCGGAAAATTTAAATGAAAAAGACACAGCCACACCAAAGTTTGGGGCTGCTCTGTGTACGGGATCCTTGACTACGCTACATCTGTAATAGCCCAGAAAGAGAAAAATGGATATAGAAGTTGTGGTACATCCCTACAATGGAATATCACTCAACAATGAAATCAATGGCAACAGACCAGTAGCAGCATAATGAGTGGATTTAGTTACGATGATTCTAAGTGAAATAAGTCACACAGAAAAAGAAACATCATAAGATATCACTAATACAGGGAAGGTAAACACGGCTACGTGTGATCTGCATTACAAAACACAACAGAGTCTCACATTTACAAAAGAAACTTATGCTTGCTTAAGGGGAAAGGAGAGTGGGGAGGCTGCATAAAACCAGAAGTTGACATTAGGACAGATACCATTCCATGAGCCAAATATATATTAGACAAGAGCTACTCCTCTCTCAACCAAATGGACTCAACACCCCGTATTCAAAACTTAGGAATATACCTGACTATGAAGAAAATTAAAACCCATACATTTATAGGTGTCCATAAGAAAATCATTTGTGTACGGCAGCATACACACAGCAGTGTCAATAAGCTAAATCCCCTTATAAAAATAAATTTGAAAAAGTAATCCCAAGGACTGTCAAATAGAGAGAAATTCTTAAATAAGTCCTTCAGGGCTTGTGAGGAATCTTGGATTTACCACCTCTACATCCACAGCTGGGGGAGAGATAAGGCTGGACACTTGGGGCTGATACTATTGGTGAGGGAATGCAGACGCTTTGAGGTAATGGTGCATGGTTCCCATTCCACGGGTCCCAAATCTCCACGTGTAAGGGATTTATCCTTCAGCTAAAATATGCATGGAAAACCCAGAATATGGTCCACGAAGTGATCAGGCAAAATTTCTAAAACTCATCGCCATTTTCGCCCCCTGGTACTCGAGTTCGCCGTTCCAGATGCAATATTAACATTCTCCCCACTTGGAGAGTCAGTGCCTTTGACCTCTTGTTTGGCACAGTTTGCAATTTCTGTGGAAGATGAACAGGAATAAGGAGAACGAATGAGCAGCTAACTTGATGTGTTTGGCCGGGCACATTGAACTCTGGTTTCCCTACAAGAAGAAGAATTCATCAAAGGCTCAGCGTGCCATGCCGGAACGAGATTAGGGCCTGAAGCAATTCTTCGGGTTTGCGGTCAGCTCACAAGAAAGCGAGTTGAGAAAGGGAGATTTTTGGCACTGTAACTCACAATCCTGCAGAGTTCCAAATGACCCCTATCATCCAAAAATTTATTGAAGGAAGGCTGTGAAGAGGACTTGAACGTGACGCAGAATTGCAGAAAACGGATATCAGGGGGTAGATAAGAATTGCTCTGAAAGCGTAGGAAAAGAGGCAGCAGTTCGACAGTGATGCACTTGGCCAAAAAGGGCGTATGCGTTTTTTCCTGAATAGATTCAGGAAAAGACGCATACGCCCTTTTTGGCCAACCAAGCAAGCCTGCAATGGAAATCCGCACTACAATGCAGTCTCACTTCCCACCGATCCAAAGGGCCGTCCGAAAAAAGTGTAAAATCCAGAGAGGCAGGACAGGCCATGGAGAACCAGCAGCATTGTTATGCTGATGGGCGGGATGTAAATTGCCAACAGCCACTCTGGAGAAGTGGATGGTGTTTCCTGGAACAAAGAAAAAAACAAGCTAGAGAGCCTAGGGCACTTCCACTTATGGTGCTATAGATTCGGAAAATTTAAATGAAAAAGACACAGCCACACCAAAGTTTGGGGCTGCTCTGTGTACGGGATCCTTGACTACGGTACATCTGTAATAGCCCAGAAAGAGAAAAATGGATATAGAAGTTGTGGTACATCCCTACAATGGAATATCACTCAACAATGAAATCAATGGCAACAGACCAGTAGCAGCATAATGAGTGGATTTAGTTACGATGATTCTAAGTGAAATAAGTCACACAGAAAAAGAAACATCATAAGATATCACTAATACAGGGAAGGTAAACACGGCTACGTGTGATCTGCATTACAAAACACAACAGAGTCTCACATTTACAAAAGAAACTTATGCTTGCTTAAGGGGAAAGGAGAGTGGGGAGGCTGCATAAAACCAGAGGTTGACATTAGGACAGATACCATTCCATGAGCCAAATATATATTAGACAAGAGCTACTCCTTGCTCAACCAAATGGACTCAACACCCCGTATTCAAAACTTAGGAATATACCTGACTATGAAGAAAATTAAAACCCATACATTTATAGGTCTCCATAAGAAAATCATTTGTGTACAGCAGCATACACACAGCAGTGTCAATAAGCTAAATCCCCTTATAAAAATAAATTTGAAAAAGAAATCACAAGGACTGTCAAATAGAGAGAAATTCTTAAATAAGTCCTTCAGGGCTTGTGAGGAATCTTGGATTTACCACCTCTACATCCACAGCTGGGGGAGAGATAAGGCTGGACACTTGGGGCTGATACTATTGGTGAGGGAATGCAGACGCTTTGAGGTAATGGTGCATGGTTCCCATTCCACGGGTCCCAAATCTCCACGTGTAAGGGATTTATCCTTCAGCTAAAATATGCATGGAAAACCCAGAATATGGTCCACGAAGTGATCAGGCAAAATTTCTAAAACTCATCGCCATTTTCGCCCCCTGGTACTCGAGTTCGCCGTTCCAGATGCAATATTAACATTCTCCCCACTTGGAGAGTCAGTGCCTTTGACCTCTTGTTTGGCACAGTTTGCAATTTCTGTGGAAGATGAACAGGAATAAGGAGAACGAATGAGCAGCTAACTTGATGTGTTTCGCCGGGCACATTGAACTCTGGTTTCCCTACAGGAAGAAGAATTCATCAAAGGCTCAGCGTGCCATGTCAGAACGAGATTAGGGCCTGAAGCAATTCTTCGGGTTTGCGGTAAGCTCACAAGAAAGCGAGTTGAGAAAAGGAGATTTTTGGCAGTGTAACTCACAATTCTGCAGAGTTCCAAATGACCCCTATCATCCAAAAATTTATTGAAGGAAGGCTGTGAAGAGGACTTGAACGCGACGCAGAATTGCAGAAAACGGATATCAGGAGGTAGATAAGACTTGCTCTTAAAGAGTAGGAAAAGAGGCAGCAGTTCGACAGTGATGGACTAGGCCAAAAAGGGCGTATGCGTTTTTTCCTGAATAGATTCAGGAAAAAACGCATACGCCCTTTTTGGCCAACCAAGCAAGCCTGCAATGGAAATCCGCACTACAAGGCAGTCTCACTTCCCACCGATCCAAAGGGCCGTCCGAAAAAAGTGTAAAATCCAGAGAGGCAGGACAGGCCATGGAGAACTGGCAGCCTTGTTATGCTGATGGGCGGGATGTAAATTGCCAACAGCCACTCTGGAGAAGTGGATGGTGTTTCCTGGAACAAAGAAAAAACCAAGCTAGAGAGCCTAGGGCACTTCCACTTATGATGCTATAGATTCGGAAAATTTAAATGAAAAAGACACAGCCACACCAAAGTTTGGGCCTGCTCTGTGTACGGGAGCCTTGACTATGGTACAGCTTTAATAGCCCAGAAAGAGAAAAATGGATATAGAAGTTGCGATACATCCCTACAATGGAATATCACTCAACAAGGAAATCAATGGCAACAGACCAGTAGCAGCATAATGAGTGGATTTAGTTACGATGATTCTAAGTGAAATAAGTCACACAGAAAAAGAAACATCATAAGATATCACTAATACCGGGAAGGTAAACACGGCTATGTGTGAACTGCATTACAAAACACAACAGAGTCTCACATTTACAAAAGAAACTTATGCTTGCTTAAGGGGAAAGGAGAGTGAGAAGGCTGCATAAAACCAGAGGTTGACATTAGGACAGATACCATTCCATAAGCCAAATATATATTAGACAAGAGCTACTCCTTGCTCAACCAAATGGACTCAACACCCCGTATTCAAAACCCAGGAATATACCTGAGTATGAAGAAAATTAAAACCCATACATTTATAGGTCTCCATAAGAAACTCATTTGTGTACAGCAGCATACACACAGCAGTGTCAATAAGCTAAATCCTCTTATAAAAATAAATTTGAAAAAGAAAACACAAGGACTGTCAAATAGAGCGAAATTCTTAAATAAGTCCTTCAGGGCTTGTGAGGAATCTTGGATTTACCACCTCTACATCCACAGCTGTGGGAGAGATAAGGCTGGACACTTGGGGCTGATACTATTGGTGAGGGAATGCAGACCCTTTGAGGTAATGGTGCATGGTTCCCATTCCACGGGTCCCAAATCTCCACGTGTAAGGGATTTATCCTTCAGCTAAAATATGCATGGAAAACCCAGAATATGGTCCACGACGTGATCAGGCAAAATTTCTAAAACTCATCGCCATTTTCGCCCCCTTGTACTCGAGTTCGCCGTTCCAGATGCAATATTAACATTGTCCCCACTTGGAGAGGCAGTGCCTTTGACCTCTTGTTTGGCACAGTTTGCAATTTCTGTGGAAGATGAACAGGAATAAGTTGAACGAATGAGCAGCTAACTTGATGTGTTTGGACGGGCACATTGAAATCTGATTTCCCTACAGGAAGAAGAATTCATCAAAGACTCAGCATGCCATGCCGGAACGAGATTAGGGCCTGAAGCAATTCTTCGGGTTTGCAGTCAGCTCAGAAGAAAGTGAGTTGAGAAAAGGAGATTTTTGGCACTGTAACTCACAATCCTGCAGAGTTCCAAATGACCCCTATCATCCAAAAATTTATTGAAGGAAGGCTGTGAAGAGGACTTGAACGTGAGGCAGAATTGCAGAAAACGGATATCAGGGGGTAGATAAGAATTGCTCTGAAAGCGTAGGAAAAGAGGCAGCAGTTCGACAGTGATGCACTTGGCCAAAAAGGGCATATGCGTTTTTTCCTGAATAGATTCAGGAAAAAACGTATACGCCCTTTTTGGCCAACCAAGCAATCCTGCAATGGAAATCCGCACTACAAGGCATTCTCACTTCCCACCGATCCAAAGGGCCGTCCGAAAAAAGTGTAAAATCCAGAGAGGCAGGACAGGCCATGGAGAACCGGCAGCCTTTTTATGCTGATAGGCGGGATGTAAATTGTCAACAGCCACTCTGGAGAAGTGGATGGTGTTTCCTGGAACAAAGAAAAAACCAAGCTAGAGAGCCTAGGGCACTTCCACTTATGGTGCTATAGATTCGGAAAATTTAAATGAAAAAGACACAGCCACACCAAAGTTTGGGGCTGCTCTGTGTACGGGATCCTTGACTATGGTACATCTTTAATAGCCCAGAAAGAGAAAAATGGATATATAAGTTGTGGTACATCCCTACAATGGAATATCACTCAACAATGAAATCAATGGCAACAGACCAGTAGCAGCATAATGAGAGGATTTAGTTATGATGATTCTAAGTGAAATAAGTCACACAGAAAAAGAAACATCATAAGATATCACTAATACAGGGAATGTAACCCCGGCTACGTATGAACTGCATTACAAAACACAAGAGAGTCTCACATTTACAAAAGAAACTTATGCTTGCTTAAGGGGAAAGGAGAGTGTGGAGGCTGCATAAAACCAGAGGTTGACATTAGGACAGATACCATTTCTTAAGCCAAATATATATTAGACAAGAGCTACTCCTTGCTCAACCAAATGGACTCAACACCCCGTATTCAAAACCTAGGAATATACCTGACTATGAAGAAAATTAAAACCCATACATTTATTGGTCTCCATAAGAAAATCATTTGTGTACAGCAGCATACACACAGCAGTGTCAATAAGCTAAATCCCCTTATAAAAATAAATTTGAAAAAGAAAACACAAGGACTGTGAAATAGAGAGAAATTCTTAAATAAGTCCTTCAAGGCTTGTGTGGAATCTTGGATTTACCACCTCTACATCCACAGCTGTGGGAGAGATAAGGCTGGACACTTGGGGCTGATACTATTGGTGAGGGAATGCAGACGCTTTGAGGTAATGGTGCATGGTTCCCATTCCACGGGTCCCAAATCTCCACGTGTAAGGGATTTATCCTTCAGCTAAAATATGCATGGAAAACCCAGAATATGGTCCACGAAGTGATCAGGCAAAATTTCTAAAACTCATCGCCATTTTCGCCCCCTGGTACTCGAGTTCGCCGTTCCAGATGCAATATTAATATTCTCCCCACTTGGAGAGTAAGTGCCTTTGACCTCTTGTTTGGCACAGTTTGCAATTTCTGTGGAAGATGAACAGGAATAAGGAGAACGAATGAGCAGCTAACTTGATGTGTTTGGACGGGCACATTGAACTCTGGTTTCCCTACAGGAAGAAGAATTCATCAAAGGCTCAGCGTGCCATGCCGGGACGAGATTAGGGCCTGAAGCAATTCTTCGGGTTTGCGGTAAGCTCACAAGAAAGCGAGTTGAGAAAAGGAGATTTTTGGCAGTGTAACTCACAATTCTGCAGAGTTCCAAATGACCCCTATCATCCAAAAATTTATTGAAGTAAGGCTGTGAAGAGGACTTGAACGCGATGCAGAATTGCAGAAAACGGATATCAGGGGGTAGATAAGAATTGCTCTTAAAGCATAGGAAAAGAGGCAGCAGTTCGACAGTGATGGACTTGGCCAAAAAGGGCGTATGCGTTTTTTCCTGAATAGATTCAGGAAAAAACGTATACGCCCTTTTTGGCCAACCAAGCAATCCTGCAATGGAAATCCGCACTACAAGGCATTCTCACTTCCCACCGATCCAAAGGGCCGTCCGAAAAAAGTGTAAAATCCAGAGAGGCAGGACAGGCCATGGAGAACCGGCAGCCTTTTTATGCTGATAGGCGGGATGTAAATTGTCAACAGCCACTCTGGAGAAGTGGATGGTGTTTCCTGGAACAAAGAAAAAACCAAGATAGAGAGCCTAGGGCACTTCCACTTATGGTGCTATAGATTCGAAAAATTTAAATGAAAAAGACACAGCCACACCAAAGTTTGGGGCTGCTCTGTGTACGGGATCCTTGACTATGGTACATCTTTAATAGCCCAGAAAGAGAAAAATGGATATATAAGTTGTGGTACATCCCTACAATGGAATATCACTCAACAATGAAATCAATGGCAACAGACCAGTAGCAGCATAATGAGAGGATTTAGTTATGATGATTCTAAGTGAAATAAGTCACACAGAAAAAGAAACATCATAAGATATCACTAATACAGGGAATGTAAACCCGGCTACGTATGAACTGCATTACAAAACACAAGAGAGTCTCACATTTACAAAAGAAACTTATGCTTGCTTAAGGGGAAAGGAGAGTGAGGAGGCTGCATAAAACCAGAGGTTGACATTAGGACAGATACCATTTCTTAAGCCAAATATATATTAGACAAGAGCTACTCCTTGCTCAACCAAATGGACTCAACACCCCGTATTCAAAACCTAGGAATATACCTGACTATGAAGAAAATTAAGACCCATACATTTATAGGTCTCCATAAGAAAATCATTTGTGTACAGCAGCATAGACACAGCAGTGTACATAAGCTAAATCCCCTTATAAAAATAAATTTGAAACAGAAAACACAAGGACTGTGAAATAGAGAGAAATTCTTAAATAAGTCCTTCAGGACTTGTGTGGAATCTTGGATTTACCACCTCTACATCCACAGCCGTGGGAGAGATAAGGCTGGACACGTGGGGCTGATGCTATTGGTGAGGGAATGCAGACCCTTTGAGGTAATGGTGCATGGTTCCCATTCCACGGGTCCCAAATCTCCACGTTTAAGGGATTTATCCTTCAGCTAAAATATGCATGGAAAAGCCAGAATATGGTCCACGAAGTGATCAGGCAAAGTTTCTAAAACTCATCGCCATTTTCGAACCCTGGGACTCGAGTTCGCCGCTCCAGAGGCCGTATTAACATTCTCCCCACTTGGAGAGTCAGTGCCTTTGACCTCTTGTTTCGCACACTTTGCAATTTCGGTAGAAGATGATCAGGAATAAGGAGAACCAATGAGCGGCTAACTCGATGTGTTTGGACGGGCACATTGAACTCTGATTTCCCTACAGGAAGAAGAGTTCACCAAAGGCTCAGCGTGCCATGCCGGAACGAGATTAGGGCCTGAAGCAATTCTTCGGGTTTGCGGTCAGCTCACAAGAAAGCGAGTTGAGAAAAGGAGATTTCTGGCACCGTAACTCACAATCCTGCAGAGTTCCAAATGACCCCTATCATCCAAAAATTTATTGAAGGAAGGCTGTGAGGAGGACTTGAACGCGACGCAGAATTGCAGGAAACAGATATCGGGGGGTAGATAAGAATTGCTCTGAAAGCGTAGGAAAAGAGGCAGCAGTTCGACAGTGATGCACTTGGCCAAAAAGGGCGTATGCGTTTTTTCCTGAATATATTCAGGAAAAAACGCATACGCCCTTTTTGGCCAACCAAGCAAGCCTGCAATGGAAATCCGCACTACAAGCAACTCTCACTTCCCACCGATCAAAAGGGCCCTCCGAAAAAAAGTGTAAAATCCAGAGAGGCAGGACAGGCCATGGAGAACCGGCAGCCTTGTTATGCTGATGGGCGGGATGTAAATTGCCAACAGCCACTCTGGAGAAGTGGATGGTTTTTCCTGGAACAAAGAGAAAACCAAGCTAGAGAGCCTAGGGCACTTCCATTTATGGTGCCATAGATTCGGAAAATTTAAATGAAAAAGACACAGCCACACCAAAGTTTGGGGCTGCTCTCTTGACGGGAACCTTGACTATGGTACAACTTCAATAGCCCAGAAAGAGAAAAATGGATATAAAAGCTGTGGTACATCCCTATAATGGAATATCACTCAACAATGAAATCAATGGCAACACACCAGTAGCAGCATAATGAGTGGATTTAGTTACGATGATTCTAAGTGAAATAAGTCACACAGAAAAAGAAACATCATAAGGTATCACGAATACCGGGAACGTAAACACGGCTACGCGTGAACTGCATTACAAAACACAACAGAGTCTCACATTTACAAAAGAAACTGATGCTTGCTTAAGGGGAAAGGAGAGTGGGGAGGCTGCATAAAACCAGAGGTTGATATTAGGACAGATACCATTCCATAAGCCAAATATCTATTAGACAAGACCTCCTCCTCGCTCAACCACATGGACTCAGCACCCCGTGTTCAAAACCGAGGAATATACCTGACTATGAAGAAAATTAAAACCCATACATTTATAGGTTCTCATAAGAAAATCATTTGTGTACAGCAGCATACACACAGCAGTGTACATAAGCTAAATCCCCTTATAAAAATAAATTTGAAAAAGAAAACACAAGGACTGTGAAATAGAGAGAAATTCTTAAATAAGTCCTTCAGGGCTTGTGTGGAATCTTGGATTTACCACCTCTACATCCACAGCCGTGGGAGAGATAAGGCTGGACACTTGGGGCTGATGCTATTGGTGAGGGAATGCAGACCCTTTGAGGTAATGGTGCATGGTTCCCATTCCACGGGTCCCAAATCTCCACGTTTAAGGGATTTATCCTTCAGCTAAAATATGCATGGAAAACCCAGAATATGGTCCACGAAGTGATCAGGCAAAGTTTCTAAAACTCATCGCCATTTTCGAACCCTGGGACTCGAGTTCGCCGTTCCAGAGGCCATATTAACATTCTCCCCACTTGGAGAGTCAGTGCCTTTGACCTCTTGTTTGCACACTTTGCAATTTCGGTAGAAGATGATCAGGAATAAGGAGAACCAATGAGCGGCTAACTCGATGTGTTTGGACGGGCACATTGAACTCTGATTTCCCTACAGGAAGAAGAGTTCACCAAAGGCTCAGCGTGCCATGCCGGAACGAGATTAGGGCCTGAAGAAATTCTTCGGGTTTGCGGTCAGCTCACAAGAAAGCGAGTTGAGAAAAGGAGATTTCTGGCACCGTAACTCACAATCCTGCAGAGTTCCAAATGACCCCTATCATCCAAAAATTTATTGAAGGAAGGCTGTGAGGAGGACTTGAACGCGACGCAGAATTGCAGAAAACAGATATCGGGGGGTAGATAAGAATTGCTCTGAAAGCCTAGGAAAAGAGGCAGCAGTTCGACAGTGATGCACTTGGCCAAAAAGGGCGTATGCGTTTTTTCCTGAATATATTCAGGAAAAAACGCATACGCCCTTTTTGGCCAACCAAGCAAGCCTGCAATGGAAATCCGCACTACAAGCAACTCTCACTTCCCACCGATCAAAAGGGCCCTCCGAAAAAAAGTGTAAAATCCAGAGAGTCAGGACAGGCCATGGAGAACCGGCAGCCTTGTTATGCTGATGGGCGGGATGTAAATTGCCAACAGCCACTCTGGAGAAGTGGATGGTGTTTCCTGGAACAAAGAGATAACCTAGCTAGAGAGCCTAGGGCACTTCCACTTATGGTGCCATAGATTCGGAAAATTTAAATGAAAAAGACACAGCCACACCAAAGTTTGGGGCTGCTCTCTTGACGGGAACCTTGACTATGGTACAACTTCAATAGCCCAGAAAGAGAAAAATGAATATAAAAGTTGTGGTACATCGCTACAATGGAATATCACTCAAAAATGAAATCAATGGCAACAGACCAGTAGCAGCATAATGAGTGGATTTAGTTACGATGATTCTAAGTGAAATAAGTCACACAGAAAAAGAAACATCATAAGGTATCACGAATACCGGGAACGTAAACACGGCTACGCGTGACCTGCATTACAAAACACAACAGAGTCTCACATTTACAAAAGAAACTGATGCTTGCTTAAGGGGAAAGGAGAGTGGGGAGGCTGCATAAAACCAGAGGTTGATATTAGGACAGATACCATTCCATAAGCCAAATATATATTAGAGAAGACCTCCTGCTCGCTCAACCACATGGACTCAGCACCCCGTGTTCAAAACCGAGGAATATACCTGACTATGAAGAAAATTAAAACCCATACATTTATAGGTCTCCATAAGAAAATCATTTGTGTACAGCAGCATACACACAGCAGTGTACATAAGCTAAATCCCCTTATAAAATTAAATTTGAAAAAGAAAACACAAGGACTGTGAAATAGAGTGAAATTCTTAAATAAGTCCTTCAGGGCTTGTGTGGAATCTTGGATTTACCACCACTACATCCACAGCTGTGGGAGAGATAAGGCTGGACACTTGGGGCTGATGCTATTGGTGAGGGAATGCAGACCCTTTGAGGTAATGGTGCATGGTTCCCATTCCACGGGTCCCAAATCTCCACGTTTAAGGGATTTATCCTTCAGCTAAAATATGCATGGAAAACCCAGAATATGGTCCACGAAGTGATCAGGCAAAGTTTCTAAAACTCATCGCCATTTTCGAACCCTGGGACTCGAGTTCGCCCCTCCAGAGGCCATATTAACATTCTCCCCACTTGGAGAGTCAGTGCCTTTGACCTCTTGTTTCGCACACTTTGCAATTTCGGTAGAAGATGATCAGGAATAAGGAGAACCAATGAGCGGCTAACTCGATGTGTTTGGACGGGCACATTGAACTCTGATTTCCCTACAGGAAGAAGAGTTCACCAAAGGCTCAGCGTGCCATGCCGGAACGAGATTAGGGCCTGAAGCAATTCTTCGGGTTTGCGGTCAGCTCCCAAGAAAGCGAGTTGAGAAAAGGAGATTTCTGGCACCGTAACTCACAATCCTGCAGAGTTCCAAATGACCCCTATCATCCAAAAATTTATTGAAGGAAGGCTGTGAGGAGGACTTGAACGCGACGCAGAATTGCAGAAAACAGATATCGGGGGGTAGATAAGAATTGCTCTGAAAGCGTAGGAAAAGAGGCAGCAGTTCGACAGTGATGCACTTGACCAAAAAGGGCGTATGCGTTTTTTCCTGAATATATTCAGGAAAAAACGCATACGCCCTTTTTGGCCAACCAAGCAAGCCTGCAATGGAAATCCGCACTACAAGCAACTCTCACTTCCCACTGATCAAAAGGGCCCTCCGAAAAAAAGTGTAAAATCCAGAGAGGCAGGACAGGCCATGGAGAACCGGCAGCCTTGTTATGCTGATGGGCGGGATGTAAATTGCCAACAGCCACTCTGGAGAAGTGGATGGTGTTTCCTGGAACAAAGAGAAAACCAAGCTAGAGAGCCTAGGGCACTTCCACTTATGGTGCCATAGATTCGGAAAATTTAAATGAAAAAGACACAGCCACACCAAAGTTTGGGGCTGCTCTGTTGACGGGAACCTTGACTATGGTACAACTTTAATAGCCCAGAAAGAGAAAAATGGATATAAAAGTTGTGGTTCATCCCTACAATGGAATATCACTCAACAATGAAATCAATGGCAACAGACCAGTAGCAGCATAATGAGTGGATTTAGTTACGATGATTCTAAGTGAAATAAGTCACACAGAAAAAGAAACATCATAAGATATCACTAATACCGGGAAGGTAAACACGGCTATGTGTGAACTGCATTACAAAACACAACAGAGTCTCACATTTACAAAAGAAACTTATGCTTGCTTAAGGGGAAAGGAGAGTGAGAAGGCTGCATAAAACCAGAGGTTGACATTAGGACAGATACCATTCCATAAGCCAAATATATATTAGACAAGAGCTACTCCTTGCTCAACCAAATGGACTCAACACCCCGTATTCAAAACCCAGGAATATACCTGAGTATGAAGAAAATTAAAACCCATACATTTATAGGTCTCCATAAGAAACTCATTTGTGTACAGCAGCATACACACAGCAGTGTCAATAAGCTAAATCCTCTTATAAAAATAAATTTGAAAAAGAAAACACAAGGACTGTCAAATAGAGCGAAATTCTTAAATAAGTCCTTCAGGGCTTGTGAGGAATCTTGGATTTACCACCTCTACATCCACAGCTGTGGGAGAGATAAGGCTGGACACTTGGGGCTGATACTATTGGTGAGGGAATGCAGACCCTTTGAGGTAATGGTGCATGGTTCCCATTCCACGGGTCCCAAATCTCCACGTGTAAGGGATTTATCCTTCAGCTAAAATATGCATGGAAAACCCAGAATATGGTCCACGACGTGATCAGGCAAAATTTCTAAAACTCATCGCCATTTTCGCCCCCTTGTACTCGAGTTCGCCGTTCCAGATGCAATATTAACATTGTCCCCACTTGGAGAGGCAGTGCCTTTGACCTCTTGTTTGGCACAGTTTGCAATTTCTGTGGAAGATGAACAGGAATAAGTTGAACGAATGAGCAGCTAACTTGATGTGTTTGGACGGGCACATTGAAATCTGATTTCCCTACAGGAAGAAGAATTCATCAAAGACTCAGCATGCCATGCCGAAACGAGATTAGGGCCTGAAGCAATTCTTCGGGTTTGCGGTCAGCTCAGAAGAAAGTGAGTTGAGAAAAGGAGATTTTTGGCACTGTAACTCACAATCCTGCAGAGTTCCAAATGACCCCTATCATCCAAAAATTTATTGAAGGAAGGCTGTGAAGAGGACTTGAACGTGAGGCAGAATTGCAGAAAACGGATATCAGGGGGTAGATAAGAATTGCTCTGAAAGCGTAGGAAAAGAGGCAGCAGTTCGACAGTGATGCACTTGGCCAAAAAGGGCATATGCGTTTTTTCCTGAATAGATTCAGGAAAAAACGTATACGCCCTTTTTGGCCAACCAAGCAATCCTGCAATGGAAATCCGCACTACAAGGCATTCTCACTTCCCACCGATCCAAAGGGCCGTCCGAAAAAAGTGTAAAATCCAGAGAGGCAGGACAGGCCATGGAGAACCGGCAGCCTTTTTATGCTGATAGGCGGGATGTAAATTGTCAACAGCCACTCTGGAGAAGTGGATGGTGTTTCCTGGAACAAAGAAAAAACCAAGCTAGAGAGCCTAGGGCACTTCCACTTATGGTGCTATAGATTCGGAAAATTTAAATGAAAAAGACACAGCCACACCAAAGTTTGGGGCTGCTCTGTGTACGGGATCCTTGACTATGGTACATCTTTAATAGCCCAGAAAGAGAAAAATGGATATATAAGTTGTGGTACATCCCTACAATGGAATATCACTCAACAATGAAATCAATGGCAACAGACCAGTAGCAGCATAATGAGAGGATTTAGTTATGATGATTCTAAGTGAAATAAGTCACACAGAAAAAGAAACATCATAAGATATCACTAATACAGGGAATGTAACCCCGGCTACGTATGAACTGCATTACAAAACACAAGAGAGTCTCACATTTACAAAAGAAACTTATGCTTGCTTAAGGGGAAAGGAGAGTGTGGAGGCTGCATAAAACCAGAGGTTGACATTAGGACAGATACCATTTCTTAAGCCAAATATATATTAGACAAGAGCTACTCCTTGCTCAACCAAATGGACTCAACACCCCGTATTCAAAACCTAGGAATATACCTGACTATGAAGAAAATTAAAACCCATACATTTATTGGTCTCCATAAGAAAATCATTTGTGTACAGCAGCATACACACAGCAGTGTCAATAAGCTAAATCCCCTTATAAAAATAAATTTGAAAAAGAAAACACAAGGACTGTGAAATAGAGAGAAATTCTTAAATAAGTCCTTCAAGGCTTGTGTGGAATCTTGGATTTACCACCTCTACATCCACAGCTGTGGGAGAGATAAGGCTGGACACTTGGGGCTGATACTATTGGTGAGGGAATGCAGACGCTTTGAGGTAATGGTGCATGGTTCCCATTCCACGGGTCCCAAATCTCCACGTGTAAGGGATTTATCCTTCAGCTAAAATATGCATGGAAAACCCAGAATATGGTCCACGACGTGATCAGGCAAAATTTCTAAAACTCATCGCCATTTTCGCCCCCTTGTACTCGAGTTCGCCGTTCCAGATGCAATATTAACATTGTCCCCACTTGGAGAGGCAGTGCCTTTGACCTCTTGTTTGGCACAGTTTGCAATTTCTGTGGAAGATGAACAGGAATAAGTTGAACGAATGAGCAGCTAACTTGATGTGTTTGGACGGGCACATTGAAATCTGATTTCCCTACAGGAAGAAGAATTCATCAAAGGCTCAGCATGCCATGCCGGAACGAGATTAGGGCCTGAAGCAATTCTTCGGGTTTGCGGTCAGCTCAGAAGAAAGTGAGTTGAGAAAAGGAGATTTTTGGCACTGTAACTCACAATCCTGCAGAGTTCCAAATGACCCCTATCATCCAAAAATTTATTGAAGGAAGGCTGTGAAGAGGACTTGAACGTGAGGCAGAATTGCAGAAAACGGATATCAGGGGGTAGATAAGAATTGCTCTGAAAGCGTAGGAAAAGAGGCAGCAGTTCGACAGTGATGCACTTGGCCAAAAAGGGCATATGCGTTTTTTCCTGAATAGATTCAGGAAAAAACGTATACGCCCTTTTTGGCCAACCAAGCAATCCTGCAATGGAAATCCGCACTACAAGGCATTCTCACTTCCCACCGATCCAAAGGGCCGTCCGAAAAAAGTGTAAAATCCAGAGAGGCAGGACAGGCCATGGAGAACCGGCAGCCTTGTTATGCTGATGGGCGGGATGTAAATTGCCAACAGCCACTCTGGAGAAGTGGATGGTGTTTCCTGGAACAAAGAAAAAACCAAGCTAGAGAGCCTAGGGCACTTCCACTTATGGTGCTATAGATTCGGAAAATTTAAATGAAAAAGACACAGCCACACCAAAGTTTGGGGCTGCTCTGTGTACGGGATCCTTGACTATGGTACATCTTTAATAGCCCAGAAAGAGAAAAATGGATATATAAGTTGTGGTACATCCCTACAATGGAATATCACTCAACAATGAAATCAATGGCAACAGACCAGTAGCAGCATAATGAGAGGATTTAGTTATGATGATTCTAAGTGAAATAAGTCACACAGAAAAAGAAACATCATAAGATATCACTAATACAGGGAATGTAACCCCGGCTACGTATGAACTGCATTACAAAACACAAGAGAGTCTCACATTTACAAAAGAAACTTATGCTTGCTTAAGGGGAAAGGAGAGTGAGGAGGCTGCATAAAACCAGAGGTTGACATTAGGACAGATACCATTTCTTAAGCCAAATATATATTAGACAAGAGCTACTCCTTGCTCAACCAAATGGACTCAACACCCCGTATTCAAAACCTAGGAATATACCTGACTATGAAGAAAATTAAAACCCATACATTTATAGGTCTCCATACGAAAATCATTTGTGTACAGCAGCATACACACAGCAGTGTCAATAAGCTAAATCCCCTTATAAAAATAAATTTGAAAAAGAAAACACAAGGACTGTCAAATAGAGAGAAATTCTTAAATAAGTCCTTGAGGGCTTGTGAGGAATCTTGGATTTACCACCTCTACATCCACAGCTGTGGGAGAGATAAGGCTGGACACTTGGGGCTGATACTATTGGTGAGGGAATGCAGACGCTTTGAGGTAATGGTGCATGGTTCCCATTCCACGGGTCCCAAATCTCCACGTGTAAGGGATTTATCCTTCAGCTAAAATATGCATGGAAAACCCAGAATATGGTCCACGAAGTGATCAGGCAAAATTTCTAAAACTCATCGCCATTTTCGCCCCCTGGTACTCGAGTTCGCCGTTCCAGATGCAATATTAATATTCTCCCCACTTGGAGAGTAAGTGCCTTTGACCTCTTGTTTGGCACAGTTTGCAATTTCTGTGGAAGATGAACAGGAATAAGGAGAACGAATGAGCAGCTAACTTGATGTGTTTGGACGGGCACATTGAACTCTAGTTTCCCTACAGGAAGAAGAATTCATCAAAGGCTCAGCGTGCCATGCCGGGACGAGATTAGGGCCTGAAGCAATTCTTCGGGTTTGCGGTAAGCTCACAAGAAAGCGAGTTGAGAAAAGGAGATTTTTGGCAGTGTAACTCACAATTCTGCAGAGTTCCAAATGACCCCTATCATCCAAAAATTTATTGAAGTAAGGCTGTGAAGAGGACTTGAACGCGATGCAGAATTGCAGAAAACGGATATCAGGGGGTAGATAAGAATTGCTCTTAAAGCATAGGAAAAGAGGCAGCAGTTCGACAGTGATGGACTTGGCCAAAAAGGGCGTATGCGTTTTTTCCTGAATAGATTCAGGAAAAAACGTATACGCCCTTTTTGGCCAACCAAGCAATCCTGCAATGGAAATCCGCACTACAAGGCATTCTCACTTCCCACCGATACAAAGGGCCGTCCGAAAAAAGTGTAAAATCCAGAGAGGCAGGACAGGCCATGGAGAACCGGCAGCCTTTTTATGCTGATAGGCGGGATGTAAATTGTCAACAGCCACTCTGGAGAAGTGGATGGTGTTTCCTGGAACAAAGAAAAAACCAAGATAGAGAGCCTAGGGCACTTCCACTTATGGTGCTATAGATTCGAAAAATTTAAATGAAAAAGACACAGCCACACCAAAGTTTGGGGCTGCTCTGTGTACGGGATCCTTGACTATGGTACATCTTTAATAGCCCAGAAAGAGAAAAATGGATATATAAGTTGTGGTACATCCCTACAATGGAATATCACTCAACAATGAAATCAATGGCAACAGACCAGTAGCAGCATAATGAGAGGATTTAGTTATGATGATTCTAAGTGAAATAAGTCACACAGAAAAAGAAACATCATAAGATATCACTAATACAGGGAATGTAAACCCGGCTACGTATGAACTGCATTACAAAACACAAGAGAGTCTCACATTTACAAAAGAAACTTATGCTTGCTTAAGGGGAAAGGAGAGTGAGGAGGCTGCATAAAACCAGAGGTTGACATTAGGACAGATACCATTTCTTAAGCCAAATATATATTAGACAAGAGCTACTCCTTGCTCAACCAAATGGACTCAACACCCCGTATTCAAAACCTAGGAATATACCTGACTATGAAGAAAATTAAGACCCATACATTTATAGGTCTCCATAAGAAAATCATTTGTGTACAGCAGCATAGACACAGCAGTGTACATAAGCTAAATCCCCTTATAAAAATAAATTTGAAACAGAAAACACAAGGACTGTGAAATAGAGAGAAATTCTTAAATAAGTCCTTCAGGACTTGTGTGGAATCTTGGATTTACCACCTCTACATCCACAGCCGTGGGAGAGATAAGGCTGGACACGTGGGGCTGATGCTATTGGTGAGGGAATGCAGACCCTTTGAGGTAATGGTGCATGGTTCCCATTCCACGGGTCCCAAATCTCCACGTTTAAGGGATTTATCCTTCAGCTAAAATATGCATGGAAAAGCCAGAATATGGTCCACGAAGTGATCAGGCAAAGTTTCTAAAACTCATCGCCATTTTCGAACCCTGGGACTCGAGTTCGCCGCTCCAGAGGCCATATTAACATTCTCCCCACTTGGAGAGTCAGTGCCTTTGACCTCTTGTTTCGCACACTTTGCAATTTCGGTAGAAGATGATCAGGAATAAGGAGAACCAATGAGCGGCTAACTCGATGTGTTTGGACGGGCACATTGAACTCTGATTTCCCTACAGGAAGAAGAGTTCACCAAAGGCTCAGCGTGCCATGCCGGAACGAGATTAGGGCCTGAAGCAATTCTTCGGGTTTGCGGTCAGCTCACAAGAAAGCGAGTTGAGAAAAGGAGATTTCTGACACCGTAACTCACAATCCTGCAGAGTTCCAAATGACCCCTATCATCCAAAAATTTATTGAAGGAAGGCTGTGAGGAGGACTTGAACGCGACGCAGAATTGCAGGAAACAGATATCGGGGGGTAGATAAGAATTGCTCTGAAAGCGTAGGAAAAGAGGCAGCAGTTCGACAGTGATGCACTTGGCCAAAAAGGGCGTATGCGTTTTTTCCTGAATATATTCAGGAAAAAACGCATACGCCCTTTTTGCCCAACCAAGCAAGCCTGCAATGGAAATCCGCACTACAAGCAACTCTCACTTCCCACCGATCAAAAGGGCCCTCCGAAAAAAAGTGTAAAATCCAGAGAGGCAGGACAGGCCATGGAGAACCGGCAGCCTTGTTATGCTGATGGGCGGGATGTAAATTGCCAACAGCCACTCTGGAGAAGTGGATGGTTTTTCCTGGAACAAAGAGAAAACCAAGCTAGAGAGCCTAGGGCACTTCCATTTATGGTGCCATAGATTCGGAAAATTTAAATGAAAAAGACACAGCCACACCAAAGTTTGGGGCTGCTCTCTTGACGGGAACCTTGACTATGGTACAACTTCAATAGCCCAGAAAGAGAAAAATGGATATAAAAGCTGTGGTACATCCCTATAATGGAATATCACTCAACAATGAAATCAATGGCAACACACCAGTAGCAGCATAATGAGTGGATTTAGTTACGATGATTCTAAGTGAAATAAGTCACACAGAAAAAGAAACATCATAAGGTATCACGAATACCGGGAACGTAAACACGGCTACGCGTGAACTGCATTACAAAACACAACAGAGTCTCACATTTACAAAAGAAACTGATGCTTGCTTAAGGGGAAAGGAGAGTGGGGAGGCTGCATAAAACCAGAGGTTGATATTAGGACAGATACCATTCCATAAGCCAAATATCTATTAGACAAGACCTCCTCCTCGCTCAACCACATGGACTCAGCACCCCGTGTTCAAAACCGAGGAATATACCTGACTATGAAGAAAATTAAAACCCATACATTTATAGGTTCTCATAAGAAAATCATTTGTGTACAGCAGCATACACACAGCAGTGTACATAAGCTAAATCCCCTTATAAAAATAAATTTGAAAAAGAAAACACAAGGACTGTGAAATAGAGAGAAATTCTTAAATAAGTCCTTCAGGGCTTGTGTGGAATCTTGGATTTACCACCTCTACATCCACAGCCGTGGGAGAGATAAGGCTGGACACTTGGGGCTGATGCTATTGGTGAGGGAATGCAGACCCTTTGAGGTAATGGTGCATGGTTCCCATTCCACGGGTCCCAAATCTCCACGTTTAAGGGATTTATCCTTCAGCTAAAATATGCATGGAAAACCCAGAATATGGTCCACGAAGTGATCAGGCAAAGTTTCTAAAACTCATCGCCATTTTCGAACCCTGGGACTCGAGTTCGCCGTTCCAGAGGCCATATTAACATTCTCCCCACTTGGAGAGTCAGTGCCTTTGACCTCTTGTTTGCACACTTTGCAATTTCGGTAGAAGATGATCAGGAATAAGGAGAACCAATGAGCGGCTAACTCGATGTGTTTGGACGGGCACATTGAACTCTGATTTCCCTACAGGAAGAAGAGTTCACCAAAGGCTCAGCGTGCCATGCCGGAACGAGATTAGGGCCTGAAGCAATTCTTCGGGTTTGCGGTCAGCTCACAAGAAAGCGAGTTGAGAAAAGGAGATTTCTGGCACCGTAACTCACAATCCTGCAGAGTTCCAAATGACCCCTATCATCCAAAAATTTATTGAAGGAAGGCTGTGAGGAGGACTTGAACGCGACGCAGAATTGCAGAAAACAGATATCGGGGGGTAGATAAGAATTGCTCTGAAAGCCTAGGAAAAGAGGCAGCAGTTCGACAGTGATGCACTTGGCCAAAAAGGGCGTATGCGTTTTTTCCTGAATATATTCAGGAAAAAACGCATACGCCCTTTTTGGCCAACCAAGCAAGCCTGCAATGGAAATCCGCACTACAAGCAACTCTCACTTCCCACCGATCAAAAGGGCCCTCCGAAAAAAAGTGTAAAATCCAGAGAGTCAGGACAGGCCATGGAGAACCGGCAGCCTTGTTATGCTGATGGGCGGGATGTAAATTGCCAACAGCCACTCTGGAGAAGTGGATGGTGTTTCCTGGAACAAAGAGATAACCTAGCTAGAGAGCCTAGGGCACTTCCACTTATGGTGCCATAGATTCGGAAAATTTAAATGAAAAAGACACAGCCACACCAAAGTTTGGGGCTGCTCTCTTGACGGGAACCTTGACTATGGTACAACTTCAATAGCCCAGAAAGAGAAAAATGAATATAAAAGTTGTGGTACATCGCTACAATGGAATATCACTCAAAAATGAAATCAATGGCAACAGACCAGTAGCAGCATAATGAGTGGATTTAGTTACGATGATTCTAAGTGAAATAAGTCACACAGAAAAAGAAACATCATAAGGTATCACGAATACCGGGAACGTAAACACGGCTACGCGTGACCTGCATTACAAAACACAACAGAGTCTCACATTTACAAAAGAAACTGATGCTTGCTTAAGGGGAAAGGAGAGTGGGGAGGCTGCATAAAACCAGAGGTTGATATTAGGACAGATACCATTCCATAAGCCAAATATATATTAGAGAAGACCTCCTGCTCGCTCAACCACATGGACTCAGCACCCCGTGTTCAAAACCGAGGAATATACCTGACTATGAAGAAAATTAAAACCCATACATTTATAGGTCTCCATAAGAAAATCATTTGTGTACAGCAGCATACACACAGCAGTGTACATAAGCTAAATCCCCTTATAAAATTAAATTTGAAAAAGAAAACACAAGGACTGTGAAATAGAGAGAAATTCTTAAATAAGTCCTTCAGGGCTTGTGTGGAATCTTGGATTTACCACCACTACATCCACAGCTGTGGGAGAGATAAGGCTGGACACTTGGGGCTGATGCTATTGGTGAGGGAATGCAGACCCTTTGAGGTAATGGTGCATGGTTCCCATTCCACGGGTCCCAAATCTCCACGTTTAAGGGATTTATCCTTCAGCTAAAATATGCATGGAAAACCCAGAATATGGTCCACGAAGTGATCAGGCAAAGTTTCTAAAACTCATCGCCATTTTCGAACCCTGGGACTCGAGTTCGCCCCTCCAGAGGCCATATTAACATTCTCCCCACTTGGAGAGTCAGTGCCTTTGACCTCTTGTTTCGCACACTTTGCAATTTCGGTAGAAGATGATCAGGAATAAGGAGAACCAATGAGCGGCTAACTCGATGTGTTTGGACGGGCACATTGAACTCTGATTTCCCTACAGGAAGAAGAGTTCACCAAAGGCTCAGCGTGCCATGCCGGAACGAGATTAGGGCCTGAAGCAATTCTTCGGGTTTGCGGTCAGCTCACAAGGAAGCGAGTTGAGAAAAGGAGATTTCTGGCACTGTAACTCGCAATCCTGCAGAGTTCCAAATGACCCCTATCATCCAAAAATTTATTGAAGGAAGGCTGTGAGGAGGACTTAAACGCGACGCAGAATTGCAGAAAACAGATATCGGGGGGTAGATAAGAATTGCTCTGAAAGCGTAGGAAAAGAGGCAGCAATTCGACAGTGATGCACTTGGCCAAAAAGGGCATATGCGTTTTTTCCTGAATATATTCAGGAAAAAACGCATACGCCCTTTTTGGCCAACCAAGCAAGCCTGCAATGGAAATCCGCACTACAAGCAACTCTCACTTCCCACCGATCAAAAGGGCCCTCCGAAAAATAGTGTAAAATCCAGAGAGGCAGGACAGGCCATGGAGAACAGGCAGCCTTGTTATGCTGATGGGCGGGATGTAAATTGCCAACAGCCACTCTGGAGAAGTGGATGGTGTTTCCTGGAACAAAGAGAAAACCAAGCTAGAGAGCCTAGGGCACTTCCACTTATGGTGCCATAGATTCGGAAAATTTAAATGAAAAAGACACAGCCACACCAAAGTTTGGGGCTGCGCTCTTTACGGGAACCTTGACTATGGTACAACTTCAATAGCCCAGAAAGAGAAAAATGGATATAAAAGTTGTGGTACATCCCTACAATGGAATATCACTCAACAATGAAATCAATGGCAACATACCAGTAGCAGCATAATGAGTGGATTTAGTTACGATGATTCTAAGTGAAATAAGTCACACAGAAAAAGAAACATCATAAGGTATCACGAATACCGGGAACGTAAACACGGCTACGCGTGAACTGCATTACAAAACACAACAGGGTCTCACATTTACAAAAGAAACTGATGCTTGCTTAAGGTGAAAAGAGAGTGGGGAGGCTGCATCAAACCAGAGGTTGATATTAGGACAGATACCATTCCATAAGCCAAATATATATTAGAGAAGACCTCCTCCTCGCTCAACCACATGGACTCAGCACCCCGTGTTCAAAACCGAGGAATATACCTGACTATGAAGAAAATTAAAACCCATAAATTTATAGGTCTCCATAAGAAAATCATTTGTGTACAGCAGCATACACACAGCAGTGTACATAAGCTAAATCCCCTTATAAAAATAAATTTGAAAAAGAAAACACAAGGACTGTGAAATAGAGAGAAATTCTTAAATAAGTCCTTCAGGGCTTGTGTGGAATCTTGGATTTACCACCTCTACATCCACAGCCGTGGGAGAGATAAGGCTGGACACTTGGGGCTGATGCTATTGGTGAGGGAATGCAGACCCTTTGAGGTAATGGTGCATGGTTCCCATTCCACGGGTCCCAAATCTCCACGTTTAAGGGATTTATCCTTCAGCTAAAATATGCATGGAAAAGCCAGAATATGGTTCACGAAGTGATCAGACAAAGTTTCTAAAACTCATCGCCATTTTCGAACCCTGGGCCTCGAGTTCGCCGTTCCAGAGGCCATATTAACATTCTCCCCACTTGGAGAGTCAGTGCCTTTGACCTCTTGTTTCGCACACTTTGCAATTTCGGTAGAAGATGATCAGGAATAAGGAGAACCAATGAGCGGCTAACTCGATGTGTTTGGACGGGCACATTGAACTCTGATTTCCCTACAGGAAGAAGAGTTCACCAAAGGCTCAGCGTGCCATGCCGGAACGAGATTAGGGCCTGAAGCAATTCTTCGGGTTTGCGGTCAGCTCACAAGGAAGCGAGTTGAGAAAAGGAGATATCTGGCACTGTAACTCGCAATCCTGCAGAGTTCCAAATGACCACTATCATCCAAAAATTTATTGAAGGAAGGCTGTGAGGAGGACTTAAACGCGACGCAGAATTGCAGAAAACAGATATCGGGGGGTAGATAAGAATTGCTCTGAAAGCGTAGGAAAAGAGGCAGCAGTTCGACAGTGATGCACTTGGCCAAAAAGGGCGTATGCGTTTTTTCCTGAATATATTCAGGAAAAAACGCATACGCCCTTTTTGGCCAACCAAGCAAGCCTGCAATGGAAATCCGCACTACAAGCAACTCTCACTTCCCACCGATCAAAAGGGCCCTCCGAAAAAAAGTGTAAAATCCAGAGAGGCAGGACAGGCCATGGAGAACCGGCAGCCTTGTTATGCTGATGGGCGGGATGTAAATTGCCAACAGCCACTCTGGAGAAGTGGATGGTGTTTCCTGGAACAAAGAGAAAACCAAGCTAGAGAGCCTAGGGCACTTCCACTTATGGTGCCATAGATTCGGAAAATTTAAATGAAAAAGACACAGCCACACCAAAGTTTGGGGCTGCTCTCTTGACGGGAACCTTGACTATGGTACAACTTCAATAGCCCAGAAAGAGAAAAATGGATATAAAAGTTGTGGTACATCCCTACAATGGAATATCACTCAACAATGAAATCAATGGCAACAGACCAGTAGCAGCATAATGAGTGGATTTAGTTACGATGATTCTAAGTGAAATAAGTCACACAGAAAAAGAAACATCATAAGGTATCACGAATACCGGGAACGTAAACACGGCTACGCGTGAACTGCATTACAAAACACAACAGAGTCTCACATTTACAAAAGAAACTGATGCTTGCTTAAGGGGAAAGGAGAGTGGGGAGGCTGCATCAAACCAGAGGTTGATATTAGGACAGATACCATTCCATAAGCCAAATATATATTAGAGAAGACCTCCTCCTCGCTCAACCACATGGACTCAGCACCCCGTGTTCAAAACCGAGGAATATACCTGACTATGAAGAAAATTAAAACCCATACATTTATAGGTCTCCATAAGAAAATCATTTGTGTACAGCAGCATACACACAGCAGTGTACATACGCTAAATCCCCTTATAAAAATAAATTTGAAAAAAAAAACACAAGGACTGTGAAATAGAGAGAAATTCTTAAATAAGTCCTTCAGGGCTTGTGTGGAATCTTGGATTTACCACCTCTACATCCACAGCCGTGGGAGAGATAAGGCTGGACACTTGGGGCTCATGCTATTGGTGAGGGAATGCAGACCCTTTGAGGTAATGGTGCATGGTTCCCATTCCACGGGTCCCAAATCTCCACGTTTAAGGGATTTATCCTTCAGCTAAAATATGCATGGAAAAGCCAGAATATGGTTCACGAAGTGATCAGACAAAGTTTCTAAAACTCATCGCCATTTTCGAACCCTGGGCCTCGAGTTCGCCGTTCCAGAGGCCATATTAACATTCTCCCCACTTGGAGAGTCAGTGCCTTTGACCTCTTGTTTCGCACACTTTGCAATTTCGGTAGAAGATGATCAGGAATAAGGAGAACCAATGAGCGGCTAACTCGATGTGTTTGGACGGGCACATTGAACTCTGATTTCCCTACAGGAAGAAGAGTTCACCAAAGGCTCAGCGTGCCATGCCGGAACGAGATTAGGGCCTGAAGCAATTCTTCGGGTTTGCGGTCAGCTCACAAGGAAGCGAGTTGAGAAAAGGAGATTTCTGGCACTGTAACTCGCAATCCTGCAGAGTTCCAAATGACCCCTATCATCCAAAAATTTATTGAAGGAAGGCTGTGAGGAGGACTTAAACGCGACGCAGAATTGCAGAAAACAGATATCGGGGGGTAGATAAGAATTGCTCTGAAAGCGTAGGAAAAGAGGCAGCAATTCGACAGTGATGCACTTGGCCAAAAAGGGCGTATGCGTTTTTTCCTGAATATATTCAGGAAAAAACGCATACGCCCTTTTTGGCCAACCAAGCAAGCCTGCAATGGAAATCCGCACTACAAGCAACTCTCACTTCCCACCGATCAAAAGGGCCCTCCGAAAAATAGTGTAAAATCCAGAGAGGCAGGACAGGCCATGGAGAACAGGCAGCCTTGTTATGCTGATGGGCGGGATGTAAATTGCCAACAGCCACTCTGGAGAAGTGGATGGTGTTTCCTGGAACAAAGAGAAAACCAAGCTAGAGAGCCTAGGGCACTTCCACTTATGGTGCCATAGATTCGGAAAATTTAAATGAAAAAGACACAGCCACACCAAAGTTTGGGGCTGCGCTCTTTACGGGAACCTTGACTATGGTACAACTTCAATAGCCCAGAAAGAGAAAAATGGATATAAAAGTTGTGGTACATCCCTACAATGGAATATCACTCAACAATGAAATCAATGGCAACATACCAGTAGCAGCATAATGAGTGGATTTAGTTACGATGATTCTAAGTGAAATAAGTCACACAGAAAAAGAAACATCATAAGGTATCACGAATACCGGGAACGTAAACACGGCTACGCGTGAAATGCATTACAAAACACAACAGGGTCTCACATTTACAAAAGAAACTGATGCTTGCTTAAGGTGAAAAGAGAGTGGGGAGGCTGCATCAAACCAGAGGTTGATATTAGGACAGATACCATTCCATAAGCCAAATATATATTAGAGAAGACCTCCTCCTCGCTCAACCACATGGACTCAGCACCCCGTGTTCAAAACCGAGGAATATACCTGACTATGAAGAAAATTAAAACCCATAAATTTATAGGTCTCCATAAGAAAATCATTTGTGTACAGCAGCATACACACAGCAGTGTACATAAGCTAAATCCCCTTATAAAAATAAATTTGAAAAAGAAAACACAAGGACTGTGAAATAGAGAGAAATTCTTAAATAAGTCCTTCAGGGCTTGTGTGGAATCTTGGATTTACCACCTCTACATCCACAGCCGTGGGAGAGATAAGGCTGGACACTTGGGGCTGATGCTATTGGTGAGGGAATGCAGACCCTTTGAGGTAATGGTGCATGGTTCCCATTCCACGGGTCCCAAATCTCCACGTTTAAGGGATTTATCCTTCAGCTAAAATATGCATGGAAAAGCCAGAATATGGTTCACGAAGTGATCAGACAAAGTTTCTAAAACTCATCGCCATTTTCGAACCCTGGGCCTCGAGTTCGCCGTTCCAGAGGCCATATTAACATTCTCCCCACTTGGAGAGTCAGTGCCTTTGACCTCTTGTTTCGCACACTTTGCAATTTCGGTAGAAGATGATCAGGAATAAGGAGAACCAATGAGCGGCTAACTCGATGTGTTTGGACGGGCACATTGAACTCTGATTTCCCTACAGGAAGAAGAGTTCACCAAAGGCTCAGCGTGCCATGCCGGAACGAGATTAGGGCCTGAAGCAATTCTTCGGGTTTGCGGTCAGCTCACAAGGAAGCGAGTTGAGAAAAGGAGATATCTGGCACTGTAACTCGCAATCCTGCAGAGTTCCAAATGACCACTATCATCCAAAAATTTATTGAAGGAAGGCTGTGAGGAGGACTTAAACGCGACGCAGAATTGCAGAAAACAGATATCGGGGGGTAGATAAGAATTGCTCTGAAAGCGTAGGAAAAGAGGCAGCAGTTCGACAGTGATGCACTTGGCCAAAAAGGGCGTATGCGTTTTTTCCTGAATATATTCAGGAAAAAACGCATACGCCCTTTTTGGCCAACCAAGCAAGCCTGCAATGGAAATCCGCACTACAAGCAACTCTCACTTCCCACCGATCAAAAGGGCCCTCCGAAAAAAAGTGTAAAATCCAGAGAGGCAGGACAGGCCATGGAGAACCGGCAGCCTTGTTATGCTGATGGGCGGGATGTAAATTGCCAACAGCCACTCTGGAGAAGTGGATGGTGTTTCCTGGAACAAAGAGAAAACCAAGCTAGAGAGCCTAGGGCACTTCCACTTATGGTGCCATAGATTCGGAAAATTTAAATGAAAAAGACACAGCCACACCAAAGTTTGGGGCTGCTCTCTTGACGGGAACCTTGACTATGGTACAACTTCAATAGCCCAGAAAGAGAAAAATGGATATAAAAGTTGTGGTACATCCCTACAATGGAATATCACTCAACAATGAAATCAATGGCAACAGACCAGTAGCAGCATAATGAGTGGATTTAGTTACGATGATTCTAAGTGAAATAAGTCACACAGAAAAAGAAACATCATAAGGTATCACGAATACCGGGAACGTAAACACGGCTACGCGTGAACTGCATTACAAAACACAACAGAGTCTCACATTTACAAAAGAAACTGATGCTTGCTTAAGGGGAAAGGAGAGTGGGGAGGCTGCATAAAACCAGAGGTTGATATTAGGACAGATACCATTCCATAAGCCAAATATCTATTAGACAAGACCTCCTCCTCGCTCAACCACATGGACTCAGCACCCCGTGTTCAAAACCGAGGAATATACCTGACTATGAAGAAAATTAAAACCCATACATTTATAGGTCCTCATAAGAAAATCATTTGTGTACAGCAGCATACACACAGCAGTGTACATAAGCTAAATCCCCTTATAAAAATAAATTTGAAAAAGAAAACACAAGGACTGTGAAATAGAGAGAAATTCTTAAATAAGTCCTTCAGGGCTTGTGTGGAATTTTGGATTTACCACCGCTACATCCACAGCCGTGGGAGAGATAAGGCTGGACACTTGGGGCTGATGCTATTGGTGAGGGAATGCAGACCCTTTGAGATAATGGTGCATGGTTCCCATTCCACGGGTCCCAAATCTCCACGTTTAAGGGATTTATCCTTCAGCTAAAATATGCATGGAAAACCCAGAATATGGTCCACGAAGTGATCAGGCAAAGTTTCTAAAACTCATCGCCATTTTCGAACCCTGGGACTCGAGTTCGCCGCTCCAGAGGCCATATTAACATTCTCCCCACTTGGAGAGTCAGTGCCTTTGACCTCTTGTTTCGCACACTTTGCAATTTCGGTAGAAGATGATCAGGAATAAGGAGAACCAATGAGCGGCTAACTCGATGTGTTTGGACGGGCACATTGAACTCTGATTTCCCTACAGGAAGAAGAGTTCACCAAAGGCTCAGCGTGCCATGCCGGAACGAGATTAGGGCCTGAAGCAATTCTTCGGGTTTGCGGTCAGCTCACAAGAAAGCGAGTTGAGAAAAGGAGATTTCTGGCACTGTAACTCACAATCCTGCAGAGTTCCAAATGACCCCTATCATCCAAAAATTTATTGAAGGAAGGCTGTGAGGAGGACTTGAACGCGACGCAGAATTGCAGAAAACAGATATCGGGGGGTAGATAAGAATTGCTCTGAAAGCGTAGGAAAAGAGGCAGCAGTTCGACAGTGATGCACTTGGCCAAAAAGGGCGTATGCGTTTTTTCCTGAATATATTCAGGAAAAAATGCATACGCCCTTTTTGGCCAACCAAGCAAGCCTGCAATGGAAATCCGCACTACAAGCAACTCTCACTTCCCACTGATCAAAAGGGCCCTCCGAAAAAAAGTGTAAAATCCAGAGAGGCAGGACAGGCCATGGAGAACCGGCAGCCTTGTTATGCTGATGGGCGGGATGTAAATTGCCAACAGCCACTCTGGAGAAGTGGATGGTGTTTCCTGGAACAAAGAGAAAACATAGCTAGAGAGCCTAGGGCACTTCCACTTATGGTGCCATAGATTCGGAAAATTTAAATGAAAAAGACACAGCCACACCAAAGTTTGGGGCTGCTCTCTTGACAGGAACCTTGACTATGGTACAACTTCAATAGCCCAGAAAGAGAAAAATGGATATAAAAGTTGTGGTACATCCCTACAATGGAATATCACTCAACAATGAAATCAATGGCAACAGACCAGTAGCAGCATAATGAGTGGATTTAGTTACGATGATTCTAAGTGAAATAAGTCACACAGAAAAAGAAACATCATAAGGTATCACGAATACCGGGAACGTAAACACGGCTACGCGTGAACTGCATTACAAAACACAACAGAGTCTCACATTTACAAAAGAAACTGATGCTTGCTTAAGGGGAAAGGAGAGTGGGGAGGCTGCATAAAACCAGAGGTTGATATTAGGACAGATACCATTCCATAAGCCAAATATATATTAGACAAGACCTCCTCCTCGCTCAACCACATGGACTCAGCACCCCGTGTTCAAAACCGAGGAATATACCTGACTATGAAGAAAATTAAGACCCATACATTTATAGGTCTCCATAAGAAAATCATTTGTGTACAGCAGCATACACACAGCAGTGTACATAAGCTAAATCCCCTTATAAAAATAAATTTGAAACAGAAAACACAAGGACTGTGAAATAGAGAGAAATTCTTAAATAAGTCCTTCAGGGCTTGTGTGGAATCTTGGATTTACCACCTCTACATCCACAGCCGTGGGAGAGATAAGGCTGGACACTTGGGGCTGATGCTATTGGTGAGGGAATGCAGACCCTTTGAGGTAAAGGTGCATGGGTCCCATTCCACGGGTCCCAAATCTCCACGTTTAAGGGATTTATCCTTCAGCTAAAATATGCATGGAAAACCCAGAATATGGTCCACGAAGTGATCAGGCAAAGTTTCTAAAACTCATCGCCATTTTCGAACCCTGGGACTCGAGTTCGCCGCTCCAGAGGCCATATTAACATTCTCCCCACTTGGAGAGTCAGTGCCTTTGACCTCTTGTTTCGCACACTTTGCAATTTCGGTAGAAGATGATCAGGAATAAGGAGAACCAATGAGCGGCTAACTCGATGTGTTTGGACGGGCACATTGAACTCTGATTTCCCTACAGGAAGAAGAGTTCACCAAAGGCTCAGCGTGCCATGCCGGAACGAGATTAGGGCCTGAAGCAATTCTTCGGGTTTGCGGTCAGCTCACAAGAAAGCGAGTTGAGAAAAGGAGATTTCTGGCACCGTAACTCACAATCCTGCAGAGTTCCAAATGACCCCTATCATCCAAAAATTTATTGAAGGAAGGCTGTGAGGAGGACTTGAACGCGACGCAGAATTGCAGAAAACAGATATCGGGGGGTAGATAAGAATTGCTCTGAAAGCCTAGGAAAAGAGGCAGCAGTTCGACAGTGATGCACTTGGCCAAAAAGGGCGTATGCGTTTTTTCCTGAATATATTCAGGAAAAAACGCATACGCCCTTTTTGGCCAACCAAGCAAGCCTGCAATGGAAATCCGCACTACAAGCAACTCTCACTTCCCACCGATCAAAAGGGCCCTCCGAAAAAAAGTGTAAAATCCAGAGAGGCAGGACAGGCCATGGAGAACCGGCAGCCTTGTTATGCTGATGGGCGGGATGTAAATTGCCAACAGCCACTCTGGAGAAGTGGATGGTGTTTCCTGGAACAAAGAGATAACCTAGCTAGAGAGCCTAGGGCACTTCCACTTATGGTGCCATAGATTCGGAAAATTTAAATGAAAAAGACACAGCCACACCAAAGTTTGGGGCTGCTCTCTTGACGGGAACCTTGACTATGGTACAACTTCAATAGCCCAGAAAGAGAAAAATGAATATAAAAGTTGTGGTACATCGCTACAATGGAATATCACTCAACAATGAAATCAATGGCAACAGACCAGTAGCAGCATAATGAGTGGATTTAGTTACGATGATTCTAAGTGAAATAAGTCACACAGAAAAAGAAACATCATAAGGTATCACGAATACCGGGAACGTAAACACGGCTACGCGTGAACTGCATTACAAAACACAACAGAGTCTCACATTTACAAAAGAAACTGATGCTTGCTTAAGGGGAAAGGAGAGTGGGGAGGCTGAATAAAACCAGAGGTTGATATTAGGACAGATACCATTCCATAAGCCAAATATATATTAGAGAAGACCTCCTGCTCGCTCAACCACATGGACTCCGCACCCCGTGTTCAAAACCGAGGAATATACCTGACTATGAAGAAAATTAAAACCCATACATTTATAGGTCTCCATAAGAAAATCATTTGTGTACAGCAGCATACACACAGCAGTGTACATAAGCTAAATCCCCTTATAAAATTAAATTTGAAAAAGAAAACACAAGGACTGTGAAATAGAGAGAAATTCTTAAATAAGCCCTTCAGGGCTTGTGTGGAATCTTGGATTTACCACCTCTACATCCACAGCCGTGGGAGAGATAAGGCTGGACACTTGGGGCTGATGCTATTGGTGAGGGAATGCAGACCATTTGAGGTAATGGTGCATGGTTCCCATTCCACGGGTCCCAAATCTCCACGTTTAAGGGATTTATCCTTCAGCTAAAATATGCATGGAAAAGCCAGAATATGGTTCACGAAGTGATCAGACAAAGTTTCTAAAACTCATCGCCATTTTCGAACCCTGGGCCTCGAGTTCGCCGTTCCAGAGGCCATATTAATATTCTCCCCACTTGGAGAGTCAGTGCCTTTGACCTCTTGTTTCGCACACTTTGCAATTTCGGTAGAAGATGATCAGGAATAAGGAGAACCAATGAGCGGCTAACTCGATGTGTTTGGACGGGCACATTGAACTCTGATTTCCCTACAGGAAGAAGAGTTCACCAAAGGCTCAGCGTGCCATGCCGGAACGAGATTAGGGCCTGAAGCAATTCTTCGGGTTTGCGGTCAGCTCACAAGAAAGCGAGTTGAGAAAAGGAGATTTCTGGCACCGTAACTCACAATCCTGCAGAGTTCCAAATGACCCCTATCATCCAAAAATTTATTGAAGGAAGGCTGTGAGGAGGACTTGAACGCGACGCAGAATTGCAGAAAACAGATATCGGGGGGTAGATAAGAATTGCTCTGAAAGCGTAGGAAAAGAGGCAGCAGTTCGACAGTGATGCACTTGGCCAAAAAGGGCGTATGCGTTTTTTCCTGAATATATTCAGGAAAAAACGCATACGCCCTTTTTGGCCAACCAAGCAAGCCTGCAATGGAAATCCGCACTACAAGCAACTCTCACTTCCCACCGAGCAAAAGGGCCCTCCAAAAAAAAGTGTAAAATCCAGAGAGGCAGGACAGGCCATGGAGAACCGGCAGCCTTGTTATGCTGATGGGCGGGATGTAAATTGCCAACAGCCACTCTGGAGAAGTGGATGGTGTTTCCTGGAACAAAGAGAAAACCAAGCTAGAGAGCCTAGGGCACTTCCACTTATGGTGCCATAGATTCGGAAAATTTAAATGAAAAAGACACAGCCACACCAAAGTTTGGGGCTGCTCTCTTGACGGGAACCTTGACTATGGTACAACTTCAATAGCCCAGAAAGAGAAAAATGGATATAAAAGTTGTGGTACATCCCTACAATGGAATATCACTCAACAATGAAATCAATGGCAACAGACCAGTAGCAGCATAATGAGTGGATTTAGTTACGATGATTCTAAGTGAAATAAGTCACACAGAAAAAGAAACATCATAAGGTATCACGAATACCGGGAACGTAAACACGGCTACGCGTGAACTGCATTACAAAACACAACAGAGTCTCACATTTACAAAAGAAACTGATGCTTGCTTAAGGGGAAAGGAGAGTGGGGAGGCTGCATAAAACCAGAGGTTGATATTAGGACAGATACCATTCCATAAGCCAAATATCTATTAGACAAGACCTCCTCCTCGCTCAACCACATGGACTCAGCACCCCGTGTTCAAAACCGAGGAATATACCTGACTATGAAGAAAATTAAAACCCATACATTTATAGGTCCTCATAAGAAAATCATTTGTGTACAGCAGCATACACACAGCAGTGTACATAAGCTAAATCCCCTTATAAAAATAAATTTGAAAAAGAAAACACAAGGACTGTGAAATAGAGAGAAATTCTTAAATAAGTCCTTCAGGGCTTGTGTGGAATCTTGGATTTACCACCGCTACATCCACAGCCGTGGGAGAGATAAGGCTGGACACTTGGGGCTGATGCTATTGGTGAGGGAATGCAGACCCTTTGAGGTAATGGTGCATGGTTCCCATTCCACGGGTCCCAAATCTCCACGTTTAAGGGATTTATCCTTCAGCTAAAATATGCATGGAAAACCCAGAATATGGTCCACGAAGTGATCAGGCAAAGTTTCTAAAACTCATCGCCATTTTCGAACCCTGGGACTCGAGTTCGCCGCTCCAGAGGCCATATTAACATTCTCCCCACTTGGAGAGTCAGTGCCTTTGACCTCTTGTTTCGCACACTTTGCAATTTCGGTAGAAGATGATCAGGAATAAGGAGAACCAATGAGCGGCTAACTCGATGTGTTTGGACGGGCACATTGAACTCTGATTTCCCTACAGGAAGAAGAGTTCACCAAAGGCTCAGCGTGCCATGCCGGAACGAGATTAGGGCCTGAAGCAATTCTTCGGGTTTGCGGTCAGCTCACAAGAAAGCGAGTTGAGAAAAGGAGATTTCTGGCACCGTAACTCAAAATCCTGCAGAGTTCCAAATGACCCCTATCATCCAAAAATTTATTGAAGGAAGGCTGTGAGGAGGACTTGAACGCGACGCAGAATTGCAGAAAACAGATATCGGGGGGTAGATAAGAATTGCTCTGAAAGCGTAGGAAAAGAGGCAGCAGTTCGACAGTGATGCACTTGGCCAAAAAGGGCGTATGCGTTTTTTCCTGAATATATTCAGGAAAAAACGCATACGCCCTTTTTGGCCAACCAAGCAAGCCTGCAATGGAAATCCGCACTACAAGCAACTCTCACTTCCCACCGATCAAAAGGGCCCTCCGAAAAAAAGTGTAAAATCCAGAGAGGCAGGACAGGCCATGGAGAACCGGCAGCCTTGTTATGCTGATGGGCGGTATGAAAATTGCCAACAGCCACTCTGGAGAAGTGGATGGTGTTTCCTGGAACAAAGAGAAAACCTAGCTAGAGAGCCTAGGGCACTTCCACATATGGTGCCATAGATTCGGAAAATTTAAATGAAAAAGACACAGCCACACCAAAGTTTGGGGCTGCTCTCTTGACGGGAACCTTGACTATGGTACAACTTCAATAGCCCAGAAAGATAAAAATGGATATAAAAGTTGTGGTACATCCCTACAATGGAATATCACTCAACAATGAAATCAATGGCAACAGACCAGTAGCAGCATAATGAGTGGATTTAGTTACGATGATTCTATGTGAAATAAGTCACACAGAAAAAGAAACATCATAAGGTATCACGAATACCGGGAATGTAAACAGGGCTACGCGTGAACTGCATTACAAAACACAACAGAGTCTCACATTTACAAAAGAAACTGATGCTTGCTTAAGGGGAAAGGAGAGTGGGGAGGCTGCATAAAACCAGAGGTTGATATTAGGACAGATACCATTCCATAAGCCAAATATATATTAGACAAGACCTCCTCCTCTCTCAACCACATGGACTCAGCACCCCGTGTTCAAAACCGAGGAATATACCTGACTATGAAGAAAATTAAAACCCATACATTTATAGGTCTCCATAAGAAAATCATTTGTGTACAGCAGCATACACACAGCAGTGTACATAAGCTAAATCCCCTTATAAAAATAAATTTGAAAAAGAAAACACAAGGACTGTGAAATAGAGAGAAATTCTTAAATAAGTCCTTCAGGGCTTGTGTGGAATCTTGGATTTACCACCGCTACATCCACAGCCGTGGGAGAGATAAGGCTGGACACTTGGGGCTGATGCTATTGGTGAGGGAATGCAGACCCTTTGAGGTAATGGTGCATGGTTCCCATTCCACGGGTCCCAAATCTCCACGTTTAAGGGATTTATCCTTCAGCTAAAATATGCATGGAAAACCCAGAATATGGTCCACGAAGTGATCAGGCAAAGTTTCTAAAACTCATCGCCATTTTCGAACCCTGGGACTCGAGTTCGCCGCTCCAGAGGCCATATTAACATTCTCCCCACTTGGAGAGTCAGTGCCTTTGACCTCTTGTTTCGAACACTTTGCAATTTCGGTAGAAGATGATCAGGAATAAGGAGAACCAATGAGCGGCTAACTCGATGTGTTTGGACGGGCACATTGAACTCTGATTTCCCTACAGGAAGAAGAGTTCACCAAAGGCTCAGCGTGCCATGCCGGAACGAGATTAGGGCCTGAAGCAATTCTTCGGGTTTCCGGTCAGCTCACAAGAAAGCGAGTTGAGAAAAGGAGATTTCTGGCACCGTAACTCACAATCCTGCAGAGTTCCAAATGACCCCTATCATCCAAAAATTTATTGAAGGAAGGCTGTGAGGAGGACTTGAACGCGACGCAGAATTGCAGAAAACAGATATCGGGGGGTAGATAAGAATTGCTCTGAAAGCGTAGGAAAAGAGGCAGCAGTTCGACAGTGATGCACTTGGCCAAAAAGGGCGTATGCGTTTTTTCCTGAATATATTCAGGAAAAAACGCATACGCCCTTTTTGGCCAACCAAGCAAGCCTGCAATGGAAATCCGCACTACAAGCAACTCTCACTTCCCACCGAGCAAAAGGGCCCTCCAAAAAAAAGTGTAAAATCCAGAGAGGCAGGACAGGCCATGGAGAACCGGCAGCCTTGTTATGCTGATGGGCGGGATGTAAATTGCCAACAGCCACTCTGGAGAAGTGGATGGTGTTTCCTGGAACAAAGAGAAAACCAAGCTAGAGAGCCTAGGGCACTTCCACTTATGGTGCCATAGATTCGGAAAATTTAAATGAAAAAGACACAGCCACACCAAAGTTTGGGGCTGCTCTCTTGACGGGAACCTTGACTATGGTACAACTTCAATAGCCCAGAAAGAGAAAAATGGATATAAAAGTTGTGGTACATCCCTACAATGGAATATCACTCAACAATGAAATCAATGGCAACAGACCAGTAGCAGCATAATGAGTGGATTTAGTTACGATGATTCTAAGTGAAATAAGTCACACAGAAAAAGAAACATCATAAGGTATCACGAATACCGGGAATGTAAACACGGCTACGCGTGAACTGCATTACAAAACACAACAGAGTCTCACATTTACAAAAGAAACTGATGCTTGCTTAAGGGGAAAGGAGAGTGGGGAGGCTGCATAAAACCAGAGGTTGATATTAGGACAGATACCATTCCATAAGCCAAATATATATTAGACAAGACCTCCTCCTCTCTCAACCACATGGACTCAGCACCCCGTGTTCAAAACCGAGGAATATACCTGACTATGAAGAAAATTAAAACCCATACATTTATAGGTCTCCATAAGAAAATCATTTGTGTACAGCAGCATACACACAGCAGTGTACATAAGCTAAATCCCCTTATAAAAATAAATTTGAAAAAGAAAACACAAGGACTGTGAAATAGAGAGAAATTCTTAAATAAGTCCTTCAGGGCTTGTGTGGAATCTTGGATTTACCACCGCTACATCCACAGCCGTGGGAGAGATAAGGCTGGACACTTGGGGCTGATGCTATTGGTGAGGGAATGCAGACCCTTTGAGGTAATGGTGCATGGTTCCCATTCCACGGGTCCCAAATCTCCACGTTTAAGGGATTTATCCTTCAGCTAAAATATGCATGGAAAACCCAGAATATGGTCCACGAAGTGATCAGGCAAAGTTTCTAAAACTCATCGCCATTTTCGAACCCTGGGACTCGAGTTCGCCGCTCCAGAGGCCATATTAACATTCTCCCCACTTGGAGAGTCAGTGCCTTTGACCTCTTGTTTCGCACACTTTGCAATTTCGGTAGAAGATGATCAGGAATAAGGAGAACCAATGAGCGGCTAACTCGATGTGTTTGGACGGGCACATTGAACTCTGATTTCCCTACAGGAAGAAGAGTTCACCAAAGGCTCAGCGTGCCATGCCGGAACGAGATTAGGGCCTGAAGCAATTCTTCGGGTTTCCGGTCAGCTCACAAGAAAGCGAGTTGAGAAAAGGAGATTTCTGGCACCGTAACTCACAATCCTGCAGAGTTCCAAATGACCCCTATCATCCAAAAATTTATTGAAGGAAGGCTGTGAGGAGGACTTGAACGCGACGCAGAATTGCAGAAAACAGATATCGGGGGGTAGATAAGAATTGCTCTGAAAGCGTAGGAAAAGAGGCAGCAGTTCGACAGTGATGCACTTGGCCAAAAAGGGCGTATGCGTTTTTTCCTGAATATATTCAGGAAAAAACGCATACGCCCTTTTTGGCCAACCAAGCAAGCCTGCAATGGAAATCCGCACTACAAGCAACTCTCACTTCCCACCGAGCAAAAGGGCCCTCCAAAAAAAAGTGTAAAATCCAGAGAGGCAGGACAGGCCATGGAGAACCGGCAGCCTTGTTATGCTGATGGGCGGGATGTAAATTGCCAACAGCCACTCTGGAGAAGTGGATGGTGTTTCCTGGAACAAAGAGAAAACCAAGCTAGAGAGCCTAGGGCACTTCCACTTATGGTGCCATAGATTCGGAAAATTTAAATGAAAAAGACACAGCCACACCAAAGTTTGGGGCTGCTCTCTTGACGGGAACCTTGACTATGGTACAACTTCAATAGCCCAGAAAGAGAAAAATGGATATAAAAGTTGTGGTACATCCCTACAATGGAATATCACTCAACAATGAAATCAATGGCAACAGACCAGTAGCAGCATAATGAGTGGATTTAGTTACGATGATTCTAAGTGAAATAAGTCACACAGAAAAAGAAACATCATAAGGTATCACGAATACCGGGAACGTAAACACGGCTACGCGTGAACTGCATTACAAAACACAACAGAGTCTCACATTTACAAAAGAAACTGATGCTTGCTTAAGGGGAAAGGAGAGTGGGGAGGCTGCATAAAACCAGAGGTTGATATTAGGACAGATACCATTCCATAAGCCAAATATCTATTAGACAAGACCTCCTCCTCGCTCAACCACATGGACTCAGCACCCCGTGTTCAAAACCGAGGAATATACCTGACTATGAAGAAAATTAAAACCCATACATTTATAGGTCCTCATAAGAAAATCATTTGTGTACAGCAGCATACACACAGCAGTGTACATAAGCTAAATCCCCTTATAAAAATAAATTTGAAAAAGAAAACACAAGGACTGTGAAATAGAGAGAAATTCTTAAATAAGTCCTTCAGGGCTTGTGTGGAATCTTGGATTTACCACCGCTACATCCACAGCCGTGGGAGAGATAAGGCTGGACACTTGGGGCTGATGCTATTGGTGAGGGAATGCAGACCCTTTGAGGTAATGGTGCATGGTTCCCATTCCACGGGTCCCAAATCTCCACGTTTAAGGGATTTATCCTTCAGCTAAAATATGCATGGAAAACCCAGAATATGGTCCACGAAGTGATCAGGCAAAGTTTCTAAAACTCATCGCCATTTTCGAACCCTGGGACTCGAGTTCGCCGCTCCAGAGGCCATATTAACATTCTCCCCACTTGGAGAGTCAGTGCCTTTGACCTCTTGTTTCGCACACTTTGCAATTTCGGTAGAAGATGATCAGGAATAAGGAGAACCAATGAGCGGCTAACTCGATGTGTTTGGACGGGCACATTGAACTCTGATTTCCCTACAGGAAGAAGAGTTCACCAAAGGCTCAGCGTGCCATGCCGGAACGAGATTAGGGCCTGAAGCAATTCTTCGGGTTTCCGGTCAGCTCACAAGAAAGCGAGTTGAGAAAAGGAGATTTCTGGCACCGTAACTCACAATCCTGCAGAGTTCCAAATGACCCCTATCATCCAAAAATTTATTGAAGGAAGGCTGTGAGGAGGACTTGAACGCGACGCAGAATTGCAGAAAACAGATATCGGGGGGTAGATAAGAATTGCTCTGAAAGCGTAGGAAAAGAGGCAGCAGTTCGACAGTGATGCACTTGGCCAAAAAGGGCGTATGCGTTTTTTCCTGAATATATTCAGGAAAAAACGCATACGCCCTTTTTGGCCAACCAAGCAAGCCTGCAATGGAAATCCGCACTACAAGCAACTCTCACTTCCCACCGAGCAAAAGGGCCCTCCAAAAAAAAGTGTAAAATCCAGAGAGGCAGGACAGGCCATGGAGAACCGGCAGCCTTGTTATGCTGATGGGCGGGATGTAAATTGCCAACAGCCACTCTGGAGAAGTGGATGGTGTTTCCTGGAACAAAGAGAAAACCAAGCTAGAGAGCCTAGGGCACTTCCACTTATGGTGCCATAGATTCGGAAAATTTAAATGAAAAAGACACAGCCACACCAAAGTTTGGGGCTGCTCTCTTGACGGGAACCTTGACTATGGTACAACTTCAATAGCCCAGAAAGAGAAAAATGGATATAAAAGTTGTGGTACATCCCTACAATGGAATATCACTCAACAATGAAATCAATGGCAACAGACCAGTAGCAGCATAATGAGTGGATTTAGTTACGATGATTCTAAGTGAAATAAGTCACACAGAAAAAGAAACATCATAAGGTATCACGAATACCGGGAACGTAAACACGGCTACGCGTGAACTGCATTACAAAACACAACAGAGTCTCACATTTACAAAAGAAACTGATGCTTGCTTAAGGGGAAAGGAGAGTGGGGAGGCTGCATAAAACCAGAGGTTGATATTAGGACAGATACCATTCCATAAGCCAAATATCTATTAGACAAGACCTCCTCCTCGCTCAACCACATGGACTCAGCACCCCGTGTTCAAAACCGAGGAATATACCTGACTATGAAGAAAATTAAAACCCATACATTTATAGGTCCTCATAAGAAAATCATTTGTGTACAGCAGCATACACACAGCAGTGTACATAAGCTAAATCCCCTTATAAAAATAAATTTGAAAAAGAAAACACAAGGACTGTGAAATAGAGAGAAATTCTTAAATAAGTCCTTCAGGGCTTGTGTGGAATCTTGGATTTACCACCGCTACATCCACAGCCGTGGGAGAGATAAGGCTGGACACTTGGGGCTGATGCTATTGGTGAGGGAATGCAGACCCTTTGAGGTAATGGTGCATGGTTCCCATTCCACGGGTCCCAAATCTCCACGTTTAAGGGATTTATCCTTCAGCTAAAATATGCATGGAAAACCCAGAATATGGTCCACGAAGTGATCAGGCAAAGTTTCTAAAACTCATCGCCATTTTCGAACCCTGGGACTCGAGTTCGCCGCTCCAGAGGCCATATTAACATTCTCCCCACTTGGAGAGTCAGTGCCTTTGACCTCTTGTTTCGCACACTTTGCAATTTCGGTAGAAGATGATCAGGAATAAGGAGAACCAATGAGCGGCTAACTCGATGTGTTTGGACGGGCACATTGAACTCTGATTTCCCTACAGGAAGAAGAGTTCACCAAAGGCTCAGCGTGCCATGCCGGAACGAGATTAGGGCCTGAAGCAATTCTTCGGGTTTGCGGTCAGCTCACAAGAAAGCGAGTTGAGAAAAGGAGATTTCTGGCACCGTAACTCACAATCCTGCAGAGTTCCAAATGACCCCTATCATCCAAAAATTTATTGAAGGAAGGCTGTGAGGAGGACTTGAACGCGACGCAGAATTGCAGAAAACAGATATCGGGGGGTAGATAAGAATTGCTCTGAAAGCGTAGGAAAAGAGGCAGCAGTTCGACAGTGATGCACTTGGCCAAAAAGGGCGTATGCGTTTTTTCCTGAATATATTCAGGAAAAAACGCATACGCCCTTTTGGCCAACCAAGCAAGCCTGCAATGGAAATCCGCACTACAAGCAACTCTCACTTCCCACCGATCAAAAGGGCCCTCCGAAAAAAAGTGTAAAATCCAGAGAGGCAGGACAGGCCATGGAGAACCGGCAGCCTTGTTATGCTGATGGGCGGTATGAAAATTGCCAACAGCCACTCTGGAGAAGTGGATGGTGTTTCCTGGAACAAAGAGAAAACCTAGCTAGAGAGCCTAGGGCACTTCCACATATGGTGCCATAGATTCGGAAAATTTAAATGAAAAAGACACAGCCACACCAAAGTTTGGGGCTGCTCTCTTGACGGGAACCTTGACTATGGTACAACTTCAATAGCCCAGAAAGATAAAAATGGATATAAAAGTTGTGGTACATCCCTACAATGGAATATCACTCAACAATGAAATCAATGGCAACAGACCAGTAGCAGCATAATGAGTGGATTTAGTTACGATGATTCTATGTGAAATAAGTCACACAGAAAAAGAAACATCATAAGGTATCACGAATACCGGGAATGTAAACAGGGCTACGCGTGAACTGCATTACAAAACACAACAGAGTCTCACATTTACAAAAGAAACTGATGCTTGCTTAAGGGGAAAGGAGAGTGGGGAGGCTGCATAAAACCAGAGGTTGATATTAGGACAGATACCATTCCATAAGCCAAATATATATTAGACAAGACCTCCTCCTCTCTCAACCACATGGACTCAGCACCCCGTGTTCAAAACCGAGGAATATACCTGACTATGAAGAAAATTAAAACCCATACATTTATAGGTCTCCATAAGAAAATCATTTGTGTACAGCAGCATACACACAGCAGTGTACATAAGCTAAATCCCCTTATAAAAATAAATTTGAAAAAGAAAACACAAGGACTGTGAAATAGAGAGAAATTCTTAAATAAGTCCTTCAGGGCTTGTGTGGAATCTTGGATTTACCACCGCTACATCCACAGCCGTGGGAGAGATAAGGCTGGACACTTGGGGCTGATGCTATTGGTGAGGGAATGCAGACCCTTTGAGGTAATGGTGCATGGTTCCCATTCCACGGGTCCCAAATCTCCACGTTTAAGGGATTTATCCTTCAGCTAAAATATGCATGGAAAACCCAGAATATGGTCCACGAAGTGATCAGGCAAAGTTTCTAAAACTCATCGCCATTTTCGAACCCTGGGACTCGAGTTCGCCGCTCCAGAGGCCATATTAACATTCTCCCCACTTGGAGAGTCAGTGCCTTTGACCTCTTGTTTCGCACACTTTGCAATTTCGGTAGAAGATGATCAGGAATAAGGAGAATCAATGAGCGGCTAACTCGATGTGTTTGGACGGGCACATTGAACTCTGATTTCCCTACAGGAAGAAGAGTTCACCAAAGGCTCAGCGTGCCATGCCGGAACGAGATTAGGGCCTGAAGCAATTCTTCGGTTTCCGGTCAGCTCACAAGAAAGCGAGTTGAGAAAAGGAGATTTCTGGCACCGTAACTCACAATCCTGCAGAGTTCCAAATG